>OY856412.1:608150214-608872714 GCA_963693085.1 Alisma plantago-aquatica | reverse complement strand
CACGACTTCTGATTTCATCTGTAAAGCACCAAAGAACTACATTAAGAAAAAACTGGAAGCAAAAGAAATAGGAACCAATTGATGGCTATATCAATCTCTAGGTAAAATCTGAGAACATAACATTTGATATCCCCAGGAAGACTCAAAAAGATTGAACCATGCACTCAGGCGAAATTGACATCATCAGATTAGTAGACAGACCTACTCAGCAGATAAGCCAAACTGTTAGGATAGATGTATGAAGGAGATGCAAAGATACAAAACTACTTACATTGTTTTGTACGAAGTGATGTCCCAAATCACGAATTCATCCTAAATATCTAAAGTAAACTGCCAAAACAAGGGATTCTAGGCAGATAAAGCCAAGATTCTAGCCGAGATGATGATAACATCACTTGACTATGATATAATAGAAGTGGAAATAGGCAAGTTCATCCCCTTGTATTTTATTTTTGCTGAGGTAATTTAAGAAATATCAAAATGCCATTTCCTTCTGTTAAATTGTTTCCAAAAAGAATCACAACCATTTTATTACATTAGTATCTCCATAATCACAAAATTTCTCTGAAATTTTGAATTATTCGGAACAATTTACAAAGCTATCGTCAAAATTTTGCAAGAAAGTGAATTATTCCCAAGTTTCAGAAATTATTCACAAAACAAATTATTCCCCTAAATTGTTCCCAAATATCCCAAGTGACTTGTCTATGGAATAAGAACTCGCTGCATGATTTCATGTTCAAAAATAGAGAATAAATACAAAAATCGTGTGTGCATATATATAATTATAGAACAATATGTCTATCATGTGTATTTACTAAACTTGTTGAAGAGATGAAATGGAACCAATGGCAATCCTTTATCTGAGGTTGAATCGATCAATACCTCTACCTCGATAACGACCAAGTTGAACTGCCTTCTTGGTGTGGCAGTCTTCCTCAACTTGACCCAAGCGTTGACAGTAAGCACAATAGGGATGTTGTCTGGTACAAATGTAAACGGATTGAATACGGAGCAGAAATTACTATATCTGATACCCAATCTGAAAAGAAGAAAAAAATCAAACCGATATCTGACGGCTATCATGTAATAAT
The DNA here is from genome assembly GCA_963693085.1 of Alisma plantago-aquatica. Taxonomy (NCBI): domain Eukaryota; kingdom Viridiplantae; phylum Streptophyta; class Magnoliopsida; order Alismatales; family Alismataceae; genus Alisma; species Alisma plantago-aquatica. Next base: position 608,871,620 of record OY856412.1, on the reverse strand, counting down.
ATCCGAATCCGATCTGAACGAATAATAACCGAATTCAGATAAATATCTAAACCGAACCCAAAACCATAAATTTATTATTAATAAATATATTATATATAGAAAATACTGATATCACTATGAATATATATGATAAAATATCTATATTTTTATATTTTTATGTAGATAATATATATTTAATAATATATGTATATATTTGTCGAATTTGGATTTTTTCAGAGCGGATACAGCCATATCCGATATACTATCCGAAATTTTTGCATATGAAATTTGATATCCTTAATCCAACCTGGATTATGAAGATGTCAATTTTTTTTCAAAATTTTGAACTCGACTCCGGATCGAATGTGGATTTTGGATATCCATATACAGACCTAATGAAGAGGTCCATCAGCAACAAGCTTTTGTTGAAGAAGTGCCTTTTTCATGCTTTGCATGGAAGAAGGTGGTTCCTTGACGGCTCTTTTGATGAGTTCAATGAAATCATCCACAACATCGGGCAAATCGATGTGAAGATCGAGGAGAAGGCAATTTTGTTGATTTGTACCCTTCCATTGTCCTACAAGAATCATAGCTTATGGTCCAAATTGCGGTCAATATCTCAAAATTTTGTTTTCAACAAATATCAGACATAGAAATGCACCTTCCTGGGAAGATATAAGTAAAATTTTGAACTTTTTGTTAAATTTCACTAGGGGGGCGAAATTTCAAAAAGACATGAAAATTCGCTGAAAAATGTCCAGTTTGGGCCTGCGTTTCGCAAAACACACCTGAAATGGGTTCACAATTTTGAGAAACAACTGCCCAAAGCCAGCTAGACTTAGAGGGTTACTTCTTTGGGTTTTTTTCTTGCATTCTCTTGCTCCTAAATGGTTTCTTCTTCAGATCTATTGTTAGTTTGCTCCCTCTCCTTGCCATCTAAATCTATCTCTTCCAATTCTAACTTCTAACCCCTTCTATCTAGATCTAAAAGATTATTCTGAAATGGCAAATTGCATGAGATAGATTACAACTGAAATATGTAGATTAATGAAATTTTGCTATAACTTATATATATATATATTCGAGGACTCGAGGAGCCCGGGGAAAACAGGGTCGTTTTCATGCTCAGGAAGAAAAAAAGTACGAGGATTTCACAACCATAAAAAATATTTGGATAAACAAGATTCATAGTATACTTCCTAATGATTACACTTACAGAGAATTTGAAGATCAAAGGAATCCGTTTGTTGATAAAGAAGTATTATCAACATCTTTCGATGTAGTTACAAATGATCGAAACGACGAAACAATTAGAAATCAATTTCTAACAAAAGAAGAAATATATATATATAAGTTATAGCAAAATTTCATTAATCTATATATATATATATATATATATAAGTTATAGCAAAATTTCATTAATCTATATATATATATATATATATATAAAAGTTATAGCAAAATTTCATTAATCTACATATTTCAGTTGTAATATATATATATATATATATATATATATATATATATATATATATATATATATAAGTTATAGCAAAATTTCATTAATCTACATATTTCAGTTGTAATATATATATATATATATATATATATATATATATATATATATAATACTTGCGAAGTGTTATATATGTATGAGCTTAGGTCCTGTTCGGTAGGGTGTAGCCCGGTGTAGTTTGATGAAAAGAAAAATCAAACAAACACAATCATCCCTTTCAAATTACTCCAGATTTATTTGATAGGATGTGATATAAGATCCTTGTTTTTGTTTACAATCATTTGGTAGAAAAAGCATTGTCGCAGAAGCCCAGCTGCTCGTTTCATCTTTTATCCATGATAAGTGGGAGACCACCACAAATCTCATGCATGAAGAGCATGGTGCAGGACATCGACTTCGTGTCGACTTCGCCAGGTGTGGAAGTGGAAGTTTGCAGAAACTTCGAGGAAGTTTAGACGCAAACTTCGACAAACTTCGATGCCGATTTTTGAAGAAAGTGATTTGAATTTGAAGGAAACTTCGATTGAAAACTTCTAATTATGTTATACCTCTATCTTACACTTGTTAACACAAAACACGATTCATGACTCTCTAGCCCTAAGTAGGTTGATAATACAATGTGTTGCTTGCAATGGTCAAACGTAAAATACACATAATTATCTACAATATACAACCAAATCGTAGTTACAAGACCCTCTCTAGGAAAGAGTGGCAACAACAAACATAGGAGTTGATATTACAAGTTGTGAAAAGGGTTGGCGGTGACACTTATGCCTTATACGACTGTTAGGGAACTAATTAGGATTATTGTTCTGGGTCGTCTCAACTTCGCCCCAACTTTGCCAACTTCGAGGAAACTTCGACAACTTCGGAGAAGTTTGGACGAAAATACATACAAAAAATTCAACTTCGACGAAACTTCGAAAAATTCGCCCCGAAGTTTAGACGAGGCCGAAGTATTGGGGATTCGACTTCGCCCATAGTCGAAGTTCGAAGTTTCGACGAAACTTCGCCCAACTTCGGCGAAGTTTAGTTCCATGATGAAGAGTGTGTTGGCTCATGCATGTCGTCCCCGATTGATGAGAGAGTGTGTTGTACTGCAGGCTCATGCATGATGAGTGTGCAGGCCGCCTCCGGAAGCTCTGACGTGGTACAGGTTACCGCTATATAAACTACCACTTACATTCAGCCGCTCACTTTTTCGACGCAGTACAAATTTAATACTTTTGTCCAGTGCAGGAAACACTTTTTCACCAAAAAATCTGATCATCCAAGTTCCATGAAAATAAACGTAGCCCTACCAAACAGGCCCTCTACGTTAAAAAACCTTCAAAAATTCTCATTTTGGAAGTATTTAATCCATTATCTTGAGAAATGGGATATATATCAAGTTATATTCATAAATTATTTTTGTAGATTTATATTTAAAAATGATTATATTAGATGGTTTCAGTAATATGATTTCTAAGCATTTAATAGTTTGAACATTGAAAAAATTAATATATATATATATATACTTTTAAACCTTAAAATGAAAAAAAAAATGAATTGTTATGTATGATGTTAAGTTACATAAATAAACTTTCAACTACTAGTAGGAACAATATATAGTTAAATGTCAACAGTGGATACAGAACTATTAATAATAACTAATTTTACTTATTTTGTACCTATTTTAATAATTTCAGACCTAAATCGAGAATAATTTTAGTATTCGTACTCTTTGATGATCTATATTATAAGCTATAAAGTATCAATTGAAAGTGATTATTAATACGGTGCCCATTGTTGCTTGATTTTAAAATGTTTAGAGTTGGCATCTTCAAGTGATAGTGATGGTGGAGCTTCCTGAGTTGGTGAAGGGTGCTCCAAAAATTAAGTTGTAATTGATTTTGCTTGAGAAGTTCTATAAACAGATTTATTTCTTCATTATGTTTTTAAATCGTCATCAAAATCTTTGCCGAAATCATTTTGTATCTTTTCCCTGACACATGTAGGAGCCCCCACCCAATACCAACACTTGATATTATTGCATAATTAGGTGTATTCACATATGTAGATCATCTTGGTAATTGGTGACTTAATTAATGTATTTGGTCGTCAAAATCTTGTGTAAAAATCTTGTGTCGACGCGAGTGTTCTGTCAAATTTTGTAAATTTAAGCTAACAGAAGTGGTGTTAAAATCAAAATTTTAAACCATGCTTGGAGACATGATGATATTTGGAGTGGAAGACTATCGCGCTTCATGAAGCCAAAATATCCTTGACGTCTCAAGTAAAATTAGAGAAGGATCTCACTCATTGAAAGTAGCAGGTGAAGTGTTGGCTCGTAGAGGACGGAAGCATCCACATGACAGACCATAAAAGTTTAAAGCAAAAGAAGAAAAATTTGAAGTCACATAAATCAAAGAGGTGCAGCTAATGCAAGAAGACAAGTCATATCTAGAACGAACAAAGCAAGCATGAACGTGAGAATTCTAATGATGTTGCTCATGCACAGGTGGTTCATAGAGATTATGAAGACGACAGGTATGTTCTTGTTTCGTTGTCGTCATATGATTACAAGAAGGATTGGGTTTTTGATTCAGCATGCACATACTATTACCATGTGATCATAACAATGTGTCTCATCAAGGTGGAAATATTCTTATGGTTGATGATCATCTTTGTAAGACAGCTGGTGTTGGCAAGGTGAAGATCAAGACGTTTGATGGTGAACTCAACACATTGACGGGCGTCCGACATGTCGTCGGGTTGAAGAAAACTCCGATCTCGCAAGGCACACTTGAAGACGAGGGTTGTAAGTTCTCCAATGAAAATGGAGGTATAGATATTCTTAAAGTTGACTGGGTCCTTAGCATCTAAAACACCATAAGGCTCTGGCATATGTGTTTGGGACATATGCTAAGAAAGGGATGATGTTCCTAAGCAAGAGAGGGTTGTTGTGTGGTGAAAGCATGGAAAAGTTAGATTTGTGCGAGCAATGTGATTTGGGGAGGGCCAAATGCAATAGCTTCGACACGGCAATTCACTCTTCCAAGGACGCTTTAGATTATGTTCACTCTGATCTATAAGGCCCTTCTCGTGTTCCTTGCAAAGTTGGTGCTAAATATATGAATTGAAGACCTTCATTAATGATTTCACAAAGATTAGGCTTTCTTTCTCAAGAGCAAGGGCAAGGCATTTTCTAATTTCAAGCAATGGAAGGCTCTTGTTGAGAATCAAACCGACAAGAGCATAAAGACTTTTTAGACTGATAATAACTTGGAGTTTCTTTTAAAGCGATCAATAATATTTACAGTTATCATGGGATCAAAGGCATTTTATAGTGCATTACACGCCCCAGCAGAACAGTGTAGCAGAAAGAACGAACAATACATTGTTGAACAAGGCCTGATGTGTGCTTCTCAATGCGGGCTTGCATAGATATTTCTGGGTTCAAGTTATAACTGTTATATCAACCTTATGTTATTTGGTGAATTGTGCTCCATCTTCTTTTAACTTTAAAACTCCTAAAGAAGCTTGATCGAATAAACGTGTTGATTATTCTAACGTGTATATTTGAATGCCCTAGTTATGCTCATTCTAATACAGCAATTTGAACCTAGAGCTATCAAATGCACATTTCTTAGTTATGCTTTTCGAGTGAAAGGACATCATCTTTGGTGCAAGGATCCTTCTTCACCAGGTTTCTTGGTAGAGCGCAACTTTATTTTTAATAAATTTGTAATGGTATCCATTGTGCAAGACATGAATAGCTCTTCTCCACTAGGTTCCCTATAGGGTGTCTCACAACAGGTGGAGATAACGAAGATGAAGGCTCACATGTTGATGAAAAAGGTCCCTCTTCTATGTCATATGATTTAGTGCCTACTGAAGACAAAGAGGACACTCCAGAGAGTTTGTACAATGTAGCCAAAGGCTAAGGCAAATATAACATCAAATCACTTTGGCGTTACAACTTTGGTAATTCCATTGTGGCCTATGCCTTTTCCAAAGTCATTGTTGTAACGAGCCATGCAATTTCTGTGATGCAATCTAGGTCAAGATTCTCCGCAATGGATTGTTGCAATGAAGGAAGAGATGGAATCTCTTCACAAGAATCAAACTTGGGAGTTGGTGGTACCTCCCAAAGGAAAAAAAGTAGTAGGCTCCAAGTGAATCTATAAGAAGAAAGGTGAAAGATACAACGCATGCCTTGTTGCAAAAGGCTACAATTGAATAGAAAGTGTTGATTATAATGAAGTCTTTTCACCCGTCGCCAGGCATAGTTCTATATGGGTGCTTGTTTCTTTGGTAGCCATTGAAGACCTAAAGCTACAACAGCTATATGTAAAGACAACTTTTCTACACGGTGAACTAGAAGAAAAGATCTACATCCAATAACCATAAGGTTTTGAAGACAAAAAGAACCATGTGTGCATGCTCAAGAGGTCTCTCAATGGCCTGAAGCAATCTCCTAGAAAATGATATAGGAGATTTGACTCTTTCATGACGAGCAATGGATTTTCTAAGAGTAGCTACAATGCTTCTGTCTACTACAAAGGGGTAGATAACCATTCCTTTTGAGTTGATGGCATATTGGTTCCTTTTAGACACGCATTTGAGATTGACAAGGTAAATCTCTTCTAAGTGGAGAATTTGAGATGAAAGACCTAGGTGAAACTAAGAAGATGTTTGGCATGGAGATTTTCAGGGACCCGAAAGATAGAAGAATTATCCTGACATAAGAGTGTATATCAAGAAGGTTCCTCACAGGTTCCACATGCTAGATGTGAAGCATTTTTCAACTCCGTTGGTTGCTCACTTCAGGTTATCGGCTTTGTAGTCGCCAAAGTGTGATGAAGAGAAAGAGATAGTGCATGTACCTCATTCCAATGCCACTAGTAGCATCATGTGTGATATGCACTAGACCACACATTGTTTATGCAGTCAGTGTGGTTAGTCATTACGTGACTCATCCTAGCAAGGCACATTAGCAAGCTAGTTAAGTGGATTCTTAGATATTTGAACGGTATTTCAAATACTTGTTTAATCTTTTGTGGAGCTCAAGTCATCACAACAAGGTATGTGGACTCGGTTTATGGAGACGCTCTCGAGAAGAGGAGATCTCTCACTGGTTACATGTCTACATTGGGTTCGACATATGTTAGTTGGAAAACCACTGAACAAAGTACAATTGCTCTATCCACTATTAAAGCAGAGTGCATGGCAACAATGGAAGACGTGAAGGAGGCATCACGACTCCAGGGTTTGATGAATCAATTGGCCATAGATCGGCATTGTTCATTGTAACGGTCAAAGTGCCATACATCTTAATAAAGATTAAATGTTCCGTGAGAGAACAAAACACATTTATGTCAACTACCACTTCATCATAGAAGTCACGACAGAAGACAAGATTCAAATAAAGAAGATCGGTACGTCTGAGAATCCAATTGACATGATGAGGAAGATTCTTATGTGAACCAAGTTTGAGCTTTTCTCAAATTATCTTTTCTTTCTACCTGAGCTTTGCTCGTGAATGGCGTGTGGAAATGGTATTCTTATTTTAATTTTCGATATTGGATAATTTACAAGTGACTTTCTAGTTCCATCATTTTCAAGTGGAAGACAATGTGGACTTTGTTGAGAGAATGTCTTAAACTCTCAAGAAGCTCTCAAGAAAGCTTCGTTGATGAACCTAACATCTAGATCAAGCTATGCCATCTTCACTATGTGTTTTAGGCATCCACAAATGCATTTACAATCATCCATCATATCATATACAGTTCAAATGGACTGTATCTAGGCATGAGCAACAAAAGGAGGATTTACGGTCAAGTTGGACGGTAATTGTTGTTACAGCCATATTTACAATCCAATCAGATAGTAAGCACAAAGGAAATCCGCACAAATGACTTTGGGGCTTTGGCTAAAGGTCATGTTCTTATAAACAGACCCCCCACCTCATTCTAAACATAAAGATACATGAAAAGACATCAAAAGACGCTATTTTTTGAAAACTTAAAGCTATAAATAGATCTAGGGCTTCTTCTAGGGTTTCAAGCCTCCAAGAGCTCTTCTCTAAGCAATCGTCTTCTTCCACAGTTGGCTTCTAGGAGTAAAGGGGGATTGACTTCTTAATCTCTCTTTTAAAATTATCCTCTTTGTAATTCTCTCCATCAATAGTATCATCTCCGCAAATGGATGTAGGTTCCCACGTTGGGACTTTGTTGAACCACTAGAAAACATACTTCTGTGGTTACTTTGTTGTAGTCCATCGTTGCTACTCGTTGTAAGTATTTGGTGACTCGTTCAGTCTCACGCTTCCACGTCTCCAAACAAGCTAGTTGTGGTACAATACAACCCATATCTGCTTTACTAATAAGTCTAAGGTTAAAGATAGCTCTAGTGTTAATTGCATCTTAATTAATACATTAATTAATACCTTGCATGAAATTTTGGTTGATTAAACATTAATTTAAGGTTAAACTTATTCCTTGCTAAGTCAAAACCATGCTTTGAGCAAACTATGTGAATTGAGCTTTAGTCAAAGTATTAACCCACACATGTATATTGGAAGAGCATCAAAGATACTTGAGCAATTAATTATCAAAAAAACTTTCATTTAATATTTTTGTCGAATTTCTATTGTGGAATTGTAGAGAATTCAATTATGAATATCTAAATAGAAAAGGAATTGTTTATTGAGTGAGTAAAACAGGTTACAGGGTAGTCTCTAATATAGCAACTGAGAGTAGAGACATAAGTACAAGTGAGCAATATGGGACTAATCTTACAGGAATAACAAAGCAGCACAAGTAAACAACACAGTATATCTATAGAATCAAAAGCAAAAAGAATGGATCAAATTGAATATTGTGTTTTAGTAGAATGTGCAGAATTGACATCAGTTGACAACTGATGGGCCGCCCACTGATGGTCGCCAACTGATGGCACCCACTGATGGTCGCCGGCCAATGGACCGCTTGCTGATGGTCGCCCACCGTTGGAAATGAGTTGTGACGTCACCCAACACAACTAATCACAAAAAATACCTTAACTTGTATTATACATATTGGAATTGGATGAAATTTGTTCGTTGGATCCATATTTCAATTTGCCACACAACCACAGCCCTAAAACAGACCAACAATGCAAGAGGGTGATCCTTAGCGTATTTTTGGAGAAGAAAACAAAGAACGTGGGAGAGCAGTAAGCCTAGTCGTAGAACCATAGAGGTAAGTCTAGATCGACAGGTTTCCTTCGTTGAACTCGGCACATCCTGTCTATGAAATCAGTATGTATATTAATTTCAAGCCTAGATGTCTCCAGTGCAGATGCATACACATTAGCCACGCTTTATCTGCAATTACAATGTCATCTCCAAGAACTGCATAGCGATCCACTGAATCCGAGTTGTTCCAGACGTTCTGATCACTTTCCATCGTGTTTGTTGTTACTATTTGATCCTCAATGTCTATCTCACTTGATACCTTCTCTGAGATTCCGTCCATGGATCTGAATTTTGGGGTTGTGTCTTAGCGATCTACTAGTTCGAAATCGTCTCTAGCAGTTGTCAAACGCTGAATGTTCAACATGCGACTGCACACAATTATACTTGAATTACTCATTGTGGAATGATTTGGAGTTTGCGAGCCCCCATGTTTGCTTACATTTCCTTAGTTAGGTCCAGTTGTTGAAATTTGGCAAGCTCACCTTCCCGAGGTACAGTGAATTACATGAGCACGTCTCCCCACTGTGTTGATGGCTCTATACCCCAACTTGCCTCCAAATCCTAAGCAGCTCAGCATTTTGCTCTGTTTACAGAAGGTCAGATTTTGACTCGAAGCTCTATTTATTGCCCTATTCCCTTTCCTGATCAAAATCAGCAAGGAGGGGCCAGGGCAGACTGCAATTCGTCTAAGCTCTCAAAAATCAAAAATCTAGATCTTTCGAGTCGCTTTTTTTTTAATTTGGTCATTCTATTCATCCCGTGGCCTGGGCTCGATCCTGGGACCTCTCACTAACAAATCGAGTGTCTAACCATCTTGGTGTCTTCTAACCATCTTTCGAGTCGCTCATCTGATTCTCTCTTTCCAGCATGACTTAAGGTAGCCCATGACTCTCGATCTTCTGTAAAAGTAGCAAAGTCACTATCTAGAATTAGGAAAGTGTGAGGCTACTAGAAGGGATCGATCCTACACTCGGTTCAATTTGTTTTGAATGAAAGAATCCAACAAAGACAGCATATTACCCAACAATATCTTCGTCTAAATGAGTTCTCTTTCTTCATTGATGGATTTCGTTTGCACTGAAATTGAAGTAGAGGGAACTCTCTTTTTCCTTGGTCGAAGCCAGGAGCAAGGTTATTAGAGATTATTTTTCTTTCTCCCTCTTGTTCTTTTTCCTCCAGTAGACAAGGCCTAGAAGCTGGAACTGTAGCTCAGCTTTGACCTATAGATTGTAGAATTTGAGCTTTTAGCTCAAATCTAAGCTAACAAGCCAAGATTTGGTCAAACCAAGAGTAGAATCGTGATCAATAGCTAGAATCGAACTCAAGGTGAGTGGAAAATTCATCTTTAGCCATGATTTTCACTAAACTTAAGCCAAAACATGAAGAACGTGTATTGCATTGTTTATTGTTTTACTATGTTTAGCTCAATAAGCCTAATCCGGATACCGATTGAACGAATGATCCAAATATTTAGAAAATTGATAGAATATGAATGATTTCGGTCCTAAAATATGTGCATATGATTTGTAAGAGTTTCAAATTAAGTGTAATCTAGAGGCACCAGTACTCTTAGGTCTGTCCTAAACCCGCGGCAGTGAAATACATGCTAGAAAGTGTGAAAGTGCTATTACATAGCGTGATTTCTTTTAGTTATGATCTTAGATGAGAAAAATGTGTAGTTCTTTCTAGTATTATTTATCATATGCTCAGTTCAACCAGATCAAGCTATATACAATTTGAAATATCAACATTTCAGTAAAAGATTAGTTATAAGTGTCATTCACTGTGAAAGATTAATAACTATTGTTATAGCACATATCATTCCAATATATTTGGATATGTTCAGATAATTCAGTTCAAGTGCAATACAGTCTTGAAAGTTAACAGTTTAACGTCTTTCCCAGGCCAAGATGGTTAGACACTCAGTTTGTTAGTGAGAGGTCCCAGGATCGAGCCCAGGCCACGGGATGAATAGAATGGCCAATTTTTTTTTTTTAAGTTAACAGTTTAACGTCTTTCCGGAGCATAAAAATATGTTGACTTGTTTTAGTATGATTTGCAATAGTAAATTATGCAATGTAGAATCTAGAAAAGTAAATGGAATGATCTAATTATTGACCAAAGTTAAGAAGAGTTTAGTAGATCATTGAATAGTGGAATGAAAAAATCAGTTAAGCATGTAGATGTCTGAACACTATAGATACCTTACAGAGGTTTACGTCGCAATGGAAGAAACGCTTACCCACTACCAGTGTCCGGGAGAGAAAGCTAAAGCATGTCAGTAGGACACAAGGGGTTAAGCCAGGTGTGGACGACCTCTTGAATCTAAACATGGGTATCAACATTAACCGGAGATTTCGGTGATACCCAATGGTACCCAAGAATAACCGGAGATCTTGATGGTACCAAGTTTTTACTACAATGACAGACAGGTACCCAATAATAATGGGAGATTTTGGTGATATCCAATGGTACCCAAGTGCATCGGCACCGTCCTTGACAACTAATCTGTGCTCACCAGCTAGGGCACCGTACGCCGTTTCCTAAATTGCTGGCTTGACCATTCTCCTGTAGATGTCACATGGATCACTGAGAATGACTTCCCCCATGTTTTACAACTGAGGGGGGGTGATGTACCTCAGTACCGACTCGACGGAGTCAAGTCTTGCAACCAAGGGGAGTTGATGTAGCACAGGCGCCACTCTATGCACTTACAAGCACAAGCATCGCCGTGTCGTTAGTTAGGCTTTTTTAGCTTACGTTATTTTATTATGCCTTTTCCTGATTTTGGGATTTTTATAAAGTCATGTGGTTTAGTCCCACATTGGCCACCACCCATTTAGTCTTTTCTTTTAGAAGCCTATATAAAGGTCCTATTGCGTCTTTATTCAAACACAGTTGATGAATGAAAATTCCCTTTAGTCATTTAATTACAGTTCTTAGTTCAGTAGATTTACATTAATTCTAGCCTGAATCTATGTGCGTGCGTGTGTGCTTGCACGTGTGTGTGCTGCGTGTTTTACAACTGAGGGGGTTGTTGTACCTCAGTACCGACTCGACGGAGTCAAGTCTTGCAACCAAGGGGAGTTGATGTAGCACAGGCGCCACTCTATGAACTTACAAGAACAAGCATCGCCGTGTCGTTAGTTAGGCTTTTTCAGCTTACGTTATTTAATTATGCCTTTTCCTGATTTTAGGCTTTTTATAAAGTCACGTGGTTTAGTCCCAGATTGGCCACCACCCATTTAGTCTTTCTTTTAGAAGCCTATATAAAGGTCCTATTGCGTCTTTATTCAAACACAGTTGATGAATGAAAATTCCCTTTAGTCATTTAATTACAGTTCTTAGTTAAGTAGATTTACATTAATTCTAGCCTGAATCTATGTGTGTGAGTGTGTGCTTGCACGTGTGTGTGTTGCATGTTGTGTGTGTGCGTGCATGAGCGTGTGTGTGCGAGTGTGTGTGTACATGTGTGTGTATAGCGATATTTGTTTTAAGTAATTTCCTTGCATAACTATGCAGATTGATCAGAGCATATTCATACGTGTGGCTTGAGACTGAACAAGTTATGGTATACAATTGTGCTGCAAATGTGACCCATCTTCCAATGAATGCAGGATTGGTTCAGATAAGAATTTGATTGGAAACCAGACCGTCTTTAAGATATATAAGCAGTTCCTATGATGAGCTCTCTCCATGTCAATGTTTACCCCCAACCCAACCTATGAATTCAAGGCTTTTATCCACCACCAGACTTCAAGCGCACTAAAGGCATCTAAATGTGGTATTTGATAGGGAAGTTTGGTTTGAATCTGAAACTTTCTCCTTGTCCCTCATTGGGATAAGTTAACTACCTGGGTAGTGCATCTGATTCCCCACGAATTGAGAGAAAAATTCTGGAATTGGATTGTTGCGTTTTCCTTTGTCTCCTCACTAGGACCGTTGCTCATCAGTTTGATCTCAGGGCTGCGTTGCTTGTACATCTTACGAAATTATATATTATTCAAGTCATTTTCTTGTCAAAATATTGCAGAGAAATCAAAGCATCCTGATATATAGTAAGCTTTTTTATTCGAGAGTATAGAAGTCACTACTATAATTGCATGCAACGATAATCCGTTTCCAGCAGAAGCGAGATGGATTCAGGGGAAAAAGGGTGACCGCATTGCAAACCGTCTCAATATTAATATGCACTTCCCGTATAAATCAGAAACGAGCGGGGAATGGCTGCAGCATTGTCGCAGTTCAGTCCAGCTAGGTTACGAAACTACTCGGAGCAATCGCAGCTGGTACGAAGGTTCAAAGCTCCAGGGAAAGGTGGCGCTTACCATTTGCCGGCACTGGTATGCGCACACCATCTCACCGGAGCCGTGAGAGGCCGGGTCATAAGCCGCCACTGGCTCGGGGTTGGCATAAACGGCAAGGCGGCGGTCGGAAGCGGGGCTGTTGTTGACAGGTACCGTCTCCGGCTCCACCTTCCGCTTGCGCTGCGGGGGCGGCGTTCTCAGGATCATCTCGACTCTTCCCTCTCGTCTCGCCCTGTCTCGATTTCGACCTCTTCCGCGGAGGCGCGTTTGCGGGTTTGAAGTGCCGCGCGGAAAGAATAGTGAGTTTTGCAAGTGGAAGTCGGTCCAGGCGCCCCTTTCGCACACTCTGCTTTAATTCTCCACAAATCGGGATCGGCCGGGTAAAAGGACCGGCGGTGAACTGTGTACGGTGTGCTACGGGATTTGCTAGTCCTGTTACGAAAAGGTGTACGCTACTCCTCATTGCGGATGATGCCTTGCAATTAGGCCATGTTTGGTAGGGTGTGATCAGATGCATTTTGCTGAATTATAAATCTAATCAACCATAATCATATCTTTTGTTTTGCTGTTATTTTTATTTGCTACACTGTCGTCTTTTTTGTGGAGCTGCGGTCCTCTGTTCAACCATGACCATCCAGCTGGCTCGAAATGAAAAAACATGACCCAGTGTTTCTGTTGCGTCTCTGCACGTATCTGACGGAAAGTGTGGAGCCCACACTCTTGTATGTTGTAGCGCAGCTGAGAAGTAGTTTTTTCATAGTTGTTACGCACATGCATCTATCAGACTTGCTATCTACACCCGACTACTCCGGAAACGAGCGTGGTACATATTCTCGGAATTGGGCAATAACTGGGCAGTTAGATGCAGTTGCAATTCAACCAACTGCACTGCACTTCACCCTACCAAACAAAAAATCAAACACAGATCCTGACATTCATTTGTCATGAATTTATTTTCATCTCTACCAAACAGGCCCTTAATAGACATCTTCGTTTGGGATTGAGATTCTTTAATCTGGGTCAGTCATTAGATCTAATAGATATAGATTGGCTTAATCTAGATTCAATCTGATTATGTTTGACAAGATTTTGTTTGATCATGTTTGGCAACCAAGTTAATGATTATGTTAGTATAGAACAATTTGAAAGTTACAAAGCAATACAGAATAAAAAATTACAATAAATGCATACATTTATTATTTTATGTTATGAATATGAGTTGAGTATGATTATTTTTATATGTACGACTCAAAATAAATATCACTTTACCGAATAGTGTGTAAATATGTGGCATATGTCTTGTTGTATATGTATATATGTACAGCTTGTACTTTTTATATCAAATATATGTACACTTGTACTTTTTATATCAATTGGTAATTAACAAAATAATTAAAATTGTCATAATACATTGTTGTTGAAGTTGCAGGAATAATAAAAATATAAGTTAAAACAATATAAGTTAAAAATGTGTACCATCACAATTTGAAATATAAAAAGTTTATATGATGTTAGGTACCAGCCTACAAACTTATTATGTTTGTTACACAATATTAGATCGCCCAGATATAGCTAAACTTTGTCGACTACAATCTGAAAGTTTCTATACAAAAGTTTTAAAAATGGCAGTAATATGCATTCACTTCACTCGTTGTCTGCGTCATTATTGACTCCAGCACATGGCTGAGGGCTTCCCACTTGATCAAGTTGTTGTTGCATTGTCGGTGGATAAGTAAGGGACTGGTCCAGAATGTGCGTGGAACTTTATCTACAATTTTTAACACTTTCCACCCTCCCAATTAATGTATGGAATTCTACAAAGACATCACGCCAACCTTGACGTACATGAGGGCCACACAAGTGACGCAAGTAGTATTGGACGGCCCAACACTGTGTCGTGTGTGATATCTGACTCGTCATGTCATTGAAAATGATTCGTCGTGTGAGAGAGTGTATGTAGCATAGTTTAGTAACTACCACAACCATTGTATTTGATAACAAAGTAGGTGACAGAAATAGCCTTAACAAAATATGGATAGTTGATACATGCACAACAAAGGATACAACAAAATTTAACAGTACATGTCCAACCAAGAACGGTAACAAATTTTAATTAGAGGTAAGTGGTGCGATTTCGCTAGAGGTGCAACACACTAGCCAATTTGACACGACTAGATGCGCCCCACGAGGTCGGAACACACGGGATGGGATTATGCTTTCGAAATTTATAAACCTAAACTAGCTACCTACGTCTACTAAAACACTACACCCGCAAGCGCATGGGGTCGTGTCATAGTATAGGAAGGTGGCGAGTAAAGGGTCGATCCACAGGGAAAAGAGGGGGCACTAGAGCTAGATTAGTTTAGCTAGGTTCCTACTGCGAAGACTAGGGTTAAGGGTTTAAAGGTGATTTGATTGTTAAACTACTATGAACAAGCAAACAATTAAAGGCGAGAATGAAATCTATGTTAACCCTAGGTTAGATTAAGACTAAGCAAGTAAGGAAAGACTAAGCTAGGTATGAAAAGGCAAGTTACACTAGGACAAGCAAGAGCGAAGTAAAAGATAAATTAAAGAGCTACACTAGCATGAACAAGACAAGAGCAAAGAAAGAAGCTAACTAAGCAAGAAAAGAACTAATTAAGCTAAGCAAGCACAAAACTAGGGTTTTAAGCAATAAAGAGATATGTGGGTTGTTTAGGGGTATGAACTTATCACTTAAGTTGGGGGTGACATATGAACATTATGATTCCATTTAGATTATCCAAACCAAACAACAAGTTAGAGTCTAATGAATTAACCTAAGCTACTAACTGGCCATGGATATGCTAGGTTGTGTATAGGGGAACTAGTCCCTAACACCTACTACCCTTACGAGGCTTAATTGGGTTAGGGATTAGGTTCAATTCAATTAGAGTCTAATCAAGTCTGGGTCTCTAGATTAGGAATTCCTAGGGCAATTAGGGGTCGAGTGTAGTAATGAGGGGGTGAAATTAGGGTTTTGGACCCCAATTCCCTCACATTCTAGCCTTGAGAAGGCTCCATGCTAATTGCACTAGAATTACCTAATCTGGCTACTTAGATCTCTCACTTAGGTTTAGGGAGATTGATTAGGATGTAGGAATATGGGAGGCAACCTAGGGATCCAAGAATTGGACCTAGGGGCAAATCCCAAAATTCACACATATAAGCAATTTGCCTAAATTCCTAGGTGATTTCACACACAAACCAACAAGCAATCCATGTAGAATGAGATGCAAATAGAATATAATCATTAAAAAATGGAATTACAATGTTTACATGTCATTTCCCCCCAACATGGTATCAAAGTAACATACTTTCCCCCAAACAGCCCACCCACAGGGGCCTAGCTACTCATAGAAATGGAAAATACAAAAAGAGAGAAGAAAGAGATAGAGGTGGCCATGGAGCTTGGAGTAGTGGCTGAAATCCTCCTCTCCAGTAGTTGCAGGTCGTCCTCCTCCCTCCTCTAGGGTTCAAGGGTGAAGAATGAAGGGGATTATGGGTAGGGACTAGTCTAAACTAGTGATTTGGTGGTGGAAATGGTGAAATGGAGTGGATTTGAGGTGGATATGGAGTGGAATGTAGTGGATGGCGATTTGGGGAGATAGGAGGTGGTGGAAGGTAGCTAACTTCGTGCCCCAGCTACCACCTAGGTATATATATGTGTCTAGGGGTTCTAGGGTTAAGTTAGGGGTAAACTGGGGAAAGCAATGGAGAAATGGGTGGATTTTGTGAGTAGCACGACCATGGTGGGTTACCACGGTCGTGGTGTGTAGGGTAGACCACGGTTGTGGTGGATGGGCATGGTCGTGGGAATTAAAATGTGGAGATCACAGGGATATGTACATGAATGGCCATGGCTGTGGGGGCTCACCACGGTCGTGGTGGGGACCTATGGCCACGAGCATGTTGATCACCACGGTCGTTTTGGCCATTTTCATCAATTTCTGGGAGTTTTAGTGATTTTTTGTGCTTAGGGCATGTCCACCACGACCGTGGTGGGGTACCACAGTCGTGGTGGTGTCTCTCCCATGCATTTGAGCTTTGAAATTGATCATCCATGGAGGGTATTGCTTCAAAACATTCTTTGACCACTTGGGGTAGGTTGGAAGTGGTTTTGGTCTCATTTTGGGCTCCTCCAAGCCTGAGGAAACCCTAGATTGGACCATCCTCTTTCCATGCCATCAAGTAGTGGACAAAGTACCTATAAAACATGCAAAAAGCCTCCATAAGTGCATTTGATAGAAATAAGCATATTGGGGGAAATAGCATGTAATCTAAAAAGTATAGATGTGGCTGAAATGCAAAATGACACAAGATAAAGCCCTAAAATAGGGCTGAATCACCACCCCAAACTTGAAACATACTTTTCCTCAAGTATGCTCCAACTCAATCTCTCTACAAACTTTTCACAGTCAAGACATGACAAATGCAATGTAAAAGATGATTATCGCTGAATGGGATCAAAGATGACTAAGTGCATGCATTTCACCTCTCTCCTCTCCTGCTTTCACAAACCAATCATGAAAAGAGAATGAAGCATATGAACTTCAAATATAGCGCATATAATACACAAGTTATCCATATTTCTTCCATAAAGTTTTGGATAAACCGTTTCATGGTGGCGTTAATCAAGAATGACTAGGAGTGTTGTTTCACATTCATGCATTCAATCTTATATTTCAAATCACACCAAATGACCCATGTGGTTGCGGAAAAGGGAAAAATGAGCTAAGTTTGATGCTTCTTAGCTCAATGGGTATGAAAATGGAAGAAAGGGTTGCGGTAAGATTTTTGGAGTGTTTTTACACACTCATCTTTTCTTTATTTGAATGCTCTTAAACATGAGCATCCTTTCATTTTGTTTTTGCTTTTCTTTTTATTTTTTTATTTTTTTTTCTTGCCCTTGGTGTAGATAGGGCATATGGTGGATAGAGTGATGCGGAGAGATGGATATGTGGCCACCCCAAACTTTTAGAGGTGACCACGACTGATATGTGCACTTTGGCATCGTTTCATGAGGCGGAGGGGTAAGAAGATGGTGAGTGAAAAGTCGGGTCAAAGAGGGGTCATAGGTATGATTCTCCACATAAGACATCATGCATGAAAATTAATCCAATACTTCATCCTAGATATCACACCACATGAATGAACAAGATGAAATTGATATATCAAACAAGTGATTCCACAAACACTAAGCGTTCAAAGCTTGCTCAAGTTCACAATTCAGCTAAATCAATCACAATCATGAGAGAGGTGATGCACATGTAAAAAGTCAAACATTAATACCACTTAGCAATAAACAATGATAAGTCACTTGCATTTGTCAAAGGTCATCATTTTAATCCATAAAGTAGAGATTGGGTTGAAACACACTTTTAGACAAGAAATCTAAAATTTGGGCAAAATTGGCCAAAACGGTGTCAAGTTGCCTTCAATCACATATAAACGCTATATTATTGAACTTAAAGCAGTAAAAAAACAAATACTATAACATGCAAGAATTACCAAAAATTTGCATGATATGCAATGCATGGCAAGAAGAGCAATTTTTTTTAAAAATTATGCAAAAATTACAAGAAAGTAAACTACATGACATGCAAGTATGCAAAGCAATAAAGATGACTAAGATAGATAGCAAAAACAAGAAAACAAAAGTGGATGTGGTAGGTGAAATGCAAAGTGAAGCTAGGGCATACCTTCCCTACCACCCCAAACTTTTGAATCATGATGTCCTCAACATGATCCTAGAGTTTAGGATGATAGGGTAGACGATCATTGCTCTCTCGAGGCTCTGACGGTGTTCCTCCCTGTGGTGGAGGATATGCGTAGTAGATGTCACACTAATCTACCTTCAGTGGCTGAAATTGGTCTGCAGCACGGCCGTGGTGGCTTCAAGTTGCACGACCGTGCTGCCTGGCACGGCCGTGGTGCAGTCCTTTGGCAGCTTTTCTCAATTTTGCTTCTGAATCCAGGGACTTGGTGTGTTTTTCATGCAAATGACCACAGTTGTATTGATGTGCCACGGCCGTGGTGGTCCATGTAGCTGCTACTCTCAAAATGAGGAACGTCAAACACTCAAAAACTTGACCCAAAGTAATTTTTCTTTGAATCCTTCTCTCAATTGTACTCAAATTTCATTCATTTCACTCTGTTACCACTTGCACATCTTAAAACTAGACAAAAACTATTAAACACAAGTGTGTGTGTGTGTTTTCTTAGAAAGTGTAAAAACAAAGCAATTGTATCAAAAAGTGAAGTTTGGGTCAAAATTTCCCAAACCTAGGTGGGTTGCCTCCCACAAGCGCTAAGTTTCATGCCTTCAGCCGGGCTTGTTGTTCTTTCACCATCAACCATGCATGGTCCAAAAATAAAATGTTTGCACCCCCCATCATAAGCAATCCTCTCAAATGATTTCCTTGATTGATCTTCCTCCCAAGGGTCATGCGAGCTTCGTAAGTCTTTTTCAGCAATTCTCTCTCCTTGGGGATCATCATCATAGATCTCAATACGCCTTAAGACCCTCAGAAATCTCATGCCATAGGTTTTCTCTTTCTTGAGGAACGGGTCTTCATAGGGACCAAAGAGAGGGGTCTCAATCATATCCATTTGCTCATGGGAAGTAGGAGGAGCATGTGATAGTTGTGGTGGTGGCATCAGTGTTGATGGCCCTTAGACTTTAGGTGGAGGAGGGCATTGAGGTTGGAAGCTGAATTGGTGGGAGGGTTGTGGTGATGGAGGTGGTAGAATGAATTGAGGTTGGAAGGTGAATTGGTGGGAGGGTTATGGAAATGGAGGTGGTGGTGGTGTGTAAGGCTTAGGATAGCCTTGGAGGTAGGGTAGTGGAGGAGGGAATTGAGGTTGGAAGGTGAAGTGGTGGGAAGGTTGCGACAATGGAGGTGGTGGAGGTAATGGATGATTTTGTGCATTTTGGCCTTCCATCTTGTCTTATCTAAGTGGCTTGTAACATGCACAAGGCACAACCAAACAAAAGAAAGCAAGTTAGCAAACCAATATACACAAAGAATGCAAAGAGTAATGAATAAAGAATAGCAATGATGAGGGCAGTAGGAAAGTCAAAGCAAAACTAACTAGCTAGGCCGAGCGCCTCTAATCCCCGACAACGGCGCCAGAAAGCTTGGTGCGATTCCGTTAGAGGTGCAACACACTAGCTGATTTGACACGACTAGATGCGCCCCACGAGGTCGGAACACATGGGATGGGATTATGCTTTCAAAATTTATAAACATAAACTAGCTACCTACGTCTACTAAAACACTACACCCGCAATCGCACGAGGTCGTGTCACATTATAGGAAGGTGGCAAGTAAAGGGTCGATCCACAGGGAAAAGAGGGGGCACTAGAGCTAGGTTAGTTTAGCTAGGTTCCTAGTGCGGAGACTAGGGTTAAGGGTTTAAAGGTGATTTGATTGTTAAACTACTATGAACAAGCAAGCAATTAAAGGCGAGAATGAAATCTATGTTAACCCTAGGTTAGATTAAGACTAAGCAAGTAAGGAAAGACTAAGCTAGGTATGAAAAGGCAAGTTACACTAGGACAAGCAAGAGAGAAGTAAAATATAAATTAAAGAGCTACACTAGCTTGAACAAGACAAGATCAAAGAAAGAAGCTAATTAAGTAAGAAAATAACTAATTAAGCTAAGCAAGCACAAAACTAGGGTTTTAAGCAGTAAAGAGATGCGTGGGTTGTTTAGGGGTATGAACTTATCACTTACGTTGGGGGTGACATATGAACATTATGATTCCATTTAGATTATCCAAACCAAACAACAAGTTAGAGTCTAATGAATTAACCTAAGCTACTAACTGGCCATGGATATGCTAGGTTGTGTATAGGAGAACTAGTCCCTAACACCTACTACCCTTACGAGGCTTAATTGGGTTAGGGATTAGGTTTAATTCAATTAGAGTCTAATCAAGTCTAGGTTTCTATATTAGGCATTCCTAGGGCAATTAGGGGCCGAGGGTAGTAATGAGGGGGTGAAATTGGGGTTTTGGACCCCAATTCCCCCACATTGTAGCCTTGAGAAGGCTCTATGCTAATTGTACTAGAATTACCTAATCTAGATACTTAGATTTATCACTTAGGTTTAGAGAGATTGATTAGGATGTAGGAAGATGGGAGGAAACCTAGGGATCCAAGAATTGGACCTAGGGGCAAATCCCAAAATTCACACATATAAGCAATTTGCCTAAATTCCTAGGTGATTTCACACACAAACCAATAAGCAATCCATGGAGCATGAGATGAAAATAGAATATAATCATTAACAAATGAAATTACAATGTTTACATGTCATTTTCCCCCAACATGGTATCAAAGTAACATACTTTCCCCCAAACAGCCCACCCATAGGGGCCTAGCTACTCATAGAAATGGAAAATACAAAAAGAGAGAAGAATGAGATAGAGGTGGCCATGGAGCTTGGAATAGTGGCTGAAATCCTCCTCTCCAGCAGCTGCAGGTCATCCTCCTCCCTCCTCCAGGGTGCAAGGGTGAAGAATGAAGGGGATTATGGGTAGGGACTAGTCTAAACTAGTGATTTGGTGGTGGAAATGGTGAAATGGAGTGGATTTGAGGTGGATATGGAGTGGAACTTAGTGGATGGTGATTTGGGGAGCTAGGAGGTGGTGGAAGGTAGCTAGCTTCATGCCCCAGCCGCCACCTAGGCATATATAGGTGTCTAGGGGTTCTAGGGTTAAGTTAGGGGTAAAATGAGGAAAGCAGTGGAGAAATGGGTGGATTTTGTGAGTAGCACGACCATGGTGGGTTACCACGGTCGTGGTGGGTAGGGTAGACCACGTCTGTGGTGGATGAGCACGGTCATGGGAATTAAAATGTGAAGATCACAGGGATATGCACATGGATGGCTATGACTGTGGGGGCTCACCACGGTCGTGGTGGGGACCTATGGCCACGGGCATGTTGATCACCACGGTCGTTTTGGCCATTTTCATCAATTTATGGGAGTTTTAGTGATTTTTTGTGCTTAGGGCATGTCCACCACGACCGTGGTGGGGTACCACGGTCGTGGTGGTGTCTCTCCCATGCATTTGAGCTTTGAAATCGATCATCGATAGAGGGTATTGCTTCAAAACATTCTTTGACCACTTGGGGTAGGTTGGAAGTGGTTTTAGCCTCATTTTGGGCTCCTCCAAGCCTGAGGAAACCCTAGATTGGACCATCCTCTTTCCATGCCATCAAGTAGTGGACAAAGTACCTATAAAACATGCAAAAAGCCTCCATAAGTGCATTAGAAATAAGCATATTGGGGGAAATAACATGTAATCTAACAATTATATATGTAGCTGAAATGCAAAATGACACAAGATAAAGTCCTAAAATAGAGTTGAATCAGTAAGGTACAAGAAACTTGTTCCATATACATATATTAAAAGCTACAAAACTAACATAGCTCGACTACGTATTGGACAAATACAAGGTGACCCCAAATACAAAAGACTGAAGTTGGACATTCTCGATGAGTTGTTGCACGGGACCAAAGGTGTCAAAAGATTCTTCTGGTGAAGAAGTATGCCTTTTTCTAGCAACAAAGATAACACAGACTTCGAGAGATAGAATTCATATGATTCACCAGGGACTGATAATTAAGAACCAGTACTGGTTGCTAAATTTTGCTAAGATAGTAACATGATACAATCTGATTATGTTTGGAAATATCAAATATTGGACGGATTGTCAAACTAAATCAGACTGCATCATGTAACCATCCCGGCTAAATTTAGAAAGTGATACAATTTCTTCCTCGTAAGTCCAGGGTGAACCATGTGACCCCTATCCGTCGAACTCTGCCTCCTCTTCATTATGGAAGAAAGTGAGACTCCTTTACCGAAATCATCTTTTTACGCCTTTCGTGTCATGCAACAGGTCATGGTGGATGTCTAGACTGATATATTGACATCCACCCTACTTTGGGGACCAAGTATTGTGCTTCTTTTATTTTTTCGGCAAAGGCTTATGCTGATCCCAAGTAGGGTCATCGTAATTGTCCCACTTGAGGATCGTTTTGTAGTTGGTCCACATTTACCGAGCAACCTATTTATGTGCTTTGTTGGCCTTTTTCATAGCCTTTTCCTTTAGATAGTCAAACAACATGGGCGTGATCAACAACACTATTTTTATTTTGAGTTGATGAAGATGAATTAGTGGATACGAGGGGAATGACATCATTGTCGCATCAATTTTAAACCAGTCACTAGTACATAACCGACCTTTAGTGTCGGTTATTTAAGGCCTTTAGTGTCGGTTTCTAAGCGACACCTATGTGGGTGACGCTAAAAGCACAGTCGTTACGCGTCAGTTAAAAAACCGACGCCAAAACCCTTCGTGCGCCAACGAAAACGTGCCAGCAGGGCACTATAGGCGTCGGTTATTACCTAAGAAACCGACGCCATATACCTTCGCGCCATAGAAGGGCACCAACTTGAGCACTATAGGCGTCAGTTATTAGCTAATAACCAACGCCATATAAGTCCCAACACGACAGTGCTGGACAACATGGCCGTGGTGTCTGGTCCGCTGCCACGGCCGTGCTAGCCAGCACGGCCGTGGTGTTAAGGAAATAGACGTCGGTTTCTATTACAAACCGACACTGTAACTATTTGGCGTCAGTTTTATACAAATAACTGACGCCTATTTTTTGTTTTTTTTTCTATCAGTTTGCAGACCTGCTGTATGGCTGGTCGCAGGATGAGAAACCTGCAGTTCAGTTATGAACTGCAGGTTTTACGACATCCATTGATATCAGCCAACAACAGGTCACAAACCTGCAAAATTAACAACAAAAATATTCACACATTTAGCAATGCAACCTGCAGTTCTATTTGATTTTCACATTTAGAATCATTCATGTAGATAGCAATCTGTAGTTCCATTCATTTTCACATTCACACATATAGAAACATTCATATAGCAAGCAACAGTTTCATTCATTTTCACTCAGACACATGTAGAAACATCCAGACATGTAGAAACATTCACACATATATTATAATTCAGAAATTCATTTATAAAATATCATTCTTTAGTCATTATTCGATATCAACATCCCAATTATATCTTAAATCCCCCACTACTTGTATGGATGTTGTCCATTCTTCTCTTACTTCATTTAATTCTCCCTTCGTATAGGGAGCATGTACATCTGGTAAGGTCGTTCCTATCGTGTGTTCAGTTTTAAACACCTGTAAAGAGAATGATGTATATATATAATTAATGAGCTATAAATAAGATTGATATATTTCATATTATCTAATGAGACTATATAATACCTCAACAATACAATTGATGTCCAATGCGGCATATTTGATAATCATGTGCATAAATCGCATCACATAATATCCACATGCCCATCCGTTGTCTTGTGTAGGACACTATAAATTCAAACATACAAAATATTAAAAAATACAACTAATTAAGCACTGTTCACATAAATAATATATACATATATTGCAGTCGGGAACTTACTTTCACGTTCTTCCAAATAATTGGCTGGTTCTTTTTCGTGGGGACCTTTCCTCCAGCCTTTTTGAACTCATCAAAACCCCTACATGTTAATGTAACACAGTACATTACATAACTAAATAGTAATGTAATAACATATGTTATCGGATATGAAAATGAAATATTTCTCATCGGAATAATGCCATTTTCATTATGTGTCCATATTTTGTATTCAATATACTCCCCTTAGGATCTAGATAATAGACAGTGAACGTATCGGGGACAATAACCAGAAACTCCCAATGCATACCACTAGAGGTAAAAAAGTTAAAAATTAATAACTCAAAATCCACAATAAAAAAGTAATTTTCTTAACTCCAAATTATAATAAGCGAAGTAAACTTACTCTACATTGATTGGAGCCATTATCATCGTCTTCTTTTTTTGAGCAAAAATTGAAAAAGCCTCACAACAGTATTGTTGAACTGACGGAGGGTCTTTATCTACTAGACTAATCAAAGATGGAATCAAAAATCCTACATGTTCGAATGCAAAATCTGCACATATCTTGTCTAAGTAGCTGCAAAATATATATTAATTACGCATGCATTAATAAATAAGAAACCAGATCACCAGAATAAGCAAAGGTATATGGATGTATAAAGAAGATCTCACCTTATCCATAGCTCTATCACAGATGTATTTAGCCAATCATATCGAAACAACTTCAAAATATCTTGTATAAATAGTTTGCTTTCGTATGATTGACCTGCAACATCTGAATCTATAGAAATAGTTATAGGGCAATTTATATCATGTTCGCCTAACCATATTGCCATACCCCTACAGTTAGGACCTAACGGGACAGTTAGGTCCTGTGGAACCCAACTGGGTAATGTAGGAGGTGGAAGTAGAGGCCTAGATGTTGTGGGTGTCTTCTTTTTAACCTGTATATATATATATATATATATATATATATATATATATATATATATATATATATATATATATATATATATATATATATAATACTTGTTTCGCATGTGATGCCAATATGAATGGTTCATCCTTCTCGCCAATCTTTTCAAAGTTCACTAAAGTGAAACCCAATTCATCCACTATAACTCCTTTGGTGTTATCAACCCAATCACATTTGAAGAGCGGAATTCTGAAATCTATGTAGTCAAACTCCCATATGTCTTCAATGACACCGTAATATGACATTTTAGCTTCACGTGGACTCTTATCCTTTGCACTTGCAAAAAACATAGTCGATGCTTGAAGGGTGACCCCACTGTTTTGGACGACACTCTTATCATCTTGGCACTTAGTGTAATATGTGAATCCATTAATGCCATACCCTTCATAAGACATAACAGTCAATTTTGGTTTAAAGGCGTGGCATTTGATAGTTTCAGTAATATCATCTGGTGTTTGAGATAGTTGATGTAAGACTTTATTTTCAAACCACTTAATAAATGTTTTGTTATGCTCTCTAGCAAGCCACATTGTATTGGCTCGAGGATATTGTCTCTTGATGAAATTGGTATGTTCCTCGATATAAACGTTCACTTCGTCCATGTTGTGTAAAATATACAAGTGACCTTGTTCCAACTGCTCACAGCTGATTACTTTCACACGTGATCCCAAAATTCCTTTGCCAAATTGCCCGTCAATATTCTTGTCATTATCAGGAGTGTCATTACCACTGAGAAAGTCATTGCAAAAATCCATAACCTCTCTCGCCACATAACCCTCGATAATACTCCCTTCAGGCCAATAACGGTTTCAAACATCACTTTTAAAAACGCTCATGTATCATTCAAAGGGATACATCCAATGCAAGAAAACTGGTCCCAACATTTTCACTTCCTTAGTCAAGTAGACAACAAGATGTACCATGATATCAAAGAACGACGGAGGAAAATACATCTCAAGCTGACATAGGGTAACAACCACTTCTCTTTGCAATTTATCGAGAGTATCAGGGTCAATAACTTTGCTGCACAGACTGTTGAAAAAGAAATAAAGTCTGGTGATTGCAAACCTTACATGCTTCGGTAATATAGATCTAATTGCCACAGGAAATATTTGTTGCATTAGAGTGTGACAATCATGAGATTTAAGACCTATCAACTTCAGATCTTTCATTGATACCAATCTACGGATGTTGGATGAGTAACCCTGTGGCACCTTAACATTTACCAAACATTCACAAAAAGCTTTCTTCTCCTTTCTAGACAATATGTAACAAGCGAGAGGTAAGTATGTTCTCCGATTTCCCATTTCATGAAATTCTGTTAATTCTGACCTTATTCCCATTTCACGTAGGTACAGTCTGGATTTTATCCCATCTTTAGTCTTACCTGGTATATTCAAGAAAGTACCGATGACACTATCACAGACATTTTTCTCAATGTGCATGACATCGATACAATGCCTGACTGTCAAAGAACTCCAATAAGGAAGATCCCAAAATATTGACTTCTTCTTGAATAAAGATTTGTCACTCCGTGTGGCCATAGTACATTGTGATCTCTTACCAAATTCATTGACAAAGTCTTTTACTCTTTCATAAACAACCTCCCCTGATATAGGTTTAGGTGCACTCCGTTCCTCATTCAATCCATTGAATGCTTTGCGCTTCCTACGATACGGATGGAATTTTAGAAGAAACCTTCAATGATCGAGATATACAGTCTTACCGCCATGTTTTAGTCTTGTTGAATCAGTGTTCTCTTCACATATAGGACACGCTTTAGCTCCTTTGACACTATATCCAGACAAATTCCCATATGCTGGAAAGTCATTAATAGTGCAAAACAACATAGCATGCAAATGAAATGTCTCTCTTCGTGAAGCATCATAGGTCATCACACCTTCACCCCAGAGTTTCTTTAAATCATCAATCAGAGGTTCAAGATAAACATCGATGTCATTTCCAGGTTGTTTAGGGCCCGATATCAACAACGACAACATTACGTACTTATTTTTCATACACATCTAGGGAGGAAGATTGTATATAACAAGCATGACTGGCCAAGTGCTATGTTGGCTGCTCAATGTCCCGTACGGATTCATCCCATATGTACAAAGCCCAAGTCTTAGATTCCTGACTTCTTCACCAAATTCAGGGTACAATAGATCAATCTTCTTCCACTGTGGGGAATCAGACGCATGTCGTAGGATCCCATCATTATTTTTCTTAACATCTGCATGCCACCTCAAATTCTTTGCATCTATCAGATTGGCAAACAAGCGTTGAAACCGTGATATTATAGGTAGATACCACATCACCTTGGCAGGAGAACCAGTTTTGGACTCCCCCGAAGTCGTCAATTTATACTGTGACGCACCACATTTTGGACAATCTTTCAAATCCGCATAGTCCTTTTCAAATAATACACAATCATTTGGGCATGCATGTATCTTCTTGGCATCCATTCCCATTGGGCACAACAATTTCTTTACCTGGTATGTTGAGATTGGCAGCTCGTTTCCTTCAGGAAGCATTTCTTTCAACAAAGAAAACAATGACGTGAAGCTTTTGTCGCTCCATCTATTGTTAGCTTTCAGCTTATACAATCTCAACACAACGCTAAGCTTCGTAAACTTAGTACAACCTGTGTATAACGACATCTCATCATCATGCACAATGTTCCTAAAAATGGGAGGTGGATCGGTGTGCTCTACCCCACAACTATTCAGCATCGCATCAACGATGTCTACTAGAACTGGTTCATTCACATCTACGTCATCGTAGGCAATTTCTTCTTCCACACAAGCACTGCTATCGACATCCACTGGTTTCGGGATTGAAATCTCTCCATGCCAGTGCCATTCTGTATAGCCTTGTATAATCCCGTTGCACATGACATGACTTTTAATTTCGTCACCAGTGTTGACTTTCAAGTTGTTACCGCAATGCCTACATGGACAGTAGAACCTATCTCCAGGTTGTTTCCTATGTTCCTCGGCAAATCTAATAAATTGGTCAAGACCAGAAATAAACTCTGGGGTGCAGCGATTGTGAATGGACATCCATGATCTATCCATTCTATGATCAAAGAGAAAACAAGTATATATTACAACAAGATTAGGGTCTAGGGTTAACAAATACATGTGATGTCATTATTATATATAATAAATGTGTACCACCTATCCCATTCTTGAACACCTAATCTCACTAGTAAGTGTATAATGTGTATTGGGTTTTCAAGAAAATTTCGGCAGCATTTCCCCGCTGTTCTCCAAGTACATATGTACTTAGAGAACAAACGGGGAAATGCTGCCGAAATTTTCTTGAAAACCCAATACACATTATACACTTACATCCTAAGCGAGATTAGGTGTTCAAGAACAGTCCCAAACCGGGGACTATCCAAGATTTACTCCTAATGAGTAAATCTTAGACGGGTTTCTAGGCCAACAAATAATGTCTTGTCATTCTTATACCTAAAATCCTAGTTGTCATTCAAAGCATGTCACATGTGTGCATTACAATTCATCATTAAGCAAGAAGTGTGATTAGGATTCTCACCAAGAACGGGTTTTGATTTTCTATACAATTTTATAAAAAATGCACATGTATGCATATATATACTATACTTTCTGGAACCTTTATACATATCTGAACACCCTAAATAACCATACTAAACACCCAAATACTTTATAACACAACTATAAAACAATGATTATAGCTAAATTATTAAACAATAGACTTGTCACAAATAAAACACCATATACAACTATAAAATAAAAAAGTATTAAGATATGCATGATACAATAACTATTTTTCATCACATTACAGCAGACTTATCATTGATACCTTACTAACTTATTGCTACATTTACATATCATCATTTGATCAAAAATTACAGCAGTACATTTAACCAAAGTATGCATTCTAAAATCTATGTCATGATTAGTTACATGTAATTTACTTGGATATACAACAGTACCCGATTACTATGTCTTACATACAAAGTATGCATATTAAATTAACTAAGGCTTATCATAGAACATGTATTGTATATAAGTTCAATATACTACAGTCAATAATTATTTTACTTTCAAAAATTACTTAATGTTACAGGCTTGCAGCTCTAATATAAAGAGTGATCAACTAAGGCATTGCAGTGTATATGAGTTATTTATCAAGCTACCAATAAGTAAATAACTTAAAAAAAATGCCCAGCAGCAGCCTGGGTAGCACGACCGTGTGGTCATCCAACACGGCCACGGCCGTGCCAGCCCACACGGCCGTGGTTGCTGTTGGTAAGGAGAGGGAGAAGAAAGAAGAAGAGCAGGGTGGAGCAGAGGAAGAAGGAAGAAGGTCGTGGTTGCCTTGGCACCGCCCAAGCAGCCGCCAGAGCAGAGGAAGAAGGAAGAAGGTAGGGCGGACATACCTTGAGGGCAGAGGAGAGCAGCGGCCGGAGCAAGGTGAGGAGCGGCGGCAGAAGGGAGAGTAGTAGGAGCGGCAGCAAGGGCACCAAGCAGCGGCGAGGGCACAGAGCAGGAGCACGGCCGCCGGTGAGCACAGAGGGTAGGAGCAGGAGCACGGCCGCCGGTGAGCACGGAGCAGCGGCGAGGGCAGGAGCAGGAGCACGGCGGGCGCGAGCACGGAGCAACGACCGGTGGGGGCGAGCAAGAAAATCGCCGGACCTAACTGAAATCGGGAACGAAACAAGGAAAGGGGAAGAGTCGCTCGCGCTGGTGAGCTATTAAGTTGACAATAAGAGTCGGTTATTCAAAATAACCGACAACTAAACCAACAGTGTCGGTTCTTTTCCAACAACCGACGCCTATACTAGATTATAGTCATCGGTTTTTAACTAAAAGACAACCGACAACTATTCCTGTCCCGCGAATAACCTTTAGTCGTCGGTTATTCATTTATGAACCGACGCCATATGTCAAATTTTGGTGGTAATTTTTTCGCTGGAATTTTGGTTTTGGCGGTTGATTTTAGGTGTCGGTTTTTTAATAATTAACTGACACTTAATAAAAGCAGTACCCATGTCTGATCGACCTTCATAGATTGGATGTCGGTTTATGTTATCAACCGACACTGTAGAGTTTAGGTGTCGGTTTATGTATACAACCGACACCTTGAAAAGTTACTTTATAAGCCATTTCTGTAGTAGTGAGTCGACTACTTCCTCTATTGACTTTTTGACTAGTCCTTCTGCTTGTTGTAGTGGGACATCTACAACATGATGAAAATTATAGAAAATGAAAACAAGTTTGTCGATATAACATTATTATACTATTCAAATTGGCGTAGAAGTATTTGTTCAACCAACGATACCAAAAATAAACCAAATATTATGCGATTCAAATTGTCATTAAAGTCGGCGTAGAAGTAATTGTTTCATACAAAAAGTGATTACATGATTTAGATAAAAAGTTAAATTGTGCACAAAAAAAGATAATATTTTGTCTAAATATTGGGTAAAAGTAGCATGGTCCAAGGGAGAGAAGAAAAAAAGGAGTGTGTGCCCTGGGTAAAAGGTCATGGTGGATGCCCAAATTTAGACACCCCAAACAGTCTAAGATGGTGACTAACCACTATGGTGCCCATTCTTTGATGTTGAGGAAGGTTTATGTTGATCCCAGTCGGCCCACTTTAGGGCCTCATCGTACTTGTCCCATGACATGACACAGTCTTCCTGCACTGTTGTCTTGTCCTCTTTCGGCCAATCAAATAACAACAACAAATGAAGAATAGGGTGAGTAACCTTGTCATCGCGGGTGCACATGTGTGGCATCTTTATGCGTAGATGGAGAATGAGATTGTGAAGGCTCGCAACACTTGCACAAAAGGTTTTCTATTACATATTTTTCAATCTTTGAATGTGACATCAACATCTTTTCAAACTTTGAACGCGACGTCGACAACTAGACATAATAAATAAATAAATAAATAGAAGTTTGAGCAAATAATGATAACATCAAACTAACGATGATAATAATTTACACAAACAAAAAAATAGTTATGAGAACTTTAAATACATAGTTAGTGTTATTGACATCAACTTCAACATGTACTAGTTTATGATTATTGGACTAAGTACGGTTTGAAATGCATAAGAATGATAAAAGTTGGCGAGCAAACTTAAGATGGCAATAATTACGATGACAGTTTGAGAAAATAATGATAGCTATGAACGTGTGATGACAATAATTAACACAAACCATGATAATAGTTAATAGGAATTTAAATACATAAGTAGTGTATTTGACATCAAATTCAACATGTATTGCTCATAATCCTTGGACCAAATATGGTTTGAAATGCATAGAAAACATAAAAAGTATGCCCCAAAGTTGGCGAGCAATTTCCATAAATTTCGTTCGCTGCCTTCACCACCTACTCCTGCAACTGCATTGTTGTTGTTTTCAACATTGTTCAAGTGTTCTGCAACTGTAACTACCCCGCTTCCCTGTAACCCCCAATTAAGGGAGACCAAGAGGTTAGAGGCGTTATCCCAAAACAGGATCAGTGGTTTTGCAAATAATCAATAATAATTAATAAATTCTACAACGACTAAGCTGAAAACTGGAATAAAATTTTTCTTTTCTCATACCTTACAAAATATAGGAGTTGAGAGACTTTACCCCATATAACATGTATATATCTAAAATCCCCCAATCTTTATTAAGCTTTATTCCATCATTGTCACTTTAAAGGAATATCCATTTTCTTGATAAACCTAAAACGCCGACAAACAAAATGGTGGTCAGTATAACGAATTATACTGGTATGTAGGGGAACCAATAATCGTGCATTTAATTGTAACAACATATTGCAAGCAATTATGATTTAACAAAATAAACTTTACGCTTTAAACATGACTACTCGATCCTTACATACCCTAACCTCTGTGTTGTCCCTCCAGTGGACGTGGATACTACATCTCATATGGTATATCTCAACTAACCCCCATGATCCTACCATATAGGTAGATCAATACATAGGGTCGTGGAGTCGTATGGTCCTACCCAAGGGTAGACCAATACATCGACTCGTGATAACCTGATGATCCTACCTCACAGGTAGACCATGTACTAGGTCATCCGATAACCTGATGATCCTACCTCGCAGGTAGACCATGTACTAGGTCATCTATCTCATCATCATTAAAGTTATAGAGGAGGATCAGGATCTGAGCTAGTCATGCGCGTATAATTATGGTGATAGCCATAGTCACTTTATAGTGGCATGAAATAAATGTCAACCAAGTAATTAATTTCAAGCAACTGACAAAACCACAGAAATCACCGTGAAACTAAAGCGATTAGCCATAAGAGTAACCACAAACCTGATTTGGAGTCTCAAAGAAGCAATATATCCAAATCCAACTAGATCTCCATTCAAGCAAGCCAATCAATCAATCAAGCAAACATTGATCCTGAAAACATGTATAACACCTAGTTGTTACCATGACATCCAACCAACTCTTTATTGACTTGGGAAACCTTTCTAAGATTTCTAAGTCTCATTAGTATTCATTAGGGTTTCTCAGATCAATTTCTCAAACTTTATCCTTTTTAGGTCAACAAACCCTAAAACATTTTTTCTACTCATAAAAACCCTAATTACTCAAATTATCCACATTAAGGATCTTTTATACTCAAATTGGCTTGGGATCATCATATCTCTATTTTATTCATGGATTTGCACAATTAAAACCATTAAAAGTCATATTCACGTAAATTAAGATTTCTAAGCCCATTAATGCATATTCATGTACATGGAACCCTAAATTAAGCCAACTATGCATAAAGATCATCTTTTTAGATCTAATTCTTACTTTTATTAACAACATGTTAATATTGTCTTAAAACATCCAAAGAAAACTATTAAAACTCATTCATATCAAAATTAGGGTTTTCCATTACTAACACCATTAAAGGTGACAACTTTAATTAATTTTCGAATTAGAAGCATATTTAGATCATGATTATATTTTTATTGGAATCCTCACATTCTTCTGATCTATTTTCATATATAACTTGTCCATATACGAGCTACCAATTTATTTCTAGGATTTTAGCAAAATAGCTTACTTTGGCCAATGGCAGCACGCCATGTCATCCTTTTTATTTTTCTTTTCCGACTATTTCTTCCCTTGGATCATAGATCTGGGCACTGGATCCAGCTTCCCCTTGACCCGGAAACCCACTTCGTCTACTGCCCCTCTCTGCACAGAGCCTGCACGGATACTCTGTTCAACATAGTAAACAGAGCACCGACGTGACCAAGCTCTGGCCGCTCCCAGCAACCATCCTTCATGGCAGCACTTGACAACCTGCCTCGCTCTGATGGTCCACACCCAAGGAACTTCAGTCCAGCTGGCTTCGAGGTGAGGATAGTCCATGGGACCCCTTCATCCTCCTCCAGAGGTGAGGTACTGGGCATTGCATCCAGAAGGAATATTGGAGGCAGATGGACAGATCTTGAGTAGACAAACTCGCAAAAGGAATCAGGGTGCTCTTCCCCTCCGTTTGACTTGTTTTGGGGTGTCCCTAGAGACCCTTATATAGGCACTAGAGGAGGCACCACTAATGGAGTCCTGATCCTCATCAATTTGTGGAAAGATCTGATTCTTATAACCATAGCGAGAACAAAGGATCATTCAATTTGTTTCCTTCTCCTGATTCCAAAAGGACACTTTCCAGAATCTATCAGAGTCTAGATATGGAAAGAGGGATGGAGGGGATCTCCTTCTACTGTAGTCAGATTTCCCAATTTGTCTCAAGCTAGGAGACAAGCTATAAACATTGGATTAGAAATCAATGGCCACAAGGCCTCATATTAGAACATAAAATGTGACATTTAAAGGTATCCTTTACACTTTAGGAAACTTACAAAATTCATATCTCTCAAACTATTTATCCTTTTAATCCCAAATTTTAGTAGAAAGTCCATAATGACTTAAAATACTTGTGTGCCAAGTTTGGGACTCAAACTCAAAAGTATGAAATACTTTTCTTCATAAAAAATTTATCTATTAATAAGGCATATTTTATGCATATTTTCTCTCTCCTATTCTTTTATTCCCTTTATTTGGATTCCTTTTTCAATTAGAAACTATGTGGACTCGAAATCATCCATATTTCTTATCTTTTCCTCATTATCTAAATTTTCCTTCTTAATAATGCATTCTTTGATTTCTTCTTTTTCTTTTCATAATATTGGATTTATTAACACATTTATTATCCACGAAATCACATGCACAAAGGAAATCCATTCAATACATATAATTCATACAATTCCCATAATCATACATTTATTGGGAAAATTACATTTCCCACCATATGAACCCAAAAATTGGGGTTGTAACAACAACTCTTGGGGGTAAGTACAATGAGTTCTCACAAAGTTTCATGGAATCACATGTGGCACACCTAAGGGATGAGTAGGCAATAAATCTGCCAAAAGGAAACAATTTTGTCTGGTAAACTTTCTCCTTAGGTTCTTCCAACGAGTTTTCACCTCGTTCAAAGATATGTAAGGCACCCCCATTATGTTTCAAAAGTCACGCAATGTCACCCTCCAAGCCTATCCAGTATATTCCCCATTGACACATCTCCTCATGTCATATTGGTTTCTCATCAAATTAAGTAAGATTTGATCGTGATCCTTATGCCATATACCATACAGCCTCATGCCTTGCCCAACCATATTATAAATTATGTATGTAATATATTTCAAATGTAAGGATGTATATCACAATTATGTAGATATAATATGATGATTCAAATTTAAATAACATACGCCCTCTGATCTGGTGCAGACATAAAACATCAAGCAACATTATGATAAAAATCAACAAGCTTATAATGTAAGTCTAACCACATTCAATCTCAAGGGTCTCAGTTCATGAATTAAATATCATCCATCTATATCACATTGCCATTCAAAGCTTATGGAGTCATCGAAGGTGAAGGAATGTCCAAAAGAAGAGTACAAGTTTACTCCAACTTGTTAATAGTGGTTTCTAAAACTTCATGCTCATACTTTTTGGAGGTGTAACTTTATTGTGCATTAGTAACATAATGTGGGGTTCACACCATAGATTTAAAATAAAAACTAAAGTCCGTTTTGATAGGACAAAGGACATAACTGACATACAACTGAAGTGTATTTTGATAGGACAAAGTATATTACAACTACGATGTATTGTTCCCCTCATCCTCTAAGGAAGAGCCACTATTTGGCGATAGGTTAAGTCATTTGTGAAGATATTGGTGCCTTCTCCCGAGAGTTGCAATTTCGGTTAGTAACCTATCGGTGTCTGCTCTCATAGAACATACAAAGTCACAACATTCAGATCAGTGCTTGCGTTCGTTGCATGCATAAGTAAGTTGTGTTGCCAGTGCATCCCTAATTACAGTAAGGGTGGTCATGGTATGATCTACTCATTGCGCAGGCAACATCATATGACATCTATTACGAACAAGACCCCTACCACATGTAAAATACGACATGTGGGGCTTGTTGTCTTTGAACTGTCCATCAGCCACATCTGTGACATCCATGTAGACTCGTACGCTGCATTGGAGGCCACATGGACGTGAGGGCATACCATTATCCATTGTAAGAAAACCTAATGAAGCATAATGTGGCATTTTTTATTAGGAGGCATAAAAATATTGTACGAAACAAACCTAACAACGGTATGGAATATGATTATAGAACATGTCAAGTGACGGGTGAGTTTTATAGTACTAAAAAAATGATGCCAAGTACAAAGCAAGGTCATTGAGTTTCCCAAATTATACCAGAAATGTTTTCACGCAATAAATCACCCTCTCGGGCATCGTCTTGAGTTGTTTGTTGGAGGGAACTCAAGTCGACCCCAATTCTTATTGGTGAAATGTCTTCTACAAAGTCATCCATCATAATGTCACCATCATTTTGGCATCGTATAAAATTGTGTAGAATACAACATGCTAATATTAGGTGACATTGCAAATGCATAGAATATGTCACACCTTTTTTAGATAAGCAAACCTCCTCTTCAACACACTGAATGCTCTTTCAATAATATTGCGTAATTGTGTGTGTCAATGGTTGAACATCTCCTTCTTGTTGTTGTATGTGTGTTTGTTATCCCGATATTCATCTATATGGTAAGCTGTGTTGCGATATGGTGCAAGGAACTGATGGGTGTTGGCGTATCCTGCATCAACCAGGTAATACTTTTCAGTGGGTACTTTGAAATCGCATGTGGCCGTGGCGGATTGTAGGATCCTCTGGTCTATTGTAGAGACCTCCCACCCTATCAGGACAAATGTAAACTTCATTGAGAAGTCTATTGTAGCAATGACATTCAGTGATACGTGCCCTATACTATTTTCATAGCGGTTTTACTCATCATGTTTAACCAAAAATGGGATGTGTGTCCCGTCAATTGCCCCAATGGAATCCTAAAACAAGACAGTAAAGGGTTCAACTTACAAAATAAATATTGGCACAAATCACCATTTTTCATGATAACTATTACCTTGCAGTAAGGGTGGTACGTTGGCTCTACAAGATGTGAAGGTGCAGCATTGTGGTTGTAGTTTGCATCCCAATATATTCTTGACACAAGTCACACACCCTGTCCAATACTTTGTTGAACTTTTTGCTTATGGTTTCTCTAGAGTGAATGTAATCCTCAGCTAAAACATGATCGGTATGGCCATTTCCAACCATCTATAGGAAGTAGCATACAACCTCAGTTAATGAGACACCTCTACTACTACATAATAACCCACAACTCTTGAGCTTGTCCATGAGGTCTGATACAATATGTGGAGCATTCGGTACAGGTCATATGCCCTCTGTTCATGTCTAGTTATGATTTCTAAAACCTTTTGGTGCCCACTTCTAATACTAACTGACCTAGGTAATGGATGTCATATGTCATCATCATTGGGATTGTCTAGGATGGTGGTCTCTATTGAGTCATCTATATCTCCAACAATACAATTTGTTGGCCTAGACATGATATCCAAAAATTTTGTAACTAGGTCTGGTGTATGTGTGTGGTCATTACCAGCCATCACTACTAAAGAAATGGCTTATAAAGTCACTTTTCAAGGTGTCGGTTGTATACATAAACCGACACCTAAACTCTACAGTGTCGGTTGATAACATAAACCGACATCCAATCTATGAAGGTCGACCAGACATGGGTACCACTTTTATTAAGTGTCGGTTAATTAATAAAAACCGACACCTAAAATCAACCGCCAAAACCAAAATTCCAGCGAAAAAATTACCTCCAAAATTTGACATATGGCGTCAGTTTATAAATAAATAACCGACGACTAAAGGTTATTCACGGGACAGGAATAGTTGTCGGTTGTCTTTTAGTTAAAAACCGACAACTATAATCTATTATAGGTGACGGTTTTTGGAAAAGAACCGACACTTATTGTCAACTTAATAGCTCACCAGCGCGAGCGACTCTTCCCCTTTCCCTGTTTCATTCCCGATTTCAGTTAGGTCTGGTGATTTCTTACTCGCCCCCGCTGCTCCGCCGCCGCCGCTGCTCCCTGCCGTCCGTGCTCCTGTCCTCTCGTCCCCGCTCGGTGCTGCCACCGGTCGTTGCTCCTGTCCTCTTGCCGCCTCCAACTTCCTCTGCAAGATAACCCTTTTCTCCTCCGCCTTGCTTTTCCCTGACGACCACCACCCCACCCCCAACCCTCGCTACCCCACCCCAACCCCAACCATCGCGTCGGTCCTACGACGCCGCCTTCCTCTCTTCTCCTTCCTCCGCCCTTCTTCTTCCTCTACCTCACCCTAGCAGCGCCCGACCTATAGAGCAGCGCCGACGGCCAGAAGTAGCAGCTGCAACTGTAGCGACGCCGTACATGAGTAGCTGGGCATGACCAACACTACCAAATGCCTCCCTTGACTCTGACTAAGAGCCCTAAACTTGATTCCGCAGCCCCCTCAGCCACAAGCAGCACCTAGCTGCATTTCTAGCTGAGCCCTTTCCACCTGTGCATGAAGAAGGTCTGAACCAGGGGCAGTTCTGCCTGGGAAACACCACGAAAATCACAGCCTTGAGTTCGGCCTTCAGGCCCAGACCCGAATCTACTTATTTGTATTTTTCATCTACTTATTTGTGTGTCATGCTATTCTGAATTAAGTGTATATTTACTTCATAATTGAATGTTTAAGTAAGTTATAAATATCTTGATGATGAACTGTAATGCACACATGTGACATGCTTGGAATGTAAATGATGAACTGTAATGCACACATGTTTAACTTGTTTCATTGTTGAGTATATTGAGAATCTAATCACCCTTCTTGCTTAATGATGAACTGTAATGCACACATGTGACATGCTTGGAATGTAAATGATGAACTTTTCCCTAAATTGCCAATCATGCTTTTAAAGACAATATCAATAATCACCCTAACTTGAAGAACTAGGATTTTGTTAATCATGACATCACATGTATTTGTTAACCCTAGACCCTAATCCACATTATACCAATCTGATAGTCCATGATAGAACAAAGCATAATGATGTTGATTGCAACTTTGTGCGTCATGCTATTATGAATTAAGTGTATATTTACTTCATAATTGAATGTTTAAGTAAGTTATAGATATCTTCACCAAACCTCTTTCGGAAACTTGTTTCATTGTTGAGTATATTGAGAATCCTAATCACCCTTCTTGCTTAATGATGAACTGTAATGCACACATGTGACATGCTTTGAATGTAAATGATGAGCTTTTCCCTAAATTGCCAATCATGCTTTTAAAGACATCAATAATCACCCTAACTTGAAGAACTAGGATTTTAGGTATAAGAATGACAACACATTATTTGTTGGCCTAGAAACCCGTCCAAGATTTACTCATTAGGAGTAAATCTTGGATAGTCCCTGGTTTGGGACTGTTCTTGAACACCTAATCTCGCTTAGGATGTAAGTGTATAATTTGTATTGGGTTTTCAAGAAAATTTCGGCAGCATTTCCCCGTTTGTTCTCTAAGTACATATGTACTTGGAGAACAAACGGGGAAATGCTGCCAAAATTTTCTTGAAAACCCAATACACATTATACACTTACTAGTGAGATTAGGTGTTCAAGAATGGGATAGGTGGTACACATTTATTATATATATAATAATGACATCACATGTATTTGTTAACCCTAGACCCTAATCTTGTTGTAATATATACTTGTTTTCTCTTTGATCATAAAATGGATAGATCATAGATGTCCATTCGCAATCGCTGCACCCCAGAGTTTATTTCTGGTCTTGACCAGTTTATTAGATTTGTCGAGGAACATAGAAAACAACATGGAGATAGGTTCTACTGTCCATGTAGGCATTGCGGTAACAACTTGAAAGTCAACACTGGTGACGAAATTCCATCCGTATGGATTGAATGAGGAAGCGCAAAGCATTCTCGGTCATCGAAGGTTTCTTCCAAAATTCCATCCGTATCGTAGGAAGCACAAATCATTCAATGGATTGAATAGGAACGGAGTGCACCTAAACCTATACCAGGGGAGGTTTTTTATGAAAGAGTAAAAGAATTTGTCAATGAATTTGGTAAAAGATCACAATGTACTATGGGCACACGGAGTGACAAATCTTTATTCAAGAAGAAGTCAATATTTTGGGATCTTCCTTATTGGAGTTCTTTGACAGTCAGACATTGTATCGATGTCATGCACGTTGAGAAAAATGTCTGTGATAGTGTCATTGGTACTTTGTTGAATATACCAGGTAAGACTAAAGATGGGATAAAATCCAGACTGGACCTATGTGAAATGGGAATAAGGTCATAATTAATAGAATTTCGTGAAATGGGAAATCAGAGAACATACTTACCTCCCGCTTGTTACACATTGTCTAGAAAGGAGAAGAAAGTTTTTTGTGAATGTTTGGTAAATGTTAAGGTGCCACAGGGTTACTCATCCAACATCCGTAGATTGGTATCAATGAAAGATCTGAAGTTGATAGGTCTTAAATCTCATGATTGTCACACTCTAATGCAACAAATATTGCCTGTGGCAATTAGATCTATATTACCGAAGCATGTAAGGTTTGCAATCACCAGACTTTGTTTCTTTTTCAACAGTCTGTGCAGCAAAGTTATTGACCCTGATACTCTCGATAAATTGCAAAGAGAAGTGGTTGTTACCCTATGTCAGCTTGAGATGTATTTTCCTCCGTCGTTCTTTGATATCATGGTACATCTTGTCGTCCACTTGACTAGGGAAGTGAAAATGTTGGGACCAGTTTTCTTGCATTGGATGTATCCCTTTGAACGATACATGAGCATTTTTAAAAGTGATGTTCGAAACCGTTATCGGCCTGAAGGGAGTATTATCGAGGGTTATGTGGCGAGAGAGGTTATGGATTTTTGCAATGACTTTCTCAGTGGTAATGACACTCCTGATAATGACAAGAATATTGACGAGCAATTTGGCAAAGGAATTTTGGGATCACGTGTGAAAGTAATCAGCTGTGAGCAGTTGGAACAAGGTCACTTGTATATTTTACACAACATGGACGAAGTGAACGTTTATACCGAGG
The DNA here is from genome assembly GCA_963693085.1 of Alisma plantago-aquatica. Taxonomy (NCBI): domain Eukaryota; kingdom Viridiplantae; phylum Streptophyta; class Magnoliopsida; order Alismatales; family Alismataceae; genus Alisma; species Alisma plantago-aquatica. Next base: position 608,830,519 of record OY856412.1, on the reverse strand, counting down.
AACATACCAATTTCATCAAGAGACAATATCCTCGAGCCAATACAATGTGGCTTGCTAGAGAGCATAACAAGACATTTATTAAGTGGTTTGAAAATAAAGTCTTACATCAACTATCTCAAACACCAGATGATATTACTGAAACTATCAAATGCCTTGCCTTTAAACCAAAATTGACTATTATGTCTTATGAAGGGTATGACATTAATGGATTCACATATTACACTAAGTGCCAAGATGATAAGAGTGTCGTCCAAAACAGTGGGGTCACCTTCAAGCATCGACTATGTTTTTTGCAAGTACAAAGGATAAGAGTCCACGTGAAGCTAAAATGTCATATTACGGTGTCATTGAAGACATATGGGAGTTTGACTACATAGATTTCAGAATTCCGCTCTTCAAATGTAATTGGGTTGATAACACCAAAGGAGTTATAGTCTATGAATTGGGTTTCACTTTAGTGAACTTTGAAAAGATTGGCGAGAAGGATGAACCATTCATATTGGCATCACATGCGAAACAAGTATTTTATATCGATGATCCTGCAAATGATAAATGGTCGGTTGTTCTTCATGGTAAAAGACAGTTCATTGAAGATCCTATAGATGAAGAACAGTACTATGATAAGTATGATGACTCCAGTCCATTCTCAGTTGGGTTGCCAATACCAGCAAATATTGAAGCTAATGATGACTTGTATGTGCGCGGAGATCACAATGAAGGATTGTTAATTGATAAAAAATCGCAATATTAGAGGCATGTTTATACAATGTTTTTTATAAGTTTTATTTTTCTGAATGTGAACTTTACAATGTGAATGTGAACTTTACAATGTGAATGTGAACTTTACAATGTGAATTTTACAATGTGAATTACTTTATAATGTGAACTTTACAATGTGAATGTGAACTTTAAAATGTGAATTACTTTATAATGTGAACTTTACAATGTGAATGTGGACTTTACAATGTGAGCTTTACAATTTGAATTACTTTACAATGTAAACTTTACAATGTGAATGTGAATTTTCAGATGGCTGAGCTAGGGCTGTCAATGGGGAGGGTATTATCCGTTCACCCTTACCCATACCCTGGAGGGTAAGGGTAAGGGTAAAGATTTTTATTACCCTTTATCCGTTTACCCGTTCCCCATTTCCCCGCTATACTATAAGGGGAGGGTAAGGTATAGACATTATCCATACCCTTTTATCCTTTAACCCGCACATGATATAAATGTTACACAAATATAAATATTCTAAAGGGGTTTGTATGTAAATGTTTAACCCTAATACTTTATTCTATCATTGGAAAATGACTTGGTGTTGTGCTTGTAATACTTTCTTGTTGAGAGAAAAACATATATATCTTGCGGAAAATGAGGTGTCGGTGAAATACTTATTTGTTATGCATATTATGCAAAGGAAAAAAAATAATTTATGCATAAAAAATTGTTATTGTGTGAATTGACTTAACTTTACATGGAGAAACATATGATTTTGAATTGGATATAATGTTTTATATGTTTTTATTAATAAATTAGTTATAAAATTATTAAAAATCAACACACAATGTGTATAAAATTCTTTTTTATCAAAATTACCCGCTTACCCTTTACCCTCCCCGTTTACCCTGTGGAGAAGAGGGTAAGGGTAAGGGGAGGGTAAGGGAATTGCTGAGAAGGATAATTACCCTTACCCTTACCCGCTACCCAAAGAGGGTAAGGGTAAGGGTAAGACCTTACCCTCCCCATACCCTCCCCATTGACAACCCTAGGCTGAGCATTCTCCTGATGACTGTGCTGATGATTACCGTGAGGGTGAGGACATCAATGCGCCGTCTCACAATGTAAGTTTTAAAAATATATCATATATTTATATCTATATGTCCATTTATAGTTATATCTTGTAAATGTGTTTATTTTGTCAAATTTTAGGTTGATGATGCACATGTACCATCTGAAGCACTTGAGGCACTTGATCAGCAACACCAAAAAGTTGACAGGAGAAGGGGCATCACTATGATGAAGAAGTTAATAGCGCAAAAGGGCAATGGACCCAAAATTGTTGTGGATTTTGATGATGCAGGAAATGCATCTGGTGTGAATCGCAATTCATTTGTTTCATATCTTGGGTATGTTACTCGTAGCCATTGCGGTCATAAAGTTTCTAAGGAGAAGAAAGACGTAATATGGAAGGATTTATGTGTGAGTTATTATTAATTTGCAATTATATTTTGTAGATTACTAATTTTTTGGATACTAGTTAATAGCAATTCTAATTTGCAGAGTATATTTGAATTGGATGAAAAGCTGCATCGTAAATGCGTGATGCAATGCTGTGGGAGAGTCCTAAGGAACTATAGGACAAATCTTACCCGAGAATACATAAAAGAAGCTGACAAGAGGAAGAAGACAGCCACTGAACAGTGGAACTTCCTGGACAAAGAAGAATGGGACGCGTTTGTTGCTTCAAGACAAACGGATGAATTCAAGGTATTAGGTGTCAGTCCCAATCTCATTAATATATGTTGTATTCACCTATTCAAGATTAACATTTACTGTTACTAACCAAATCATTAATGTGCATACTAACTAGGCCCTCAGTGAGGCACAAAGATCAAGGCGTGCACTGAATGTGCATGACCACACAATGGGTCCAAAGGGGTATGCAGGCTTTCGCCAAAGACTACAGTCTGAGGCTACTGCTCAGTCTGCTGCTACTCAGGAGTCCTCCACTGTAGGTAGCACACCTCTGCCTCACCATGATATCTGGATAGCTAGGAGGCAAAATAAGAAGGGAGAAATAAGGAAGCCCGCAACTGCTGAGGCGGCTGCAAAAATGGTAAAATACAACTCTTACAGCAATCGTTCAAATATTGATTATTTGTGGTGTTTAATTAATTACAAATTTTTGTTTTGGCGATTAGCGGGAGCTGCACGAGCTGAGGAAACAAGGCAAGTTCATGCATGAGGGCACAAGGGATGAATTGACAGTTGCTCTGGGTAACCCAGAGCATCCTGGACGTGTTAGGGCTGCAGGCGCTGGTGTGGGCATCAAATCTTTTTTTGGGCCATCCCAGCGCAAACATGTCCCAAAAGTGGGACTTTCACAAGAAGAGCTAACATATTCTTTCTTTATAATGTTACTGTAAAAAGAGAATTCAATAATTAGAAGCTAACATTTTCTTTTATCCATGTATAGGTAGATAAGCTAGTTGATAGGAAACTGGAAGAAGCACTGAAAAAGTGGCAGGCATCTCAGACTGCCACTCAGCAGACAGTACCTATCATAGCATCCCACTCTACTCCTACTGCAGAGGTTGGGAGTAATCCTATAGACCCACCACCTAGCACATCCACTGTAAGTATTTTTATGACATAGTAACTAGTTTTTTAATTCAAGATGATATGTTTTCAAGATGATATGTATATATGTATATAACATTCTTTACACAAAATTTTATAGGAGTTGAAGCCATGCCGTCTAAAATTTAATGAATACGTCGTTGCAGAGGCGTCGACTTACCCATCCCTACCAGGGGAAATGTTTCACGGGTCTCCATTACCAGCTGGTTGGATTCGTGTGAGCCCGGTACATATATTCCCCAAGTGGATGGATTTTCCATGGCCATATGCCCACCTAGATTGTGAAACACTTGGTGAGGCACTAGGCGGAGTGATATTGTGGCTAAAAGCGGATGTCATCTTTACTGAACTTGTATGGTAAATTTACATTACGTTAAATTGTTAGTGTGTATATATGATGTCAGTTGATATGAAATTATTATATATATACACGTTAAAAAGAAGACACCCACAACATCTAGGCCTCCACTTCCACCTCCTACATTACTCAGTTGGGTTCCACAGGAACTAACTGTCCCGTTAGGTCCTAATTGTAGGGGTATGGCAATATGGTTAGGCGAACATGATATAAACTGCCCTATAACTGTTTCTATAGATTCAGATGTTGCAGGTTAATCATACGAAAGCAAACTATTTATACAAGATATTTTGGAGTTGTTTCGATATGATTGGCTAAATACATATGTGATAGAGCTATGGATAAGGTGAGATCTTCTTTATACATCCATATACCTTGTGTAGGATCTGGTGATCTGGTTTCTTATTTATTAATGCATGCGTAATTAATACATATTTTGCAGCTACTTAGACAAGATATGTGCAGATTTTGCATTCGAACATGTAGGATTTTTGATTCCATCTTTGATTAGTCTAGTAGCTAAAGACCCTCCGTCAGTTCAACAATACTGCTGTGAGGCTTTTTCAATTTTTGCTCAAAAAAAGAAGATGATGATAATGGCTCCATTCAATGTAGAGTAAGTTTACTTTGCTTATTAAGAAAATTACATTTTTATTGTGGATTTTGAGTTATTAATTTTTAACTTTTTTTACCTCTAGTGGTATGCATTGGGAGTTACTGGTTATTGTCCCCGAGACATTCACTGTCTATTATCTAGATCCTAAGGGGAGTAAATTGAATACAAAATATGGACACATAATGAAAATGGCATTATTCTGGTGAGAAATATTTTATTTTCATATCCGTTAACATATTGACCGACCTAAATAGCACGTCCTAAAATTGGAGGCGTATTTGAGGTAGTCGAGCCTTCGCAATTATAACCCGAATCCTTCTAGGCCCCCGCAACTTTGTTTACGGGGTCGAAGTAGTCATACGGGGTCGAACACAGGGACAAGGTGGGTTGTGTTGACGACTCTGAATCGACACTCTACACTCCGGTGGATATAAAGAGATATTAAAGTTCCCCGAAGGGAACAACAAGATGTCATGATTAAATCAAAGAAAACTATCTCCAACTGGAGTTACAAGAAAGATTAAGATTTTGTCATTTAGCAGTTTTTAGGAATTTTCATGCAACAGAAAATAGAAAGATAAACTGCAGTTTAAGGCATAATGCAAGGGATAAGACTTTAGAAAGACAAGCGGTAGCAGTAACACCCTGCACCCCTCCTCTCAGAGCGGGTGCCTCTAACCAAGCTTCAACACCCCTCTCGAGGTTGCTGGACTCAAGTTAGAGTGGAATGATACTAAAACAACTCCGTTCCGGGCACTCTCGTACTCTGAAACCGGACCGAACACTAGAGCCACAACCCAACTCTCGAAGTAATTGCGACGGGAAAGAAGATTCGGTAGCTAAACGAAACGCGATCCAAAACATGCAAGCTAGAGTTCAGATATCCAACACAGCAGTTACCCAATCATAAGGCACTAAGCATTAAACAAATAGCAATTAAGCATTTCTATTTCCATCAGCTATAAGGGTCTTAATACAGTGCATAAGCTAAGAATTTAAATAACAAAATTAAAGATAGATGTCGCCTTCTTGATGTAGAAGGGCGACAGACTACTACTACTCCCAGCCCGATACCGTCCAGGGACCTATCCCGGTACAGCAGTGTCGGGCGGCACAAACTCTCGAACGGCACGCCTGACAGACGACTGTATCGTTCGAAGACCCTGGCCGATACGCTCATGTCGGGCGGCACACCCTCTCAGGCGGCACGACTGACGGGCGGAGCGTATCGGGTTCGGTATCGTGTCGGGCACGGATTTACTTATACTACTGTCGGGCATTGTTGTCAGGCACTCGTGTCACGTATCTACGTCGGCCGATATCGGCCCTCAGTATCGTCCGGTACAGTCCTAGGTGAACCGATCCCCTCCCTCTCGGGATGAGGAAGAGCTCACCTAGTGTCGCCCGGTACGAGCACTGGGGCACGATACGGTTGCTCTCGCACTTCTCTCACAGATAGCTCAAGTCCCCCACTATCCAAACTGTGAACTGGCCAGCCGTCCCGACCTATCCAACCTCTCTTTTCGGCTTCCTGTAGATGTTATTTATAGTCAGCCGGTTGATGAGAAAACATGGTGCTCGAAGCGCCACGTAGCTCCCTTATACGCCGGTCGATGGATGTGGATGGCCGATACAGGCATATCTCGGCGCGAGGTGTTGGCTATTGGTCACGTGGTGGGCGGCATGCCTGCCAGTGGGTGGTCGTGTCGCTCGACGAGCTGGTTCGTCGATGCGGATTTGGCTCCCTGTCGGGTAGAAGGTGTGTCGGCCGGCACGTCCCTTTCGCAAGGTGCCCTTCTCCATCGATCATTCTTGTGTCGCCCAACCCCTGTCGGGCTGGGTTGTATCGGGCGTCAGGAAGGTCGAGGCGGGCTTAGACTTATTGTGGGCCGAAACCAGCCTTTTTGCACAAAAAAGAGGAAAACTCTGTAGAAGATAGGGAAAATTGGAATAAGAGTGTTGCTTGGCCAATTATTGCGAAAATGCTAATAAAATAGAGGAAAATAGCAGAAAAGGGTAGTTTTGATAACAGAATAAAGGGCAAAAACGTCACAAAATTTGGTGTTATCAACTCCCCCAAACTTAGCTTTTTGATTGTCCTCAATCAATATTTAAACTAGACTTTGTGTTGCTTCTTCTTGCACAGCGAAACTTTAAGGCTAAAGGGTAGCACAAGATTTGCGATGTCTTGGAGGTAATGTTGTCTTAATGCGAACAAAAGACCTTGCCCTACTTGCCTTATTATTTAAGTAAAATTTTTCTTCTCTACAGCTTCAGTGAGACTTTGGTGTATGATTCCGAAGTTAGCTTCCACACCAAACAGCTTTATTTTAAGGGCAGAAAGTTGTGTATAGGGTAGGCTAAGGCTTTTTGGTTTTTTCTTGTTGTTTCCCATCAGTCCATCCAGGTAAGGGTCCGTTAGCGGGCAAGTGGTCCCTGCAGTCCAAGCCAGATGGCTTTAGAGCAGTGATTTCACATCCTACGTACCACTGCCCCGGATCTACCATGCCTAAAGATGGGTACTTTTGGAAAACAAGTGTGTGTATATATTTTTTCTTTTCTTTTATTGGGCACAACTCTCATGCTTTTATTCACGCTCATAAGGCTTCTTTCTCTTCTTGGGATTTTTGCTGGGTAAGGGAAAACAAAAGAGATATCTGCTGTTTGGGCAACTTTTTCCTTCTCCATACTCATCTCTTAGCTGTTTGCGAGATTATTATTTTTCGAAAATTTTTGGATGGCAGGGCATAATCTTTTGTTTGTTTGAGACAACATTATTAGAAAGATATGACAGAACTTGTAACTCGTTAAATATACAGAAAGTAAACTTTGCAAGAAGTCACAACAGGTTTTTATTATTATTACATCAACTTTGTACATATGCATAGGGACAGGAAATTTGCAAAGGAAAGATTTTTGAAAATTTTTATATGGCATGCATGCGTATATCAGATATACAGGGAGCTATAAGGGCACATCAGGTAAAAGAGAATGAATATCATAGAAAGCTTGAAGTGATAAAATTTTTATACCTCCCTCACTGGCATACCCCCCCAAACTTACTTTCTACTCTGTCCCAGAGTAGAGAAGAAAGCAAAAGTGAGGTTAAGCTTAGCCAGTGAGGGTTAGCTTTCTGATGTGCTGCAAAATGCTCCTACGAAGTTGCAGCATGCCATTGGGAGGTTGTCTAGCGGGTTCGCTTCGGCGGTGTAGCGGTTGAGTGTGAGCGTAACCCTCAAAATTCACTTCTGGCCCACCTTTTCTTCACATCTCCGTTGTAAACATAAACAAAGGGACTGATTATCTGTCCCTAGTTTAGTTCCCAAGAGTGTGTAGTCAGGGTGGGCCCTCTCCCTTAAGAGGACGGAACCGAGGTGCCTCGAGCTTGTTCAGAGGCCTTGGTTGCCGCACTCTTACTGTCTCTGGAGGTGGTCCCAAGCCACCCCATAGACAGGCTGATAACTAGGTGACTCGCTATTGGAGCTACCAAATCACGAAAGATCTCCCCTTTTATTGTTGTTGCTGTTTCTGCCCGACTGTGGTTGCTGTTCCCCTCGCTGTGCTTGTTGGCGCGGCCGGAGGTTTGCTCCATACGAGCCATACCTGTTATTTAAAATTTATTTATTCATTCGTTAGGCAAGAAAGATGAAAAGAAAGAAAACTTATTAAAACTGGGCGATAGGTGATCGGACGACACGATGTTGTCGCGCGATATGACTCGACGCCCGACACAGGTGTGTCGGGCGATTCGAGGTCACATGAAGCAAAAACATGACATCGCCGTGAGAAGCATGATGCCCGATACGATACATAGGGAAAACGCTATCGACCGGCGTTACGCGCGAAAGCATGTCGGGCGATAGAAAATCTGCAGGTCATGTAAACCCGATAAGCGGCTCGGTAACAGATACTGGCATCGGGCGACAGGGTTATCGGCCGATAAACGTGTCGGTCTACAAACCTATCGGGCGACAAGCCATGTCGTTCGGTAAGAAAACAACAAGCCGGCCGATACGCCTCACACGATACAAAACCTGTGCCGGGCGAGAGATAACGTGTCAGGAAAAAGGTGTGTTGGGCTATACCTTTGCTCTCAGGAGGCATCGCCCGTTACCAGGGCGAAGGCAAGATGGCTGACACATGAGCAAAAGGGAGGATCAAAGCATGCGTTCCAGGTGGCAAAAAGGAGAAAATGATAGCCCGACACGAAGAAACCTCCACGCTATTTATAGAGAACCCAGCTGGGGGTGAAACGTGTAAAACATGGCGCGCGTCGGGCGTTTTAGTCACGCTATTCCCGAGACGCGAAGTCCCATTGGTCAGTCCAAGGGTCATCCGCTGCCCTTGCATCGCCCGGGGTGAGGCTGCCCGATACAAGAGGTTCTGCGCCCAGCTGGTCGACACGGTAGAAAAGCGGGCGGTCAAAAGGCCAAAACTAAACCCGTGTGAAGTAAAAGGCCATTGCAGGGTAAAACATCATTGGTATAGAGAAGGATCTCTTACCTCAGATGGTATTACTCCTCAATGCTCCGCAAAACACAGCGATGGCCCATAAAACAAAAAGAGTCAGCACACGTGCGCATGTACTGACTCGGGCCTTATTACAGTCCATAATGGTTGTTTTTACAAAGAAAACAAATGTATCATAATCTATGACTCGGGTTGCCTCCCGAGGAGCGCTGAAGTTTCCGTCGCCAGCTCGACTGGTGTAGGCTCTTCGGTTGTACCCACATCCAGTAAGTCAATTTCTGCTTTCCTGACAAAAGCTTCGTCCTCATAAAACCTTTTCACTCTGTGCCCGTTCACTTTGAAGATCTTGGTCGGGTCATCCTTGTCGCGGAGCTCCATCATTCCTGATGGGTATATCCTTGCCACAGAAAACGGCCCCGACCATCTTGTCTGTAATTTCCCAGGAAAAAGACGGATGGAGGACTTGAATAACAAGACCTTATCCCCTTCGCTCACATCCTTTCTCCTAAGGTGGGCATCATGCCACATTTTTGTTCTTTCCTTGTAGATCTTTGCATTCTCGTAGGCGTGAATCCTCAGCTCTTCGAGCTCTTGAAGCTGTAAAAACCTCTTTTCTCCTACTTTGTCTAGATCCATATTTAGGAACTTGATCGCCCAAAGGGCCTTGTGTTCTAGTTCCAAAGGCAGATGGCAGGATTTTCCGTATATAAGACGGTAGGGGGTGGTTCCAATGGGGGTCTTGTAAGCAGTACGGTAGGCCCATAATGCGTCGTCAAGTTTCATAGACCAGTCCTTCCGCGTGCGGCTGACAGTCTTTTCTAAGATCCGCTTGATCTGTCTGTTTGAGACCTCTACCTGCCCCGACGTCCGTGGGTGGTAGGGCGTAGCGATCTTATTTTTACTCCATACTTGCGTAGGAGCGCTTCGAACTGCCTTTCTCCGAAGTGTGACCCGCCATCGCTTATTACGGTGCGCGGTATACCGAAACGGGGAAAGATGGTCTTCTCAAAATGCTTGATAACTGACTTGGCATCGCATGTTTGGGTGGCTACCGCCTCTACCCATTTCGACACATAGTCTACTGCCACTAGTATGTATTGATACCCCTGGGATGGGGGAAACGGCCCCATGTAATCAATCCCCCATACGTCAAATATTTCCACTTCGATCCAGCTTGCCATCGGCATTTCATTCCTCCGCCCTATATTTCCCGTTGACTGGCACTCTTTGCAAACCTTTACAAATCGTGCAGCATCTTTAAATAAGGAGGGCCAGTAGAAACCTGATTGTAGTACTTTTGCCGCTGTTCTTTCGCTACCCAGGTGTCCACCATAGGGGGAGGCGTGGCATCCCTTCAGGATATCAGTAGTTTCTTCTTCCGGGATGCACCTCATGTACAAGTTGTCTGCGCATCTTCTGAACAGGAGAGGATCATCCTAGTAATAATTCTTGGCATCCGCGAATAGCTTCTTCTTTTGATTGTAGGTGATGTCAGGAGGCAGCTCTCCACAAGCGAGGAAATTGCAGATGTCTGCAAACCAGGGAAAACCTTCTTCTTGAGCTTCAGCCATCATGAGAGCTTCATCGGCAAAGTTGTCGTCGATCTGTGGCCCTCTCTGTCTCTCAGCCACTATCCTCGATAGGTGGTCTGCAACCACATTTTCCGCGCCTTTCTTTTCGATAATTTCATGATCGAACTCTTGGAGCAACAAGGCCCATCTCAACAATCTGGGCTTTGCGTCTTTCTTTTGCATTAAGTATTTTATTGCCCCATGATCTGTGTATACTTTGACCTTTGATCCGACGAGATACGACCTGAACTTGTCAAACGCGAAGACAACCGCGAGCATTTCCTTCTCGGTGGTTGTGTAGTTTACATGTGCTTCGTCCAATGTGCGACTAGCGTAGCAAATCACATGGTGCTTTTTATCTTTCTTTTGCCCCAGGACTGCTCCCACTGCGTAGTCGCAAGCGTCGCACATTAGCTCAAAGAGTAAACTCCAATCTGGCGCTTGAAGGATAGGTGGTGATACTAAAGCATTTTTCAGGGCCTGAAAAGCACGGAGACAATCGTTAGAGAAAACAAATTCAGCATCCTTTACCAGAAGATTGGACAATGGTTTGGAAATCTTTGAGAAGTCCTTGATGAATCTTCGGTAATATCCAGCGTGCCCGAGGAAGCTTCTTATCCCCGTGACGGAATTTGGTGGAGGAAGCTTAGATATAGCTTCGATTTTGCTGGTATCCACCTCGATCCCGTGCCTTGAGATCTTATGCCCTAGAACGATGCCCTCCCGCACCATGAAATGACATTTTTCCTAGTTCAGGACCAGGCTGTTTTCCTCGCACCTTTGAAGTACTAACGACAGGTTCTTCAGACAGCTATCGAAGTCCTTTCCATAGACGGAGAAGTCGTCCATGAAAACTTCCACGATGTCTTCTAGAAAATCTGAGAACATTGATATCATGCATCTTTGAAAGGTGGCGGGGGCGTTGCAGAGTCCGAAGGGCATCCTTCTAAAGGCATAAGTGCCGTAAAGGCAGGTGAACGTCGTTTTCTCCTGGTCGTCGGGTAAGATGGGTACATGGTAGAATCCTGAAAAGCCATCAAGAAAACAGAAATAATCGTGATGCGCTAATCTTTCAAGAACTTGGTCAATAAAAGGTAGCGGAAAATGATCCCTTTTTGTAGCCTGATTTAGCTTTCGGTAATCAATGCACATTCGCCAACCGGTGACGGTCCTTACCGCCACTTCGTCACCCTTCTCACCCTTAACCACAGTCATTCCGCCTTTCTTGGGTACTACGTGGATCAGGCTTACCCAGTTGCTTTCGCTAATTGGGTAAATGATCCCCGCGTCCCTAAGCTTTATTACCTCTTTCTTGACGACCTCCTTGAGCATCTGATTCAGCTTCCTCTGGGGTTGGGCCAGAGGCTTTGCAGACTCATCCAAGTTGATGCGATGCATGCAAAGGGCGGGGCTAAGGCCTTTGATATCATCTACGGAATATCCTATAGCCCCCCTGTGGAGTCTTAACTCCTCAAGGAGCCGGTCCAGCTGATTGCTTGAAAGATCGGCATTTACGATGACTGGGTTCTTCTGTTCTTCGTCTAAAAAAACGTACTTCAGTCCTTCCGATAACGCTTTTAGGTCCGGCTTTGCTCTGGGCATCTCCCCCTGAGGTTCTCCCTCAAGGGAGGCATACTTCACAGAGTTTACCTCCTCCTCTTCTTCTTGCAAGTCTTTGTCAGAAAGGTTGAAAATGTCGAGATGCTTCACGACCTCGGGATTTTCAAAGTCGAGATCTTGACAGCTTATTGCTCTCGCGAGGGGATCCACTGTCCGGATATCCTCCTCTATTTCCTCGCATAATTTATTGTAGCTATCCGCAAAACAGGCTGATTCAGACAGGGATGGACCTCTCATGATTTCCTTCATCTTGAAGTCCATGTGGCTGTTTCCAACCCTCAAGGTGATTATCCCTTCAGAGACATCAATCAGCGCCCTCCCTGTTGCCAAGAAAGGGCGTCTGAAGATGATCAGACATCTGAGATCTTCAGCTGTGTCGATGACGACGATGTCGCAGGGAATAAAGAAATCACCGACCCTAATTGGCACATCTTCGACAATGCCTACAGGTCTTTTGAAAGAGTGATCCGCCAGTTCAATCCGCATATTGGTTCGAACCATGTCGGTCAAACCCATCCTTTGCGCGAAACTTAAGGGCGTGAGGCTGATGCTTGCTCCCAAGTCCGCCAGACCCTTCCGCTCGACATTGTCCCCGATGGCGAATGGGATTGTGAAAGCTCCGGGATCCCTTCTCTTAGTCGGCAAGCTGGGCTTTATGAAGGTAGAGGAAGTAGAGGCCAGGTACACTATCTCTATCCTTCCTCCCCTTCTTTTCTTCATTATTAGATCTTTGAGAAACTTGGTGTATGTGGGCATCTCCTCCAAAGCGTCAAGGAAGGGGACTTCAAGATGCAGCTTCCTGATCGAGTCCATGAACCTTTCGTGCCTCTTTTTCAGATTTGCCTTGATTAGCTTGTACGGGAACGGTACCCTGGGAGCGTAAGGATTCCTCCCACCAGATGGCTCATCGGACGGTCTCGGCGCAGGCTCTTCGGCTTCTACAGGCCTACCTCCATCTCCTGCTAGAACGGCATCCTTGGGCCCTTGCTCAGGTTCCGGAGGGGCTTCATCAGCGCGCTCTACCATCTTTCCTGATCTAAGCACTGCCATTACTGCAGTTTCAGGGTGAGGGAGCATTTTTCCTGCAGGGTTCTTCATCAGAGCAGCCACCTGAGACAGCCGTTGATCGACCTCCCATTGGCGCATCTGCAGACTCGCCGTCTGGTGTTGCATGGAATTCAGAGATCCAGGGCTGGTAAGCGTCCTCTGTACCAGCTGGTTGATGATGGTGTCCTGTCTTTTTATGTAGGCGGAAAGCTGACCAACCCAATTAGGCCAGGTCACTTTCTCGCCTTGGCTCTGACATTCGCCCTCAGAAAGGGGTTGCTCGCAACGAGGCATGGTTGACAGTCTCGGTGTTCAGTAGATCAGAGTACCTGAAAACTGCATAGAAATCATGTTTAGAAAATTATAGTTGGGGTAAAGAATAATGCTTAAAGTAAAAGAAAAAGAAAAAGAAAAAGAAGTGCTGTCAAGCCTATTTCTAAGCTTGAGGCACGGGAGTGCAGTTAGTGGATTCGGATTCGTCAACAGTGCCATTTGCCTTGTCCCCGGCAACGGCACCAGCAAGTTGACCGGCCTAAATCGCGCGTCCTAAAATTGGAGGCGTATTTGAGGTAGTCGAGCCTTCACATTTATAACCCAAATCCTTCTAGGCCCCCGCAACTTTGTTTACGGGGTTGAAGTAGTCATACGGGGTCGAACACAGGGACAAGGTGGGTTGTGTTGACGACTCTGAATCGACACTCTACACTCCGGTGGATATAAAGAGATATTAAAGTTCCCCGAAGGGAACAACAAGATGTCACGATTAAATCAAAGAAAACTATCTCCAACTGGAGTTACAAGAAAGATTAAGATTTTGTCATTTAGCAGTTTTTAGGAATTTTCATGCAACAGAAAATAGAAAGATAAACTGCAGTTTAAGGCGTAATGCAAGGGATAAGACTTTAGAAAGACAAGCGGTAGCAGTAACACCCTACACCCCTCCTCTCAGAGCGGGTGCCTCTAACCAAGCTTCAACACCCCTCTCGAGGTTGCTGGACTCAAGTTACAGTGGAATGATACTAAAACAACTCCGTTCCGGGCACTCTTGTACTCCAGAACCAGACCGAACACTAGAGCCACAACCCAACTCTCGAAGTAATTGCGACGGGAAAGACGATTCGGTAGCTAAACGAAACGCGATCCAAAACATGCAAGCTAGAGTTCAGATATCCAACACAGCAGTTACCCAATCATAAGGCACTAAGCATTAAACAAATAGCAATTAAGCATTTCTATTTCCATCAGCTATAAGGGTCTTAATACAGTGCATAAGCTAAGAATTTAAATAACAGAATTAAAGATAGATGTCGCCTTCTTGATGTAGAAGGGCGACAGACTACTACTACTCCCAGCCCGATACCGTCCAGGGACCTATCCCGGTACAGCCGTGTCGGGCGGCACAAACTCTCGAACGGCACGCCTGACAGACGACTGTATCGTTCGAAGACCCTGGCCGATACGCTCATGTCGGGCGGCACACCCTCTCAGGCGGCACGACTGACGGGCGGAGCGTATCGGGTTCGGTATCGTGTCGGGCACGGATTTACTTATACTACTGTCGGGCATTGTTGTCAGGCACTCGTGTCACGTATCTACGTCGGCCGATATCGGCCCTCAGTGTCGTCCGGTACAGTCCTAGGTGAACCGATCCCCTCCCTCTCGGGATGAGAGAGAGCTCACCTAGTGTCGCCCGGTATGAGCACTGGGGCACGATACGGTTGCTCTCGCACTTCTCTCGCAGATAGCTCAAGTCCCCCACTGTCCGAACTGTGAACTGGCCAGCCGTCCCGACCTATCCAACCTCTCTTTTCGGCTTCCTGTAGCTGTTATTTATAGTCAGCCGGTTGATGAGAAAACATGGTGCTCGAAGCGCCACGTAGCTCCCTTATACGCCGGTCGATGGATGTGGATGGCCGATACAGGCATATCTCGGCGCGAGGTGCTGGCTATTGGTCACGTGGTGGGCGGCACGCCTGCCGGTGGGTGGTCGTGTCGCTCGACGAGCTGGTTCGTCGATGCGGCTTTGGCTCCCTGTCGGGTAGAAGGTGTGTCGGCTGGCACGTCCTTTTCGCAAGGTGCCCTTCTCCATCGATCATTCTTGTGTCGCCCAGCCCCTGTCGGGCTGGGTTGTATCGGGCGTCAGGAAGGTCGAGGCGGGCTTAGACTTATTGTGGGCCGGAACCGGCCTTTTTGCACAAAAACGAGGAAAACTCTGTAGAAGATAGAAAAATTTGGAATAAGAGCGTTGCTTGGCCAATTATTGCGAAAATGCTAATAAAATAGAGGAAAATAGCAGAAAAGGGTAGTTTTGATAACAGAATAAAGGGCAAAAACGTCACAAAATTTGTTGTTATCACATATGTTATTACATTACTATTTAATTATGCAATGTACTGTGTTACATTAACATGTAGGGGTTTTGATGAGTTCAAAAAGGCTGGAGGAAAGGTCCCCACGAAAAAGAACCAGCCAATAATTTGGAAGAACGTGAAAGTAAGTTCCCGACTGCAATATATGTATATATTATTTATGTGAACAATGCTTAATTAGTTGTATTTTTTATATTTTGTATGTTTGAATTTATAGTGTGCCACACAAGACAACGGATGGGCATGTGGATACTACGTGATGTGATTTATGCATATGATTATCAAATATGCCGCAATGGACATCGATTGCATTGCTGAGGTATTATATAGTCTCATTAGATAATATGAAATATATCAATCTTATTTATAGCTCATTAATTATATATATACATCATTCTCTTTACAGGTGTTTACAACTGACCACACTACAGGAAATGCCTTACCAGATGTACATGCTCCCTATACGATGGGAGAATTAAATGAAGTAAGAGAAGAATGGGAAACAACCATACAAGTAGTGGGGGATTTAAGATATAATTGGGATGTTGATAGCGAATAATGACTAAAGAATTATATTTTGTAAATGAATTTCTGAATTATAATATATGTGTGAATGTTTCTACATGTCTAGATGTTTCTACATGTGTCTGAGTGAAAATGAATGAAACTTTTGGTTGCTATATGAATGTTTCTACATGTGTGAATGTGAAAATGAATGGAACTACAGATTGCTAGCTACATGAATGTTTCTAAATGTGTGAAAATCAAATGGAACTGCAGGTTGCATTGCTAAATGTGTGAATATTTTTGTTGTTAATGTTGCAGGTTTGTGACATGTTGTTGGCTGATATCAATGGATGTCGTAAAACATGCAGTTCATAACTGAACTGCAGGTTTCTCATCCTACGACCAGCCATACAGCAGGTCTGCAGACTGACAGAAAAAAAATAGGCGTCGGTTATTTGTATAAAACCGACACCACATAGTTACAGTGTCAGTTTTATATAAATACCGACACCTATTTCCTGTGGTGCGAAGGCATATGGTGTCGGTTGCTTATCTAATAACTGACGCTGATAGTGCCCAAGATGGCACCCTTCTGTGTGGCATGAAGGCATATGGCATCGGTTTGTTATCTAATAATCGACGCATATAAGGAATATGACATCGGTTTCTTATCTAATAACTGACATTGATAGTGCCTAAGATGGCGCCCTTCTGTGGCGCGAAGGCATATGGCGTCAGTGTCTTATCTAATAACCGACGCTTATAGTGCCCTGCTGGCGCCCTTCTGTGGCGCGAAGGCATATGGCGTCGGTTTCTTATTTAATAACCGACGCCTATAGTGCCCTGCTGGCGCGTTTTAGGTGGCGCGCGAAGGGTTATGGCGTCAGTTTTTGAACCGACGCGTAACGGCTGGGCTTTTAGCATCGCCCACATAGGTGTCGCTTAGAAACCGACACTAAAGGCCTTAAATAACCGACACTAAAGGTCGGTTATGTACTAGTGCATGCTTCCTACAACTATAATGATGACAATACTAAGATATGGTATCTATAGCAAGAATAAGTTAGCATGAAAGGTGTGCATAAACAAAACTGCATCTAAAGTAGATATGAGTATCAAATTGAAGTGTTTTCTACAGAAGTAAATGTTGCAACAATAATCAAATGTACCTAGTGTTCCCACTTATAAAATAATACAACAAGCAACTAATCTGGTACTAATACTTATTGAAGTGTTTGCTATAGAGTCTGACTATGGTGTGTGACTTTTGCTAGTCCCGCTTGTACCAACATCATCACTGGTAGCATGACTCATGGATGGCATACTTGATGTGTTGCTGAAAGGAAAAGAGGGAGGGAATGTGAAGCTAATCCCTATTGAGATGACAAAAAAGAGAGGGGCATGGAAGGTGGCGATGTTGCATTAGGTCCGCGGGACCTTTCCCACATGTCTTGCAACCATATCATAACTTTCTGTGGGGTATGTCATAGGCTGAGGTAGATATTGTGGTTGGTTGACTCCTTCATGGCATTAATAAGAGTTGTAAAAACCTGGGTAGGGGCATGTGGGAAAGTTTCTTGGAAATGCTGCAAAATCATTGCAAACTCTTCCTTTTCAATGGCTCGGGTGGTACACCGTTGCTTAACTCGTGCACCTTTTCATACACCTTTGTGAATTCAGATACCACATCAGCAGTTAGCATACATCGCTCAGGTGTCATTGATGCTTGCTTCATGCGCCTCTAGCTAGGAAGATTCCTTACCCCAATGCCTTGGTTATCTATTCTGGCATTGTCTCCCTTACTCTGGGTGCCAAAATAGCCCATGTCTACTGCAAGTCCGGTGCTATCTATATTGACAGAAGTATCAAATGCATCTAAGTCGACAATAACGTCATCCTCGAAGGGGACGTCAGACGACATATTTATGTCTGCTGAAGACATTGTGTGGTGGCCTCTAGCAGTGTTCCTCCCCCCCATCAACACGATGTTGTGGTAATGGTAGAAGGTTCAGTTAATCAATCTTGCTAAACCCTTATTTCCCTATTATCAAACAGTTTCAATTAGGAGGTTTCAATTTAAATGCTAAACATGAATGTTATGTCAGTGTATTATTCTATGTACCATACATGTCTTCCTCCACTCCGGGGTGTCAGACACTATCGGCTTATTCTTGGTCTCATCCCATCCAACACCACTCTTGTTGGCCACAAGCTTCAACTTTGCAAATTCCTTCTTGAGGTTCTTCCACTGAGTTTTGACATGTTCCAATGTAAAGTTTGGCCTCCCCATCCTATTTTGTCAATCACAGAGTGTCTCCCTCCAAGATATATACTCCTACCTATGTCATACAGCCTCCTCAATGATGAAACTAGAGCCTCATCAGACTCCCTCGACCATACAATATGGAGCTTGGGGTCTGCAGAAGACATACTAGCACATGTGATGCAATAGAACATGACAATGAGGGTGCTTAAATGGAACCTTTTCAACCTAGGTGTTAATGCAAATATATGTGTGCATCATAAGTTTAAATAAGTTTAAATCCAATCAACCATGTTAAACCTAGGTGTGTATGTTGAATATAGGGGAAGTTTGGTACAACTACATCAACAATCAACAGTCATAACTATGAACAACTAAATCAGATGATACAAATATAGACAATGGGGCAAGATATTTAGACAGTGTTGCATACAATGCGCCAAAAGATGTTTACCTTGTCCATAATAATCTACACACCAAATAGATACAACACATTTTATGGAGAAATATAGTTGTCTAAAATATTTTCTAGATGAATGAGATGTGATGTTGAGGAAGAAACTACAACCAAATACCTTAATTGATTTTCTAATAATCAAGAAATAATAATCAATGATCTAATTATCCATTTACATGTCAATATAATGTCATTACAAAACCTAACTATGGTATGGTATCAATGGTTAGTTAATTTAATAGAAAAAAATATCATGATTCTTAATCATATTTATTGTGTAGTTCTTACTTTATAGATATGCAAATATTGTTGTCTTTTGGATTATGGTTTGTCCAACTTAGGCCTGATAAAATTAGGGCATGTGGTTATTACATCACCAACAGATTATTATTGTCATGTGGTTAATGATTTGTCCAAATTATGATTCATCAAATTATGGCATGTGGCTATTCACTCACTAAATTTAACTTAGTTAGATCAGGACATGTTATTACTCCCTCCTCACATGCAGGTCTGATATAACTGTCAATTAAATGATTAATGACAACATTAGGTCTAATACATTTTTGTGTGGGTTATTTCAGACTCGATCATGGTTTGCAGTTTATATATTTTAGGTTCTACCCCATTAGGAAGCATACAAACATAGCCTTAATTTTACTACATAATTACAAAATTCATGGAAAGAAGCATGTTTTTATGTTAGGGATAAATAAGGACATAGAGCAATGTCATCTATGAGAATGGTAACATAAAATTTGGTAACACGACCATGTAATCTCTCCATTGATGAAAGTGTGGACAACATTATATGTATACAACAACCACACATTGGTTACAAATACGTGAACAGTCAGTAGTCGAAACCAAAACCACACTGGTGTATGTAGACATGATGCACTGTGGTTCCATCGTCATTTTGATAACATCTACCATGCCACCATGTTGTTACATATTTTATAATAACAAGGATTATTGATCAAGCGTAACAACCCTAAAAATTGGTATGTTGACATAGGAGCTATGGAATACATCATACATTATTCAGGTATTCTTATGAAAGTTAATTCTTATAAGGAAAAAAAAATTCATTATGATAGGGAATGGTCAATTCCTCCCAATTTCATATTAAAGGATCTTTTATATAGAATTCAAAACACTAATATTCCTTTGAAGTAAATTCTTCTACTAATACTGGAGATTAAGAGGAATCTTCAAACTATTTCAAAACTTACAAATCAATATCATGTCACTTTTTTCTTTAAGTGATACATTTGATGTAAAGCACCTATGGACACATTCCACATTGTCTAGGGGGGCGACTTATAGATGGAGTATATGTTTTGTAAGTTGCAACATAATAAAGGACAAATATGCTTTCCAAATAAGAAATTGTTTTCTACAATAGTTGTGCAATGAGTAAAAGTCATAGACTGCCTTTAAATAATTCTCATGAGAGAACATTCTTATCATTTCATCTAGTATGTATAGATCTTAGTAATGTTTCCAATAATGTGTGTAAATAGATACACCAATTACCTTTTATTGTAGATGACAATAGTGTATATATGTGATTCTATCCATTTTTTGAAAGTTTATTTTTGTTAACAGATTTCTTCATTTCTATAAAATGATCGATACATGATTTAGTATAACAAAAATTTTATAGTATAGTTTGTAGGTATATATATATGCCCATAGATCCATCCCAAGCGATTGCATGGAGTCAGATATTAATTAATGTGATTATTTGGTTAATTAATGAATTCCAGAATATTCTAATTAATCCACGAGCCCTTTAATTAACGCAGCGTTTCTGTTTACCGATGGGTTTAGGAAACCCTACTTCCCTTCGTATCCTATTTAAAGGAGGATTGACGACCCATATCTATATAAGATATCGAGAGAGGCTTTTCAGTTTACGCTCACGTATGTAAACCCTAGCTGGCACCGTCCTAAGGAGGGGAAGGAGAGCAACGCGTCGCTGGCACGCCGCCGCACAGACACGAATCCTTCCCGCCGGCTTAGGAAGCCCGACGTGGAGTTCCAGTCCATCTGCGTGAACGAAGTAGAGATGCAGACGCTGAGACGCCTGCGTTCGGAGGGCATAAATGACCATCTGTGCGCGTTACGAGCGGCACACATCATCGCATGAAAGGAGCGCCGTCGGATCTTCCTGCGACAGTGAGTGGGAGAGAAGTTTCGTCCGTGTAGACAAGCGTCGTTGCACACCTTTGTGCAGCGGGACATCGCCGGACTTGCTCCGCGATAAGGTATATCCCACAAACACTCATTCCAAATACGCTATTGTCTACGAGATCCAGTTTCGGGTTGCGTGGATTTTTTTTACTTCCGCCGCACATGTTTTCTCCACAAAACCCAACAGTGGTATCAGAGCCAGGTTGATTTACGACGTATTTGGATTCGTTTCAATATGATCGAATCGATGTATACTGTTTTTATGTTGCATACGATGCGAATTAAAACTGCTAATGTGAAAATCTAAACCTAATTCCACATACGCTGCAGGCTTCTATTTTTGACGTTTTGGATGGGGTCGACTATGGAAAATATTGATTTTCCTAAGTGCACAGAAGTAAAATTCTGTAGACCTTTCAGGGGCTCTTCCCCTGTGTACCCCGCATTGTCTGCGTGGGAGTCAAAAATTTATTTAATGGGGAATGTCCCGCATTACAAGTATTGCAATTTTAATATTTATATACGTACATGTACATATACCTATGATAACATACACGTCACCTTTAAAATATGTTTTATGTGGTGAATGCATGCACGGTTATGGCCTCGTATCCCCTTTTGTGAATGTTGTGGATGAATGTGGATGTCAATCTTGTGGATATTTTTGTTTGTGAATTCTATGGATGTATAATGGTTACATATGGATCCTTTGTATAAAGTATTCGGCTTGCATGCCGAGCCTCATCTCTTATTTCAAATTGTAATTAATTCTTTCCTTTTATTTTTGTACTCATATGATGTAATATAGATATGATTAGTTTTAGTTTTTGTAAACTTGATGTAAGGAGGCCACTTGAAGATCCAACTCCAAGGAGTGTCCACGGAGAAGCACCATGAAGATCTAATTCCATGAAGCAACCTGAAGATCCAATTCCAAGGAGCGTCCATGGAGAAGCAACAAGAAGATCCAATTCCAAGAAGCAACTTGAAGTTCCAACCTCACGAAGCATCCATGAAGTTGTTCATTGTAATGTTGATAATTACATGCTTACATGTTGATTCACAGGTGTTGCGTGAGATGCATAAGACCTTAGGTGGTCTGTAATCCTTTGTTGCTCCAAAGGATTACAATAGTATGGCCATAACCGATGTATTTGTGTTTGTGATTGCATGTTTATCATTTGTGGTTGTGGATATAGTAGTATATGATATGTACTATAAGTATGTGGTGTTTGGATATGTATATGCATTAATAAAACCCCTCAATTAATAATATTAAGTTTTAGTTGCCTTCCATAAAGCAACACACATGAAAAGCTTGATCGACTATGTGTGGGCACGCCTCCGCGTGGTACATTGTCTATCTTGTGGAAGTGTGATGGTGTGTGTGTGGGTCTGCCTCCGCAGGGTGCACACTCATCATGTTGGCTTATGGGTTGGACTTAACTAGGGAACCTTGATAGGATCAAGTACTTAGAGGCACAAAGATGCATCATGGGAAGGAGTTGTGCATGCTCATTTATCCAAGAGTTGCATATGATGCAATTGGCAAAAGTTACCTACCTTAGTTTTTAGTCTTTGACGCCGGGGTTGGCTGGGCATTGATCCAATTATTTTGGGTCTTGGCTCACTAGAAGGTTGTGCATTGCAATCTTCTGAGTTGATAGTGAGGGCTATCAATTTGAATAAAATAGTGGGAGCGTAATTAATTAGAGGCCTAATTAATCTCGTTTATCAAATCTTTACAAGTCAAAATATTTTGGACTAAATGCAAATTTTTCTTTTGTAGCAATCAAATGGCAAACAACACTCACACTTTCTCATTGTGATCGGTCCTTGAGAAGGACAAACTTACCGGAACCAACTTTCAAAACTGGTTTAGGATGTTGAGAATTGTTCTCACACATGAGTGTAAGCTCTATGTCCTTGAAACACCAGAGCCAGCAGAACCCACCGTAAATGCGCCCAAGGCTGAAAAGGATGCTTACAAGAAGCACCTTGATGATGTCATGGATTTCAAGTGCCTGATGTTGTGCTCAATGAACTATGAGTTGCAAGAGCAGCATGAGAACATGAATGTCATAGAGATGGTAATTGACAAGGTGCAAGTGGGTCTTCAAGTGGGCATCTCAGGAGCACCTTGGTGGATCCACCCGAAGGGGTAAGACCCATAGGGTGCAAGTGGGTCTTCAAGAAGAAGACTGACATGGACGGAAATGTTCAAACCTATAAAAGTAGATTGGTTGCGAAAGGATTCTGTCAAATTCAAGGTGTTGATTATGATGAGACCTTCTCACCAGTTGCCATGGTTAAATCCATCAGGATCATGCTTGTCATTGCAGCTTATAATGACTATGAGATTTGGAAGATGGATGTTAAAATAACATTCCTTAATGGGAATTTACTCGAGGATGTGTACATGACACAACCTGAGGGTTTTATCGATCCAAAGGAAGCCAATAAAGTTTGTAAGCTACAAAGGTAAATCTATGGATTGAAACAAGCATCTTGGAGTTGGAATCTATGGTTTGATGAAGTAGTCAAAAAGTTTGGCTTTAGTCAAAATGAAGATGAACCTTGTGTTTACAAAAGGGTTAGTGGGAGCACAATCATATTTCTCATATTGTATGTGGATGACATACTATTGATGGTAAATGACATCCCTACTCTTTAGACAGTAAAAGGTTGGCTAGGGAAGACCTTCTGTATGAAGGATTTAAGCGAAGCATCCTATATACTAGGGATCAAGATCTATAGAGATAGATCTAGAAGGATTCTAGGCCTAAGCCAGAGTACATACATTGACAAGGTGCTAAAGAGGTTTAGCATGGAGGGTTCTAAGAGAGGTAATTTGCCCATGTCCCATGGGGTTACGATCTCTAAAGCCCAATGTCCTAGTTCATGTGATGAACGTGCATGCATGAGTAAGATTCCATATGCATCAACAATTGGATCTATCATGTACGCGATGTTATGTACTCGTCCTGATGTGTCGTATGCTTTGAGCATAACGAGCCGGTATCAGTCAGATCCAGGTGAATGTCACTGGACAACCGTAAAGAACATCCTAAAGTACTTGAGAAGGACTAAGGATAAATTCTTGGTATACGACGGTGAGGAAGAGCTCGTGGTAAAGGGTTACACCGATGCTAGCTTCCAAACTGACAAAGATGACTACATATGGCAATCTAGATTTGTGTTTTACCTGAACAATGGAGCTATGAGCTGGAAGAGTTCCAAGCAAGAGACGGTTGTAGATTCTACAACAGAGGCCGAATATATTGTTGCATCTAATGCTGCAAAGGAAGCTGTGTGGATCAAGAAGTTCATTTCTGAACTTGGAGTGGTTCCAAGTGCTAGTGATGCAATTGAGTTGTTTTGTGAAAACAACGGAGCAATTGCATAGGCTAAAGAACTAAGATCGCACCAACGTTCCAAACATATTCTACGGCGGTTCCATCTCATACGAGAGATCGTATAATGAGGAGATGTGAAGATTTGCACAGTACCTACATAAAGCAATGTGGCTGACCCGCTCACAAAAGCACTTTCACAGTAGAAACATGATGGACATGTTTGATCACTTGGATTGAGATTCATGAGTGATTGGGTATAAGTGCAAGTGGGAATCTATTGGTATGTATGCCCATAGAGACTATCATTTGATGATTGTAATGGGTTACTATGTAAATGATTTGTAATACTACATTGATCGTATCAATAAAGGCAAGTTTCCAATCTATATGTTTGTGTTTTATATTGTGAGATGACCATAAAACTTATAGATGTCTATAGAATAATATACTCAATGACATATGTCTTCGGGTTGATGATCTGAATAGTGAGATCATATGTATGGTAAGAGTATGTATTCTTGTTTTATCCCTAATCAGTTGTTATTGTGGAAATATCCATAGACATCAATAACACATAAGATTAGAATGTATGTTGGTTGATGGAAGAATCTCATTATCCATGATATGGAGATATCAAACCAAATACATAGATACTTGTTAGAGAATAGTGTATCAGATAGACCCACCTTGAGAGTGACACATGGATACCATGATTGGTAGTTAGAGTCACATCTCATAATGATGGTGGTGATTGTGGTTCTTATACCTGAAGTCACTACACTTATCACATGTCATTCGGTGTACTTTGACATCATCCACCGTGGTCCTGAATAAGGATTGTCATAAAGATGGTGCTTGGGTGCACTGTGACACATGGGGATGACTGTGAGTGATGTAGATGGAATTTGTCCTTCCTATGGGAGTTTGATATTCCAGCCACTTGATAAGCGAGACTGAGAAATGCACGACCATGCTAATGTGAGTCAATATGTGATATTGAGCTTACATATATCTCAGACAGTCTGCTCTAGTTCAAGGAACATGGATTGAATGTTGAAAAGGATAATAATTCCACGACTCGAGTTCAATCCAGATATCAACGACAAAGGAATTATACAATCACTGTAACACCAGTCATGAATGATAGGTTAAGTTGTTCTCCAACTTATCCAGTTACTTGGGTAGCAATGAAGTCTTGCTAGATACCAATCATTGCTTGTGAAATCATAATATGATTATGGATATCACTGCCAACGTAATTTGGAGCCTACTGGGTCACACACATAGGATGTGTTAGAATAGGAGTATAATTGTGGATTTGATTGGAATTTCTCCGAATCACATTGATTACTAAAATGTTTATGTAATGGATTAGAATAATATTGGAGTGACTGGCTCTAAGTGCAAGTGAGAGTTTGTTGGTATATATGCCCATCGAGCCATCCCAAGCGATTGCATGGAGTCAGATATTCATTAATCAATTAATGTGATTATTTGGTTAATTAATGAATTCCAGAATATTCTAATTAATCCATGAGCATTTTAATTAACACAACAATTCTGTTTACCTATGGGTTTAGGAAACCCTACTTCCCTTCGTATCCTATTTAAAGGAGGATTGACGACCGATATCTATATAAGATATCGAGAGAGGCTTTTCAGTTTACGCTCATGTACGTAAACCCTAGACGTCACTATCCTTAGGAGAGGAAGGAGAGCAACGCACCGCTAACACGCCACCGCACAGACACGACTCCTTCCCGCCGACTTAGGAAGTGCGATGTGGAGTTCCAGTTCATCCGCGTGGACGAAGTAGAGACGTAGACGTTGAGACGCCTGCGTTCGGAGGGCATCAACGACCATCCGTGCGCGTTATGAGCGGCACACATCATCGCACGAAAGGAGAATCGTCGGGTCTTCCTACGACAGCAAACGGGAGAGAAGTTCCGTCCGTGTAGACAAGCATCGTTGCACACCTTTGTGCAGTGGGACATCGACGGACTTGCTCCGCGATAAGGTGTATCCCGCAAACACTCCTTCTAAATACGATGTTGTCGATGAGATCTTGTTTCAGGTTGCGTGGATTTTTGTTGCTTCTGCCGCTCATGTTTTCTCCACAAAACCCAACTTAGTTCTGGTCAACAATTTATAATCACAATTTGAAAGGATTTTGTAAAGAGAAAGGGATCACACGTCAAGTTAATCATCCATGTGTACATGATAAAATGGGAGAGTAGAAAGAAAGCATAGACATGTGGTTGAATTTGCACTAGGCATGCTGATTGTTTCTAGTGTGCCTTTGGGTTAAAGCTTCCCCATATGTGTAGTTTCTAATAATCAAATAATCTACAAAGCTAACTATCAACATGTATCCCATAATGAATAAGGATATCGATTATTCATCTTGGAGAATATTTTAGAGACACAAACCATCATAAACTATAGCCACAATCATTTTCATGTGAGTTTCTTGGTTATATTGAACCTATATAGGAAGAATTTTCCTATCTCCTTGGAAGATCAACATCACATCACCATATACAAACGTTTCCACCTTAGAACTATAGTCCAAGACCACCTGATACTTCTCCAAAGTGTCCATTATAAGGATCACATCGAATCCATTCATATCAAGTGGTATGAGACCCACTTGAATGTTGTATCCTCAGAAAGAAAGGACAGAGGAAGGACACGCCTCCCACAACTTGGTGGAACCAACTAATAAGGCTTCTAAATGAAGAATATCATGTCTACAACTAATAGGAAAAGAACAACTATCAATCACTTCTCGAGTGATAAAAGAGTGTGTCACACCCGGGTCAACCAAAACTAGGGGTGTAAACGGTGTGGGTACGGTGCGAGTCTGGCCATACCCATGCCCATACCCATCTACTTTAGCGGGTCTGGTTCTGGTTCTAGACCCGCATAATACAAAACTTAGACCCGCACCATACCCGTACCTGCAATAATAGCGGGTATGCGGTGTGGGTAAGAAGTTCTATAAAACATCATATTGTTTATGTAAGAAAAATGAGTATGTTCTATATATTTTAATACAATGAGATTTGTTATTATATAGTATATTAGATAATGTTTTATTTTATACACTAATACTAATTGAGTTAATTGTTTACATATTTCTAGTCATGATCATTATATTTAACTTATGTAGAAAGCAATGTAAATTAGTAGATATTTTGATTTTAATTTTACATATGATGTTCATTATTGTAACTAGAATAGTTAATTCTTAATTATTTGACTAGTATAAACCTTATTGTTGTTAGAGTTGGATATAATCTCAAAAATTATATTAATTAGATAGTAAAGTATGGTATATATAACATATTATTTAAGTAGTTACTTATGTATAGAGGGTACACGAGTCTAGCGGGTCTTGGTCCACGCATACCCATTATTGGACCCGCTTATTTGTGGGTCCAAGGGTATGCGGGTATAAAAGATTAGACCCATTCCAGGTCTTTTAAGGGTCCAGATTTGTGGGTCTGCGGGTCTACCCGTACCCATTTACAGCCCTAACCAAAACAGATATAAAGTAAGAACAAGACAAATCAGAATGAAATAACTCCATCTGACCACTCCTTTTGGCTGACTCATGGCGTAGAATCTAGTTGTTGCATGTCATCGTCCCCATCCTCTACTGGTATGTATAGAAGAACCAGCCTGTGACACTTCTCCACATCCTTGTCCTCCACTGTTGCTGAACTGGTGTCTCGATACTAACTATGCCTCGGTTGCTGGATCACCTCGTCATCTTTCACATGGTAGTACAACTTTGTATGCCCAACCGGGCCACACTTGTAACATGTCCTGCTCTAATACCACAACCTTGATGGCCCTATCACTGACACTGAAGCTATATTGTGGGGCTCCTATTGGTGGAAGAATATGACCTACCACTGCGTCTATGCACTTCATCTCTATTGTGTTGGTAGTACCAAGAACCTAGGCTTCTTAAAGCCTCTAGAAGACTGTCCCTAGTACTGTGCCAATCCCTTCTTGGCACTCTTCTGACGCTTCTCAACCACAAACAATTTGATCCTCCTGATAAATTCTAAAAATGTGGCAAACTCCTCACGGTTCTCCTAAGCAGCCACCAAGGTAGACAACTCAACATTCAACCCCTTCTCAAAAAGTCAGATCCTCTCCTCATCTGTAGCAACCATACAAGGACAGAACCTCAAAAGCTATATAAACCTTGCCTCATACTTGTTGATTGTCATGGGTCCTTGCATGATCCTCTCGAACTAGGATATCTTCTCATCCACATAGGTACATGGAAAGTACCTACATACAAACTCTCGTCTGAACTCCTCTCAACTGATAGCAACCCCAGGCCTCTTCTCCTCTTCTACGACCCACCAATGTCCAACACTCCCTTTTAGAAGATGCACTACATGCTCCACCTTATCAGCCTTGGGGATGCTAAGGATCTTAAAGGCCTTCTTCAACTTCGTCAACCAAAGATCAGCGTCCGTTGGATCAGCTGTACCAGTGTACTCAACAACCCCAACACGTCTCAGCCTCTCGAAGGTCTTCCCAAAACCTGAAGATTCCACATTGGGGCCTGCTACTCTCGCTTGAGGAATGGATATTCTATCCACCATATGTGTAATTGTGGCCATAAGCAGTCCAAACATGGATCGACATGCATGGTTTTCCAACATGGTCGGGTCAAAGTGGGGTACCTCAGGCACCCGATCTTCTCACGCCTCCTCCCTTCCACCTCCTCTGGGTGTAGCAACACTACTCTCTGCATCGTGTTCTTCATGCTCTTCAGACATCTTTTCTACTCTTATTCTTATTCTACATAAGAAGAAGTCATTATAAGACATACTAGAGGACACTAGAACAGACATAAACCCTAGCCCTAGGTCCATATAGACTCGGCGAACCTAAAGGTCTGATACCAACCTTAACTATGATGCCCCAACGAGCCACAAAGGAGATTGCTCAAAATCAAATGTGGAATTAACACTAAGCAAGCAGATTACCTAAAAACACAGGAAATTAAAATTGAATTGCTCAAAGCATCAAAGCCAAAAACTTATCATGTATAGGTCCTCAACAAGACGCATGTAACATATATCACATATATCATGGTGCTTACATTCTTGTGTATCATCATTTCTGTCATCAACTTGTTACATGAGAAACTTGATCTAGATATATAAATATACACATGTTATATCTATACAACCATGTCTCACATGCCAAAAACCTCGTATCGATAACATATCCACAAAAAACACAATGAGAACATCCCCAAAGACCTGAGTGTATAGGGATGACTCTAGGACTCTAACACCAAGAGACTAGCCACACATCCAACCTTATATTATATTGAAATTATTGCTACTCCTCCTCAACTACACGGTCTCTACCTCTTCATGCACGACCACCTAAAAGATGTGGAAACCCACAGGGGTGAAACCAAACGTCCCATTGAGAGATATAACTCTTTGCCAACATCTATTATAGTATAGATAACTAAGCATGTAGATGTACCAAGCAAGATGAGAAAATTCAAGTAAATGATGTCTATCCAATAGATAAAGCAGATTAAACAAAACTAGGCAATTACCACTGAGTAGTAGAACAATTAATATTTTGAAAAGGAATATGAAGAACATGTATCATAGTTGATTTCTCATTCCGCCTTATAATTCAAGAAATCAGTAAAAAGATAAGGCAATGGGGGTCAACTAATGTTATTGGTATTTGACCCTAAGCAAGATATGCTACACAACTATTTTACGTCTTTTATTATTGGATTTGAGTCGTACCACCCAAGTCCAACTGACCACTTCTAAGTCAAAATCGGTGCCATACAAGGTTAGTGGAAGAGCTAAAACCCACGACCTCCCCACACCTCTTGGTCAACATGAGAGAAAACATCGCATAGACATATCAGTCAACTACAAATAATGACTTATAGTCAAGCTCAAGGATTGGCTCATGCATGGCTATCCACACATATAATCACACCTAGCCCACCTTGGTACAAGTCATGACACTAGAAGTATAGGATCACACATGGCCGTTCTAAAAAGAAGGATTGGCTCATGCATGAACATCCATATCACAAGGAGAGCAACTCACACATGGCTGTCTCACACAACCTGTAATTGTGGATGCAAGGAGATACTCGACTTTCAC
This sequence comes from Alisma plantago-aquatica, assembly GCA_963693085.1. Classification (NCBI taxonomy): domain Eukaryota; kingdom Viridiplantae; phylum Streptophyta; class Magnoliopsida; order Alismatales; family Alismataceae; genus Alisma; species Alisma plantago-aquatica. Next base: position 608,800,146 of record OY856412.1, on the reverse strand, counting down.
CCCCGCATTTTAAAAAATATGCACTCTGAGTTTTACTCATTTCATCGATCCAACAATTAAAGTTGACACTGGAAAGGATCTATGGCACATGGCATCTACATGATTAGGGTTTCACTTGATTAATTAAGCCAATTGGATGTCTTTTATCATCAATTAAGTTACAACATATAAATCCAAGACAAATTCTACAAAGATAAGGGAATAGTGCAACTCTAGAAGATAAAACGTATAAAGTGTGAACTAGTCACATCATCACCACATGATACTTGTAACACTGCCATTCACAAGGCCATCACCAATGCTTCATCACCGTGGGATATCAATCCCTCAACCACATCACACATCATAATCACCATAGCTTACTCAAGCCACACATTCATGTTCACATCACCTGTAAGGTTAAGAGTTTACAAACAAGAGAGAGAAAGCAATATAATAAGACAATCACTTCAAGAGGGGAAAACAAACACATCACATGGCCCAACATTAGGGTTATGGCTCCACACATGGCCGATTAGGGTTTTATTACTATATTCACTCACCAAACGCTAGGTACACAACCTTCCACTTTCTTAGAGCCTTATAGGTTAAGGAGAATCATTAATTAACCATTCTTAGAGCATTATGTCAACAACACTAGGTATCACTATCATATACATGTGTATGTGTATCATGTTGTTATGTGTGCATGTGTTACGACCCACCATCACCTATATATCTCAACCACACACCACACAAGGGTTACGACCATGACACTCCATCTAGGTCACAACCGAGACATACCATGGTCGCAATCGAGATACACCACCAAAATCCTGTCCTAACCTAAGCACAAAACATGTCTCAACCATTTACATAGGTAGGCGTCGCGACCACTCTCAGACAGGCGCCAACACCAAACTAGGTGTCTCGACCATCACTAAGGGAAATGTCTCGATCGTGACACAAGCAGGTTTTGACCGCCCATCATAGTAGGTGTCACACCCCTCAAACATAGTCAGGACCAGGATCAAAATAGAAGCAACATTGTGAACCAAACCACAACGCAACTTCGCGACCAAAACCACAACGTAATGTCTCGATTGCAACCAAAATTAAGTGTCTCGACCCAAGGACAAAACAAGTGTGTATGCCTCAACCAAGCATACTAAAAGAACACTTGTCTTGACCCAAAACATCAAGGGCACTTATACCTCGACCGTAACAAAGATAAAATAGTAGGAAACCAAACATCACTAAGATCAAAACTCATGAATCCAAGATCATCAAACCCTAGAACAATATCTATGAAGATCATCAAGCAAAACCACTTAGGAGAGAGAAAGCCAAACCACAACATATGAAAGAAACATCCAAAACTCCAAGGAAAACATGATGGCTGAACTTAAAACATGGTGACAAAACCAAAGCTCAAGATGCATGCAAGATCATCCTCTCAAAATCACTTAGAAAACATGCACATAGAAATTAGGGTTTTCATATTCTAAGCAACCCATACATAATAACCACTACCATTCATGCTCTAGAACATGATATCATCTACTAGCATATAAGGGTAACGTTTTAGAGAGAGAAAAGCAATAACAAATTAAAAATAAGTGCAAAAATAGAGAGGGTAGAGGGATGTATCACCCGCCTTAAGGAAGATCACTCCAAGGATTATAAGCTCTAAGGACACGATCACCAAGGATGATGAAGCTCCACCAAAAGCTCTACCTTCGACCAAAAGGTCACCATAATAAGGAGAAGACATCAAGGTCAAAAGTTGATCATGAAAAGAGGGTAAAAGAACCCTAGGTCGGTCCAAGGAAAGAAGGGAGAAAAGAGAGAAGAAACTCCCTCTCACTTGGGTACCGCCTTGTAAAAACATGGCCTATGACCCTTGTGATGAGGATCTTACTCTCAAGAACAACCACCATGGATGATCCATGGTACAAGGCCGAGAAAAGAGAAGAAGATGGGGTATTATATCCAAGGAAACAACATAAAAGAAAGGTATAAATTTACCAAGGTTGAAGATGAGAAAGGATCACCACATGCAACAGATCTGATCACCAAAAGCTCCAAGGATCAGCTCTCCTTGCTCCACAAAGCTCCAAGGACAATCAAAAGAGGGTGAGGAAGGAAAAGGCCCAAAAGGTTCACTTGCATAGAGAGAAAAGGGTTTATATAGCAGAGGAGGAGGGAGGTAGGGTGAGAGATGATGTGTCAACACCTAAAGGCACCAAAGGGACACTTATCCACTCAATAAACCAACATGCAACCACTTAGACCATGCATGCACGAGATGTTGATATAACTTATGTTGGTTCTTAACAACCTAGGTCCCCAAATTGGTTGAGACACTCCAAAGGAGGTTGAAACAAAAGTCAAGCATCACCCAGGTCGAGACAAAAGGTCACTATGCACACCAGGTTGAGACACTCCAAAAAAAGGCAAATTGTCTCAACCCAGACCACCACAAACCATAACAATCAAGACTAGGCACACCCAAGGAAGGTGTCTCAGTTGAGACACACCCAAAACACCCACATATGTCAAGACAAGGGACGAGACAAACCAACAAGGCACACATGGGTCAAAACCAATCAAACCCTAATCACCTCTAGGAATGTCATCACTCATCCAAGACCCAACCAAGGCACCCCAAAGCATCACACTCCCTCTCATGAAGCCAAGAGAGAGAAGGAACAATATAGAGGTGGAAAATTGTAATATAACCCTCTGAAGTGGGTAAATTGCAAATTTGACCCAAAACAAACATAAAGAGCACAAACATTATCCAAACAAGCTCAATCTGGAGGCTTAAGCTCTCCACAAACTCTAAGATCATCTCAAAGGATTAGAGAAAGGTTCTAATAACTTAATGAAGTCAAATAAAATAGGGTTAACCCAAAACACATGTCAGGGGTCTTACAAGCCATAAACCCCTAACAAGGATTTCGCCCCTAAAATCCTAAATGAAAAGAGACGGGTACTTCCTACACATCTCTTCCTCAAGCTCCCATGTGGCTTCCTCAACACTGCCATGATGCCACAAAACCTTCATCGGGATTATATCCTTGTTCGTCAACTTCTTCACTCTTCTATCAAGGATCAACACGGGTCCTTCCACATAAGACATATCCTCATCAAGCTCAACCTCCACTGGCTGCAAAACCAACTCGATATTCGGGTGGAACTTCCTCAACATGGACACATGGGAGATTGGATGTAACATGTGCAACTCAAGTGGCAATTCCAACTTGTAGGCCACCTTCCCAACACGTGCCACCACAGGGCAATGTCCTATATACCTGGGATCCAACTTACCCTTATTCCCAAACCTCAAAACACCCTTCTAAGGAGAGACCTTAAGATACACCATGTATCCCACTTGGAACTACAAAGGTCTATGGTGGTTATCAACATATGACTTCTGCATGTCCCGTGCTGCCTTCAATTGTTGTTGAATCACTTTAATCTTCTCTGTTGTCTATTGTACAAGATCAAGACCTAGAAGCTGGTATTCACTTGTCTCGTACCAACACAATAGAGATATGAAATGTCTCCCATACAATGCTTACAGTGACATGTCGATGCTCCTCTGATAAATGTTATTATAAGCAATCTCTATCAAGTTGAGGTGGATGTCCCAACTGCCCAAAAACTATAGGATACAAGCTCTCAACAGATCCTTCATGGTCTGTATGGTCCTCTTAGACTGACCATCTGTCTATGGGTGGAAAGTAGTGCTAAACCTCAATTGTATACCCAAAGTTGTATGAAATCGCTCCCAAAAGTGACTCACAACTTGAGGACCTCTATCTGATAAGATAGTTGTTGGAACACCATGCAAACACACTATCTCATCAACATATATCTGAGAAAGATTCTCTGTTGTATACATTGTCTGTACATGAAGGAAATACGCTGACTTGGTCAACATGTCAACGATCACCCAAATGGAATCATGACCTTTGGTTGTCCTAGGCAGACCAACCACAAAGTCCATCGTCACATGATCCCATTTCCACTATGGTATCGATAATAGTTGCAACGTCCCTACAGGCTTCTGATGGTCTGCTTTAACTTTCCGATACACTGCACACTTAGCCACAAGCTCAGCCACCTTGCGCTTCTAGCCAGACCACCAATACATATCTTTAAGGTTATGGTACATCTTGGTGCTTTCTGGGTGCACAACACACATTAAAGAGTTAGCCTCTTCCAGAACCATCTTCCTCAGATTATCAACATCAAGAACCATAAACTAGCTATGGTAACACACTATCCCATCCTCTGCCTCATGAAAACCATCATGGTTCTCCTTTCCAAACTCTTCTCATATCTGTTGTATCACAGTATCAACCTATTGTGCTTCTCTAATCTGCCGCCTCAATGTAGGAACTGTGCCAACAAACCAACTAACAAAGAAGCCTCTAGCTTCATGTTCATCTGACGTAAGGAGACCAACATGTCTCTCTTATGTCACACTAAGGAACACAATTGTGCTTTCTCTACAGATTACGACTAAGAAGACTTTCTTCTCAAAGCATATGCCACCACATTTGCCTTCCCTGGATGGTAATCAATGGTGCAATCACAATCCTTGATTAACTCCATCTACCGTGATTGCCTCATGTTCAACTCCTACCGCAAAAAGATATACTTCAAGTTCTTGTAATATGTGAAGATCTGACACTTCTCACCATAAAGGTAGTGTCTCTGATTCTTCAAAAAGCATTAACCACAACAACTAACTCTAGATCATGGGTTGGGTAGTTATCCTCGTACTTCTTCAACTGTCGTGATGCAAAAGAAATCACATTCTTATCCTCCATCAACACACAACTTAGTCCATTCCTTGATGCATCATAGTAAACTATGTATCCTTTTCATTGCTTAGGTTAGACTAGCATTGATGCGCTTGTCAACTTCTCCTTCAATGACTAAAAGGAACGCTGACACTTGTCATCCTAAACAAAAGGCACATCCTTCCTCATCAACTTTGTTAGGGGTAATGCCACTGAGCTGATGTTCTTGATGAACCTCCTATAGTATCCTACCCAACCCAGAAAACTACAAAATTTCGTCAGCATCTTTGGTTGTTCCCACTCTAACACGGATTCAACCTTCTTGGGGTCCTGACACACGTATAACGTGCGTATAATACGCAAGTGTACGTGTCGAAGCAATATGGGATTATGAGTCCCGAGTTATCGAACACGGGGAGTTGTGAGGTTAAAGACTATTACTAATTAGGATTGACCAGCTAAGCCGAAAACAAGAATTGATTGAAAAGAAAATAAAAATAAAAGAAAACAAAACAATCGATTAAATGTTGAGTTTAATAAATTCATATGGGAATCTTTAGGATTGTGGTTTCACCGCGGGGTCTCATTGCATTTATTTCTATATAGTTAATCAAATTCATCTCTCATTCTGGGTAGTGGCCTGTAGTCAGAATTATTCACTGTCGTGATACAATTCACTACCTAAATCTAGGTCGGTTCCACGGTCGTAGTAACATATACCCTAAACTAGGTGCATGAAGACCAAACTCTGGGTTTCCACCATTAACCGTACATCACCTTGTTCAAGGGATTTATTAATTAATATGAATCTCGTCTCTTTTCAACCGTTAATTCTTATTTCAAAGCAATTAAAGGCATTAGATTATCATTAGGGTGATCAATCATAATGATATAATGGAGAAAACGAAATCATTCCACGGATTTGAGAGACAAATTATGATAAACTATGTAAAAAGTATCATACAACAATTACCCGAGCTACTCCCGTGTCCTAAGGAATTATGATTTTTAGCCAAAAATAGACGACATGGTATCACAATAAGTCGAAAAGATGTAAAACATGAATTTCGAGATATAGTAAATTGGAGAAAGGGTTAAAGAGTGGATCTGGAGAAGATGGAGAGAATTTGCCGTCGTTTCCGCCACCAAAATGCCTCCGAGGTCTTCCGTGTAGGGTTCCTCTATTTTTCTCTCTCCGTTCGGCTGCCGTATCATCCCCTGTGATAGATCTTCCAATTGCGGTTCTAATGGTGTCTTTTATAGTCGCCATACATGTTTAGGTCAAGAGGAAACCTAAAATGTAATTTTTAATACAATATGTGTTAGATTTAACACATTAAAATTTGATCTGCAGCGTCTGAGTCGATGGTATCGAGTTGGAAGTCAATGGTATCGACTTCTTCTCAGTAAAACGTCCTTTTCCTTTTCAATATGGAGCAAAAAATATTTGTACTCTGATGCCATGTCGCTACCATCGAGTTGCAAGTCGATTGTATCGACTTTGCTCCAGTAAATAATAATTATCTAACAATAAAATAATCAATGAATATAATCAAATAATTACTATAATAATTAAAAACATGTAAAATGCATGTACAATACATGTAAAAATATAAGAAATGATGCATAAGTGATTTTTACTAATTTGGTAAAATATGTATTAATAAGATATTCAATTAAGCACAAATTACATAGAAAATAACCAAATTAGATATCAAAATAACGACAATTTGTGCATACATCACACCCCTAAGTTTGAATATTGCTCGTTCTCGAGCAACACTACTCTTAGATTTGTTTGAAATAGTCAGCAAGAAGACATGTACCTATGAATTACTTTTTCTAACCGCCCTCCACCAGTCGGTCCCAAACCGATCCTTGCCAACCACTGAACAAGTAACTACTCTAAAGTGATCAATAATGTTCATAATAGATGTGCACAATAAGATTAATGAAAAACACTATCAATATGAAGTAGTTAATATCATGTCCAGTAGGACACATGCTTGATGCACCATGTGATCTCCCTATCTACATTGCTCTGATCTACCTAAATAAACTACTTGGAAGAAGATCCCCAAATAAACATGGATGAGGAGATTAATTATGATGGTGGCCTACCATGCAGAGCAATGAGTGGAAAAGATGGGTGGCTATGAAAATAGGATTCACAAGAATCATACAAATTATTTATGCAAAAAGTAAAAATATGATGCACCTGTATGATGGATAAAATGTGAATGTATGATTTCTAATGACTATTTTTTATTTTGGTGGAATGATGCATGCAATTGATGTCTCATCCTAATGATGAGTATAAGTGGAAATGTGTTTATAAAAGGAATCACAATCCCCTCATTTAATGTTTAGAAAGAATATGTAATTGAAATTAAAAATCCTTTTCCTCCTTTTCTCCTCTTTTTTTTTCTTTTTCAATAACTCTTTTTTCTCTGCCCTTTTATTTTAGCAAGATAAATACTCCATGCTTGGGCTTTTTTTATTTTATTTTTTTATTTTATTTTTTTGGAGGAGTAAGGATAAACACATTTTTTCACTCTTACATGAGAGAAGATCATAGAAGATAACAAATATGTAATGCCTTATGAAATATGCAATGCAAATGAAACTATATGTGATTTTGTTATGCAAACTACAAATGCTCAAAAGAGATTATATGATTTTTTTATGCATAATAAAATGATCTAACTATATGCTTCGTATCATGCCATGTAATGCAAACAAGAGGAAAATAACTTGGATTAAACTTGATCATCCTATGGTGGTGAATGAAGATGAATGGAAGGTGGACGAGATCACATGACTAAGAGACAATGTCTTTCCCAACCATGATATGTCCCTCTTCTATCAACTTGTATAACATGGTCACCTTAGAGTTTATTTCTAGAATTCACATTAAAGACCACGTTACTGTTTGGTTGTCTTGGACTCAAACATCATCGTCATAACACAAGCCATAGGGTTAAGTTAGGTTTTTCATTCAATCAGTATGTCTTCAAGCTAACTAATCCAAACAATTCCTCCAGTTATGTACTCTTAAACATAGCAAATTTAGCTTAAAGTGCAAAGCATAAGAGCACATTCAAATTTTTATTTAGAATTTTCAGAATTGATACCACATCATCAACAAACAGCTAATCCTAACCAAAATTTTATATTTTGTCCACAATTACACTAGATAGAAGTGGAACCTAAGAACAAAATGAAAAATCTAATTTTTTCTGAAACAAAAACATGTAGATGTATGATATAAAGAAAAGATGCAAGAGGTAAAGATAGAAGCACCATTCCATTCCTCCCCCTAAGCTTGAATATGACATTGTCCCCAATGTCAAAAGCAAAGGAAGATAAATGGAACATATGTACCAATATGTGAGGTGAGATTCAGAGTAAAAGACGGGCGGGAGGGATCCACATGAAGACATGCCCTCCGATAAGCACTCGAGCTTGGTGAAGTGTCGATGCTTGCTCAACTTGTGAGATGTCACTGATGAAAAATCGGTACTACCGACAGTGAAGTCAGTGGTACAGACTCAGTGCGTCCCTGCACACTGAATATACATATCAAGGAACCTTTTTTACTTGCATCAAACTAGATATCACAATCTACAAATAGGAATGTAAAAGTAGAATTGAAAGTTTAACAAAATAAACCTAATTGGTTGGTTGCCTCCTACAAGCTCCCTTGTTTAACGTCCTAGGATGGACACATGTCAATCAACAATAATCAGGTGGTCGTGGAGGAGGGTGAAGCTCTCTCCGCTTCTTCCTTCTAAACATCTGGTTCCTTGCAACAATGATAAAAAACAAATAATAGTCAGAAGACCAGCATGTATGGTTGATGTTCCATTTCAATAGTAAATTATCACTGCAATGAACATGAACATGAACACGACTCACAATCAAGTCTTGATGTGGGCGCACATGCAGAAATAGATAGCCATGAGGTGAAAGGTATAATGATGATTGATCCTTAATTTCTATGACCATCCCCAATGGATCACTCCTATCTACACATAATGAAGGGGTTATATCAAAGGTGAATTTATGTGCCTCCTCCTCTTCTAATAATTCAATTCCCCCACATTCATTACTATCCTCACAAAAATTTTCGAAATCATCATATGGATATATATCCCATATAGGATCCTCAATAAGGAAATGAAGAGATGGGTCTTGTGGTGAAGGAATTATGTGATGGGTAATGGGAAATTCCTCCACCTTTTCATTCTTAGTATCCTCTTTCTCACTCTCTTCCTCCTCTCTAAGATCACTATCAAATAAAGCACCTTCTATATCCTCCTCTCCTTCACTCATATCCCAAACACATGTATCAAAATTGTCTTCCACCTTATTTGCATCATTTTCCTCATCTTCCTCATCAAATCCCCAATCATATTCAAGATCAATCCTAGGAGTCTAGGGTGTGGGTGTGGGCTCAATGGAAGGACATGATAGAGGTGATTCTAAAAATTCTTCCAGTATGTTATCCTCACTCTCTAATTCCTTATCCTCAATCTCAACTTCTTCCATTTTCTCTATTCTACCCCATCCTCCATTAGAAATAGGACCTTTGCGATTTAAAACATATTGAACCAAAATCCTAATATGCTCACGATGAATTTCCTTTGAGATTTTCTCATAATGTAATGAAGGTGGACTCATACATCTATAACCTACATGTGCATTTCCACACTCAAAACAAATAGGGGCCATGCACTTTTTTTTTATTTTTTTTAATGAAAGAAGACTAACTACAAAAAAATATTTAGATGAATATGTACAATGCCTACACTAACAGTAAAGTTTTATGTAATGAAAAATGGGAAGAAAAAAAATAAAAATAAATATAATGGCCTAGAGTGGCCGATCCTAACTTTTTATAGTGTTAACCATGCCAACTCCCCGGCAACGGCGCCAAAAACTTGACACACGTATAACGTGCGTATAATACGCAAGTGTACGTGTCAAAGCAATATGGGATTATGAGTCCCGAGTTATCGAACATGGAGAGTTGTGAGGTTAAAGACTATTACTAATTAGGATTGATCAGCTAAGCCGAAAACAAGAGTTGATTGAAAAGAAAATAAAAAGAAAACAAAACAAAATAATCGATTAAATGTTGAGTTTAATCAATTCAGATGGGAATCTTTAGGATTGTGGTTTCACCGCGGGGTCTCATTGCATTTATTTCTATATAGTTAATAAAATTCATCTCTCATTCTGGGTAGTGGCCTGTAGTCAAAATTATTCACTGTCGTGATACAATTCACTACCTAAATCTAGGTCGGTTCCACGGTCGTAGTAACCTATACCCTAAACTAGGTGCATGAAGACCAAACTCGGGGTTTCCACCATTAACCGTACATCACCTTGTTCAAGGGATTTATTAATTAATGTGAATCTCGTCTCTTTTCAACCGTTAATTCTTCTTTCAAAACAATTAAAGGCATTAGATTATCATTAGGGTGATCAATCATAATGATATAATGGAGAAAACGAAATCATACCATGGATTTGAGAGACAAATTATGATAAACTATGTAAAAAGTATCATACAACGATTACCCGGGCTACTCCCGGGTCCTAAGGAATTGCGATTTTTAGCCGAAAATAGACGACATGGTATCACAGTAAGTGGAAAAGATGTAAAACATGAATTTCGAGATACAATAAATTGGAGAAAGGGTTAAAGAGTGGATCTGGAGAAGATGGAGAGAATTTGCTGTCGTTTCCGCCACCAAAATGCCTCCGAGGTCTTCCGTGTAGGGTTCCTCTACTTTTCTCTCTCCGTTCGGCTGCCATATCATCCCCCGTGATAGATCTTCCAATTGCGGTTCTAATGGTGTCTTTTATAGTCGTCGTACATGTTTAGGTCAAGAGGAAACCTAAAATGTAATTTTTAATACAATATGTGTTAGATTTAACACATTAAAATTTGGTCCGCAGCGTCTGAGTCGATGGTATCGAGTTGGAAGTCGATGGTATCGACTTCTTCTCAGTAAAACGTCCTTTTCCTTTTCAATCTGGAGCAAAAATCATTTGTACTCTGATGCCATGTCGCTACCATCGAGTTGCAAGCCGATTGTATCGACTTTGCTCCAGTAAATAATAATTATCTGCAATAAAATAATTAATGAATAAAATCAAATAATTACTATAATAATTAAAACATGTAAAATGCATGTAAAATACATGTAAAAATATAAGAAATGACGCACAAGTGATTTTTACTAATTTGATAAAATATGTATTAATAAGATATTCAATTAAGCATAAATGACACAGAAAATAACCAAATTAGATATCAAAATAATGACAATTTGTGCATACATCAGGTCCACACAAACTCCCTTAGCAGATATCACGTGTCCTAGGAAGGACACTTCCTTCAACCAAAACTCATACTTGCTGAACTTGGCATATAGTTGATGCTGCCTCAACACAGTCAACGCTTGACGAAGATGTTGTTGATGTTTCTAACTATATCTAGAGTATATTAGAATATCATCTATGAAGACCACCACAAACTAGTCAAGAAATGATTTGAACACTATGTTAATCAAGTCCATGAATGTTGTTGGTGCATTGGTTAGCCCAAACGGCATAACCAAAAACTCATAATGATTATACCGAGTCCTAAAAGCTGACTTAGGTATGCCATCCACCTTGATCTACACCTGGTGATAGCCTGATATCAAGTCTATCTTTGAGAACATTGTGGCATCACACAAATGGTCAAACAGATCATCTATTTGCGGTAAGGGATACTTGTTCTTTGTCGTCACCTTATTCAACTATCTATAGTCTATACACAACCTCATGGAACCTTTCTCAAGCAACTCTTGTAGCTATTTTTTCAAATCTACCATCTCAGCTGGCGCCATCTTGTACGGTGTCTACGCTATTGGCTGCATACCCAGGACTAGATTGATCTCAAAATCAATCTCTCGGGATAGGGGAACACCTAGGAACTCATCTGGGAACACATATTTGGACTCTCTAACAACTGGCACCTCCTAAATACTAGTACCTTATGCCTTAGTATCCACTACATGTGCCAAAAATGCCTCACAGCCCTATCTCATCATCTTCTTAGCCAACACCGCCAACACCAGACAAGTCAAAAAAAATCTTTCTATCTCCTTGGAAGATCCACATCACATCACCATCTACAAACATTGCCACCTTAGAACTACAGTCTAAGACCACCTAATGCTTATCGAAGGTGTCTATTCTAAGGATCAGATTGAATTTGTACATATCAAATGGTATGGGATCCACTTGAATGTTGTGTCCTGAGAAACAAAGGATATAGGACAGACACACCTCCAACAACTCGGCGGAACTGACTAATGGGGTATCAAAACGAAGACTATCCCACCTATGGCTAACATGCAAAGAACAACTATCAGTCACTTCTTAAGTAATGAAAGAGTGCATCGCACATGGGTCAGCCAAAATAGATATAAAGCAAGAAGAAGACAAATCAAAATGAAATAACTCAATCTGACATGTCACTACTCACGTGTTGACCACTCCTTCCGATTGACTCATGATGTAGAATCTAGTCATTGCCTGTTATCGTCCCCATCCTCTGCTAGTCTGTCCAGAAGAATTATCCTGTGACGCTTGTCCAAGTCCTCATTCTCCACTGCTACTGAACTACTGTCTCTATGAGCCCTACTGACTCTACCTCGGTTGATGGGTCACCTTGTCATCTTTCACAGGGAAATACAACTTTGTATGTACAACCTGGCCACACTTGTAACACATCATGCTTTCATAACACGACCTTGACGGCCCTGTCACTGACACTAAAGCTATACTGTGAGCTCCTGTTAGTGGAAGAGTGTGACCTCTGCCTTTACTTGGTGACCACTGCGTCTGTTCTTTGGACCTCTACAGTGTTGGTAGTGCCGATAACCTAGGCTTCTTAAAGCCTCCAGAAGATTGTCCCTAGTATCATGTCAGCCCCTTCTTGGCACTCTTCTCACACTTCTCAACCACAGACCATTCAATCCTCTTGATAGACTCCACAAACATGGAAAACTTCTCATGGTTATCCAAAGAAGCCACCCAAACAGACAACTCAACATTCAACCCCTTCTCAAAACATTAGATTCTCTCCTCATCTGTGGCATCCATAAGAGGACAGAACCTCAAAAGCTCCATAAACATCACCTCATACTCGTTGATCGTCATGGGTCCTTGCATGATCTTCTCGAACTAGGATATCTTCTCATCTAGATAGGTACGCAAAAAGTACATACTGACAAACTCTTGTTTGAACTCCTCCCAACTGATAGCAACCCCAAGACTCTTCTCCTCTTCTATGGCCCACCAATGGCCATCACTGCCTTTCAGAAGATACACTACATGCTTCACCTTATTATCCTTGAGGATGCTAAGGATCTTGAAGGCATTATCCAACTATGTCAACCAAAGATCAGCATCCATTGGATTAGCCATACCAGCATACTCAACAACCCCAACACATCTTAGCCTCTCGAAGGTATTCCCAGAACCTGAACATTCCACATTGGGGACTGCTACTCTCATTTGAGGAATGGGCATTCTGTCTACCATATGTGTAATCGTGGCCATAAACTATCCAAACATGGACTGATAGGTAGGGTTTTCCAACATGCCCGAGTCAAACTGGGGTACCTCATGCACTCGATCTTCTTGCGCTTGCTCCCTTGCACCACCTCTGGGTGCAACAACACTGCTCTCTATAGCGTGTTCTTTGTGTTCTCCAGACATCTTTTTCTGCTCTTCTTCTTCTTCTACATAAGCAAAAGTCACTATAAGACATATTGGAGGACACTAGAACAAACACAAACCCTAGCCCTAGGTTCCTTTAGACTCAGAGAATCTAAAACTCTTATACCAACCTTAATTGTGACGCCCCGACGTGCCACAAAGGAGATTACTCAAAACCGAATGCGGATTTATCACTAAGCAAGCAGATTACCAAAAAACACAGGAAACTAAAGCTGAATTGCTCAAAGCACCAAAGCCAAAGACTTATCATGTATAAGTCCTCAACAAGATACATGTAGCATATATCACATATATCTTGGTGCTTACATCCCTATGCATCATCATTCCTGTCATCAACCTGCTACATGAGATTCTTGACCCACATATATACATATATACATGCCAAATCTATACAGCCATGGCTTACAGTCCAAAAACCTAGTATCAATAACATATCCACAAAACACAATGAGAACATCCCCAAAGACCCGAGTCTACATGGATGACTCTAGGACTCTAATACCAAGAGACAAGCAGCACATCTAGCCTTCTTAGCTACTGCTCTTGCTACTCCTCCTCCTTAGTTGCATGATCTCTACCTCTTCGTGCATGGCCACATAAAAGATTTGGAAAGCCACAGGGTGAGACCAAATGTCCTAGCGAGAGATATAACTCTCCGTCGATGTCTATTATAGCACAAATAACTAAGTAGGAAGATACATACCAAGAAGGATGAGCATATTCAACTGAATGATATGTATCCAACAAATAAAGTAGGTTAAGCAAAACTAGGCAATTACACTGAGCAGTAGAACAATTAATATTCTAAGAAGGAATATGAATAAAATGTATAACATTTGGTTTATCTTACTGCCTTATAATTAAAGAAATCAGTAAAAATATAAGGCAAAGGGGCTCAACCAATGTTATTCATATTTGACCCTAAGCAAGATACACTACACACTTGTGTTACATCTTTTATTATTGCCCTGGGGATTTGATTTGTACAACCCAAGTCCAACTGACCACTGCTAAGTCGAAATTGGTGTCATATAAGGTCAATGGAAGAGCCAAAATCCACAACCTCCCGACACCTCTTGGTCAACACAAGAGAAAAAAAATCATAGAGACATATCAGTCCGTTGCAAATAATGGCATATAGTCATGCTCAGGGATTGGCTAACACATGGCCATCCACAAATATAGAATCACACCTTGGTACAGGTAACAACGCTAGAAGAATAGGATCACATATATCCGTTCTAAAAAGAAGGATTGGCTCACACATGGCCATCCATATCACAAGGATAGCAACTCACGCATGTTATGGATGCAAGGAGATACTCGACTTGCATGACCACATATTAAAAAATATGCGCTCTGAGTTTTACTCATTTCACCAATCCAACAATTGAAGCTGACACTGGAAAGGATCTATGGCACATGGCATATACATGATTATGGTTTCACTTGATTAATTACGCCAATTAGATGTCTTTTATCATCAATCAGGTTATAATGTATAAATTCAAGACAAATTCTACAAAGATAAGGGAATAGTGCAGCTCTAGAAGATATAGAATGTGTAAAGTGTGAATTAGTCACATCATCACCACATGATACTTGTAACACTTCCATTCACAGGGCCATCACCAATGTTTCATCACTATGGGGTATCAATCCCTCAACCACATCACAAGAGGATACCACCTCACAATAGGCATTAAGCCATCACCAGGTCATGGGACCCATCACATCAATATGATTTCACCATATCTCAACAAGGCTTATAGCCATCACCTTGTATCACATCATAATCATCATAGCTTACTCAAGCCATGGCATTCATGTTCACATCACCTACAAGGTTAAGAGTTTACAAATAATAGAGAGAAAGCAGACGAATATGATAATCACTTCAAGAGGGAAAAACAAACACATCACATGGCTCGAAATTAGGGTTAGGGTTCCACACATAGCCAATTAGGGTTTTGTAGTTGTATTCACTCACCAAACACTAGGTACACAACCTCCCACTTTCTTGAAGCTTATTAGGGTTAAAGAGCATCATTAATTGACCATGCTTAGAGAATTATGTCAACAACACTAGGTGTCACTATAACATACATGTGTATGTGTATCATCTTGTTATGTGTGCATGTGTTATGACCCACCATCACCTATATATCTCGACCACACACCACACAAGGGTTACCACCATGACACTCCATCTAGGTCGCGATCGAGACATACCATGGTCATGACTGAGACACACCACCAAAAACTTGTCCTAACCTAAGCACAAAACATGTCTCAACCATTTACATAGGCAGGCGTCGTGACCACTCTCAGGCAAGTGTTGCGTCCAGCACCAAACTAGGTGTCTTGATCACCACCAAGGGAAATGTCTCGATCGTGATACAAGTAGGTTTTGACCGCACATCATAGTAGGTGTCACGACCCTCAAACATGGTCAGGACCAGGATCAAAATAGAAGCAACATCGTGACCTAAACCACATCACAACCAAAACCACAACGCAACATCTCAACCACAACCAAAACTAAGTGTCTTGACCCAAGGACAAAATAAGGGTGTATGTCTCGACCCAACACACCAAGAGAACACTTGTCTTGACCCAAAAAATCAAGGGAACTTATGTCTCGACCACAACAAAGATCAAACAACAGGAAACCAAATGCCACTAAGATCAAAACTCATGAATCCAAGATCATCAAATCCTTGAACAAGATCTATGAAGATCATCAAGAAAAACCACTTAGGAGATAGAAAGCCAAACCACAACATATGAGAGAAACATCCAAAACTCCAAGGAAAAAATGATGGCCAAACTTAAAACATGGTGACAAAACCAAAGCTCAAGATGCATGTAAGATCATCCTCTCAAAATCATTAGAAAACATGCACATAGAAATTAGTGTTTTCAGATTCCAAGCAACCCATACATAATAACCACTGCCATTCATGCTCTAGAACATGATATCATCTACTAGCATATAAGGGTAACATTTTAGAGAGATAACAACAACATGCAATTAAAAAGAAGTGCAAAAATAGAGAGGGTAGAGGGTTATATCACCCACCTTAAGGAAGATCACTCCAAGGATTATAGGCTCTAAGGAAACGATCACCAAGGATGATGAAGCTCCACCAAAATCTGTACCTTCAACCAAAAGCTCACCACAATAAGGAGAAGACAGCAAGGTCAAAAGTTGATTAGAAAAAGAGGGTAAAAGAACCCTAGGTCGGGCCAAGGATAGAAGGTCAAACACCTAGGTCCCCAATACATGGTTTCAGTTGAGACACTCCAAAGGAGGTCAAAACAAAATTCAAGCATCACCCATGTCGAGACAAAAGGTCACCATGCAAAATAGGTCGAGACACTCCACAAAAGGACAAACTATCTCGACCCAGACCACCACAAACCATCACGGTCGAGACAAGGCATATCCAAGGAAGGTGTCTCAATCTAGAAACACCCAAAACACCCACATAGGTCGAGACAAGGATCGAGACAAACCAACAAGGCACACATGTGTAAGAACCCTGACCCATATTTTGGGATAACCTTGTTTGTTTTTGCTTAAGCATGTTGCTTAGCACCTTGCTCTAATCATCTAAGATGTAATTAGTGTTGGTATATATATGCCCATAGAGCCATCCCAAACAATTGCATGGAGTCGGATATTAATTAATCAATTAATGCGATTATTTGGTTAATTAATGAATTCCACAATATTCTAATTAATCCATGAGCGTTTTAATTAATGTAGTGTTTCTATTTACCGATGGGTTTAGGAAACCCTACTTCCCTTCATCTCTTATTTAAAGGAGCTTGACGACCGATATCTATATAAGATATTGAGAGAGGCTTTTCAGTTTATGCTCATGTACGTAAACCCTAGATAACACTGTCCTTAGGAGAGAAAGGAGAGCATCGTGACGCTAGCACGCCGCCGCACAGAGATGATTCCTTCCCGCCAGCTTAGGAAGCGTGATGTGGAGTTCCAATCTATCCGTGTGGACGAAGTAGAGATGTAGACGTTGAGACGCCTACGTTCAGAGGACATCTATGACCATCCGTACGCGCTACGAGCGGCGTACATCACCGCACAAATAAACACCACTGGATCTTCCCGCAACACACTTAACAAATGGGAGAGAAGTTTCGTATGTGTAGGCCAACAATGTTGCACACCGTCGTGCAACGAGACATTGTCGGACTTGCTCCGCGATAAGGTATATCCTGCAAACACTCCTTCCGAATAGGCTGTTGTCAACGAGATCCTGTGTCGGGTTGCGTGGATTTTATTGCTTCTTCCGCACATGTTTTCTCCACAAAACCCTATAGTGGTATCAGAGCAACATCAATCTATGGCATATTTGGATTCCTTTCGATATGATCGAATCACTGTATACTATTTTCTATGTTGCATACGATGTGAATTAAAACTGCTAATGTGAAAATCTAAACCTAATTACACATACACCACAGAATTCTATTTTTGACATTTTGGATGGGGTCGACTATGGAAAATACTGCACAGGGGTGCTACCCCCGTGTACCTCGCATAGTCTGTGTGCCCCGCATAGGGGCTCTGCCCCTGTGTACCCTGCATAGTCTGCGTGGGAGTCAAAAATTTATTTAATGGGGAATGTCCCGCATTAAAAGTACTGCTATTTTAATATGTATATACGTATATGTAGATATACCTATGATAACATACACGTCACCATTAAAATTTTGTTTTATGTGGTGAATGCATGCACGATTATGGCCTAGTATCCCCTTTTGTGAATGTTGTGAATGAATGTGGATGTCAATCTTGTGGATATGTTTGTTTGTGAATGTTTTGGATGTATAATGGTTGCATATGGATCCTTTGTATAAAGTATTCGGCTTGCATGTCGAGCCTCATCTCTTATTTCAAAGTGTAATTAATTCTTTCCTTTATATTTGTACTCATATGATGTAATAGAGATAGGATTATTTTTAGTCTTTGTAAACTTGATGTAAGGAGGCCACTTGAAGATCCAACTCCAAGGAGTGTCCATGGAGAAGCACCATGAATATCTAATTCTAAGAAGCAACCTGAAGATCCAACTCCAAGGAGCATCCATGTAGAAGCAACAAGAAGATCCAATTCCAAGAAGCAACTTGAAGTTCCAACCTCACGAAACATCCATAAAGTTGTTCATTGTAATGTTGATTATTACATGCTTACAGGTTGATTCACAGGTGTTGCATGAGATGCATAAGACCATAGGTGGACCCTAATCCTTTGTTGCTCCAAAGGATTACAATAGTATGGCCATAACTGATGTATTTGTGTTTGTGATTGCATGTATATCGTTTGTGGTTGTGAATATAGTAGTATATGATACGTACTATAAGTATGTGGTGTTTGGATATGTATATGTATTAATAAAACCCCTCAATTAATAATATTAAGTTTTAGTTGCCTTCCATAAAGCAACACACATGAAAAACTTGATCGACTATGTGTGGGCATGCCTTCACGTGGTACATTGTCTATCTCGTAGAAGTGTGATGGTGGATGTGTGGGTCTGCCTCCGCAGGGTGCACACTCATCATGTTGGCTTATGGGTTGGACTTAACTAGGGAACCTTGATAGGATCAAGTACCTAGAGGCACATAGATGCATCATGGTAAGGATTTGTGCATGATCATCTATCTAAGAGTTGCATATGATGCAATTGGCAAAAGTTGCCTACCTTAGTATTTGGTCTTTGACGCCGACGTTGGCTGGGCATTGAACCAATTATTTTGGATCTTAGCTCACTAGAAGGTTGTGCATTGCAATCTTCCGAGTTGATAGTGAGGGCTATCGATTTGAATAAAATAGTGGGAGTGTAATTAATTAAAGGCCTAATTAATCTCATTTATCAAATCTTTACAAGTCAAAATGTTTTGGACTAAATGCAAATTTTTCTTTTGTAGCAATCAAATGGCAAATTCCACTCACACTTTCTCATTGCGACCGGTCCTTGAGAAGGACAAACTTATCGGAACCAACTTTCAAAACTGGTTTAGGACGCTGAGAATTCTTCTCACACATGAGCATAAGCTCTATGTCCTTGAAACACCAGAGTCAGCGAAACCCACTGTAAATGTGCCCAAGGATGAAAAGGATGCTTACAAGAAGCACCTTGATGATGTCGTGGATGTCAAGTGCCTGATGTTGTACTCAATGAACTATGAGTTGCAAGAGCAACATGAGAACATGAATGTCATGGAGATGGTAACACATCTCAAGAACATGTATCAACATCAAGCAAGACAGGAGAGATATGATGTCTCTAAGGCTTTGTTCAGGAGCAAGATGAAAGAGGGAGACTCAGTTGGCACCCATATACTCACTTTGATTGGGTACGTGGAAAGCCTATCCAAGCTAGGATTTCCCCTAGGTTAAGAGTTGGCCACTGATGTGATTCTACAATCATTGCCTGAATCATATAGTCATTTTGTCATGAACTACAACACGAACAATCTTGACAAGCCATTGTCTGATTTGTTGGGCATGTTGAGGATAGCTGAAGCACATATGAAGAAAGACAAGCCCAAGTCTGTGATGATGATTAGCAAGACAAAGGGAAAGTCAAAAGGCAAAGGTAAGGCTAAGAAAGGTTCTAAAGCCGGGCAGAAGCCAAAGTCATCCGCACTCAAAGCTAAAGGTGGGATCTCCAAAGAAGGCAGTTGTCACCATTGTCACCAGGATGGACATTGGAAAAGAAATTGTCCTCTCTACCCGGAGGAACTGAGGAAGAAGAAGCAGGGGATAGAGATCTCCACTTTAGGTATATACATTATTGAGATTAACTTAAATACTTCTTCATCATGGGTACTGGATACTGGATGTGGATCTCACATATGTTCTAATATGCAGGATTTGATAAGAAGTAAGCCTTTACGAAAGGGCCAAGTCGAGTTGTGGGTCGCTAATGGAGCAAGAGTTGCTGCCACCGCAGTTGGAGTTATTAGTTTATCTTTTACTATGAGCCTTGTAATAGAATTAGATAATTGCTATTATGTACCTGCCATTAATAGGAATATTATTTCAATTTCTTGTATGGACAAGAGTGGATTTGAATTTCACATTAAGAATGGAATTATTTCTATTTCTAAAGATGAGATCTTTTATGGGAATGCCCCTATGTATTATGGTATCTACTTGTTAGAACTTGAGACTAGCATATACAACGTAAATACTAAAAGGTTAAAACTTGACAACTCAAACAAAACATTCTTATGGCATTGTCATCTTGGGCACATAAATGAGAAGCACATATCTAGACTCCATAAGGATGGTTATCTAGACTCTTTTGATTTTGAATTATTGGAGACATGTGAGGCATGTTTATTAGGGAAGATGACCAAGAATCCTTTCACTGGACATAGTGAGAGAGCCAGTGATCTGCTAGGGCTCATACATACTGATTCTTTTAGATCAAATGCTAGAGGAGGCTATCAATACTTCATTACGTTCACTGATGACCTCAGTAGGTATGGCTATGTATATCATATGAAACACAAGTTAGAAACTCTTAAAATGTTCAAAACTTTCATGAATGAAGTAGAGAAGCAACTTGGTAAGAGTATTAAAGCACTCCGTTTAGATCAAGGTGGCGAATACTTAAGCTAAGAGTTTGAGGACCTTCTGAGAGACTGTGGTATTGTATCACAATGGACTTCACCTGGTACACTACAACATAATGGTGTGTCATAAAGAAGGAATCATACATTATTTGACATGGTACAATCAATGATGAGTTCAGCCGAACTTCCAATATCGTTCGGGGGATATGCTCTTGAAACTACAACGTTTACACTTAACCATGTACCTTCCAAATTGGTTCAAAAGACACCATATGAGACATGGAATGGGAATCGTCCCATTTTGTCTATGTTAAATATTTGGGGATGTGAAGCTTATGTTAGGAAAAAATTTTGTGAAAATCTTGGACCCAAATCGAAAAAATGATATTTTGTTGGATACCCCAAGAAAACTCAGGGATACTACTTCTACACACCAACTGACAACAAAGTGTTTGTTGCTAGGACTAGTGTATTTTTTGAAAAGGAATTTATTTCCAAAGGAATTAGTGGGAGGAATGTAGAGCTCGAAGAAGTTCAAGACCAACAAGAAAGCAGAGAACCTGAGGAGGTACATAAGGAACATGAAGACTCACAAGTTGTTGTGGAATTTTAAGTTCCAAATGTAACACATGAACCTCGTAGGTCTAGTAGGACACGACTTGAGCCTGAGATATTTGGATTTCTTGTGACTCAAGACAATGACGAATTGGGCATAACAGATGAGCCAACTTCCTATCTAGAAGCTACTAAGGGACCAGAATATGAGAAATGGCTTGAAGCCATGAATCTGAGATGGAATCCATGTACACCAACAAGGTATGGACCTTGGTTAATCCACCCAAAGGAGTAAGACATAGGGGCATTTCCATACTCACAACAACGGAGCAATTGCACAGGCTAAAGAACCAAGATCGCACCAACGTTCCAAACATATTCTATGGCGGTTCCATCTCATACGAGAGATCATACAACGAGGAGATGTGAAGATTTACAGAGTATATACAGAAAGCAATGTTGTTGAACCGCTCACAAAAGCACTTTCACAACAGAAACATGATGGACATGTTCGATTACTTAGATTGAGATTCATGAGTGATTGGGTATAAGTGTAAGTGGGAATCTGTTGGTATGTTTTCCCATAAAGACTATCATTTGATGATTGTAATGGGATACTATGTAAATGATTTGTAATACTACATTGATCATATAAATAAAGACAAGTTTCCAATCTATATGTTTGTGTTTTATATTGTGAGATGACCATAAAACTTATAGATGTCTATAGAATAATATACTCAATGACATATGTCTTCGGGTTGATGACCTGAACAATGAGATCATATGTATGCTAAGAGTATGTATTCTTGTTTTGTCCCTAATCGTGTTATTGTGGAAATATCCATAGACATCAATAACACATAAGATTAGAATGTATGTTGGTTGATGGAAGAATCTCATTATCCATGATATGGAGATATCAAACCAAATACATAAATACTTGTTAGAGAACAGTGTATCGGATAGACCCACCTTGAGAGTGATACATGGATACCATGATTGGTAGTTAGAGTCACTCTAATAATGATGGTCGTGATTGTGGTTCTTAGACCTGAAGTCACTACACTTATCACATGTCATTCGGTGTACTTTGACATCATCCACCATGATCCTGAATAAGGATTGCCATAAATATGGTGTTTGGGTGCACTTTGACACATGGGGATGACTGTGAGTGATGTAGATGGAATTGGTCCTTCCTATGGGAGTTTGATATTTCGGCCACTTGATAAGCGAGATTGAGAAATGCATGGCCATGCTGATGTGAATCAATATATGATATTGAGCTTACATATATCTCAGATAGTCTGCTCTAGTTCAAGGAACATAGATTGAATGTTGAAAAGAATAACATTCCATGACTCGAGTTCAATCCGGATATCAACGACAAAGGAACTATACAATCAGTGTAACACCAGTCATGAATGATAATTTAAGTTGTTCTCCAACTTCTCCAATTACTTGGGTGGAAATGAAGTCTTGCTAGATACCAATCGTTGCTTGTGAAATCATAATATGATTATGGATATCACTGCCAACGTAATTTGGAGCCTACCGAGTCACACATATATCATGTGTTGGAATAGGAGTATAATTGTGGATTTGATTGGAATTGTTCTGAATCACATTTATTGCTAAAATGTTTATGTAATCAATTAGAATAATATTGGAGTGACTGGCTCTAAGTGCAAGTGGGAGTCTGTTGGTATATATATGCCCATAGAGCCATCCCAAGCAATTGCATGGAGTCGGATATTAATTAATCAATTAATGTGATTATTTGGTTAATTAATGAATTCCAAAATATTCTAATTAATCCATGAGCATTTTAATTAATCCAGTGTTTCTGTTTACCAATGGGTTTAGGAAACCCTGCTTCCCTTTGTCTCCTATTTAAAGGAGCTTGATAGTTGATATCTATATAAGATATTGAGAGAGGCTTTTCAGTTTACACTCACGTACATAAACCCTAGACGTCACCATCCTTAGGAGAGAAAGGAGAGCATCGTGATGCTAGTACGCCACCGCACAAAGACGACTCCTTCCTACCGGCTTAGGAAGCATGACATGGAGTTCCAATCCATCTGTGTGGACGAAGTAGAGATGTAGACATTGAGACACCTGTATTCAGAGGACATCTACGACCATCCATACACACTACGAGCGGCATACATCACCGCACAAAGAAACGATGTCAGATCTTCCTACAATACACTTAATGAACGAGAGATAAGTTCTGTCTGTGTAGGCCAACAACGTTGCACACTATCGTGTAGCGGGACATTGCCAGACTTGCTCCGCGATAAGGTATATCCCGCAAACACTCCTACCGAATACGCTGTTGTCAACAAGATTTTGTGTCGGGATGCGTGGATTTTTTTGCTTCTGCCGTGCATGTTTTCTCCACGAAACCCTACAATTAGGGCATGTTGGAAGCTTGAGTTTCTTGTTTTGAGCTTGCATGGTTGATGCTTGTGTTTTGTGGAGAGGTTTTGGTGCAAGTTGCAATTTACCCATGATTAGGGTTGATGTGCAAGTTTGCCACCTTTTGAGTGTTCCTTCTCTCTCTTGGAATCATCTAGAGTGGAGAGAGAGATGGTCACCTTGTTTGGACCTTGGTTGTGTGGTGACATCCTTGGTGATGTTTTGATCACATGGTTGAGGTGTGCCTTGCACCTAGAAGTGTTGTCTCAGGCTTGAGAGCCTTGGAGAGGCTTTATACCAGTTTGTGGGTGTCTTGAGTTACATCCTATTGGTTTGTTGGTGTCCTGAGTTACACCCTATCGGTTTGTGGGTGTCTTGAGTTATACCCTATCAGTTTATGGGTTGTGGAGATGTGGTATCGAGAATGACCATGATAGGTGGCCTAGAGGACGAGACCTAGATCTTATCACCTCATTTGCATGGTATTGCACGTGGCCCTTATTTGTGGACAAGTGTCCCCTTAGGTGGTGACACCTTCCTCTTGATCTATCTCTCATCCCTCTTGTATATATACCCCTTTCTCTCCATGCAAGAGGATCCTTTTGGCCATCTTTGCTTTCCCTCTTCCTTGGTGGATGACCTTAAGAAGCTAAGGAGCTAGAGGAGTCTCTCTTGGAGCTTAGTGGATGAGTCCCAAGATTGAGGTGTTCCCTTTATCTGCTACCTTGGTAAGCCATGGTTCCTAGATCTCTTTCCCTCCTTATTTCTTTTTCTTAGCCATGGATCTTGGTTTACTTTCTTTCCATCCTAAACCCTCCTAACCTTGGTATCATCTTCTTCCTTGGAGGTGTTGTGGTGATAAATCTTGGAAGATCTTCTTCTACCTTGAGCCTATGAGCTTGGACCTTGGAGCTTGGATCTTGGAGCTTATAGCTTGGATCTTGGTGGTGATCTTTGAGGTAGGTTATATAACTCTAAACCTTCTTTGTTATTATCACTCCTTACATGATATCTTGTTTTTTTTATCTAGAATGTTATCTCTTGCACGTTAGCAGTTCTTCTTGGTGGTTTCGAGATCTGTTTTGAAGGAAGGAGTTATGCTTAGTTGTTGTCTTTGTGTTACACCTTCTGGATTTGCTATAGACGAGTGTCCTAAGGTTGAAGACGATGAGGTTGACATGTTATGGTAGGTGGCTGTCATGACTTGAGTGCAACAGACCGTTACACCAAGAGACAGGTCGTCACGACTTGGTGAGGTTTAGGTTGACATGATTTGGTAATTCTTAGGTCATCATGCATTGTATGTGCTTAGGCCGACACACCCTAGGGTGATGTTGCCCGACACACTTCCACCCATGATGCCCAATTGAAACCTAACCCTAACAACCCATTAACCCTAGTATTGCCCGTCACAACTTTAAGGTGTTGATCGTCACACTCACCTATGGTGTTAATCGATACATGCATGGTGATGTTATCCTGACACCCTATGTGATTGGTCATCATGGCTTGGTTTCCCGACACCCTTAGGAGGTGCTGGCTGATAGACTATGATATGGTGTTACCCTACACCCTTAGGAGGTGTTAGCCGATACACTCTTTAGAAGTGGTAAACCAATACACTCTTAGTGAGGCTATCTCTTGTGCCTTGCATAATAGTAATTGACATGTTGTGATAATGACAAGTCGACACCCCATAACAAGTGATATCCAACATGCTACATGTTAGCCCCAACTGATGCCTTGTGATGGTAGTTATGTTATGTCAAGTTGATGATAGAGTTACATGTTGAGATGTGATACCCTATGGGGTGGTTGGGTGTATAATTACAAGAGCTATGTTTCTATATCTCATAAGATACCTTATAATGATAATGGAAGTAATAATCTAAGGGTGGTTGTTGATCCAACCTTGTAAACTCTAATTGATTGAATGGAAACCTTAACCCTAATGGTGTAATGTGAATGGCATGAATCTTATGAGATGGTTATGATGTGATGTACTATCCTTCTTGTTGCAAGTCTCTAACCATGCAGGTGATACTAGTTGATAAGCATAGCCAAGTATGAGCTATGTTGTTTATGATATGTGTAAATGGGCCTTGTGAGGCATAAGTATTGTTGGCATCCTTGAAAGAGGCGGTGAATGGTCTTATGACCTAATGATGGCTTATTGCCTTATATGAGTTGATGAATTTCTCAGTGATGAGAGGAGGGGTTGTTACCCCATGATATGTGGTCCTCATGATGAGAAATATGGTGAATGACAAGCATCAAGTGATAATATGATGAGATCATACCATATATGCTCTAATATGTCCTGGTGATGTGTTATGCCCTGACTAATGAAGAATTTGTTTAGAGGCTGTACATTGTAAATTGATTTATGCTGAAAGATGCTTAATTGATCTAATTAATCAAGTGGAACCTAATCTTATAGAATGTCTTGTACCATAGATCCATTCAGTGTCAGTATTTGCTGAATGGTGAAACGAGTTTAACTCAGAGCACATATTTTTGAATATGCGGGGATGAGGATAAATATCCCCTTACGTCTAGGAATTGTGACATGATTGGTTGTGGGACATACATGGAAGAGTACAACTTTGGACCGTAGCTCAGTGATATGTGACACAGGATTGGCTGCAGGCCATACCTTGAAAGAATGCGGTTGTGGGCCATAGCTCAGTTTCATTAGCGTCGTGACATGTACCAAGGCGGGCTAGGTTGCACAACTAGACTATATATCGCTGGAAGTAGTTTGACTGGTGATGTCACTACATGTTTCACTCATACTGATGGGGGAAGGTGAGGTTGTGGATTTTGACTCTTCCACTAGACCTGGTATGGCACCACTTTTGACTTAGAAGTGGTCGGTTTGATTTGGGTGCTACGACTCAAATCCTTAGGGTATAATAAAATGCATAATTAGCCGTAGACTATAAATTTATAGGATCAAAATATGAAAACATTGGATGAGGCCTTGCTTGATCTTTATAAAATATTGTTGATAGGGACTACACATGTTCTTCATATTCCTTTTAAATTATTAAGATGTTTCATAATTCATTAGTAATTGCTCTTCCTATTAATAGTGATTACATGCTTCACATGGTTGTAACTTTAATACTACTTAGTTTATGTTGTCTGTGATAATAATAGAGTTAGTGGAGAGTTATATCTCCCACTGAGATTTGGGATCTCACCCTGTGGATTTCCCACATCCTTTTTAGGTGGACGTGCATGAAGAGATAGATATCTTGCAACGGAGGTTGAGCATCAGCAAGAAAATCAAGTAGCTGCTGAGGTTGGAAGTGTTATTGGATGTCTTTTGCTAATAGAGTCCTAGAGTCATTCCTATACAGTTGGGTCCTTGGGGATGTTTTGTAGATGTTTTGTGGATGTGCTTTTGATACATGTTTGGCCTATGTGCTTTGTTGTATATAACTATAATGGACGTTTGTATATGTGTACTAGAATAGGTTCCCTGGTAACAGGTGGATGACACACGCAGTAAGTGCTTTGAGGCATGAAAGCACCTATATGTAGAGGTTTTTGCTATTTGGCAGTTCTATGGAATCAATTTAAATTCCTAGTGTTTTCTAGTAATCCATTTTTTAATCTCTCTTCTGTGATTTTTTTTGAGGGGCGTCACAACATGGGTTGAAACCAAGCAAACCCTAGAAACCCTAATCACCTCTAAGGATGTCACCACTCATCCAAGGCCCAACCAAGGTGCCGCAAAGTAGCACACTCCCTCTCATGAAGCCAAGAGAGAGAAGGAACACTCTAGAGGTGGCAAATTGTAAGATAACCCTCTCAAATGGGTACATTGCAAATTTAATCCAAAATTAGCACACACATTATCCAAACAAGCTCAAACTAGAGACTTAAGCTCTCCACAAACTCTAAGATCATCTCAAAAGGATTATATCAAGGTTATAAGCACTTGATCAAGCCAAAGAAAACAAGTTAAACCAAAACACATGTCAGGGGTCTTACAACAATCATCACACACTCAATCAAAACAAAGTAGTATAATGTATGACCATGGTAATGTAACCATGTAATCTCTCCTTTAAAAGTGCAAACAACATTTGTACTTATACAATAAAGACACACTAATACTTTAAAATCAGAATAACAATTTGTGAACGGGAAATGCAAGCTCCGGTAGGATTTTGAGGAAAGATGGTGAAGGATTAGAAATACCTGGTAGTAGACAAGGTAGCACAAAGATTGGAGAAGAACCACCAACATCCAGAACCCACGATCCCACCATGAATATCAGAGAATAAAAAAGAATAACAGAGGGAAATGTTTAGTATAATAGTCAGATGAAACTGAAAAATTCTTAGTATAACATTCAGATGAAAATAACAATGATACGAACAAATTATTTACATCTTTAGAAACAAATACAACTCTTAATAACAAATCACATGCAACAACTTGTATGAAAACTTAGTGGATGATGCAAAGCTGGTGGAGGATGAGCTTAAGCAACAAATGGACCAATATAAAAGGTCATTAGGTATCCCTTGTTGTGCCTAGGGTTTCTGCTAAACCTGTTCGTAGACAAGATAACACATTGCATATGGAGCAAACGGGGCAACAGAGGGGAAGAGGGGGTCAATGGCTAGGGGTGTTCCAAAGGAAAGGACAACACAGGGGCGTAGAATACAAACCTAGATTTTTGAAGAATATTTGTTGCTTGTAGCCCGACGGTGGCATAGAGAATTGATTCCCTTGATCATGAGATAGAAGAGATAGCTTCCATTCTTCGGGTAGAAGCGTGAATTTATTATGGAGGCATAATGGTGACCTCTATGGTAGGATATGATGACCAGAGGGAGGAGAAGGCGACATAGGGAGAGAGGCGACAGTTGCGAGGGAGATGGAGAGGTAGAGGGGCGAGAGTCTAAGGGAGAGGGAGAGGGGCGAGACTCGAGGAGTCGAGGGAGAGGTGTGAATTGTAACCTAACCTGGACCATAATTTATAATCCTACCTCTATGGGGACTGAGTTGGTCTAGATTTGTGGATAAAAGAATCCCAAAGTAGAGGTGTTTTGGGTTCACAAACCAAACAACAATCTTCGTCAACCTAGACCAGATTTCACTGAGGTGGAGCTAAACAACACGCCCAAACCCGGACTGAGCCCCAAACCAAACAAGGGATTAATTTCCATCTTCAATGACATGTGTATAGTGATGACATTAGGAGTAGCTTATTCCTCTCCGAAATAGTTGCAGCAAATCCACTTTTGTAAAATAATGTAAAAATGCAAAAATTGTTTGAAATCACAACTCCTAGTATATGATGATTGTTGGTACCACAATAAAGTATGTGTACATATCAAAGCTAATATTACATGAAATATCAAGATCAAATTTCATAAATGTTTGATTTGTTGTTTAATTCTCTAATGATATACATATATCTCCTACAACTTCACTGACCTTCACTGACAATTGGAGCACATAGAGACCTCTAAAACCCACATGGAGTGAGAACAATAATCTTAGGACCAATAGCTCAACCACACATATCTAATGCAACACATTCACGAGAAGTGGCATGTCAAATGAGGTGAAAAAAACTACATAAAAACATGCTACAACATCTACAGAGTTGGCCACGCCTACCCCCTACCCACATCTTGATATTTGGGGTGATAGTATGGCAAGCCAATGATGCATGTCGTCGCTCCACAATCATCATGGGTTCATGCCTCCCATTTTTTTAGAATGGTCTCTGGGAGATGTTGTGACGACATTACTTCTTTTGTGAGTCATCGAGGCTTGATCAACCCTGTGATTTTAAATGAGACCATCAAATATAAGACAAGTTCACTATCATGGATAGAGGAATAGGGGATCCTACTATACTATTAGAACCCTAGATGCTAGCTATAGATTCTATCATCCCATGGGGGATTCATATCATGTGTTGTTCTAACCACCGCACCCCCTTCACAACAGTAGAGGAGACTCCATAAGGACAACATGGTTGTTGGTGGTTTTTCTAGCCTGCTTTCTTCCCTCCATTTTGAATTGAGTGTTTATCTAAGTTCGGGATGAAGGGTGGATGATAAGTACCTACTCCATCCATTTTATCTTCAATTTTGTTGATATTCTTCTAGGAGTTGGTCATGATACTCATGCATGCATGATGCTAAATTTTTCACAAATTTTCAAAATTGAATGTTTATAACTACATGTAATCAATCATTATCCAGTTAGTTAGATTCATTTGCATGTTTACAATGCATATTTATCATCATGTCAATAATGTAGTACCCCATAAATGAAGTAGATCCCTTGTGTGATATTACTCATGATAGGTTGCCACTGTTATAACCTATGGTGCACTGATGATCACAAATCTTATCTTCCCTTAAAATGATGCAAATCATATAGGATTGATTAAAATCAAATGCAAAATGTCTTTTACCAACTAGCATAGCCTAATCGTCAAAATGCCCCTTATCTTTCACATTGTAGAATGTGATTGAATTGAATGATATGATGGTCCCAATGTGTTGAATTATGACATATGATATGCATAAGTCTAGCCCCTTTCTACACTTCTTCCATCATCTTCTTACTCACCATTTGCCAAAAATAAATAAAAAGTTTAAAAGTATGTAAAACCCTAAGTTTGGGGTGTAAAATTAGTTACACCATCTCATCTCTCTCTATTTCTTCCATAACACTTGCATGTAATAGGGGTGTAGTACAAATAAAGAAAAGATGCCAATGTGCATGAAGACAAGGAAAATTTGTGATGTATGATTTTGCACTTATAAAATGCAATATCAAGTCGAATGGAGGAGAGATTCAAAAATCTTATTTTCATACCTCGATTCACTCCAATTTGTGCCCAAGGTCATTAAAAATACCCTAATTCACCATCCCACATCCCAATGGTTACTCTTGTACAAAAATGTCTTAGGATTATGTGGCATCATATGGAACATCAACAATTCCATATTATTGTTACATTTTGGATTTCTAACACAAAAGCATATATTACAAGGTGAATTTGGGAATGAGGCTAGTGGAAATTGTCTTTTGGATTCTAGGAATTTCTTGTCCATGTTTGGTAGTAGGGATAAAAATGGTATTGAGAGAGAAGATGACATGCCACTAGTATTTTTTGGCAAGCTATGATTTTATGTTACCCAAGGATGGGCATGGTTATTTGATGATTGCATATTTATTTCATTATAATTGCAGATTTTATGTAGATTCATGCATTGTTATGTGTTTATTTCCCCAAATCTTGAATAGATATGCTTAAATTGATTTTTCATGTTTTTTAGGTTTTTAATGATAAATTCTCACTCTATTGTAGGAATAAACATAAACACCAAGTAAAGTTCATCCTCACGATGTCCTAGGTACATTTCCCCCATCTCCAATCATTTGGGAGATGATCCATGGCCAATAAAAAGAAATTTTGCCTCCCAATAACCCTAGTCAGGCAAATGACATTGCCATTCAGTCGTTTGAACTGAGGCAAGGAAGAACAAATTCATCACCACATGATTCAATCGACCAAGGTTTCTTGTTGGTTGGTTTGTGCAAAGGAAATCCAATAGTAAGATCACAAAGTTTTGGCCATACACAGATTACCCTATTTGTTCCTAAGACACCCGATTGACCAGCTCAGTGCTTCCCCAAGATATAGGTAAGTTGATCGGTTCTTCAATCGGATCGACTCTCTAATCCTGTCTTCAGAGGGCTTCTTAGTTGGAGAGTATACGATTTCATTCCATGAACCGTGCGATAGGAAATCCCCTCGTCCCTCAAGCAGCAACCCAAGGCAAGACCAACTAATTGACCAATCAAACTAGTAATTTATTGGCCGACTGGAGGCATGATCTAGCCAAGACATAAATGGCTAATTGTCTGACTGGCCACTCGGTTTCCTGTTTTGTGATACCATGTGTCAAAGACAAAGCACATTCATAGCATTGAATGATTATTTTTGTTGATCTGATGACACTCATATAAAATGGATTTTAACCTAAAAGGCATGATTCAACTCCATAGTAATTGATCACGATTCACCAATTGTAAAGAGGCGACAGAGAAGAAGAGACGACACCCTTCCCACAGTCTTGTCTGACCATTTCTGCTGACTGATGTGTCGATTGCTCGTCAGATATCATAGCTATGCGCATCTACGCCTTTAGTGACATGGCTTCTTTTGCTCTCTCTTGCTACTATGTTTGTTCAATTTCTATGGGTGAGTAGTTCCACTTATTGAGGCACGTCTAATATCAATGTTGTTTGTAGTTGTACTATGTGTTACTAAACTCTATTGTTTTTAGATATCATTTATTGGCTCTATGTTTGCTTCCTGATCACCATATTCGCACGACCACTATAATCAAAGACATAGAACCACGAAACCTATGATTAGAATATTGAATGAGAAGACAGAACCATGTACACAATCACATAAGGATGTTCATTAGTGTGGAGATTATTATACATGCAAATTCCCTAGGGCTGAGATCCCTAGGTTTTACCTAAACTAATTGTACAACAATCCCCCCAAAAGCAGACAAATCTTATCATAGTATAGTATAGGATCAAAACCAAAGGATAACATTTTGAGAAATCATTCAATCCAATCTAATTGTACAAGAACTAGTATTTATCATAGAAGTTGGATTTGATTTATTAAGCTAAGATTCAATTAAAAAAGGCTACATTAAAGTTTTAATCATTAGGTGATGGAAACACTATGGTGGATGGGTTTTTCCATCACTACTTATCATTCACTCTCTCACTATATTCTAATAAGTACAAACATTTGTATGTTCAGACCTCAAGTACCCCTTTCAATATTAGGATAAAAATCAGACATGTATTACTCTAATCTTGTCATCATGTTACCTAGAGATTATTTACCTATCACCTCAAAAAACACCTATCCAAAGTTCTCATAAAGGTTAAACAAAAACAAATGTTATCTTAGATCTTAGGTCCAAAGTTCTCTACATCTAAGTTCTGATAAACATGCAAAACCATAGGCCAAACTAGATTTGCTAGCATAAAATGTTTGTTTCAAACACATTATAGTTCATAAATGAGTATATGCAGTAAAAATAATGGAAATTGGTAGTGGGGATACTACCCACACCCTAGCGAGGGGACTACTTGCTCCTCATTATAGTAACAAGATAAAGAAAGAGAACAAAATGTCATAGTCACAAAAGCAAGTAGATGAGCATTCGTGATGTGCATATGCTTGTCTTCTTACTTAAGGACGTATTTAGGGGTGCACAACAACACAAACAATCAATTGGATGGTGGAGCAAAGATTGATCGAGATGATGAATAGATGATCAATCAAGCTATCTCTTTTAAGATTAATCAATTAGAAGCGATCAATTGAGTTTGTAGGTAGGGTGTTCAATTAATGTGAAATGGAGGTCAGTCGATCTATCACTTTCCAAGTCGGTCAGTCAAACCTTATAGGTCAATCAAGCTCTCTTTTGAGGAATGTCGACCAAAGTATGTTGTGGATAGTTGTGAACTAGATTTGTAGATAGAGTTATGTAGCCTCTTCTTGTTTCTAAATTTCTTTAATTGGATGAAATGGATTCTATTAGTAGAATGTCAAGAAGAAGACTAAGGGCCCGCTAAGGAATGTGAGGAGGCACTTATAGTGAATGCATTGGTGGTGAGAAAATGAAGGGTCGCAAGACTTGGTTGGCACATGAATGTCAAACAATCGAGGTTAGTCAATAGAGCTTGATTGAGGATGGTCAATTGTCAAACGGTCGATTTCTAGGCAGTTGATCAATAGATCTCAATCAAGCGGTCGACCAAGGTGATTGATCAATGGTTGGTACTTGATAAATAGAGATTGATCATCATAACTCAATTAGTGGGGCTTGATCAATGAAGCTCAATTGAACAAAGCTCGAGTGGAAGGCCAAAAAAAGTGGAGATTGATCAATAGGTCGATAGGTGCCATTTTGATAGGGTGATCGATCAGTGGACCTTGATTGAGAGTTTGGTAATGAGGTTGATCGACTAGTCGACTAAGGAAGTCGATCATGGATTTGAGCCAAAAATATTGATCAATTTGCCTTATGAACATGCTTAAAATCCATTTTGGATCGGGGCACTAACCTGCACCTCATGAGAGGTGTCCCCTCTTGGTTTCTTCTCAATGAAGGGCATTGGTATGAAAATATAAAACTACAAACCTGTAAAGTAGGTATAATAATGTATCAAACCCTAAATTAACATAAAAATCTAAATCTAAATTATATGAAGCTAATTCTAGGGGAAAATAAGAAAGATAAATGCAAAACTAGACTTAAAAGTCACTAAAACTAGAATGAATATGCATTCATAAAATGTTCTCAAGCTTAAATGTTGTTTATCTTCTAGTAACAAAAAATCTAAAATGCTTGCCAAATGAATACTTTCAACCCGTGAAATTGCCTCGGGTTCACACCATGCTAGTTTTATCACCACATGATATGGCTAAGATATCCAACCTCTTGAGATCACCAGTTAGTTACAAGAGTGATGTGTTTGATCATATTCAATTCCTAAAATTATTGCCATATTTTCTAGGGAAACATGATGTTTGGGTTCCTAGGCCACATAGGGTGGTTTCTAGCCATTGGTTTGTATCAAAAACTATTATTTTGTGAGGTGTTTTTTTTGAGTAAACTTTTATAGACAAAGTGACGTGTAAATGCAATGATGAGAGCATAAGTTACAAGCATACACGTGTGTCAGAAAATAGAACATGTACTACCCACCATCCACACTTAACTTAGGTATTTTCTTGGAATCCAAGAAACACTAAATCCAAGATGGAGGGGAAAATTATGCTTGTTGGACCACAGGTCGTGGGTGCTCTCCATTTGATAAAAGTCATTCACATACAATCAAAATTTTTAGGGATTATGATCTTTTCATGAGATGCACTAATTAAATAATTCTATGAAGAAAAATGAAAAATCAACTAGAAATTAAAGTAACACTTGGGTGTCCTCCCGAGAATCACCTTTGGTTAACATCTACAGATTGACACTTGAAGCTAAATAATTAGATGGAGGTAGAAGGAGCATTAGTGGTTTATTGGCATGCATATCATTTCTTGTAAAGTAGATTTCGAGGTGCTAGCCACTGATTTGAATTCACCAATCTTCTTGCACTAAATTATAACGACTTCATGAGGAAAGACATGCTTGATGATGAATGTACCTGACCAACATGTCCTATGATATCCTAGAAAAAGTTGAAGGTGAGAGTTGTGAAGTAAAAATCTAACCTATAGATTTTTTTTACTCAAGTATCCATCATGTCACATCTTAGTGTGATCCTTATAAATGTGTGCATTCTCATACACTACCAGACATAACTCTTCTATCTCTTATAGTTGAAGTTGTCGATTTTCTTTTGCCACACAAAGATCAAAGTTGAGATGTTTTATGATCCACCAAGCCTTGTGTTCAAGCTTCACTTCTAAGTCACAAGAGTTCCCATAAATCAAGTGAAAAGGTGTATTTCTTAGGGGAGTCTTATAAGAAGTTATGTAAGCCTAGAGTGTGCCATTCAACTAGTGTTCCCAATCTTTCCTTGTATGACCAACTATCTTTTATAAAATGGACTTGATCTGAAGATTAGAAACCTCCACTTGACCACTTGTCTGAGGGTAGTAAGGAGTAGCCACATAGAAAGAAATGTCATACTTGTGAACGAGTGCTTCAAATTTGCGCTCAAGGAAGTGATATCCTTCATAAGGAATGACAACATGTCAATCTCAAAAGCATGGGAGGTTGATGTTTTTTAATAAATTCATGATTGAATTAGAGTCGTTGGAAATTGTGGAGGTGGATTATACCCATTTGGAAATCTCAACTATAATAAGGATGTAGGAGAAGTCATAAGAAGAGGTGAGTGGGCCCATGTGGTCCATACCCCAGCGTTAAAGATCTTCACTTCTTGCTAAAGATGGATTGGCATCTCATCCCTCTTGGAAACATTATCAAATATCTAACATTAGTCTTGTGAATTGAAATAGCCATGTGCATCCTTAAATATATATGGAATAAGAACCCACATTGAAAGGCTTCAGTTGTAGTCTTTTTGGAGCACATGTAACCCCTAGTTGGTTCAAAATGACGTTACATAACAAGAGGAGCTTCTTCTTCGGATATACACTAGTGGTAAAGGCCATCTTAACATAACCAGAAGATATAAGTCTCATCTTTATAGTAATGGGGGATGCGAGACATATACTTATTCTTTTCATTCTCTGTGTAGTCTAGATGAAGCACTCCCACAGTAAGGCAGTTCACAAAATCAACATACCATGGGGTGAAAGTAGTGACCTTTAGTAAGTGATCATCGAGAAAAGAGTCATTGATAAGGACTTGGTCACCATCCAGGATGTGCAATTGACTAAGATGATGATTGAAAATAGTTTTAGTTCTCTTTTTGTCCTAATTCTTACAGCAACAAGATCCATCTGATCTATTAAGGCTTCACATTATTTGTTGACATTGAATATTTGATAGCAACATGATCAATGTAGACATCCACTTATGAGTCTATTAGATAGGATCAAAACTTATAAAATGAACAAACCATAACAAGGAGCTCCTTGTCGATGATTGCATAATATCTTTCCACATCCTCTAATGTTATCTCACATAGTAAATGACGTGATGTTTCTTATCAACTTGTCGTTCAAGAAATGCACCTATGTTGTAGTCATTGGCATCACACATGATCTTAAAAGGAAGAGACCAATCCAGGTCTTGGAGAATGGGGGTATTAATGAGACATTCCTTTATGGTGGTGAATCTCTTCATATAGTAGAGTCAAAGATGAAGTCAAAAATCTTTTGGAGAATATTTGTAAGAGTTTGAATGGTCTTGTCAAAGTCAGAAATGAAAATTGGGTCACGCCCCACACCTTGCAAGAGGCATCCTCCTCTCGAGATGTAGCCAACTGAAGGGCGATAGGGTCCCTTAGGTAACAATGGTATGGAGAGATAAAACTCCAAAAATGCAAAGGAAATAAAGAGAAGTTTCAAACCCTAAAAAATAACATAAAATCTTAATAAAACTAAATGAAGTTGTTTCTAGGGCAAATTAAGAAATCTAAATACAAACTAGACTAACAATGAAAGTAAAACTAGGATGAATATGCTTTCATCATTCACCGGGGAAATAGTTAGTGATATGTAGTACTGAGACCTCAAGCCTACATGGAAACCTATCCCTACAGAAATCATGTTGTAAGAGGACACAAATTACGTTGGCTTCAATCTGAATAGCTGTATTGATAAGAGTTGTAACGTGTAGGATTGAGCATGTCAGTGGGAGTCGTGAAACCCATTCCTCCCTAGTGTTTTTAGTACTGATTTAATCAAACCAATTGCTACATGTCAATTTCTCAACAACTTAGATTTAAAAAACAATCAACCAGATGTTCTAAATATTAATATTGATATCATAGTATTTGTTAGGAAATATATTAAAAGCATTATCTCTAGGGTTCAATCCTAACACTATATTGCAACAAGATCCTCCTATTTGCAGGTGATGATTACCTACACATAGATTAAGTAACAACCTAGGGTTCTTCTCTAGGTGAGTCTTTTGTGCTAGACACTGCCATCTTAGTTATAAGGGAGGGGAAGATCCCAAGTTGGGATTTTCCCTTTGTGCCCTTATTTTGATTTCATTTTGTCATTCCAATAAAGTGCAATCATACTTTTTTCTCTAATTTTAATTTGAAGTTGCATGATATTTGGTGCTCCATATTTCTTGTATTACCTTGTCATGCATCTATATTGATAGTGTGTGGTACATGGCAATTTTGTCTTCTAGTTGGATCTTCATTTTATAGACCAAATAAATAGTTCATCTTAGAAAAATCATAACTAATTACATAGAGATCAAAAAGATACAAATGAATATGATTTGGAATCATGAAATTATTTTGTACCCGATGGTATTTGTTTCATCACCTAATTACAATATATCCAAGATGTGAATTCTAGGACTATTAAAATTGGACAGATCTTACAAAATTGCATATTCAAATATTTACAAGTCAGAAAATAAAATAAAAGGCATCTTTAACTCCTGAGAGTTTTCTTAACAAGTTGATATGGGTGTTGTGACCTAACTCAGTAATAATAGAAAGGTAATTTTAGTGTTTATGTAATTAATGATAGTTTTACCTTAGTTTTTTATGTATGAATTAGGTGTTTTGAGGCTATGTTGGAGATCTAGGTTTGACTTTGTATGAATCTAGTCTTGTCCTCAATTATGTTGCATTCTTTCATGCATAATTGGATAGTCATCTATTTTCCCTACTCTTGAACTATTTGATGCCATGATAACCTAAATTTATTCCCATTGTGCCTCTCTGGGAAAATCTTATTGATTGATACGTTTTATTACATGTTTCTCTCTCTCACACCAAAAATTGAAGTTTTTTGATATTTATTTATGGGTTCTTTGACCCCACTTGTAACGCCATGGATGTTCTCATCCCTTTTTGGCTTATTTATATTATTTAGATTAAACATATGATCATTCCTATCTATTATGCATGTATGATTCTAATTAGTCATATCTAAAAGTAGTTCAACCACATTTTTAGGAAATGAGTTTTATTCACCTACTAGGAACTGGGTTTTATTGCCCTACCACATATGATATATTTAGGCAGTAGGTTTTATTCCCCAGTCAGACATTGAGTTATTCCTTCTGTCATGCCCTGAGATTTTATTTCTACTGCAAATCTATATTTATTTGGCAATGAGATTTTAGTCATGATGTGTTTGGTTTGGGATATATGGGTTCTGGTCCTCTTTTTAGATTATGATACTCTTTATTATAATCAACATGCAATTTGTTTTATTTGTTCATGATCGTGGAATTGTTTAAAAGACAAGGATATCTCTTATGGATTATCTCCTTTAAATGAATTTCTTTTATGGAATCTTTATTCTTTTGACATCCACTTAGACAATTTCATTTCCCTTTTTGATTGGGAATATTGAATAAATTTTTTGCTGTCCTTTTCTTATTAGCGACTAATTCCATATAACATGCATATATAAGCTTTAACTGATTTTTTATATTATTTCTTCTTTTGTGGAGTTTTATTCCAACCTCTTAGGCAAAGTTGACATTGAAAGGATGAATAAGTTGACCAAGACTTACAAATGTGTAGGTGTTACTTGGGAGATTGAATTGAAGTGATTGTATTGTCCTCTGTAGATAAGATTAGTGATATAGCTTGTATCTTATGTAATACAACTATATGGGTGTCAACCTTGTAACCTTATACAATTGTTCACCAAAATTATTTTTCTATTGTTGCTATCTTTTGTGTTTTGAATACATTGAATTTGAAACATTGGATCATATCCCCATGCAAAAAAATTTGTTGGTGTTTAACATCAGATCATTCCTTTTAATTGATTGAATAAGGAATTGATCCCCTCTCGAGTCTCATTCCTTATAGGTAGGCACCTTGTGAGGTCCTATCTATCTAACTTGAGCCCATCTACCCAAGTTACAACAAGGCTAACCACCAGAGACTTGGGTTGATGTATATTCATAGGAGGGTAGAACTCAATTGGAGGCCTCATATTGACCTTTTGAGATTCAATCCCTAAGTCCACTCCCATAGGCTATACTTTTGAGATCTAAATACTTCATCCCATAGAAAATCCATATATAGAAGAGAGGAAGATCCATCTCCACATCCCATGGAATTCAATCAAGGCAGTGTGAATCTACCAATAATGTAGACCCCCCTCCTTTCCAATCTCATTGGGGTGTGATGACATGAGCACCTAGAACTTATGATTACCTATATGATTTTTTCATGCTAATTTCCTTTTTACAAGTCAATTTTAATATTAATTTGAACATATAGTTTGATACCATGAAATAAAACTTGGTTATTTCACTAGGGTTTGAGATGTTGAAGGTTGTCATAGGATCACCTAAAACCTTCTTCGTGCATAACATGATGTCTTATCCTTACCCCATGGTTTATATCTTGCCTTATCTGCACTTTTGGAAGCTCTCTCCAATTTTCCTCATAAATGTGGTGGCGACTCCATTTACCCAACCCCAAATGCCAGTGAAAAGTTATCATGATTTCAGAATTGTGACAAAACCACATTGGCAACCCCATTTTGGAGGTATAACATCATAGTCATTGGAGATCTCGACGACGTATTGGTTTATTTTTGCTTTTCTACATTTTCTCTTTAGTGCACGATCTATGTGTGCCCTACTACGTCCCAACCTCATCTGTCATTTTCAATCATATGTTTTATGTTTGAATATGGTTTACCTACCTAGTAAATGGGGCATGGACCTTCTACACATCCTGCGAGGTCCCAAACTCATTTGTCATTATATGATGTCTTCTCTTAATCAAAATAGAAAATTTTAAACCAAGAAATGGGGCATAGGAATTATGTGCACCCGCAAGGTACCAACCTCAGTTGTCATTTTTTGCCACCTCTTCTTGAGGCCTTTAAAGTATATAAACCCTAGGTGTGTGCCATCTGTGTTCTTTGACAACCCTTTAGAACTTGACTAGTTTTCTTAATATTTTTTCGTTATTTTTGATAATTTAAAAAGTAAATAACTTTATATTTTATTTTCGATTCATGCTCTTTATCAATTGTTATGTCATACTATTACATACTTCCTTTAGAGTGAATGACTTTAGGCCATTAGAGGGGTGATTGGGCCCAAAATTAGAACTATTGTCTTTGTGATCATGTGGATTACCCCGCAATGATCATTGTCAGTCTACATGTTCAACGGGGTATCCCAAAACCTCACATTCTCCCCTTTGTGTCGTGTTTTTAACGAAATTATTAGAGGGATGATTAATTGATATCATCATATATCTAGGTAAAAGGGTACTAGTTCTGTGAACCCACTCAGATAGAGGTCATGGTGGTCATGATGGATTTCATTTCATCTTAAAGGTGACACATCCTCTTTACATCTCCCCCCTCTCATAACATGTAAATCACCTTTTTTGCAACTATCAAGGGTTACTTATTTCCTTATTTTCTTCTTT
This sequence comes from Alisma plantago-aquatica, assembly GCA_963693085.1. Taxonomy (NCBI): domain Eukaryota; kingdom Viridiplantae; phylum Streptophyta; class Magnoliopsida; order Alismatales; family Alismataceae; genus Alisma; species Alisma plantago-aquatica. The sequence goes on along the minus strand of OY856412.1, from coordinate 608,758,825 downwards.
CCTTTATATTTTATTTTTTAGGAGTCTTTTTACATTGATCCTTCTAAGATATTCAAAAAAGAAAAAATCTAGGGGGCTCACAAAGCAAACACCCCATCTATGCAGCCTATGTTCCAATGACAATGAAATGATATTTGATTATATTGCTCATAGAAAATTTATGAAGGACCCCCAATGAAAATGATTTTATTGCTTGTTTTGTGGCATGAGTATAGGAAAATATTTCTTAAAAATGATTACTTGAAAATAAATTTATGTTTTTCATTATTTCTTTTATTCCCAATATCATTTGATTTCTACGTGCCCTCATTCCTAGATTATTTTGAAATTTGAGTTTTGGGTTTTTCAATTCAACACATCACACTTCCACATTGTCCTCATCCTATGCTGACAAGTAAGGAAGCACAATACTCACACTGGAAGCTCAAAATACACCATGACATAACCATGACAGAGCCCCATGCAAGAGGGATAAACCATAAACCAAAACATACACTCCCTTATGTCACCAATTAATTGTGATGAGCATGACATGTGGTAAATTGAGGGTATACCCTATCCTTATGAATCTAGAGATATGATGAAGTAAAATTGCAACCACAATGGAACTAAGGACATTTGTTTCACCCTCTATATATACATGTATGGAAAGGTTGGAGATAAATTTATTAAACCTTATGAGGGTTAAAATGGGGGAGAAACTGTTTTATTGAGTAGATATAGAAAGCACACTCTCCTCTTCTAAAAGACCCACGATAGGATTAAATTATTGTAGAACTTTTGATTCCTTCATAAACCCTTTTTAATACCTAAAATAATGTGGAATTTCTATCAAAGCTTTGACTCTTGGTAGAAAGTCTTTTTTCAAAATCCAAGATAACGTATGATACTTAACTTTTGATTACTTCATAATAGCTCAATTTTTCAAAACCAAACAAGTTGGATATTATAATGTCTACCCTTTGGAAAAACATTTTTGAAAAATCCAAGCTACATGAAAATTTTATAAGGAACTGATCACAATAAACCAATTTCAAAGTTTAAGATAGTGCCATAATGCTACTAAACTCTCTTCTCATTAGTGAACCTATTTTTTAAAACCTAGCATAATATAATTTGTCAAACTTGGACTACTTGGAAAACCTCTTTTAGGAAAAACAATATAGTTTCAAAATGATGCCAGACTTTAGTCTCCTTGGTAACAACCCAAATTTTCAAAACCCAAACATGATAATTTCCTCCTTTTGGTAAAACCTTTTTTTTTTAAACTCAAGCTACATCGAGCCTTCATAAGATATTAATATTATAAAACCCATATTTTAAAGATCCGGTTAGGTTGGAGACTACACAATCCACATTTAAAACCTTTTTAAAAGCCCAATTAACTTAATAATGTGTAACTTGTGCCAATGTAGTGGCACTCGAGTGGTAAAGTTTATGTTGGCTGACTGAGAGGTCACAAGTTCAAGACCCCTGGCAATAGGATGAATGAATTGCCATTTTTTTCTAAAAAATAATGTGTAACTTTTGACTCCCTAGTAATAACCCATAAATTCAAAACTCAAACTGATTAAAGATTACAACTTTTTCCTTTTGGTTATTTTTTAATTTAAATTTTAAACCACATCGAGATTTTATTAGATATTGATCTCAATGAGAAAATTTTCAAAATCTAAAAATTTATGGTGGAGTTCAGCTAAATTATATAAGTTTTCATTAGTGATATAATCCCCATGCAAGATCCAAAACCATGAAATATTTCAATCCCCTGATATGGACTCATGCCCTCCCCCCCCAACATCGAGGAGCACAAGGAAACAAGTTGGTGCAACTGGTCTGAAATCTTAAATCACATACACACATAAAGCTATAATAAGCTATCAACCCTAACTTCTTATAAAGAATAAGAGGTGAAACATATCTTTACTTGCTCTCATGAGAGAGAGAAAATGAATGATAAATAGTTTCCCCATTTCATAAGCCATGTTGAGGAATATTAGATAGTCCTAATAATGACTTATGACATTCCCATTTGATGCCCATTAAGAAATTAGTAAATGTGTGTGCTTCTACATATCATTTATGAGAACTTATGGAAGTAGAGAGGATTTGATTACTCAAAAGGGAACCTCATCCCAAGATTAAGTTGTCCAAATCAATGGCACACTTATTTAAACCATCTAATTTCTAGCCATGAGAGGATGAAAACTTCATGATACAATCTACATAAGGATAAGAAGTTGAATGTCATAGAATTCCCATGGGAAACACATAAGTAATATTAGACCAGTCAGTTGTTAGGATAAATATTCCAGCCACTCAAACAGTCCACTCATGATTGTTTGATGGAACTTCATCTCTATCTGCCCCTTGGAGGGAAATGGGAAAACTTTTACTTTTTTCTCTTCTTTTGTTCCTCTATAAAAAAATGTGAGAACAAGTCAAGAGTGACAATCCCATACCCTTTCAATGAAACAAAAAATATAATTGTACCCATTCTCAATTTGGTAATTTCATATTGTTTCTCACTTGTTGTATAAGGGGAAATTTTAATTGATGTGGATTCACACTCTATTTCTAAGCCTCTTACCACACAAGGGGCGTCTTTTATATATGGAGTAATATTTGCATATTATATATGTATTCCATCTTTCTTAGGCTTGTAAACTCTACCCCTTACCTATAAATTGTTAGATGTACTTTCACAACAGGGCCTACAACTAGCAATTAGCCTCTCAAATGAAGTTTGTATCTGCTCATTCACACATGCATTTAGTGTTCACATAATATCTATAGCTAATCTTTGGGTCATGCCAACTTTCATTCGGTAAAATTCTATGGTTGCCAAATAGAGGAGGACCAAGACCAATGTGTTTGCCATGACCCTCTCTGTGAACAAATCATTCTTTAGCAACAACATACATTAGCTTTTGTGGCCCCTAGTGTCATGCCTACACAATTTGACCATGCGAATATCAAACTAAAAGGATAGATTTCGACGATGGAGATGACTCAAAACAATTCCGTCAGTTAGAAGCCAATGATGTTGTTTCACTGGATACTCTGTAGGATCCTACCATCTCTAATTTTTAGTATTTGGGAATGTCATCTTATCCTCAAAGTTACTCATCTGGGATGCTTATGATTAACTTGTAATGGAAGGACCAAGACATCTCTCCTCAAAGCATGCAAATCTATTCTTGAAACCTCATGTGGTGTTGGTAGTTCAATGATCTAGAAAAAGGTTTAAAATCCATATACCAACCTATTAATCTAGTTAAAAGGCCCGATGCATGAGACTGAACTGACAAGAAGAGTATAATAAAGGGTCCCAATATCTTGCAATCAAGGGCAAATCCTCCCTTGATAACATCTTTGTGTCTACCATCATACATGCCATTCTAGTCACACCCACCAACTTATCCTCAAATGGAGTTCATGTGATGAAACTACCCATGTTCTAGGTCACCCACACTAAAACTATCTAATGCCATTCAAGAATTGACACAGACCATGCAAGTCTCACAAAAAAAACATCCTAAGGATACACATGGATCAAGTAATTTAAAGAATTTTATTACTTTCCAGAAGCACATCTACCCAAGAAGTTTTAGGTTCTTAAGTTTTCATAATACAAATGGCATGGAGATATCAATCTCCATATCCTACATTCTTTTTTGACATGGTCAAGGTACAAGACGATGATAAGCTCATGGCCAGGCTCTTACAAAGGTCACTTTAAGGATCATATTTTACTTGATACTACTAACCAAAGCATGAGATGATGAAATACTAGGATGAGTTGGTCAACCACTTCATTGTGCATTCTCCCTGTAACATCGTCCAATTGCCAGCTTGGGATGATCCTGAGGCCCTCACATAGAAAGTGAAATATTCTTTCACCTAGTTTGTTAGAAGAGGGAGGGAGTTGTCGGTGCAAATTGACAACAAGCCAACTAGCTAGGAAGGCATAATCATGGTTATCAAATGAGCCTCGTCAACACTATCAGTCATGCTCAAATTCTTGCCGAACATTTTTTTTGTTGATCTCATTTAAACTAGTACAAACACAAAGACTACAATCAACAAAGGAGGGGTACAAGAACATTGGAATTACCATTAATTCTACCACAAAGTCTTCTACTGAGTGGGGGCAAAATTGTTAGCGAGAAGAATTAGTATTATATCCATCCAATGAGGTATGCAAGAACCAAGAAGATAAAACCAACTACATAGTCTACAATGAACTCCCCCACATAAACAATCTTGGCCCAACAACAATTGCAATTGTGCAAGCCTAGGGCAACAATAAATCAAGTGGATTGTTGTATTCCATTATATTTCATTCACCATTAAAACAACAATGTTTGCTACCATAATGACCCCATGACCGACTCTGGCCAACCAAATTCATGCAAAACCTCTGAGAACCCCTATAAGGGTAAGTTTTGACAAGAATTTGTCCCACAAGTTTCTTGCATGTTCACTTATACTTGGGTGCACCTATGAATTAATCTTCCCTAAAATTCAATCATGCTCATTTGTTTATAAATCATCCGCTCCTTAACTCACCCCCAAAAAATTTGGATCAAGCAACATACTATGGGTGCTACTAGTCTGCAAACCACCTCATAGATGGATGTCGAGTCTTCATGTATGTTGTTCAAGACTCATTGATGACAACACCATCTGGCTAACTCATGACGTTGATGTGATACACAGTGTCATTCTGATCCTAGAGGAGCTTCATGATTCACCGCAAATAACTTGGTATCCAAGGCCCCTAAAGAATCAGAGCATCCAAGATCCTTGCAACCAACCAAGAAAAGATGATTGATCAACATGTATTATTTATGAGAGCCCTCAAGGTTTTAGTCTGATTTCTCATGATAATGGATGGAAGTGGATTAATCTACCTTATATCATATATGCAACAAATGTTGGGTACAAAATATGTACAAAAGAAACTAAAGAAACCATGTACATAACCTTGTCATGATCAACAACCTCCTCTATCTTAGCAATTGGCATCACAACCAACGACCCAACACTGACCAACGGTTCCTTAGAAACCTATTGTACCAAAGAAGATCAAATGTTTTAAAGTCTCCAAAAGAAAAATCCTCTTAGAACTATGTGAGACTTGAAATATATGAAACAAAAGGTCCTCCATCTCACTTGTTGAAGAACCACAACCTCACGTGTTCTATCATTTCCACCTTATCAAAGGTAAAGAAATGAATGATTGTGTGACCTTACAATAGGATATCATATGGTATAGGGGAGAAAACTATAAACCTTTGACTGGTTAGAAAAATTTATTCCCTCATGGAAACCCTACATTTATCAGGGTCATCAAAATACGTCATCTAAGGAATGTGTCATTATAACAATAAAAAAAAATAATGATGTATCTCCTACAAAAAGGATGCCACTTTCAACAGACTTCAAGATCTTGATAGGTACCTTGACTACCCTAACAAGGGATGGCACCTAAATTTTCATCTAGATACCACAATGAAACCTCCATGACTCACACCTTGGCTGGTTCTACTTGGACCTTCTTCTCCCCCATAATTCTCACCACAGTCTTTAGGGTTTTTATGAAAGGGGGTACATTGAAAATACATTTTTCTTCCAAACAAAACTCTTTGCCAATAAATCTACAGTATCCATAAACAATAATGTATTCAAGATACAAAAGGGAGATCAAATATACCTTGGTGCACACTAGTTGTCCAATAACTAGACACATTTTATGTCGGTGTAAACTTGTACTTCTGGATCTAGATCCAAAGTTATTTCCATTGTTGTTGCCTTGTTGTCATAAAGACACCTTGTCTCTCATTAGAGAAGTTGTTTTTCCTCATGCCTATGCCCAAGGACTTGGTCTAAACATCATCCACATAGATGCAAGAGCTCATGGTGCATCACCTTAGCCTATAAGAGGGCAGAACTTTAGTAAGTGGCAGGCATCTCTGACTGCCACTCAGCAGACAGTACCTATGGTGTCCCGCTCTACTCCTACTGCAGAGGTTGGGAGTAGTAATCCTGTAGACCCACCACCTAGCACATCCGCTGTAAGTATTTTTACGACATAGTAACTAGTCTTTTCAAGATGATATATTTTCAAGATGATATGTATATATGTATATAACATTTTTTACACAAATTTGTTGGGGTTGAAGCCATGCCATCTAAAAAGTAAAGAATATGTCATTGCAGAGGCGTCGACTTACCCATCCCTACCAGGGGAAATGTTTCATGGATCTCCATTACCAGCTGGTTGGGTTCGTGTGAGCCCGCTACATATATTCCCCAAGTGGATGGATCTTCCATTGCCATATGCCCACCTAGATTGTGAAACGCTTGGTGAGGTAGAAGGCGAAGTGATATTGTGGCCAAAAGTGGATGTCCTCTATACTAAAATTGTATGGTAAATTTACATTACGTTAAATTGTTAGTGTGTGTATATGATGTCAATTGATCTGAAATTATATTATATTATATATATATATATATATATATATATATATATATATATATATATATATATAGGTTAAAAAGAAGACACCCAGAGCATCTAGGCCTCCATCTCCACCTCCTACATTACCAAGTTGGGTTCCACAGGACCTACCTATCCCGTTAGGTCCTAATTGTAGGGGTATGGCAATATGGTTAAGCGAACATGATATAAATTGCCCTATAACTGTTTCTATAGATGCGGATGCTGCAGGTCAATCATACAAAAACAAACTATTTATACAAGATATTTTTGAGTTGTTTCGATATGATTGACTGAATACATATGTGATAGAGCTATGGATAAGGTGAGATCTTCTTTATACATCCATATACCTTTTGTAGGATCTGGTGATCTGATTTCTTATATATTAATGCATACGTAATACATGTTTTGCAGCTACTTAGATAAGATATGTACAGATTTTTCATTCAAACATGTAGGATTTTTGATTCCATCTTTGATTAGTCTAGTAGCTAAAGACCCTTCGTCAGTTGAACAATACTACTGTGATGCTTTTACAAATTTTGCTCAAAATAACAAGATGGTGATAATAGCTCCATTCAATGTGGAGTAAGTTTACTTTGCTTATAATTTGGACTTAATAAAATTACATTTTTATTGTGGATTTTGAGTTATTAACTTTTAACTTTTTTACCTCTAGGGGTATGCATTGGGAGTTACTAGTTATTGTCCCTGAGACGTTCACTGTCTATTATCTAGATCCTAAGGGGACTAAATTGAATTCAAAATATGGACACCCAATGAAAATGACATTATTCCGGTGAGAAATATTTCATTTTCATATCCGTTAACATATGTTATTACATTACTATTTAATTATGCAATGTACTATGTTACATTAACATGTAGGGGTTTAGATGAGTTCAAAAAGGCTGGAGGAAAGGTCCCCAGGAAAAAGAACCAACCAATAATTTGGAAGAATGTGGAAGTAAGTTCCCGACTGTAATGTATATATTATTTATGTGAACAATGCTTAATTAGTTGTATTTTTTAATATTTTGTATGTTTCAATTTATAGTGTGCTACACAAGACAACGGATGGGCATGTGCATACTATGTGATGAGATTTATGCACATGATTATCAAATATGCCGTAGTGGATATCGATACCATTCCTGAGATATTATATATAGTCTCATTAGATAATATGAAATATATCAATCTTATTTATATATTATTAATTATATATATACATCATTCTCTTTGCAGGTGTTTAAAACGGACCACACTACAGGAAAGGCCTTACTAGATGTACATGCTCCCTATACGACGAAAGAATTAAATGATGTAAGAGAAGAATGGGAAAAAGCCATACAAGTAGTGGGTTTTTAAAAATATAATTGGGATGTTGATAACGAATAATGACTAAAGAATGATATTTTGTAAATGAATTTTTGAATTGTAATATGTGTGAATGTTTCTACATGTTTGAATGTTTCTACATGTGTGAATGTGAAAATGAATGAAACTGCTGGTTGCTATATGAATGTTTCTACATGTGTGAATATGAAAATGAATGGAACTGCATATTGCTACATGAATGTTTCTACATGTGTGAAAATCGAATGGAACTGCAGGTTGCTAAATGTGTGAAAATTAATGTTGTTAATTTTGCAGGTTTGTGTCCTATTGTTGGCTGATATCAATGGATGTCGTAAAACCTATAGTTCATAACTGAACTGCAGGTTTCTCATCCTACGACCAGCCACAGCAGGCCTACAGACTGATAAAAAAATACATACAATAGGCGTCAGTTATTTGAAAAAACTGACGACACATGCTTACAATGTCAGATAATAGCTAAAACTGACGCCTAATGAGACTAGACACCACGACCGTGCTGGCCAACACGACCGTGGTAGCAGGTGATATGGCGTCAGTTATTAATCATAAACCGGCACTGATGGATACTTACAGCGTCGACTAATAGCTAAAACCGATGCCTAATGAGGCTAGACACCACGACTGTGCTGGACAGCACAGCCATGGTAGCAGGTGATATGGCATCGGTTATCAATAAAAAACCGACGCTGATGGTGCCCTAAATGGCGCCATTTATGTAACGCGAAGGTTTATGGTGTCAGTTTCTGTAATAATAACCGACACCTATATCCCCCTTCTGGCACGTTTTCGGTGGCACGCAAAGGTTTCTGGTGTCAGTTTGGAAACCGATGCCTAACGGTTTGCCTTTTATCGGTGCCCACATAGGTGTCACATTGAAACTGACACTAAAGGTCTTAAATAATCGACATTAAAGGTGGGTTATGTACTAGTGTATACTGAATGAACTGATGAATCAAGCAATGAATGCCAATAGCATTGTCATCTAGAGTGCATAAATGAGAAGGATGGGAAATGAACTCATACCTTGTATTGATAATCAATTAATGATAAATGTTAAGAGTAATAAACATGATTATATACTTGAGATGTTTAATGGCCTTGTGAGCCATATGGTTATATGTTGCCTAGTGAGAGGTGACAAGTTGTTTTATGAGCCTTATGAGCAATGAGAATAATTGTGGCATAGTGAGAGATACCAAGATGATTATAAAAGTTCACTGTAAGAAATGATAATAATAAACCTAATAAAAGGAACAATTGTATTTAATAAAGAATATGAACAACTATGAAGGCTAACCTCAGGGTTCAGAGCCTAGAGAAGGATGTGATGATCAATGATGAGTTAAAGGAATTTATATTCCATGATCTATGTAATCAGGTTTGGTTAAAGTCCAATACTTGGCAGAGGTATAATGCCTGTAATCAGGATTGGTAGTGTCCAATGCCTGGCGGTGTAATCAAGATTGGTTAAAGTCCAATGCCTGACTTTGAAATCAGGATTGGTTAGAGTCCAATGCCTGGCTGTGTAATCAGGATTGGTTAAAGTCCAATGCCTGGCTGTGAAATCAGGATTGGTTAGAGTCCAATGCCTGGCTGTGTAATTAGGATTGGTTAAAGTCCAATGCCTGGCAGTGTATTCGTGTTTGGAAGAGTCCAATACCTGACAGAGGCATGAAGCCTGTAATTAGGATTGGTTAAAGTCCAATGCCTGACTGTGTAATGAGGATTGGTTGAAGTCCAATGCCTGACTGTGAAATCAGGGTTGGTTAAAGTCCAATGCATGGCTGTAAAATCATGATTGGTAGTGTCCAATGCCTGGCGGTGTAATCAGCTTTGGAAGAGTCCAATACCTGGTAGAGGCATGAAGCCTGTAATCAGGATTGGTTAAAGTCCAATGCCTGGCTGTGTAATCAGGATTGGTTAAAGTCCAATGCCTGGCTGTGAAATCAGAGTTGGTTAAAGTCCAATGCCTGGTTGTGAAATCAGGATTGGTAGTGTCCAATTCCTGGTGGTATAATCAGGTTTGGAAGAGTCCAATACCTGGTAGAGGTTCAATGCCTGTAATGATGACATAGGATTGGTAATAACCCAATGCCTATAATGATGACACATGATTGGTAATAACTCAATGCCTGTATTAATGATATATGAGTACATGGTAGATATAATTCCATATCTGTTTAGAAGATTGGCTCAGGCCAACAGATTGAAACAAGAATGTCTCATGGGTGACATATCAAGATAATGAGTGTCACAAGAGAAGCTTGATAGGATAGCATAATATGATGGATAAATGATATACATGTTCTTACTATTCCTTATTAAGAGAACATATGATCTGTTGTCCTATCATTGTTAGTTGCAATGCTTTAAAAGATGAGAATGCTTTAAACTGCTTATCCTCTGCCCAATTTTATATCATTAAACTGCAATAATAATGTTTTTGGAAGATAGTTATATCTCTCGCTGGGGCAATTACAATTGTCTCACCCCCGTGGGATCCAACATTTTTTTAGGTGGACAAGCACGAAGGAGATTGAGAATATCTTGCAGAGGAAGAACATCAGCAGCAACAGAGACAACAGTGACAACTCAGGTTGAGTGTACTGTCTGTCGTGTCTTGTAGATAGAAGTCCTATGTGTCGTCTCTGCACTCTCAGGTCCTCAAAGTTAGTAGTTAGTATTTTTACATCGATATGAGTTTTTCGTTTGATGCGTCGAGGTTCTTATACTATCTGTGTTTAGCTTTTAACAAGGCAGTGGATATTGTAACTCTCAAGAAGAGATGGTACAAGATATGTACTTATGAACCAGGATGTAAATGTAATACATTGGTTCTTGTTGAAAGACGTTTTCTTATGATTGGATATCTTTGAAAAAGGTTTTAATTTTTAGTGATTTTTAGTAATCCGCTGTTAGTAATTGCTTCCACTTAGTTAGTGATGTATGTTTTGAACGCTTCACCATAATTTAGTGGTATCAGAGCTCTAGGTTCACTGAGTCTACAGAGACATAGGACTAAGGTATCGAGTATGTACTAAGTGTACCTCAGTGTATCTTGTAGTACCTTCTGCTTATTTAAAAGAAGATATATAACTCCAAGATGTCTGGAGAACATGAGGAACACGTTGCTGAGAGCAATGTTGCTGCACCAGTAGAAGGTGCCAGGGATCAAGCAAGAGAAGAAACAGTGCCTGAGAATCCCCCTGTTGATGAGGTCATGATGAGAATCCCAGATTTTTCTACTCTTTTTGGGCAATTCATGACTACAGTGATGCATATGACAGACCGGATGCCAGCACTGGGACCTAGGGCACCAGCTCCCAATGAGGGATATGGATCTGGAAAGACTTTTGAACGATTACATAGTGTTGGAGCCATAGAATATGCTGGTACATCTGACCCAACATATGCTGATCTCTGGCTCACTGAGTTAGAAAAGGCCTTTAAGATCTTTAGTATCCCAGATGCTGAAAAAGTTAAACATGTTGTATACCTTTTGAAGGGTAGTGCTGGACATTGATGGGCTATAGAAGAAATAAAAAGGAATGACGAAGAGGTTAGTTGGGAGGAATTTCGTCGAGAATTCAACAATAAGTATTTTCCAAGGACATACTTAGATGAAAAGATCTCATAGTTTGAGAAGATCGATTCGACATGGAGCCATGCTGATAAGTGAATATGAGGTTAAGTTCATGGAACTTTTATGATTTTATCCTCAAATGGCTGCTACTGAGGAGGAAAAGATTCAACATTTTGAGAAGGGACTGAATGGCGAAATGTCTATTTCGGCATCTGCCATAGAAAGTAGAGAGAGGTTTGCCACATTTGTGGAGTCAATTCGAAGGATAGAAGGGTCTATGATAAGGAAACATGAGACAAACCTTTAAAGGAAATCTAAAAAGTCACACGAACATGAAATTGGTGGTACTAAACAATCAAAGATTATAGTAGTACCGACTCAACCACAAGGTAGTGCACCCAAGCAGTAGTCACCTAAAAGGCTCCGAGCCTGCTATAGATGTGGATAGAGAGGACATCTGAGGTGGCAATGTCCAAATAGAAAGTGATGGGGTGACCTAACATACAAGACACTAGGTAACTTATAAAAGGTAGACTTATCAAGATAGACCTTTCTATTTTGAATTATCTTCTGTTCCCTACTATAAGAAAGGAAGTTGTTGTTTAGTTCATCTGTATAATCCTTTGAGGATATGAGGAAGACATAAGTAGAATGAAAACTTGTGTTCAATTTAATATTCTTTTATATGTTTTGAAATTTCTCTTTCTTCATTAAGGAAGGGAAAATATGAAAAAGGAACTCAGAGAAAAATCTGAGATATTAATAATATCAAAATTTAAAGAGATAAAACAAAAAATAAAATAAATGCATACTACCTAATTTCAGTTCTTGAATACCCTGGCCAGGTATTCATTTAGTGAAAGCAAGGTAAGTATGACATACCTAGATTGTTATCTTTCTAATTACTCTGATCAAGTAATCATTTTGAAACAATCCAAAGAAGCCTAATCAAGAAGGAGATGTGGCATGGATATTTCTACCACATTCTAATTGATATACAGAGGAATTTGACTTAATTATAAATCAACTTATAAACAAAAAGGAAGATGAGGATGTGATGTGTTATCAACACATGTGTTAGATACCAAGGTAAGGAATTTTGGTATCTGAGAAATATCATGCTATTTTATGATGGTTACCTGGAATGGTTAACTGTGGAATCAGTCCAGTTACCTAATGTAGTATGGACATCATATGTTAGGGGTTTATGCATTCATAAACATAACATTGATGAGAATGAACTATTTGAAGGAATAATTGTAAAATTATTGAAAGAAAAGTTTATCAAATTAAATTAACAAATAACCTATATCTAAATAAGAAAAGTGTTACCTGACACAGAATTAACTCCACAGTCAATAACGAAAGGACAGTGGAGTATGTGTCCTATGTGTTTGATTCTATGAGAATTTTGTGTGGAAGAACTTTGTATTGATCAAAGTTCTATGGTATCTCCATAACAATGAGATTGTTATGTGGAGACTTGATGATATACCAAATGAAGAATATCTGTCTCCTTTTATCTGGGATTTCGGGGATGAAATGCTTGTTAGGGGTTTATGATTTGTAACAACCCTGACCTGGGTTATGCCTTACCCCTAGATGTTTTGCTTAATAAAGTTAATTATATGCTTGCTCTTATTTCTTGAAAAGTAATTAAGGTTGAATAGGAACTTATGTTTCAATTTTAGTCCTTTCGAATAATGTTGAAACATTGTTTTGCTTGTTTTGGACTAAAGTGCAAATTACCCAAGTTGAGGGGTTAAATTGCAAATGTTACATGATAAAATGTTCCTCATGTGTTGAAGAATCATGAGAATGAAAATGATGCAGTGGTATGGCTTGTGGTAGCCTGAATAACGAGAAAGAGCTTGTTGAGCAATGTTTGTGCATTAAAACCTAGTTTTGGTGTAATGTGCAATTTACCCAAAACCCAGGGTTCAATATGCAAATTACCACTTCAAAATAGTCCCTAATTTTTCTTGGCATCATGTAGAGGAAAGAAAATGAGAGGGGTGTCTCATTTGAATCACTTTGGAGGAGAGAGAATCTTGATATTAAAATAATCAAGATTTAAGCATAATTGGAACTTTACTTCAATTTAATGCAAAAATAAATATATTAATTGAAGAGCCCTTCAACCAAAAGGTGAGGGACGATTTTTCAAAAGAATGGACGACCATGTGCCTTGAAAAGTTACGAAAATATCTAAAGGAAGTGGATAAATCACTCACATTATTAAAAGAAAAAGAATTATCCACTAACTTTAGGATATTATTATTATAAGAGTTAAGGTGCTTAATTTGTTTTTCTCTAAATCGTGGATAATTGAGAGGAATATGAGGCAAGCATGATAGCCTCGTATCTAAGGAATAGAAGGGGGCAAGTGGCAAGAAAATGGAGGAGTTATCCCCTACTTTCTCTCTCCTAAAATGAATTTTAATAGAAATGCATATAAGCTCATTTATCCATAGCTTGAAAGGGGAATTTCGAACCCACTTTCACTCTTTGCTTGCAAAACGACCAAGGGGGCTAAGGAGAAATAGGAGGACGAGTTCCAACATGTAGGTAAGCTTCTTGATCACTTTCAACCATGATTCCATGGTGGAAATAAAAAATAAATGATGGATTTCTTCTTTTCTTCTATCAATCTTCCTTTCTAGCTAATCCTTTTCACTCAAAGCTTGAGGACGAACTTGGGATGGTTGAAGGTGTTGCTTTTACCATTAAAGACGTGGATGTTGAATCTTTGAAGCTCAATTGGAGGCAGGTTATATAACTTGAACACTTGAACTTTGTTATTGATTCCATATCTTTATTCCCAAAATTTTATTTGGTTGATTGATGCAATCATCATGAAAATCACAGCAAGTTCCATGGGTTTATATCTTAATGATGATGACATCATCATAAGCACACACCTCCACAAATATCTTTTGCAAACGGTTTTAAGACCTTGGTCCAAACGGTTTCACCAAACCGTTTGGAGACCCAACGGTTTGCAAACTATGTGGAGGTTTGGATCCCAAACTATTTGGAAGGGTTGACCATTTGGATGGGTTGATCGTTTGAGGTCAGGACCCTAATACATGTTGTATGATGATATAATGGATCCAATTGATTGATTCAATATATGGACAATCCTCCAATTAGAAACCCTAATCGGGTTAAGTGTTGAAATTTCAATTGGTTGATTTAAAACTTTGGGTTGATTAACCCAAACGGTCTCAAGACCGTTTGGAGATCAACCAAGACCGTTTGGAGGTCTAGGATTGAGTATGGTTGAGTAATTGAAGATCCAGAGACATCAAATTGAAATGCAATCAATAGTTAAATTCATGATCGATTCAATGATGCAAAACCTAATTGATTTTCACAAATTTCAATAAAGGTTTGAGTCAAACGGTCTTAAGACCGTATGGAGGTCATTCAATCGACCTCAAGACCGTTTGAGGTCAGGTCATGTCATGGTTTGATGATGATCCAATGATTTCAATTGGACTAGTTCCACAATGTCAACCATTGATGGTTACTCGATTTTAAAACCCTAATTGATGGTTTATTGATTATAAACCCTAGTTCAATTGGGTTCAAAACCCTAATTGAAGGTCCAATTGAAGGGTGATTCAATGGTCCAATTGAAGAATAAATCAGTGGTTCAATTTAGATGGTTTAATGATTGAAATCCTGAATTGATAAAGTGATGGAAGACCTTTTTGGTCCATTCGGTTTTGAGAGAGTTTGGACCAAACAGTCTCAAGATCGTTTGGGATTAAACGGTCTCAAGACCATTTGAGACCAAATGGTCTCAAACCATTTGGAGACTCAAGTGGTTTCAAGTGTAAATTGTCCATACAGTTTCATTATTGTTTTTCTTAAACGGTTTCAAACCGTTTGGAGTATCAATGATCAAGATCGTTTGGATGGTTCTATATGATTAAATCAATTGGAAACCCAAGTTGATGAAATATCAAATGACCATATGGTTGTTAGTGATCTATCTCAAAGATAATCACTAGGGTTGTACCTTTAAGATACTAAGTGACTGATAATCCTTAGATGAGTTAATCCTTGAAGCTTAAAAGTAACAACTCAGTATACTATTTCAATCATAGATGTATGTACTTTATTGAAGGGTTGATGTAAACCTAATCAAGTTAAAAGGATGATAGAAAGGAATTCATACATGAGTATTAATCATGTGGTGATTAGATTATGATCCTTAGTAAAGAGATCATGAAACCCTAATCCAGAAGGTTAATGAACCCTAACCCTAATTCAGGGTAACATAATGTAAAACCCCAATTATGGGGATGGAGAGTGAAACCCTAATTGGGATGAATAGTAAATCCTAATTATGGATAGTTGAAAAAGAAACCCTAATTTTAGGGTAAAGTGCATGAAACCCTAAACTAGGGTAATGTGATGTAAAACCCTGATGTATTGATATGATGTAGAACTCAAATCCAGGGTGATGCTATGTAATGCTATATGAAACCTTAATCTTGGACAATACTATGATAAATTATAATCCTGATTTGGATAATGGGATGAGTATCTCCAATTGATATGAATTGAGAATCCCTAATTGAGGGTGATTTCATGAGAAACCCTAATTGAGTGTGATTCCATGAGAAACCCGAATTGAGGATGATTCCATGAGAAACCCTAATTGAGGTTGATTCTATGAGAAACCCTAATTGAGGTTGATTCCATGAGAAACCCTAATTGAGGTTGATTCCATGAGAAACCCTAATTGAGGGTGATGCCATGTGAAACCCTAATTGAGGGTGATGCCATGTGAAACCCTATGCAATGGTATGATGAGGATCCCTAATATAGGGTGAAGGTATGTGAAAATCTAATTTTAAATTATAATACATGAAGCCCTAATCTTGGGCAATATGATGACAAACCAGAACCCTAATAATAAAATAGTGGGTAAAGCCTTATAAAGGTGAAATATCTCAAATGGTTGATTATAGGCAACCTTATAGTAATCAATGACTTAACCTGAGATGAGTCTTTATCATTGAAGATAATTGGACCATTCTTGTGTGTAACCTATGCACGTCATGGTAAGAGTGATAGGTTAGTGGATGAAAGTATTAAGATGGGAAGTACCGTAATCTAAGATAAGATGATAACTCAAGAAAGTTGGAAGTGATGAGGAAAGTGATAGATCAAGATATGATAGGTATCACCTTTAGCATTCTAGGGTTGATATACCACGATGCACCTCAAATCCAATATACTTGAACAAGAAACACATGAAGTGTCTTATGTAAATTGTTACAATGAAATGTAATGAGCTTGATATACTTTGATAAGCATAGGCTAATATACCTTGAGAATGGGGTTAAGCCAAACTAATGAGTATGATGTAGCCATACCATGAGAAGGATGGGAAATGAACTCATACCTTGTATTGATAATCATTTAATGATAAATGTTAAGAGTAATAAACATGATTGTATACTTGAGATGTTTAATGACCTTGTGATCCATATGGTTAGATGTTGCCTAGTGAGAGGTGACAAGTTGTTTTATGAGCCTTACGAGCCATGAGAATAATTGTGGCATAGCGAGAGATACCAAGATGATTATAAAAGTTCACTATAAGAAATGATAATAATAAACCTAATAAAAGGAACAATTGTATTTAATAAAGAATATGAACAGCTATGAAGGCTAACCTCAGGGTTCAGAGCCTAGAGAAGGATGTGATGATCAATGATGAGTTAAAAGAATTTATATTCCATGATCTATGTAATCATGTTTGGTTAAAGTCCAATACCTGGCAGAGGTATAATGCATGTAATCAGGATTGGTAGTGTCCAATACCTGGCAGTGTAATCAGGATTGGTTAAAGTCCAATGCCTGGTTGTGAAATCAAGATTGGTTAGAATCCAATGCCTGGATGTGTAATCAGGATTGGTTAAAGTCTAATTCCTGGCTGTGAAATCAGGATTGGTTAGAGTCCAATTCCTGGCTGTGTAATCAAGATTGGTTAACGTCCAATGCCTGGCGGTGTAGTCAGGTTTAGAAGAGTCCAATACCTGGAAGAGGCATGAAGCTTGTAATCAGGATCGGTTAAAGTCCAATGCCTGGCTGTGTAATCAGGATTGGTTAAAGTCCAATGCCTGGCTGTGAAATCAGGGTTGGTTAAAGTCCAATGCCTAACTGTGAAATCAGGATTGGTAGTGTCCAATGCCTGGCGGTGTAATCAGGTTTGGAAGAGTCCAATACCTGGAAGAGGCATGAAGCCTGTAATCGGGATTGGTTAAAGTCTAATACCTGGCTGTGTAATCAGGATTGGTTAAAGTCCAATGCTTGGCTATGAAATCAGGGTTGGTTAAAGTCTAATGCCTGGCTGTGAAATTAGGATTGGTAGTGTCCAATGCCTGGCGGTGTAATCAGGTTTGGAAGAGTCCAATACCTGGCAGAGGCTCAATGCCTATCATGATGACATAGGATTGGTAATAACCCAATGCCTATAATGATGACACATGATTGGTAATAACCCAATGCATGTATTAATGATATATGAGTACATGGTAGATATAATTCCATATCTGTTTAGAAGATTGGCTAAGGCCAATAGATTGAAACAAGAATGTCTCATGGGTGACATATCAAGATAATGAGTGTCACAAGAGAAGTTTGACATGATATCATAATATGATGGATAAATGATATAATGTTCTTCCTATTCCTTATTAAGAGAATAGATGATCTGTTCTCCTATCATAAATAGTTGCAATGCTTTAAAAGATGAGAATGCTTTAAACTGCTTATCCTCTGCCCAGTTTTATATCATTAAACTGCAATAATAATGTTTTTGGCGGAGAGTTATATCTCTCGCTGGGGCAATTACAATTGTCTCACCCCCGTGGGATCCAACATTTTTTTAGGTGGACAAGCACGGAGGTGACTGAGAATATCTTGCAAAGCAAGAACATCAACAACAACAGAGACAAAAGTGACAACTCAGGTTGAGTGTACTGTCTGTCGTGTCTTATAGATAGAAGTCCTATGTGTCGTCTCTGTACTCTCAGGTCCTCATAGTTAGTAGTTAGTATTTTTACATCGATCTGAGTTTTTGGCTGGATGCCTCGAGTTTGTTATTCTGTCTGTTTTTAGCTTTTAACAAGACAATGGATATTGTAACTCTCGAGAAGAGATGGTACAAGAAATGTACTTATGAACCAGGATGTAAATGTAATACATTGGTTCTTGTTGAAAGAAGTTTTCCTATGATTGGATCTCTTTGAAAAATGTTTTAATTTTTAGTGATTTTTAGTAATCCGATATTAGTAATTGCTTCCGCTTAGTTAATGATGTTTGTTTTGAACGCTTCACCACAATTTGTGGTATCAGAGCTCTAGGTTCACTGAGTCTATAGAGACATAGGACTAAGGTATCGAGTATGTTCTAAGTGTACCTCAGCGTATCTTATAGTGCTTTCTACTTATGTAGAAGAACTCCAAGATGTCTGGAGAACATGAGGAACACGTTGCTGAGAGCAATGTTGTTGCACCAGTAGAAGGTGTCAGGGATTAGGCAAGAGAAGTAACAATGCTTTAGAATCCCCCTGTTGATGAGGTCATGATGAGAAACCCATATTTTTCTACTCTTTTTGGGAAATTCATGCCTATAGTGATACATATGACAGACTGGATGCCAGCACCGACACCTAGGGCACCAACTCCCAATGAGGGACATGGATATGGAAAGACTTTTGAATGATTACGTCGTGTTGGAGCCATAGAATATGTTGGTACATCTGACCCAGCAGATGCTGATCTCTAGCTCACTGAGTTAGAAAAGGCCTTTAAGATCCTTAGTCTCCCAGATGTTGACAAAGTTAAAGATGTTGTATACCTTTTGAAGGGTAGTGCTGGACATTGGTGGGCTATAGAAGAAATAAAAAGGAATGACGAAGAGGTTAGTTGGGAGGAATTTCGTCGAGAATTCATCAATAAGTATTTTCCAAGGACATACTTAGATGAAAATATCTCACAGTTTGAGAAGATTTGACAGGGAGCCATGTCGATAAGTGAATATGAGGTTAAGTTCATGGAACCTTTATGATTTATCCTCAAATGGCTGCTACTGAGGAGGAAAAGATTCGATGTTTTGAGAAGGGACTGAATGCCGAAATGTCTATTCCGGCATCTTCCCTCGAAAGTAGAGATCGGTTTGCCACATTTTTGGAGTCAATTCGAAGGATAGAAGGGTTTATGACAAGGAAACATGAGACAAACCTTAAAAGGAAATCTAAACTGCCACATGAATAAGAAATTGGTGGTACTAAACAATCAAAGATTTCAGTAGTACCGACTCAACCACAAGGTAGTGCACCCAAGCATCAATCACCTAAAAGGTTCCGAGCCTGCTATAGATGTGGACAGAGAGGACATCTGAGGTGGCAATTTCCAAATAGAAAGTGATGGGGTGACCCCACATACAAGACACTAGGTAACTTGTAAAAGGTAGACTTGTCAAAATAGAACTTTCTATTTTGAATTATCTTCTGTTCCCTACTATAAGAAAGGAAGTTGTTGTTTAGTTCATCTGTATAATCCTTTGAGGATATGAGGAAGAGATAAGTAGAATGAAAACTTGTGTTCAGTTTAATATTCTTTTATATGTTTTGAAATTTCTCTTTCTTCATTAAGGAAGGGAAAAGATGAAAAAGGAACTCAGAGAAAAATTTGAGATATTAAGAATATCAAAATTTAAAGAGATAAAAACATAAAATAAAATAAATACATACTACCTAATTTCAGTTCTTGAATACCCTAGCCAGGTATTCATTTATTGAAAGCAAGGTAAGTATGACATACCTAGATTGTTATCTTTCTGATTACTCTGATCAAGTAATCATTCTGAAACAATCCAAAGAAGCCTAATCAAGAAGGAGATGTGGCATGGATATTTCTACCACATTCTAATTGATATACGGAGGAATTTGATTTAATTATAAATCAACTTATAAACAAAAAGGAAGATGAGGACGTGATGTGTTATCAACACATGTGTTAGATACCAAGGTAAGGAATTCTGGTATCTGAGAAATATCAGGCTATTTTATGATGGTTACCTGGAATGGTTAACTGTGGAATCAGTCCAGTTACCTAATGTAGTATGGACATCATATGTTAGGGGTTTATGCTTTGCATAAACATAACATTGATGAGAATGAACTATTTGAAGGAATAATTGTAAAATTATTGCAAGAAAAGTTTATCAAATTAAATTAACAAATAACCTCTATCTAAATAAGAAAAGTGTTACCTGACACAGAATTAACTCCACAGTCAATAACGAAAGGACAGTGGAGTATGTGTCCTATGTGTTTGATTCTATGAGAATTTTGTGTGTAAGAACTTTGTATTGATCAAAGTTCTATGGTATCTCCATAACAATGAGATGTTATGTGGAGACTTGATGATATAACAAATGAATAATATCTATCTCCTTTTATTTGGGATTTTGAGGATGAAATCCTTGTTAGTGGTTTATGATTTGTAACATCCCTGACCTGGGTTATGCCTTAACCCTAGATGTTTTGCTTAATAAAGTTAATTATATGCTTGCTCTTATTTCTTGAAAAGTAATTAAGGTTCAAGAGGAACTTATGTTTCAATTTTAGTTCTTTTGAATAATGTTGAAACATTGTTTTGCTTGTTTTGGACTAAAGTACAAATTACCTAAGTTGAGGGGTTAAATTGCAAATTTTACATGATAAAATGTTTCTAATGTGTTGAAGAATCATGAGAATGAAAATGATGCAGTGGTATGGCTTGTGGTAGCCTGAATAACAAGAAAGAGCTTGTTGATCAATGTTTGTGCATTAAAATCTAGTTTTGGTGTAATGTGCAATTTACCCGAAACCCAGGGTTCAATATGCAAATTACCACTTCAAAACAGTCCCTAATTTTTCTTGGAATCATGTAGAGGAAATAAAATGAGAGGGGTGTCTCATTTGAATCACTTTGTAGGAGAGAGAATCTTGATATTAAAATAATCAAGATTTAAGCATAATTGGAAATTTACTTGAATTTAATGCAAAAATAATATATTAATTGAAAAGCCCTTCAACCAAAAGGTGAGGGATGATTTTTCAAAATAATGGAAGACCATGTTCCTTGCAAAGGCACGAAAATATCTAAAGGAAGTGGATAACTCACTCACATTATTAAAAGAAAAAGAATTATCCACTAACTTTAGGATATTATTATTATAAGAGTTAAGCTGCTTAATTTGTTTTTCTCTAAATCGTGGATAATTGAGAGGAATATGAGGCAATGATGATATCCTCGTATCTAAGGAAGAGAAGGGGGCAAGTGGAAAGGAAATGGAGGAGTTATCCCCTACTTTCTCATTCTTAAAAGGAATTTTAATAGAAATGCATATAAGCTCATTTATCCATAGCTTGAAAGGGGAATTTCGAACCCACTTTCACTCTTTGCTTGCAAAACGACCAAGGGGGCTAAGGAGCAACAGGAGGATGAGTTCCAACCTGTAGGTAAGCTTCTTGATCACTTTCAACCATGATTCCATGGTGGAAATCGAAAATAAATGATGGATTTCTTCTTTTCTTCTATCAATCTTCCTTTCTAGCCAATCATTTTCACTCAAAGCTTGAGGACGAGCTTGGGATGGTTGAAAGTTTTGCTTTTACCATTAAAGACGTGGAGGTTGAATCTTTGAAGCTCAATTGGAGGTGGGTTATATAACTTGAACCCTTAAACTTTGTTATTGATTCCATATCTTTATCAATTGTTGATTCCTTCTTTATTCCTAAAATTTTATTTGGTTGATTGATGCAATCACCATGAAAATCACAGCAAGTTCCGTGGGTTTATAGCTTGATGATGATGACATCATCATAATCACACACCTCCACAAATATCTTTTGCAAACGGTTTTAAAACCTTGGTCCAAACGGTTTCACCAAACCATTTGGAGACCCAACGGTTTGCAAACAGTGTGGAGGTTTGGATCCCAAACCGTTTGGATGGGTTGAACATTTGAGTTCAGGACCCTAGTACATGTTGGATGATGATCTAATGGATCCAATTGATTGATTCAATATATGGACAATCCTCCAATTAGAAACCCTCATCGGGTTAAGTGCTGAAATTTCAATTGGTTGATTTAAAACTTTGGGTTGATTAACCCAAACGGTCTCAAGACCGTTTGGAGATCACCCAAATGGTCTCAAGACCGTTTGGAGGTCAACCAAGACCGATTATAGGTCTAGGGTTGAGTATGGTTGAGTAATTGAAGATCCAGAGACATCAAATTGAAATGCTATCAATAGTTAAATTGATGATCGATTCAATGATACAAAACCTAATTGATTTTCACAAATTTCAATAAAGGTTTGAGTCAAATGGTCTCAAGACCGTTTGGAGGTCATACAAAATACCTCAAGACCATTTGAGGTCAGCTCATGTCATGGTTTGATGATGATCCAATGATTTTAATTGGACTAGTTCCACAATGTCAACCATTGATGGTTCCTCGATTTTAAAACTCTAATTGATGGTTTCTTGATTATAAACCCTAGTTCAATTGGGTTCAAAACCCTAATTGAAGGTCCAATTGAAGGGAGATTCAATGGTCCAATTGAAGAATAAATTAGTGGTTCAATTGATAGATGGTTTAATGATTGAAATCCTGAATTGATAAAGTGATGGAAGACCTTTTTGGTCCATTCAGTTTTGAGAGAGTTTGGACCAAATGGTCTTAAGACCGTTTGAGTCCAAACGGTCTCAAGACCGTTTGTGATTAAACGGTCTCAAGACCGTTTGAGACCAAACGGTCTTAAATCGTTTGGAGACCCAAGTGGTTTCAAGTGTAAATTCTCCATACGGTTTCATTATTATTTTGCTTAAACGGTTTCAAACCGTTTGGAGTATCAATGATCAAGATCGTTTGGATGGTTCTATATGATTAAATCAATTGGAAACCCAAGTTGATGAAAGCTCAAATGACCATATGGTTGTTACTGATCTATCTCAAAGATAATCACTAGGGTTGTACCTTTAAGATACTAAGTGACTGATAATCCTTAGATGAGTTAATCCTTGAAGATTAAGTAAGTAAAAACTCAGTACACTATGTCAATCATAGATGTATGTACTTGATTGAAGGGTTGATGTAAATATAATCAAGTTAAAAGGTTGATAGAAAGGAATTCATACATGAGTATTAATGATGTGGTGATTAGATTATGATCCTTAATAAAGAGATCATGCAACCCTAATCCAGAAGGTTAATGAACCCTAACCCTAATTCAGGCTAACATAATGTAAAACCCCAATTATAGGAACGAAGAGTGAAATCCTAATTGGGATGAATAGTAAATCCTAATTATGGATAGTTGAAAAAGAAATCCTAATTTTAGGGTAAAGTGCATGAAACCCTAAACTAGGGTAATGTGATGTAAAACCCTGATGTATTGATATGATGTAGAACTCAAATCTAGGGTGATGCTATGTAATGATATATGAAACCTTAATCTTGGACAATACTATGATAAATTATAATCCTGATTTGGATAATGGGATGAGTATCTCCAATTGATATGAATTGATAATCCCTAATTGAGGGTGATTCCATGAGAAACCCTAATTGATGGTGATTCCATGAGAAACCCTAATTGAGGGTGATTCCATGAGAAACCCTAATTGAGGTTGATTCCATGAGAAACCATAATTGAGGTTGATTCCATGAGAAACCCTAATTGAGGTTGATTCCATGAGCAACCCTAATTGAGGGTGATTTTATGAGAAACCCTAATTGAGGGTGATGCCATGTGAAACCCTAATTGAGAGTGATGACATGTGAAAACCTATGCAATGGTATGATGATGAGCCCTAATACAGGGTGAAGGTATGTGAAACTCTAATTTTAAATTATAATACACGAAGCCCTAATCTTGGGCAATATGATGACAAACCAGAACCCTAATAATAAAATAGTGGGTTAAGCCTTATAAAGGTGAAATATCTCAAATGGTTGATTATAGGCAACCTTATAGTAAGCAATGCCTTAACCTGAGATGAGTCATTATCATTGAAGATAATTGGACCATTCTTGTGTGTAACCTATGCACGTCATGGTAAGAGTGATAGGTTAGTGGATGAAAGTATTAAGATGGGAAATACCTTAATCCAAGATAAGCTGATAACTCAAGAAAGTTGGAAGTGATGAGGAAAGTGATACATCAAGATATGATAAGTATCACCTTTAGCATTCCAGGGTTGATATACCTTGATGCACCTCAAATCCAATATACTTGGACAAGAAACACATGAAGTGTGTTATGTAAATTGTTACAATGAAATGTAATGAGTTTGATATACTTTGATAAGCATAGGCTAATATACCTTGAGAATGGGGTTAATCCAAACTAATGAGTATGATGTAGTCATACCATGAGAAGGATGGGAAATGAACTCATACCTTGTATTGATAATCATTTAATGATAAATGTTAGATTAATAAACATGATTGTATACTTGAGATGTTTAATGGCCTTGTGAGCCATATGGTTAGATGTTGCCTAGTGAGAGGTGACAAGTTGTTTTATGAGCCTTACGAGCCATGAGAATAATTGTGACATAGTGAGAGATACCAAGATGATTATAAAAGTTCACTATAAGAAATCAAAATAATAAACCTAATAAAAGGAACAATTGTATTTAATAAATAATATGAACAACTATGAAGGCTAACCTCAGGGTTCAGAGCCTAGAGAAGGATGTGATGATCAATGATGAGTTAAAGGAATTTATATTCCATGATCTATGTAATCAAGTTTGGTTAAAGTCCAATACCTGGGATAGGTATAATGCCTATAATCAAGATTGGTAGTGTCCAATGCCTGGCGGTATAATCAGGATTGGTTAAAGTCCAATGCCTGGTTGTGAAATCAGGATTGGTTAGACTCCAATGCCTAGCTGTGTAATCATGATTGGTTAAAGTCCAATGCCTGGCTGTAAAATCAGGATTGGTTAGAGTCCAATGCCTGGCTGTGTAATCAAGATTGGTTAAAGTCCAATGCCTGGCGGTGTAATTAGGTTTGGAAGAGACCAATACCTGGCAGAGGCATGAATCCTGTAATCAGGATTGGTTAAAGTCCAATGCCTAGCTGTGTAATCAGGATTGGTTAAAGTCCAATTCCTGGCTGTGAAATCAAGGTTGGTTAAAGTCCAATGCCTGACTGTGAAATCAGGATTGGTAGTGTCCAATGTCGGGTGATGTAATCAGGTTTGGAAGAGTCCAATACCTGGAAGAGGCATGAAGCCTATAGTCAGGATTGGTTAAAGTCCAATTCCTGGGTGTGTAATCAGGATTGGTTAAAGTCCAATGCCTGGCTGTGAAATCAGGGTTGATTAAAGTCCAATGCCTGGCTGTGAAATCAGGATTAGTAGTGTCCAATGCCTGGCGGTGTAATCAGGTTTGGAAGAGTCCAATACCTGGCAGAGGCTCAATGCGTGTAATGATGACATAGGATTGGTAATAACCCAATGCCTATAATGATGACATATGATTGGTAATAACCCAATGCCTGTATTAATGATATATGAGTACATGGTAGATATAATTCCATATCTGTTTAGAAGATTGGCTACGGTCAACAGATTGAAACAAGAATGTCTCATGGATGACATATCAAGATAATGAGTGTCACAAGAGAAGGTTGACAGGATAGCATAATATGATGGATAAATGATATACATGTTCTTCCTATTCCTTATTAAGAGAATAGAGGATATGTTGTCCTATCATAAATAGTTGCCATGCTTTAAAAGATGAGAATGCTTTAAACTGCTTATCCTCTGCCCAGTTTTATATCATTAAACTGCAATAATAATATTTTTGGCAGAGAGTTATATCTGTCGCTGGGACAATTACAATTGTCTCACCCCCGTGGGATCCAACATTTTTTTTGGTGGACAAGCACGGAGGAGACTGAGAATATCTTGCCGAGGAAGAACATCAGCAGCAGTAGAGACATCAGTGACAACTCAGGTTGAGTGTTCTGTCTGTCGTGTCTTATAGATAGAAGTCCTATGTGTCGTCTCTGTACTCTCAGGTCCTCAGAATTAGTAGTTAGTAATTTTACATCGATCTGAGTTTTTGGCTTGATGCCTCGAGGTTCTTATACTGTCTGTGTTTAGCTTTTAACAAGGAAGTGGATATTGTAACTCTCCAGAAGAGATGGTACAAGATATGTACTTATGAACCCGGATGTAAATGTAATACATTGGTTCTTGTTGAAAGAAGTTTTCCTATGATTGGATCTCTTTGAAAAAGGTTTTAATTTTTAGTGATTTTCAGTAGTCCGCTGTTAGTAATTGCTTCCGCTTAGTTAATGATGTATGTTTTGAACGCTTCGCCACAATTTTTGGTATCAGAGCTCTAGGTTCGCTGAGTCTACAGAGACATAGGACTAAGGTATCGAGTCTATTCTAAGTGCACCTCAGTGTATCTTATAGTGCCTTCTACTTATGCAGAAGAAGATATATAAATCCAATATGTCTGGAGAACATGAGGGACACGTTGCTGAGAGCAATGTTGCTGCACTAGTAGAAGGTGCCAGGGATCAGACAAGAGAAGAAATAGTGCCTGAGAATCCCCATGTTGATGAGGTCATGATGAGAAACCCATATTTTCTACTCTTTTTGGGCAATTCATGACTGCAGTGATGCATATGACAGATCGGATGCCAGCACCGACACCTAGGGCACCATCTCCCAATGAGGGATATGGATTTGGAAAGACTTTTGAATGATTATGTTGTGTTGGAGCCATAGAATATGCTGGTACATCTGACCCAACTGATGCTGATCTCTGGCTCACTGAGTTAGAAAAGGCCTTTAAGATCCTTAGTATCCCATATGTTGACAAAGTTAAACATGTTGTATACCTTTTGAAGGGTAGTGTTGGACATCGGTGGGCTATAGAAGAAATAAAAAGGAATGAAGAATAGGTTAGTTGGGAGGAATTTTGTCGATAATTCATCAATAAGTATTTTCCAAGGACATACTTAGATGAAAATATCTCACAGTTTGAGAAGATTCGACAGGGAGCCATGTCGATAAGTGAATATGAGGTTAAGTTCATGGAACTTTTATGATTTTGTCCTCAAATGGCTGCTACTGAGTAGGAAAAGATTTGATGTTTTGAGAAGGGACTGAATGCCAAAATGTCTATTCCCGCATCTACCCTAGAAATTAGAGAGAGGTTTGCCACATTTGTGGAGTCAATTCGAAGGATAGAAGGGTCTATGACAAGGAAACATGAGACAAACCTTAAAAGGAAATCTAAACAGTCACATGAACAAGAAATTGGTGGTACTAAACAATCAAAGATTTCAGTAGTACCGACTCAACCACAAGGTAGTGCACCCAAGCAGTAGTCACCTAAAAGGCTCCGAGCCTGCTATAGATGTGAACAGAGAGGACATCTGAGGTGGCAATGTCCAAATAGAAAGTGATGGGGTGACCCAACATACAAGACACTAGGTAACTTGTAAAATGTAGACTTGTCAAGATAGAACTTTCTATTTTGAATTATCTTCTGTTCCCTACTATAAGAAAGGAAGTTGTTGTTTAGTTCATCTGTATAATCCTTTGAGGATATGAGGAAGAGATAAGTAGAATGAAAACTTGTGTTCAGCTTAATATTCTTTTATATGTTTTGAAATTTCTCTTTCTTCGTTAAGGAAGGGAAAAGATGAAAAAGGAACTCAGAGAAAAATCTGAGATATTAAGAATATCAAAATTTAAATAGATAAAAATATAAAATAAAATAAATACATACTACCTAATTTTAGTTCTTGAATACCCTGGCCAGGTATTCATTTATTGAAAGCAAGGTAAGTATGACATACCTAGATTGTTATCTTTGTGATTACTCTGATCAAGTAATCATTATGAAACAATCCAAAGAAGCCTAATCAAGAAGGAGATGTGGCATGGATATTTCTACCACATTCTAATTGATATACAGAGGAATTTGATTTAATTATAAATCAACTTATAAACAAAAAGGAAGATGGGGACGTGATGTGTTATCAACACATGTGTTAGATACCAAGGTAAGGAATGCTAGTATCTGAGAAATATCAGGCTATTTTATGATGGTTACCTGGAATGGTTAACTATGGAATCAGTCTAGTTACCTAATGTAGTATGGACATCATATGTTAGGGGTTTATGCTTTGCATAAACATACCATTGATGAGAATGAACTATTTGAA
Organism: Alisma plantago-aquatica; assembly: GCA_963693085.1. Taxonomy (NCBI): domain Eukaryota; kingdom Viridiplantae; phylum Streptophyta; class Magnoliopsida; order Alismatales; family Alismataceae; genus Alisma; species Alisma plantago-aquatica. Next base: position 608,730,064 of record OY856412.1, on the reverse strand, counting down.
GGAATAATTGTAAAATTATTGTAAGAAAAGTTTATCAAATTAAATTAACAAATAACCTCTATCTAAATAAGAAAAGTGTTACCTGACACAAAATTAACTTCACAGTCAATAACGAAAGGACAGTGGAGTATGTGTCCTATGTGTTTGATTCTATGAGAATTTTGTGTGGAAGAACTTTGTATTGATCAAATTTCTATGGTATCTCCATAACAATGAGATTATTATGTGGAGACTTGATGATATAAAAAATGAATAATATATGTCTCCTTTTATCTGGGATTTCGAGGACGAAATCCTTGTTAGGGGTTTATGATTTGTAACATCCCTGACCTGGGTTATTCCTTAACCCTAGATGTTTTGCTTAATAAAGTTAATTATATGCTTAATCTTATTACTTGAAAAGTAATTAAGGTTCAAGAGGAACTTGTTTCAATTTTAGTCCTTTCGAATAATGTTGAAACATTGTTTTGCTTATTTTGGACTAAAGTGCAAATTACCCAAGTTGAGGGGTTAAATTGCAAATGTTACATGATAAAATGTTCCTCATGTGTTGAAGCATCATGAGAATGAAAATGATGCAATGGTATGGCTTGTGGTAGCCTGAATAACAAGAAAGAGCTTGTTGAGCAATGTTTGTGCATTAAAACCTAGTTTTGGTGTAATGTGCAATTTACTCAAAACCTAGGGTTCAATATGCAAATTACCACTTCAAAATAGTCCCTAATGTTTCTTGGAATCATGTAGAGCAAAGAAAATGAGAGGGGCATCTCATTTGAATCACTTTGGAGGAGAGAGAATCTTGATATTAAAATAATCAAGATTTAAGCATAATTGGAACTTTACTTCAATTTAATGCAAAAATAAATATATTAATTGAAGAGACCTTAAACCAAAAGGTGAGGGATGATTTTGCAAAAGAATGGACGACCAATTGCCTTGAAAATGCACAAAAATATCTAAAGGAAGTGGATAACTGACTCACATTATTAAAAGAAAAAGAATTATCCACTAACTTTAGGATATTATTATTATAAGAGTTAAGGTGCTTAATTTGTTTTTCTCTAAATCATGGATAATTGAGAGGAATATGAGACAAGTATGATAGCCTCGTATCTAAGGAAGAGAAGGGGGTAAGTGGCAAGGAAATGGAGGAGTTATCCCCTGCTTTCTCTCTCCTAAAATGAATTTTAATAGAAATGCATATAAGCTCATTTATCCATAGCTTGAAAGGGGAATTTCGAACCCACTTTCACTCTTTGCTTGCAAAACGACCAAGGGGGATAAGGATCAACAGGAGGACAAGTTCCAACCTGTAGGTAAGCTTCTTGATCACTTTCAACCATGATTCCATGGTGGAAATCGAAAATAAATGATGGATTTCTTCTTTTCTTCTATCAATCTTCCTTTCTAGCCAATCCTTTTCACTCAAAGCTTGAGGACGAGCTTGGGATGGTTGAATGTGTTGCTTTTACCATTAAAGACGTGGAGGTTGAAGCTTTGAAGCTCAATTGGAGGCGGGTTATATAACTTGAACCCTTGAACTTTGTTATTGATTCCTTATCTTTATCAATTGTTGATTCCTTCTTTATTCCCGAAATTTTATTTGGTTGATTGATGCAATCACCATGAAAATCCCAGAAAGTTCCGTGGGTTTATAGATTGATGATGATGACATAATCATAAGCACACCCCTCCACAAATATCTTTTGCAAACGGTTTTAAGACCTTGGTCCAAACGGTTTCACCAAACCGTTTGGAGACCCAACAGTTTGCAAACTGTGTGGAGGTTTGGATCCCAAACTGTTTGGAAGGGTTGACCATTTGGATGGGTTGACCATTTGAGGTCAGGACCCTAGTACATGTTGGATGATGATCTAATGGATCCAATTGATTGATTCAATATATGAACAATCCTCCAATTAGAAACCCTAATCGGGTTAAGTGCTGAAATTTGAATTGGTTGATTTAATACTTTGGGTTGATTAACCCAAATTGTCTCAAGACCGTTTGGAGATCACCCAAACGGTCTCAAGACTGTTTGGAGGTCAACCAAGACCGTTTGGAGGTCTAGGGTTGAGTATGGTTGAGTAATTGAAGAATTAGAGACATCAAATTGAAATGCAATCAATAGTTAAATTGATGATCGATTCAATGATGCAAAACCTAATTGATTTTCACAAATTTCAATAAAGGTTTGAGTCAAATGGTGTCAAGGCCGTTTGGAGGTCATCCAAACGACCTCAAGACCGTTTGAGGTCAGGTCATGTCATGGTTTGATGATGATCCAATAATTTCAATTGGACTAGTTCCACAATGTCAACCATTGATGGTTCCTCAATTTTAAAACCCTAATTGATGGTTTCTTGATTATAAACCCTAGTTCAATTGGGTTCAAAACCCTAATTGAAGGTGCAATTGAAGGGTTATTCAATGGTCCAATTGAAGTATAAATCAGTGGTTCAATTGATAGATGGTTTAATGATTGAAATCCTGAATTGATAAAGTGATGGAAGACCTTTTTGGTCCATTCAATTTTGAGAGAGTTTGGACCAAACAGTCTTAAGACCGATTAATTCCAAATGGTCTCAAGACCATTTGGGATTAAATGGTCTCAAGACCGTTTGAGAGAAAACGGTCTCAAACTGTTTGGAGACCCAAGTGGTTTCAAGTGTAAATTGTCCATACAGTTTCATTATTGTTTTGCTTAAACGATTTCAAACCGTTTGGAGTATCAATGATCAAGATCGTTTGGATGGTTCTATATGATTAAATCAATTGGAAACCCAAGTTGATGAAAGATCAAATGACCATATGGTTGTTACTGATCTATCTCAAAGATAATCACTAGGGTTGTACCTTTAAGATACTAAGTGACTGATAATCCTTAGACGAGTTAATCCTTGAAGCTTAAGTAAGTAATAACCTAGTACACTATGTCAATCATAGATGTATGTACTTGATTGAAGGGTTGATGTAAACCTAATCAAGTTAAAAGGATGATAGAAAGGAATTCATACATGAGTATTAATCGTGTGGTGATTAGATTATGATCCTTAGTAAAGAGATCATGAAACCCTAATCCAGAAGGTTAATGAACCCTAACCCTAATTTAGGGTAACATAATGTAAAACCCCAATTATAGGAATGGAGAGTGAAACCCTAATTGGGATGAATAGTAAATCCTAATTATGGATAGTTGAAAAAGAAACCCTAATTTTAGGGTAAAGTGCATGAAACCCTAAACTAGGGTAATGTGATGTAAAACCCTGATGTATTGATATGATGTAGAACTCAAATCCAGGGTGATGCTATGTAATGCTATATGAAACCTTAATATTGGACAATACTATGAGAATTATAATCCTGATTTGGATAATGGGATGATTATCTCCAATTGATATGAATTGAGAAGCCCTAATTGAGGGTGATTCCATGAGAAACCCTAATTGAGGGTGATTCCATGAGAAACCCTAATTGAGGGTGATTCCATGAGAAACCCTAATTGAGGGTGATTCCATAGAAACCCTAACTGAGGTTGATTCCATGAGAAACCCTAATTGAGGGTGATTCTATGAGAAACCTTAATTGAGGGTGATGCCATGTGAAACCCTAATTGAGGGTGATGCCATGTGAAACCCTATGCAATGGTATGATGAGGAGCCCTAATACAGGGTGAAGGTATGTGAAACTCTAATTTTAAATTATAATACATGAAGTCCTAATCTTGGGCAATATGATGAAAAACTAGAACCTAATAATAAAATAGTGGGAAAGCCTTATAAAGGTGAAATATCTCAAAGGTTGATTATAGGAAACCTTATAGTAAGCAATGCCTTAACCTGAGATGAGTCCTTATCAGTGAAGATAATTGGACCATTCTTGTGTGTAACCTATGCACGTCATGGTAAGAGTGATAGGTTAATGGATGAAAGTATTAAGATGGGAAATACCTTAATCCAAGATAAGCTGATAACTCAAGAAAGTTGGAAGTGATGAGGAAAGTGATACATCAAGATATGATAGGTATCACATTTAGCATTCCAGGGTTGATATACCTTGATGCACCTCAAATCCAATATACTTGGACAAGAAACACATGAAGTGTGTTATGTAAATTGTTACAATGAAATGTAATGAGTTTGATATACTTTGATAAGCATAGGCTAATATACCTTGAGAATGGGGTTAAGCCAAACTAATGAGTATGATGTAGTCATACCATGAGAAGGATGGGAAATGAACTCATACCTTGTATTGATAATAATTTAATGATAAATGTTAGAGTAATAAACATGATTGTATACTTTAGATGTTTAATGGCCTTGTGAGCCATATGGTTAGATGTTGCCTAGTGAGAGGTGACAAGTTGTTATATGAGCCTTACGAGCCATGAGAATAATTGTGGCATAGTGAGAGATACCAAGATGATTATAAAAGTTCACCATAAGAAATGATAATAATAAACCTAATAAAAGGAACAATTGTATTTAATAAAGAATATGAACAGCTATGAAGGCTAACCTCAAGGTTCAGAGCCTAGAGAAGGATGTGATGATCAATGATGAGTTAAAGGAATTTATATTCCATGATCTATGTAATCATGTTTGGTTAAAGTCCAATACCTGGCAGAGGTATAATGCCTGTAATCAGGATTGGTAGTGTCCAATGCCTGGCGGTGTAATCAGGATTGGTTAAAGTACAATGCCTAGTTGTGAAATCAGGATTGGTTAGACTCCAATGCCTGGCTGTGTAATCAGGATTGGTTAAAGTCCAATGCATTGCTATGAAATCAGGATTGGTTAGTGTCCAATGCCTGGCTGTGTAATCAGGATTGGTTAAAGTCAAATGCCTGGCAGTGTAATCAAGTTTGGAAGAGTCCAATACCTGGAAGAGGCATGAAGCCTATAATCAAGATTGGTTAAAGTCTAATGCCTGGTTGTGTAATCAGGATTGGTTAAAGTCCAATGCCTGGCTGTGAAATCAGGGTTGGGTAAAGTCCAATGCCTGGCTGTGAAATCAGGATTGGTAGTGTCCAATGCATGGTGGTGTAATCAGGTTTGGAAGAGTCCAATACCTGGAAGATGCATGAAGCCTGTAATCTGGATTGGTTAAAGTCCAATGCCTGGCTTTGTAATCAAGATTGGTTAATGTCCAATGCCTGGATTTGAAATTAGGGTTGGTTAAAGTCCAATGCCTGGCTGTGAAATCAGGATTGGTAGTGTCCAATGCCTGGCGGTGTAATCAGGTTTGGAAGAGTCTAATACCTGGCAGAGGCTCAATGCCTGTAATGATGACATAGGATTGGTAATAACCCAATGCCTATAATGAAGACACAAGATTGGTAATAACCCAATGCTTGTATTAATGATATATGAATACATGGTAGATATAATTCCATATATGTTTAGAAGATTGGCTAAGGCCAACAGATTGAAACAAGAATGTTTCATGGGTGACATATCAAGATAATGAGTGTCACAAGAGAAGTTTGACAGGATAGCATAATATGATGGATAAATGATATACATGTTCTTCCTATTCCTTATTAAGAGAATAGATGATCTGTTGTCCTATCATAAATAGTTGCAATACTTTAAAAGATGAGAATGCTTTAAACTTCTTATCCTCTGCCCAGTTTTATATCATTAAACTGCAATAATAATGTTTTTGGCAGAGAGTTATATCTCTCGCTGGGGCAATTACAATTGTCTCACTCCCGTGGGATCCAACATTTTTTTAGGTGGACAAGCACGGAGGAGACTGAGAATATATTACAGAGGAAGAACATCAGCAGCAGCAGAGACAACAGTGACAACTCAGGTTGAGTGTACTGTCTGTCGTGTCTTATAGATAGAAGTCCTATGTGTCGTCTCTATACTCTCAGGTCCTCGGAGTTAGTAGTTAGTATTTTTACATCGATCTGAGTTTTTGGCTTGATGCCACGAGGTTCTTATACTGTTTCTGTTTAGCTTTTAACAAGGCTGTGGATATTGTAACTCTCGAGAAGAGATGGTACAAGATATGTACTTATGAACCAGGATGTAAATGTAATACATTGGTTCTTGTTGAAAGAAATTTTCCTATGATTTTATCTCTTTGAAAAAGGTTTTAATTTTTAGTGATTTTCAGTAATTCATTGTTAGTAATTGCTTCCACTTAGTTAATGATGTATGTTTTGAACGCTTCACCACATTATCAGTATATATAGAAATTTGTATTTAATGAAATACAAGTATGATCTCTTGAAGTGTTCAAGGAGATTGTGAATGAAGTATGTAACTAACTTGGTAAAAGTATTAAGATACTTCAATGTGATTAGTGTTGAAATATTTTAAACAAAGATTTTGAGGGCCTTCTGGAGAGACTGTGATTGTGTATCACAATGAACTCCAACTCAAACATAATGATGTATCAAAAAGAAGGTATCACACCCTATTAAGTCATGGTGTGATTATTAATAAAATCTAACTAGTCTTCCAATTTCTTTTGGGCACATGTTTTACACTAAAATAATGTACCGTCTAAAATGGTTCAAAAGATGCCATATATGATATGGCATGGGAAGTGTCCCGATACGTCTTTTATAGATATTGATGAAAGATTATAAAATAAAAATAGTTTCTTAAAAGGCTTTGTCCACAAATCAAATAAATGTTATTTTATTGAATACTAATCTTGTCCCAATCCAACAACAAATTTGTTTGTTGATCTGGATGGTTGTATTCTTGAAGAGGAACTTAGTTCTAAAGGAATAAATGGTAGTAAAAGTAGAAATTGAAATGTTCAAGACAAATAAGAAAACATTAAACCTAAAGAGGTACACTAGGAACAAGGAGAATCACAAGATGTTATGGAATCTCAAGTTCATTATGTAACACAAAATCACATAGTTCTAGTCAAACACGCCTTTAGTTTGAAAGATTATGATATCTTATAAAGACAATGAGTTGGTCATATATGATGAGTAAACTATCTACCTAGAAGCTATTAAGGAACCAAAATCTAAAGCATGGCTTGAGGCCATCAGATCCAAGATGGACTCCATGTCAACCAACAAGGTATGACCTTAGTGGATCCACCTAAAGGGGTAAAGCCCATCAGGTGCATTAGGGTCTTTGTAAGAAGACCAACATGGAAGGGTGGATTGGTTGCAAAGATTTTCAAACTAGTTCAAGGTGTTGAACAAGGTGAAATTTTTCACCAATTACCTTGGTTAAGTCCATCAGGATCATGCTTGCTATTGTAGATTAGTATGACTATAGATTTGGCATATGGATGTTAAAACTGCATTCCTTAATTGGAATAATTAAGAGGGTTTGTACGTGATACAACCTAAAGGTTTTATAAATCAAATAATGCAAATAAAGTCTATAAGATACAAAGGTAAATATGTGGTTTGAAGCAAGCATCTCAGAGATGGAATCTTCTATTTTGACAAGACAACCAAAGAGTTTGACTTGAGTCAAAATAAAGATGAAATCTATGATTACAAAAGATTTAATGGGAGCATATTTATATCCCACACAATGATGGAGAATAACGTCCTTATCCTACAAATATTAAAATGTGGCAAGGAAAGTACCTTCTATATGAAGGGTTTAGGTGAAGCATCCTATGTGATAGGAATTGAGATCTATAGAGATAGATCTAGAAAGCTTCTTAACCTAAGAAAGAGCACATACATTGGAAAGATGTTGAAGGGTTTCAACATGCGAGACTCAATGAGAGAAAACTTGTCCATGTTCTATGGAGTTAGTCTCTCAGGAGCCTAGTGTCCCAATTCTTATGAAGAACAAGAACACATGGAAAAGATACCATATGCATTAGCAATTAGATATGTCTTGAATGCAATGTTATGTATTCATCCCGTTATCTCATATGTATTGGAAATGATGAGAGGATATCTAGTTACTCGTATGTATTGAACATGATGGGAGGATATCCAGTCATCTCATATGTATTGGACTTGATGAGAAAATATATATATACCTATCTAGAAATCTCGTATGTATTGGACATGATGAGAGGGTATATGTAAGATCCTAGTAAGAGTCACTGGATTACCATAAAGAACATCCTTAGGTGCTCATGAAGCACTAAAAGGATATGTTCCTTGAGTATGGTAATAAGGAAGAGTTGGGTGTAAAGGGTTACACTGATGCTAGCTTCTGATATGACAAATAAATAATCACAATCTATGTTTATGTTTGACCTTAAATAAAAACTGCAAGCTGGAAAGGGTTCCGGGCTAATGATAGTTGTTTAAATCTACAAAAGAAGTCAAGTATCTATGTGTTATGAGAATAGTAGAGGATATTGTATGGATTAAGAAGTTCATATGGGTGAACTTATGTGAGGTTCCAACCATTAATGACACAGTAGAAATACTGATCAGGCAAGGACTCTCAGATAGAATACTACATCACTTCCATCTCATACGAGATGTCGTACAACAAAGAGATGTGAAACTTGCAATATACCGACTTGAAGCAAACATTGCTAAACCTATTATAAAAGCGCTTGCGTAGCAGAAACATGATGGACATGTTAAGATCACTTGGAATAAGATTTGTGTGTGATTGTCTATAAGTGCAAGTGGGAGTCTATTGGTATGTATGCCCAGATAGGCAATCATATGATGATTGGAATGTGGCATTAGATACCTGATTTGATAATCATAAAGGTAATTCTGTCTATTATGTTTGTCTCAATCATGAGACAACGACACATACATAGTAGATGTATAAAGAATGATGTTACTCGATGTCGTATGACTTCAAGTACATGACTTGAACAATAAGATCATATGAATATTAAGAGTACATACATTCTTATTATGTACCTAGTCAGATTTTACTATGGAAGCAAAATAGACAAAAGTAGTACATAAGACTAGAGTGTGTGTTGACTGATGACAAAATCTCATTACTCATGATATGTGGTATCAAGTCGAGTACACAAGTATATGTTAGAGAATAGTATACCAGACATACCCACCATGAGAGTGATACATGGAGACCCTAGAATGGTAGTCAAAATCAATTCTAATAGTGATAGTGGTAAATGTGGTTCTTAGACCTGAAGTCATTACATTCATCACATGTTGTTCAGTATACTTTGACATCATCCAACGTAACCCTGAATAAGGATTGCCATAACGATGATGATTGGGTATCTATGACACATGGGGACTGAGTGTGAGTGATGTAAATGGGATTTGTCCATCCTATAGGAGATTGATATCCAGGGCCTCTTGACAAGCGAGACTAAGAATTGTACAACTGTACTCATGTGATTCAATATGTGATATGTAAACTCACATTCATATCAAACCGTCTGCTCTAGTTCAAGGAACATGGATTGAATGTTGAGAGGATGATGATTCCATACATTGATTTCAATCCAGATATCAGAGACAAAGGAACTATATGATCACAGTAACATAAATCAAGGATTGTAGGTTGAAGTTGTTCTCCAACTTTCCAAATTACTTGGGTAGCAATGATGTGTGACTAGGCATCACTCTTTGCTTGTAATGTCATAATTGGTTATGGACATTTACTGCCAACGTAATTCTGGACCTATTGGGTCACATGCATAGGATATAGTTGGATTAAAGGAGTATATTCATGAATGATGTTTACTTTTATTAATAAAGGTGTTTATGTATTCAATTAAAAAATTGAGGTACAAAATTGACTTGCTGGACTCTGAACTGACCAGTTCAAGTGTTTAACTGATTGGTTGGAATGTCAGGTCACTTGGAATCAACACTGTCTGATCAATGGTTGATCTAGGGAGTGAGATGTCCAGTTCACATAGTGAACCCATTGGTTCAACATCCCAACCAATCGGTTCATGTGGTGAACCACCCGCTTTGGTGGTCAATTCGATTGGATCAAGGATTGGTGTTGATGTCATGTTTAGCATCAATCACGCATTGATTACCAATTTGATTCTAAACAAGAAACTACACAAACCGATCAGTTCGCTATATGAATAGACCAGTTGGGCATGCAAACTGACTGGTTTGTGCTGCACAAGTTCTAGAAAATTCATGATTCCAGACCCTTCTACTCCTGCATCGATTGGTAACCCTAACCCTTGCCTCTACTATAAATAGAGGGGTGCCAGGGGCTTCCCAAAACACACAATTGAGAATTTGTTGCTCTGACAATTGTTGTCCTCTTTGGTTGTGGTAACCAATAGAGATCCTGAGCAAGTCCTACCCATTGAAGGGAGGGACATAGAGGGAGAGAATAATTGAGAACAATTGTGGGAGAGCATGTCGGTGACTAGTACGCTAATAGAAAGAGACAACTCCTTCTCATTGGCTCTGGTAGCACAATGTGGAGTTCCTGATGGTTCACATGGACTTCTCTAGAGGTAGGAGGCTGTTGTCTGCCACTTGGAGGACATCATCTATCATTGTTCATGGTCCTGCACCATGAGGCTGGTAGAGACGACTGCTCGAGTGTTGGTTCTATTGAAGGAGTAAGTTGCTGCCTAAAGAAGAAGCATCTATTGTAAGGATAATGTCTCTAGACTTGCTCTAGGACTAGGTATAACCTTACAAACCTTCCTTCCTATATACATTGTTGTTGACATGATCTTGCTATTTTGGGAAATGGACATTTGTTTTTTTTCTTTCCGCTGCCTATATCTACGACCAATTTCCCTATAGTGGGTCATACCACTCGCTCTCTCATGACTAAAACCCCATCATTGGTCCAATACACCCCCAAGTATTATGTACAAACACCCCTAACTATCATGGAATACCTCTCGGGCCCAAAACATCTAGGGGCATTAGAAGTGGTAAAAATCTACCAGGAATCCAAACCATAGCAAACTCAAGTTGGGTTGGATGAACCAAGGCTTATTCACTATGTTGGGTCAGATTTCTTTGATCATGGATTCTAGGGATATCCTCCCTTTTCCTATGTCCTTACATAATTAAGTAAAAACTACATTCTCTACCCATTTTTACCATTAATCTTTCAAGGTTACGAAAAAAGGAAGTTCATGCAATAAAAATATCAGCCAATCCAACAATCATAACCAAGAGCAGGTAGAACAATAGCATGCTAGATATGAACACTAACTACTTGCATACAGACAAGTTAAGTAAATATGCCCAAAAATGGGCTATAAAGCGTGGAAGGAGCTCAACTATCTATAGAAAAGAATAGTTGGCACCGAAAAAAGATGGAAGTACATTGTTTGTATAGAAACAATAGTAAATAGTAGAATAAAAGCGGAATTATAAGATATATCCTATGATAGGGAGGTGGAAATCACGAATATAACCCTAGTTGATTTAAACTAGGTCAGTTTTATGGTATCATTTTCGAGGTGTTTCCATCGATCAACGACAAAGTCCACATGTTGGTGTCATTGGTGGCCATTATCGGTTGTCATCCATCAGTTGACATCCATTGAAGGATGGTCAATGATGAGCCCCATATAGACAACCCAAGCCTGCTTTCAATGAAACTTGTCTAGTTTCATACCCAACTAACATGTGTGGGTGAGAGAGATCTCATGTCAATTTCATGTGAACCCTGGTCAATTTTGCCCCATCAATCATTGAATTCTATGTGGATGTGAAGGTCGATGATGGCAAGAAGTGTTAGAAAAATCCAAGTCAGTTTCATAAGAACCTTGGTTGGTTTTGTCTCGTCGATAGTTTCCTCCTTTGTGGATGCAGAGGTTTGTGATGGCAAAGTGTCAGATGAATCCATGCCTATTTTTTGTGACCCTTGATTGTGGTGTGCTAACCCTGGTGTGGTTTGTGGGAAAACTAAAGAATTTATTTGAGTCTCTCTAGTCTTTGAGTCACGTCTCGAGGAAGTCAGTGTCTTCTCAAGTTAGTGCTGTAAGTCCAGAATTGGCTAGTTGAGCAACTATTCTTCAAAAAGGGGATACATTTTGAAAAACTAAGTATAATCATTTGGGCATATAAAGGCTACTATAAGTACACACATGTAGTTAATTACTTAGCATTAATGCCTAAATTTGGGTGTTATCACCATTTTGGGAAACTAGCCAGTTGATCAATTGGGTATCCTAATCGCTCGACTAGATTGAAGGTAGTAAACAACAAGGAACATATGGGCAGATTGATTCGGAGTTGAATTTGTCAATTAAAATCATCACCTAAACTAGTCCAACCGGTTGACTAGATAAACCAGTTAGTCTAGATGACAAAATCAGTCCCAATCGGTAGTAGTTCATTAGGGAAACTTGGATTTTTGACAACATTTCAAGTTTAATTTTGTTTTGAGCTATGATTAGGAACATGATTAGATTCTTTGAAAATATAAGATTCTAACTCTCCTATATAAAGTGTTGGATGTAAAATAAGAGAAACACAACATAATGAGACAAGATACCTAAATTTTTTTCCTCTTGACGAGAGAAAACTCACCCCAAGGACAATAGCCTACAATAGGAGGAGAAGGAGAGCGAGCAACACCAGAACATTGACAACTCTGAGTTTTGCTTCCTCTTGGATACCAAGGTGGTTTACCAAGAGATCTTGCATCCATGTTGACAATGTAGAGGCCATGTACCTTAGGTAGGGACTTGAGGACAAGAAATTTCTTCATGGAGAAGATAGGGTGTTGTTGCAATGACAAGGTAGCACAAAAACAACCACTTTGGATCCAAATCCAAAAATGCAAGTATAACATGTGTATAGTTGTTGGATAACTAGTGTGTGGTAAGGTATATTCTACATCCATTATATGTCTTTAATATGCATATGTTTTATGGCTATGACTGATATTTTGGATAAGAGTTTTGTTAAGATTTTTTTTGTATATTTTGTTGCACCCAATCCCACCAAAACCCAACAAGGAGATATTGAACCACATGATGGCAAGTTATTGTCCCATCATTGGACCCTAGATTTGAATAAGAGTCCAAATAAACATAATATGCCTTCTTCTTTTCCTTGTATTTCTTCATCTTCTGCTTCAATTCCAAAAGTTCATCCTTCCAATGTTCCTTTCCTCGCAAGCATGGCATTAGTAGAAAAATATCTATATTTTTTTTAGGATAAGAATGTTGGCTTCTTACCATTGAACTTATCATCTTCCCACTACAATGTGAACCATTATATGAAGAGTACAACTATAATAAAACCCTTCCTTTCAAGGTTGTGCTCTTTTTCTTAATATTCTTTCGTCCTTAACATTCATCTTGTATTCTTGAATCTTGACTTCATAAGTCTCCAAGATACGTGTATGTTATTCAAGTTGCAAAGTAAAAATATCTAATGATTCTTCTATAATAGTAAATTCCTTTTCTTACTTAGAGGTAGGGGATTGTAAAATCTTAGTAATAAGCTCCTTATCTGTAATATGTAATGAGAGGTTTTATATCATTGATAGTCGAGGTATTTCTAGAACGTTTCAGAAATAGTTTCATTTTTAGACATGAAATAACTCTCGTATATGAAAGGCTGACTAGTTTTAGCATCTTTCACTTGTTTGTTTAACTCATGGTTGATGGATATTTTTTTTCTTTCAAATATCATATATATTCACTACAAGAGAGAAGAATATAATTTACTAGAAAATTTAGCATTATGAGTAGTGCTTCTAATGGTATCCACATACAATAACTCAAGACCCATAGTTGTAGGAATGTATGGTTGAATGATCATCTTACAAAGGTAAAATTTGATGCTTTGAATGAAGAATTGCATAATTAGCTTCTAATACATGTAGTTGGATCCATGAATAAGAGATGTTCAGTAGTTGTGTGCTCCTATAAGGTTAAGATGACCCACTAGATCTTTTGTCGCATTCAAGACTCATTAGTTCTCCTTCAAGCCTTGCTCTTTACCACATAAAATCTCTAGAGAGAGGTGGATGGAGCAAATTCAAATTTTGAAACTTAAAATACAAATAAATTTAATTAAAACTTTCTTAAAAGATATGGTAATGAAGGATAGAATGGTGGGTCGTTACAAATGAGGGTTTGGGCAATGTACAAAGCCGAGGCCAATGAAGTGAACAAATTTGATGGTAGATGGAGAGGAGGAGGGTAGTCTAAGGAAGGAGAGTGCATGAAGAAATAGGTTATCAAACAAAGGAGTTAGGGTTACAGTGCTTGCCGTTCATACCAAGATCTACCAGAGTGGGATGAGAGGGAGTGTCATAAATGATCAGGAGGATGCACCCGCCATGGAGGAATTTGTAGGAACCAAAAGTGGCACAAAAAGCTTAGGTGTCATCCAATAGACCAGAAGACTAAGAAGAACCCTTGGGAAGCCAGTTTTCCATGCCTTAGGAATTAAGAATGGACCAATCAAATATTGTGTATGGGGTAGGACAATCACATAGATCAACAACAAGGTATTTTTTTTTAATGGATAACCTTTTTTAGACTAACCGGGCAAATAAAGATGTTGATTTTGGCTTGAAGGACAGACTGTCTACTATAGTCATTGAATAGGAGGCTACAAAAATATTTTCAAACAATGGAATTATGTTAGTCATTAAACATATTGAAGGAGACATAGACTACATGATTATGTAGGATCACATGAATGTCCTTTGGGGATTCACAGGAAGGTTTAACATGTACGAGTTGGATATGAAGTAGGACATAGTGCATATGTCATGCTGGAAGGACATTAAAATTATGTTGACATGTAGGCACTAAAAGATGTTTGGAAGTTTTCTATCATTATGAGAGTGTTATCCCACCTTCAAACCTTCTGAGGAATTACCTACCTATCATGTGACATTGGTATGCATTTGCAACATGCAACTGCATATCTATGCTACCACCATGTTTGAATACATGGGATTTGTAACGACTCCGTCTCCCAGTAACCCCCAATAAAGGGAGACCAGATGGTCAGAGATGTTATCCCAATATTTCTGGATTAGTGGTTCGACATTTAATCAATAATAATGATCAAATTCTACTAAAACTAAACTGGAAAGCCAGAAAAACTAAATCTCTGGTTTACCTTGTAAAAATTTTAGATTTCTAGACTTCTATCCATAGATGGAGTCTATCTATCTAATCCTTCTTGAGCTGATTATTCGTATCTTCATGATGTTTCAATTTACTATTTGTTCTTTTCAATAATTGTACCTAAAACATTGACAAAAAAAATGTCGGTCAGCATAAATGAATATGCCGGTATGTGGGGGACAATCAAAATGTTCACAAATAGTTTCTAACAACCTCATTATCACAAATAAGTTATTAACAGTCCAAATTATGTTTTCAATGTGACATTCTCAACCGCTTTTGCCCTAAACCCTGAATTACCCTCTCTTAGGGTTTTGTCCTTGCAAGGGATAGAAGGCCACCTTCTCCATCCTGAGCTTGGTACTTGGGGTCACCTCACGATGCCCAATGGTCTTCCCTCTGGGGCTTGACCAAATAGACCTTCCCTCTGGGGCTTGGTCATGCATCATACATCAGGGTGGCATGTAGGTTCAAGAATACACATATATATACTTAATTGTGATAATCATAGTGACTTTATGGGATTGCACAAATAATCACTTAACAGTTTATGTTGCATCCAATCGATCAAAGGTTTGAGAAAACGCCGTGAAACTAAATCGATTATTCATAAATAACCTCATACCTATTCAGCCGAATCAAGATAGTAGTATTCCAAACAAGTATGAAATCCAAGAAAGCAAGCAATTCACACAACAAGGATCCTGAAATAACCATACAATTTCCTTCACTACTCATGTTATCAAGATCTATTCAATCTAACTTGCTTCCTAGGGTTTCTATTTTCTTTTAGGGTTTCACTTGCTATTAGGGTTTTGTTATTACTTTTGTCACTACAAACCCTAAATAAGTAAAACTACTTATAAACCCTAATTATCTTGTCCTATCTCTCCTAACAGGCTTAGGACCAACAATTATCTGCATATTTCCAAATATTTCGAATTAAACATATCCATCTCATCCTTTACCCTAAATTAGGGTTTCTACATGCATTAATCATTAAACCCGAAAACATGCAATTTTTCATTTAGATCAGATCCGAATCTTTCATTATCATCCAAAAGGTCATTAGTACTGAAATTAACCCATTAACCATCATAGATTCAATCTTTAATCACAATTAGGGTTTCTAACCTAAGTTTAATGCACTTTTCATCAACTTAATATACCTTTGCAATTTGTAACGAAATTAGGTTCTAAAACTATTTTAATCATGTTCCTCATATTTTTATAATCAAATTTCATATATAAAGTTTATCCATCAGAGCTTCCTAGCAATTTCTATGACTTTTGTAAAGAAAAGTATTTTTTTAGATTATCTCTTATTTTTAGAAAATCGTTGGCTACTCAATCTCTGGTCTGTGGACCACGCGGGATCCAACGATCCAAGATCATGCCCCCTACTCACGATCAAACTAAAGAAAAGGACGAGAATGCCCTTTACCTGGATGAAGACACGGGAGGGCTAGTTTAGTAATTTTCGCAGAGGTCTTCTTCAACCTCGCGTGACCACTCTACCACGAGTTGTGGTCAACTCAGAGGTTGACTTCGAGCTCTCATCCACCTGGATCAATCTGATAGGTCCAAGAGATTCATATGCTCCTCATGATCTTGCCCGACCCTTCAATCATGGTTGGCTTCGCTCCTTCACTACCAACAGGCCTCCGGTGCTCCGACGATGGTCGTGGCTAGTTGAGAAGGAAGAACAGAGCGAATGGTCTAATTGAGAGCACGAGGACGCTCGTCGCAATGCTCTAAACTTGAGGGTAGGATTCACACAATCCCTCATGAAGTCCATACCCCTCCCTTTATATAGGACCTCTTACAAGTGTCCAAGGAATTGAGGACTTCTCCAATCCTCCATGAAACTACCCATAAATTGGGTTAATCCTTCTCAGAACATACTCCTGAAGGTGATGGAGTCATCCACACCTCTGCTTATTGCATAAAACACGAGAAAATTAGGATTCTTTCCCCTCGCTCTTTCCTTTTGAGACTCAGGCTAGTAGATGCATAATCATCATCAGATCCGTGGTCCTCTAGACCATGCGGGGATCCAATGGCTGTCATCGCCCCCCAAGTTTCCCTTTTCTTTTAAAACGAGAAAATCAGGTATTATTTATTTCAATTCATTAGAAACTTGCAAAATTCATAACTCTCTCCTCGTTTATCCTTTTTCATTCAAATTTTAAAGGAAACTCTGTATTGGCATTATCTACTCGTGTATCAAATTTGGAACCCAAATTCCAAAGGAAAAGGGTATTTTCTTCATAACCAAGTTACCCTTTAGTATTTCCTCTTTTGTATTGTATTATTTTTGCAACTTGGACTCCTGGGAACCCAAGGAACCCTAAAGGCACAAACTCCCCTCTTGGAGGATATTCCCTAGCCTTCTAGAGGCTTCTACCTCTTTCTTTTCTCCTTTTCCTTATTTATTCATTTATTATTTAAATTTCCTTATGTTTCTCTTCTTATTGAGCCCAATAGCCAACAAGGCCCACAAACAAAGCAAACAAGGCTATTACAAACGAAATCCATACATTCAAATCAAATCACACCATTATTTGTTCATATATCTTTAATAGGAGAAATTGCATTTCTCACCAAAAAGAACCCAAAAATTGGGGTTGTAACATCCTTCCCCTCTTATAGGAATTTTGCCCCCAAAATTCCACCAAGCATGCAAACAAATAGGATAAGGCTTTCTTATGTCCATCATGGCTCCCATGTGGCTTCACCCTATCCATGGTGCTTCCCAAGAACCTTCATCATCTTATATTCTTACATCTGAGTTCTCTCTCACCTTGGTATCTCATACCCTCGTAGGTGGCTCAGGACATTTCATCCTCTCTCAAAGCTTAATAGGTTCATGGCTCAACACATGGCTCGGGTACATCACATAGAGCTCTAGATCAGACTCCTAGAATACATCATACATCATGTTATCCTGAGGAGTAAAGCTACACATAAGAAACTCCACCTATCCATCTCAAATGGACCCATGTATCGGGGACTCAGCTTTCTCAGCTATAGCTCAGAAGGGTCAAGTTTTCATAACACATATTCTCCCACAGTGAACTGCATGTCAATCTACTTCACATTAGCTCACGACACATGTCATCCTTGGGCTTCCTTAGCCATCACACGATCAAAGTGACTTCATATGCTCACATTGTGGTCTCTCTAACCTTCACAAGGTCCCTTTCACCGACATCATCCTAATGAAGTGGTGACCGACACAACCTCCCTTACAGAGCTTCTTACATACTGATACTGGCTATGGTGTTAATCATCACAAACTCTCACAGGACATGAACTGTCCCCACATATCACATGAATGACCACACATTCTCTCATCAGACCCTCTCGTCTGGATCAGACTAACTATCAGTTAGGGGTGATAAGGTGTGCTAACTTCCAACTGGTATCGAGTTCTTCATGTACCTACTTCCACTGCATGGAAGTGAACTTGAGGTCATGCCTCAAATATTGAACTCGAATCATGATGTAGTCAAACTATCTCTCTCTCATATATAGTTTAACTAGATCTGTCACATTGACAATTCTCTCTGTCTCTCTCTCTCTCAGATAAGAGATTAGGTCAACTTAGTAAGGCGATCTACCATAACCCATATTACGTCATGAACTCTCTCGATCCAGGGGAGACTCACTACATCATCCATGGTGATCCACTCTCATTCCCTCTTGGGTACTCTTCACTCTCCATAGAAACTCACTGGGTTACTGGTGTTCATCCTTCACCTCCTTACATGCATGGTGGCAAGCCACATGCAACTCTATGTACTCTTTACCTCAGGCATTCAAAGTACTACTGTAAATTTAACCATCTTGGTAGTACTACAGTATACTTGAAATCACAAACCTCTACTAGTCATGATTCCTCAAGGCGACTCCTTAGAAAACCCTAAAACACTTTATTCGAGGGTTCCATCACCTTCTTTTCCAGAGAAGTGCATCTGAGGTTCTTCAACCATCCTTCTATCGCATCAAGCCCTAGGCTAGCTAACCAAGCAACCACTAACCCAAACCAACAAGTCTGGTTCGATCAGAGGGGTAGCCCTATATGTCTAACGAACTTAGGGTTCACCTAACCACCTCTTCTAGCCTCTCTACTGGCTAAACTAGACAACTGTGTCCCGACTAAGAGCATCCATTACCACCTTACATCCTTATGTGCTAGGTAACAGTGAAGACATAAACCTTCACACACTCCACTCAACATCCACATCTCGAATTAGGTCTAACTGAGTCAATCTCATCATCTTGGTTATCATACGCAAACTTATATAACTCATAGATTCCATATTGCTCTTGGTAAGAACGTCCTCATATGATGACTACCTTAGTCCTTTACATGTTAGAAAACCATCCATACAATGTACTCTCCAAAAGGTATGCTACTATCTCTATTCTTATGCATCATATCAATGTTTCAACTCACATCATCTTTATCCTTAGTGTATGGCATGAATATTGCCCTATCTCTCACCCCATAATGAGAGGAAATAAGCATTTGATTGCAGTCCAAATACAGAGTTCTTCCCATTCTAAGAGTAGATATGGTGCATCCCACCTTGTCAGTACACCATCCAATCTAAGTTGAAACGTGCATCACATGCCTCCACATCATGAACATCTCGATATCAGGTTTACTTCCATGGAAAACTGGTCTCAGACCCACTTGGGTTACCACACAATCCTTAGTCATCTCCCCCAGGTCTATAGGATGCCGATACTTTTGGGGCATCCCTCTTCTCTTATGCCACCAGGGAGTGCCCACCTCAAATGCCCTTTGGGCTCCATGAGCTCATGAATGTGATCAATCTCCTAACCCATGGTCCTCAGACACGATATATGTTACCTCCCGACCCTATGGTCTTGTGCAACTAGGGAATTAGGAAACTCCTACTCCCATCAGTCTTATCCCCACCTGACCTCAGTATTGACTTAGGATTCTATCATGGTATATCTCAAATGTGAAACCTTACCCAAGTCTCCATCATCTCTCTTGGCATACGTGGTCATACTTACATACTTTCATAGGGATCATGGCGACCTACCTACCTCGGTCAGGCCCCATACAGGTTACCTCCATGGAAACACATCCACAAGCCCTTAAAGATGGTCATCTATGAGTCTATAGGTTTGTTATCATACTATGCACTCTCCACTTAGCTCCTCAAGCTCCTATGAGACCTCTTTAGGTTACCTCAAACCTAAACAAAAGGTTATACTCACCCTACAGAAGGGTCCCTCCCCAGGATGGGAGAAAACTATCTCTTGATAGAAACAAAGGTCCCAAACATCCCTACGTCTAGGTTTTACATCAACATGAGCATGATTAGCCCTATCAAGCTGCTAAGGCATGTAGCTAACAAGAAGACCACCTACTAAACCATTCTAGGTCTCCGTGTAGGTCATACTCATTCCTATTCCTCAACATTGGATCAAGATCATACATACATAGGTCGCCAACCTATATGTGAGGGGTTCATCAAGCATATACCTTAATCTAAAACATGAGGGGTGACATGCTCCAATCTATAGAAACTCAAACCTCATCATGAGCATCGGGTGCACCAGGTGCTATTACTTACCCTCTTAGGTCTAGGAACCCTAGGTTCACTTCTTATGCAACAATTGTCCAACTGCATGCTCAACTTTTTAACTACGAACCAAATAGGTACAAGGTATAGCATGCACTTCCTACTCTTATTCCACATGAAAAACACCTCAGATCCCTACACAAGGACAACCAACTAGGTATGAGGCCTCACAACTTGATACTATACCTCCTCGGTCTAAGGAACTCTCTTCCGATACCTAAAAGGTAGGCACCTATAACATCTATACATCGGTTTAAGAATCCTCTTTCTTCCTCTAGGGTTTGGTTCCTCTAATGGAATCCAAGGTACCAAAAACCTTCAAGGATCATGCACGAGGCAACCACAACCACTCACTTAGGTTGTCCATACTAGGTAAAAACATACCCAACTTCTCATGGTTCCTCATGTCTCAGAGTCTAAGCTTCCAATCTTCTTTCTCGGGTCTTGCTTTCTCTCTAGAGCTAACCCTACAATCGACCTCACCTCTAGAGGTTATCTCTTTAAGAAGGTGGTTCAAGCTCTTAAGGATACATGCATACACCTACATGGGTGAAACATATGATCAAACCTATGTTTGATCAAGATTATCCATAGATCTGTATGTTCATCTCCTCACCTATCAGGCATGACCAAACAGACCTAAGTCTTGACCTACTTCCAGCACTACTGACATCCTCTCCTATATAGGTGCATGCTCTTCTATGCTCATATATGCCCATAAGAGTTTCTATATGTCCATCACTAACCTCTTCAATGAAGGAGCTATCCTTCACCCTATCAGGCACGACCCTTCCAAGGTTGGGTTGCCAAAAGGCACTACATCTACCAACCTCACATAGCTCATGCTTCTCACGGGTACTCAAACCCAAAAAGTATGTCAACCCACGCACATGGCCGACTATGATATATAACTCATCATGTCATCTCTCTCTAAAAACCACTTAGGGTTAGGGTTAGCATCGTCCTCAGAGGATATGCCAGGTCTCAACCTCTTCCTGGAGGCCTCTGCCTCCAAGGCTAACTCTCTACTCATCCTCCTAATAAGAAGGTCTAACCTTATGTCTCCCTGAGGGCACGACAACACATGCCATGCAAACTAAGCATGCAACTAATCTTTAGTTTACGCATAAACTATTAAAATTATGTACATGAGATCTTGTTTACATGCTTTTCATTAATTTGATGGATGATTCCTTAATCTTATCATACATACCCTGACCTCAAGAGGGTGGGGAAGAGAGAGAAAAACCCTAAATCCTAAAATCCTTAATTGAATTAGGGTTGAGAAGGGACGAAATAGATGAGAATCCTAAAGGTATCTTATTTTGAGTCAGAACTACAGACATTGGCCAGGCAGTCACACTGCATCCGAGAGTCCTCACAACCAACTAGCGGGGCAGAGGAAAATCTTTCCATCCCCCAGACCGTGATCCTTTTCTAGACACCTCCGTCTTTGAAAAATCCTCTAATAACTCCCTCGGTTCTACAGAGTTTGTAAAATTTAATAATTATTAAGGATTAAATGAGAAACCAAGGCTCTGATACCAAATGTAACGACCCCGCCTCTCGGTAACCCCCAATTAAGAGAGACCAGAAGGTCAGAGATGTTATCCCAATATTTCCAGATCAGTGGTTCGACATTTAATCAATAATAATGATCAAATTCTACTAAAACTAAACTGGAAAGCTGGAATAAAATAAATCTCTTGTTTACCTTGTAAAATTTTTGGATTTCTAGACTTCTATCCACAGATGGAGTCTATCTATTTAATCCTCCTTGAACTGATTATTCGTATGATGTTTCAATTTAATGTTTTTTCTTTCCAATAAATGTACCTAAAATGCCGACAAACAAAACGTCGGTCAGCATACATTAATATACCGGTAAGTCGAGTACAATCAAAATTTTCACAAGTAGTTTCTAATAACCTAATTATCACAAATAAGTTATTAACAATCCAAAATACATTTATAATGTGACATTCTCAACCGCTTTTGCCCTAAACCCTAGATTACCCTCTCTTAGGGTTTTGTCCTTACAAGGGATAGAAGGCCACCTTCTCCATCATGATCTTGGTGCCTGGGGTCACCTCATAGTATCCAATGGTCTTCCCTCCGGGGCTTGACCGAATAGACCTTCCCTTCGGGGCTTGGTCATGCATCATACATTAGGGTGGCATGTAGGTTCGAGAATACACACATATATACTTAATTGTGATAATCATAGTGCCTTTATGGGATTGCACAAATAAACACTCAATAGTTTAGGTTGCATCCAATCGATCAAACATTCGATAAAATGCCGTGAAACTAAATCGATTATTCATAAATAACCTCGTACTTGTTCAGTCGAATAAAGATAGCAGTATTCCAAGCAAGTATGAAATCCAGGAAAGCAAGCAATTCACACAACAAGGAT
Organism: Alisma plantago-aquatica; assembly: GCA_963693085.1. Taxonomy (NCBI): domain Eukaryota; kingdom Viridiplantae; phylum Streptophyta; class Magnoliopsida; order Alismatales; family Alismataceae; genus Alisma; species Alisma plantago-aquatica. The sequence goes on along the minus strand of OY856412.1, from coordinate 608,707,021 downwards.
CATGAAATAACCATACAATTTCCTTCACTACTCATGTTATCAAGATCTATTCAATCTAACTTGCTTTCTAGGGTTTCTATTTTCTTTTAGGGTTTCACTTTCTATTAAGGTTTCATTATTACTTTTGTCACTACAAACCCTAAATAAGTAAAACTACTTATAAACCCTAATTATCTTGTCCTATCTCTCCTAATATGCTTAGGATCAACAATTAGCATCATATTTCCAAATATTTCAAATTAAACATATCAATCTCATCTTTTACCCTAAATTATGGTTTCTACATGCATTAATCATTAAACCCTAAAACATGCAATTTTTCATTTAGATCAGATCCAAATCTTTCATTATCATCCAACAGGTTATTAGTACTCAAATTAACCCATTAACCATCATAGATTCAATCTTTAATCACAATTAGGGTTTCTAACCTAAGTTTAATGCACTTTTCATCAACTTAATATACTTTTGCAATTTGGAACTAAATTAGGTTCTAAAACTAATTTTGTCAGGTTCGTCATATTTTTATGATCAAATTTCATATATTAAGTTTATCCATGATAGCTTCCTAGCAATTTTTATGAATTTGGTAAAGAAAAGTATTTTTTATATTATCTCTTATTTTCAGAAAATTGTTGGCCGCTCGATCCATGGTCCGTTGGACCATGCGGGATCCAACGATCCACGATCGCACAACCTACTCACGATCAAACTAAAGAAAAGGGTGAGAATGCCCTTATCTGGATGAAGACACAGGAGGGCTAGTTTAGTAATTTTCCCAGAGGTCTTCTTCAACCTCGTGCAAGCACTGTGCCATGAGCCGTGGTCAACTCGGAGGTTGTCTTCGAGATCTCGTTCACTTGTGATCAATCTGATAGGTCTAGGAGCTTTGTCTTCTCCTCATAATCTTACCCGACCCTTCAATTGTGGGTTGGCATCGCTCCTTCACCGCCAACAGGCCGTCGTTGCTCTGGCGATGGTCACAGCTAGTCGAGAAGGAAGAACAGAGCGGCTGGTCTAATTGAGAGCACGAGGATGCTTGTCGCAATGCTTTGAACTCAAGGGCAGGGTTCACTCAATCCCTCGTGAAGTCCAGAACCCTCCCTTTATATAGGACCTCTTAAAGGTGTCTGAGGAATTGGGGACTTCTCCAATCCTCCACGAAACTACCCATAAATTGGGTTAATCCTTCTCAGAACATACTCCTGAAGGTGATGGACTCATCCACACCTCTGCTTATTACATAAAACACGAGAAAATTCAGATTCTTTCCCCTCTCCCTTTCCTTTCGAGACTCAGGCTAGATGATGCACAGTCATCATCAGATCCATGGTCCTCTGGACCATGCGGGGATCCGATGGCTATCATATCCCCCGAGTTTCCCTTTTCTTTTAAAACGAGAAAATCAAGTATTATCTATTTCAATTCATTGGAAACTTGCAAAATTCATAACTATCTCCTCGTTTATCATTTTTCATTAAAATTTTAAAAGAAACTCTAGCTTGGCATTATCTAATTGTGTATCAAATTTGAAACCCAAATTCCAAAGGAAATGGGTATTTTCTTCATAAGCAAGTTACCCTTTAATAAAACCAATTTAATAGGTATTTCCTCTTTCGTATTGCATTATTTTTGCAACTTGGGCTCCTTGGAACCCAAGAAACCCTAAAGGCATGAAATCCCCTCTAGGAGGATATTCCCTAACCTTATAGAGGCTTCTACCTCTTTCTTTTCTCCTTTTCCTTATTTATTCATTTATTATTTGAATTTCCTTATCTTTCTCTTCTTATTGGGCCCAATAGCCAACAAGGCCCACAAACAAAGCAAACAAGGCCATTACAAACGAAATCCATACATTCAAATCAAATCACACCATTATTTGTTCATATATCTTTAATAGGAGAAATTGTATTTTTCACCAAAAGAACCCGAAAATTGGGGTTATAACAAGATTAGATCCATGTAAGCTTATCAAAGTCGATAGCCATTTAAGTAGAAGAACTAGAAGCAAATTTTCTCATCTTGGTTGTTATTGATACCACAAACTGTTGGTACCGACTATTATGATTAATGACATTGAATATATTTTTGAGTATGGAATTTTCCCAAATCTTGCTCCATATGTGGAAACAAAGACACCTGGAGAAAAAATGTTCTAAAAATGTGCCTAGTGATAGCCTACTTGAAATCACCCCACTGAGAATGCTTCTAGGCCCCTTAACAACAATCTAGATGGGAATTGGAAAACACAAAAAGGAAGATCTAGCAGAAGACATCAAAAAAATCGAAGAAAAAAATCCAACAGACATCTAGGCCATCAATTGAATAATTCTAATAAATTTGATGCACTGTCATTTGAATGTTGGAAGAAAATGTTGAAAACACTTCATACAAGGTGGATAGAAAACCAGATGGAGTGGAAGGCAACTCAAGATCAATTAACATATGGAGAAAAAATAGGAAAGTAGTGATTACCAAAAGTGAGAAGAGGATGTCACATAGGAGCAATGTTGAAAAAGGGAAAAAGTTGATGACATCACAAGGAGCTACAACAACAAAAGATACTGAATACCACACTGTCTAAAACTATGAGGTGTACGAGGTGATAGAGATCATCCATGTTGATAGGAGTGGTGATATAGGTGATGTACCCTGAGATGAAGAGATGTCAAAATAGGATGAGAAGGAGGAAATGAAAGATGAGGGACTAGGGGAAGAAGAAATGACTACAATCACCACTCATGATACACACTAACTAGAGGTGGTAGGAAATAGGTTGTCCCCAATCTTGGGATTGCATAAACAACTAACATATCAACATGAAAATCAAAGGAAGCCATGTAAAAATGAAAAAAACATGGTGTGAACTCTCAATATGCACAAGAAAGAAAGATCCCAAGATTGATTCTAAGGCAAATAGTAGTGTCTGATGACAAAAATGATAATCAAGTTACCAATGGAGCCTGAAGTTTGTCCTGTAAGTACATTTTATACCCTTATTATTATGTTCTCTATGCTAGACATCATTTGTTGGAATGTACATGGTATTGGGAATGGTGATGCATGTAGTACTTTGAAAGAGATCATAAGTAATAAACATCCTAAAGTAGTTGCAATTATTGAATCTTGTATTAGTGGTGTTAAGGATAATAACACCATCAAATAGTTAGGATTCACAAACTCCAATCATGTCGAGGCATGTAAATTTTCAAGTGGAATCTAGATTTGTCGGAGGAATACTGAGTGCAAAGTAGACATTATCAATAGTGGTAGTCCGTTTATCTCTTGTATAATTACTAACAACTTTAAACCCACCTTTATGTATGCTAATCCTAAAATATATGTATGTAAGATTATGTGAAAACACATAGAGGATATGAGAATAAATCTAATTAATCATGGTTTGTTGTTGAAGATTTTAAGCACCACCTTGGATCCTATTGAGAAGAGTGGAAGTGCTAATTATGATTATAATAAAGATCAATAGTTTAGCAACACTTTTTTGGAGATTGATTTAACCAATTTGAGTTCTCTAGAATGAGGTACACCTACAAGTGTGGCATGTTGTGGGAGAGAATTGATTAAGCAGTCGCCATGAATAGCTTCTTACATAAATACATGTCTATTACAGTAGAACACTTGCCAAGAATTTTCTCAAATCATTGCTCTATCCTTGTCAAATCTGTAAAGAACAATCCAGACAAGGGCATATTCAAAACAAAAGCATCATGTAATGTTCACAATGATTTTGATAGATTCATCATCACCATATAGAACTTGCACATTGTGTTCTAAGAAGCCCCAGAGGCTGAGAAAGTTTAGCTTATGAAGTGGGATAGGGAGGAAAGGGAAAAGGCATGATATCACAAAGACAAACTTTTGAGAAATCTCAACATGTTATAGTCTAGTCAAACTAAAAAATACAACATTATCACTGGTAAACTGTGTTTAGATACGTAAAAGTAAATAAATGTGATTCTAAATAAAGAGGGGGAAGATTTGATATAATAGTCTCATGTCAATTGGCTAAAGATCGGGGACTCAAATTCTTAATTCTATCATGCTTGTGTTAACCAAAGAAGAAGACATAATACTCATGAAAAACAGAGAAGGCATATCGATATCTAAGGAATACAAGATAAGAAACATGGTTGTTGCACACTTTGTTTCACTAGTCACATATCATGTATGGATTCACATTACTATCATAATGCACCAGTGTCCAGAGCACTTTGATAAACTGTCCTCAGTACATATGCAAAGTATTATAGTGCTACCAATAAGCAAGGAGATTTATTATATACAGAAGGAAGTAAACACCTACAAAGTAGAAGGCCCCGATGGGGGCAATAGCCTTGTTCTTATTGAAGAACTAGAGAACTGTTGGTAACTCTATGGTCATGTTCATCCACTAGGCCATTGGGGGTTTCCTATTCCTGATAAGGCATGTGATTCAAGAATAGTTTTCATACCTAAGACCAAGAACCAGAGAGGACTGAGAAGCTACATCGTATATCTCTTAACAATATAAATTCTCATGTTTTGCTCCCAGGTTGTAGTAGACAAACTTAAACCTTACTTACTGAGGTTAATTTCTGCTAGACAGAGCAGTTTTGCACTGGGAAGATGAATGATATATAACATCGCTTTGGTCGGGGAGTTGATTCATGCTGTGAAGAGATGGGAGAGGGAAAATACCATGTCAATCAAAATTGATCTTTCAAAAGGCTTATAATCAAAGGAATTGGGAGTTTATTACAGACATAATAGAAAAGGTGGTAATGCCTTCTAATACTGAAAATATTATTATTAACTCCATAGTAGGTACACATGCCTCAATTGTTTAGAACCATCAAAATGCATAACCTTTCAAGGTCAGTTGTGGACTGAGGCAAGGTGATCCACTCTCACTATACTTTTTTGTCCTCTATATAGAAAGAGTTAGCCAAATAATTTTGCAATAGAGTTAATGAGAACACATGGATACCGGTGAAACTAATCGATTTAGGACCTAGTGTGGATCATGTGTGCTTTGCAGGTGACTTCATCCTATTTCCACATGCTAGCAAAAGTCAAATGAAGTTCATTCTTGAGTTCTTCTTGGCCTTGAAATTCATATTTGGGCAATCCATTTCTATGCACAAAACTAAGATTTTTTATGCTAGATTTGTACCAAGAAGAGTTAAAAGGAAAATCAATCCTTTGTGTTGATTCGTCTCTTTGGAGACATCCGATAAAATTAGAATGATACAGAGAAGATTAGCATGGCCCCTTCATAAGGATGACACACACAAATCCTTTGTGTTGGTTCCAAGAAATAAAAAATCTTAGTAACTACTTAGGGTTGACAATCATTCATAGTAAAGTAGATACACAAACAAGATCTAATCTGTGCACAGGGTGAATACATGAATGAACTCCTAGATTGTGAAGTGCATGTCCCTAGCTAGCAGAGTGTGCCTAGAAAACGCAACCCGTAGTGATATCCCTACCTACGTGATGTAGACAATGGTACTGCCCTTGTCTCTCTACCGTATGGTCAACATAGCATTCAAAGGTTTATCTGGGGAGGAGACCACAAAGCACACTCCCTCTCACTCGTGGTGTGGAACAATGTCACCTATAGCAAGGAGAGTGTTGAGATCCATGTGTGAGTGAAACATGGAATTATTGCTAAATAATGATGTGAGCTAGCTTGTCAAAGGGACACAGTTCGGTGTAGTGTAATTGTGAAGAAATCTCTTAGCTATAAGGGAAAATATGCATTCAACTTCAAGACTAGGAAGGGTTTCCAGAGAAGGGAAAACTTCCATTATGAATTATTCATGGATGTCTCCTTTAAGTGGCAATAAATAAATGTCTTGGAGGATAGATGGTTGCAATGAGTCCTATGGAAGAAGTAACAACTAGGCTTGTACTTGATGATCTCAATGAACTGGATGTGAACTGTGGCATCCAACTTATGAAAACATGATTTACTTAAGCAGAAGCGATCATTAAGTAGTGGATTACTAAAAATCACTAAAAATTAAAACCTTTTTCAAAGAGATCCAATCGTAGGAAAACTCTTTCAACAAGAACCAATGTATTACATTTACATATTGGTTCATAAGTACATATCTTGTACCATCTCTTATCGAGGGTTACAAAATCAATTGCCTTGTTAAAAGCTAAACACAGACAGCATAAGGACCTCGAGGCATTAAGCCAAAATGTCAAATCGATATGTTAAAAGTACTAACTACTGACTCTGAGGACCTGAGAGTACAGAGACGACACATAGGACTTCTATCTACAAACACAACATACAACACACTCCACCTAAGCTATTGCTGTTGTACCTGATGCTGCTGAAGTTCTTCCTCTGCAAGATGTTCTCAGTCTCCTTCATACTCGTCCACCTAAAAAAATGTTGGTTACCACGGGGGTGAGACAATTGAAAATTGTCCCAGTGAGAGATATAACTCTCCGCCAGAAACATCATTATTGCAGTTTAATTAATATAAAACTGAGCAGAGGATAAGAAGTTTAGATCATTCTCATCTTTAAAGTATTGCATCTATCTGTAATAGATTAGTAAATCATCTATTCTCTTTATAAGGAATAGGAAGAACATGTATATCATTTGTCTATCATACATCTTTGCCATCTCAAACTTTTCTTATGACACTCATCATTCTGATGGGTCACTCATGATTCATTCCTGTTTCCATCTATTGGCCTTAGCCAATCTACTAAAGAAATATTCAATTATGCCAGTCATGTGATTATATATCATCATGTCTTATTCAGGTATTGGACTACGCCAATCCTTAGTTATAGACTCCATGTCTTTGCTAGGTATTGGACTTATCCAATCATGTATAAACATTTCAGATTAAATCATTATCAATATCATACAACCATTCTAGGTATTAGACTATGCCATACCTGTGCATCTATTCCAGGTATTGGACTATGCCAACCCTATGCATCCATTCCAGGTAGTGGACTATGCCAAACCTGTGCAATTATTCTAGGTGTTGGGTTGTTACCAATCCTGTGCAGTTATTCCAGGTATTGGGTTGTTACCAATCCTGTGCAGTGATTCCAGGTATTGGGTTATGACCAATCCTGTGTTATTATTCCAGGTATTGGGTTATGACCAATCCTATGTTATTATTCCAGGTATTGGGATTTAACCAATCATATGATATTATTCCAGGTATTGGGATTTAACCAATCCTGTGATATTATTCCAGGTATTAGGATTTAACCAATCCTGTGATATTATTCCAGGTATTGGGATTTAACCAATCCTGTGATATTATTCCAGGTATTGGGATTTAACCAATCCTTTGATATTATTCCAGGTATTGGAATTTAACCAATCTTGTGATGTTATTCCAGGTATTGGGATTTAACCAATCCTGTGATGTTGTTCCAGGTATTGGGATTTAACCAATCCTGTGATATTATTCCATTTATTGGGATTTAACCAATCCTGTGATATTATTCCAGGTATTTGGATTTAACCAATCTTGTGATGTTATTCTAGGTAGTGGACTGTGCCAATCATGTGTATCTATTCCAGGTAATGGACTATGCCAATCCTATGTATCTATTCCAGGTATTGGACTATGCCAATCCTGTGTATCTATTCCCAGTAATGGACTATGCCAATCATGTGTATCTATTCTAGGTAATGGACTATGCCAATCCTGTGATTACGTCCCATGTCTGTTTACATAGCATTGGGTACCACATTCTTCTACTGACATTTAAACTTTGGTCATGCCATCATGCTCAATCACATTCTTTATGTAATACAAGTATTCCTCTCTTCTCCACACTTGTATAATCAAAGTTCCATCATTATTATTGTATTCTTTAATTATAATTATTATGTTACTAAGTTTCGATTTGCTTGGTTTATTAAGGACATTATGATCTCTTACAGTGGACTTTTATAATTATATTGGTACCTTTCACTAGGCATCAACTTACTCATGTGGTTCACAAGGCCTATTAAAATATCTTGTTACCTCTCATTAGGTAACAACTAATCTCATGGCTCATAAAGCACATTTAACATCTTGTCACCTTTCACTAGGCAACAACCATTCTCATGGTTCACAAAACACATTACATCTTGATGTAATGATTAGGAGAGCACTCTTTATATGTTACTCATCCAAGTATGTTGGATTTGAGATGCATCAAGGGGTATCATTCTTAAAGAGCTAGATGTGATATCTATGATATCTTGATATATCGCTTCCCTCATCACTTTAAAATTACTTGAGTTTATCAATTTATATTGTATTAAGGTATTTTCCCATCTTAATACTTCCATATACTAACCTATCACCTTTATTGTGAAGTGCATAGGTCATAAAACACACATAAGGATTGTCCAACTATCTTCAATGATAGGGACTCATCTCAGGTTAAGGCATTACTTGCTATAAGGTTATCTATAATCAATCACTTTAGGTATTTCCCTTATCAGTGTATTAGTCACCATTCCATTATTAGGATTAGGGTCTCCCATACCATCACCCTTTATTAGGGTTAGGGTTTCATCATCACCCTTCATTAGGGTTTGGATTTCACACATCATCATCCTTCATTAGGGTTTCAGATCACATTGCCCATAATTAGGGTTTACTATTCATCCCAACTAGGGTTTCTCATGGCATCACCCTTAATTAGGGTTTCTTATGGAGTCACCCTCAATTAGGGTTTCTCATAGAATCACCCTCAATTAGGGTTTCATGAAGCATCTTCTCAAATTAGGATTTTTCATGATGTCACCCTGAATTGGGATTTCTCATATTATCAACCTAGTTTAGAGTTACACCATTACCCTAGATTAGGGTTACATCTGATATTTCTCTAAATTAGGGTTAGGGCTCAACAACCTTCTTGATTAGGGTTTCATAATCTCTTTATTAAGGATCATACCCTAATTACATAATTATTCAAATTGAAGGTGTTAAGGCTTGACCTTTACATGATTATTATACATGTATGAATTCCTCTCTCTTTCATCCTCTCTAGGATGTTGACTAGATCAAAATTGGTTATATTAGGTCAACCAACCCTTCAATTAATTACATTCAATTAGAAAAGACATAGTGTATTGAAGTATTGCTTATTTAAGCTTCAAGGATTAACTTACCTAAGGTTACCAATCACTTGGTACCTTAAAGGTACTGTTGGCTAAATAGACATAAGTAAATCCCTTTGTTTTGATAATGACAAACATTTCATTCTTGCAATCTAACGTGCTACTTGAGTGTTGCAGGAATAAGGTGGATGACAAATATCATGGAAGATCTATATGCTAAATTGCTTTAATTTCATGAATGTAATCAATTGTAAAACTTGTACAAGTATATAATGTACAAGTACGTAGACATCATGTAAATCAAGCATTAGATCTTCCCTAGCCAATCACTACACTTAGATAGGTCATCCCCTTCAATAGTGTCACATATGCACACTCACATACATACTTAGTACTTTAAATTGAAACAGGGTCAATCTCGGTCGAAAAAATCCTCGACCGAGACACTCTCGGTCGACAAGCTTCTCGACCGAGAAAGACCCAGGTAGCCGTTAGACACAGCTGACAAGGTAGTTGGTAGTTGGAGATGAACGTTGAAAATACTTGATCCAGAGAGCCTATCGGTCGACGAAACTTCGACCGCGTAGGTATCTCAGTCGACAATTTCTCGACCGAGATGGACTCTGACAGCAACTGCAGAATTAATTAACTAGTCGTTGCTAATGCAACTAACTTATACCTAACAGCTAGTTAAGCACTTAGAAACCCCTAGAAAGTGTCTAGAACGTCCTTAAGCACTTGTAGGTCATTCCTATAAATAGGACATGCCTTAGGACACCTAAACTCACTTTTTCTACACTTGAGCAATCTTTGAGCATACACTTGCATTGGCAACCTGTTTTGAGCAATTGAGCAATACCTGCAATTGGCTACTCTTCACCTTGCTCTAAATTCGTGTCCTATAGGCTAGTATCTCCTATCCACAGCAACCACACTTCCATATACATTGGTTAGGAGATCTACACGCTTGATATAGGAAAATCAAGCCTTGTGCTTCAAAGGATAAGTTGTAATTTCCATTTTCCTTTCTTGTTCACTTTCATTGTTTGTACTCTCCTTGCTACTCCTAGGTTGGAGGCTGCGGATTGGAGAGGGTCGTGATCTTCTTGGTGAAGAAGGAGACTTTGAACTACTTCAAGAAGGCTGGTGCAACGAGAGGTTACTTCAAAGAGGAAGGCTACTTCAAGGGGGAGCTTGGAGTTACTTCAAGAAGGCTACCTCAAGTTGGTGCATCTACTTCAAAGTGAAGGCTGTTCAAAGGGGTGTAAGAAAGTATTGTATTTTGTGTAATTCCTTGTGAAGGTAATAAAATTAATACTTTCAAAATCCCGGTTGGGTAAGCAACCGAATAGTGGACTGACTGCCTTAGTATTTGCTAAGGTAGGAACCACTCTAAATCCCTTGTCTCCTTCTTACTTTTTCATTTGTGGTTGTTTGAGTTAAATAATTGTTAAATTAACTTTAAAACCCTATTCACCCCCCTCTAGTGGTTTTTCAGGTACAACCCTAGTGATTATCTTTGAGATAAATCCGTAACTATTATAGGGTCAATCGATCCTTCATCACAATAAGTTTTCAATTTATATGATCACATTGAATCATTAAACATTTCTTAACCTTTTACCCTCTAAACGGTTTGAAACCGTTTAGGCAAGAAGTGTGTTGAAACCGATTAGACTTGGGTCTCCAAAAGGTTTGAGACCGTTTGGACCCAAAGGGTTTTGAGAGGGTTAGGATCAAACAGTCTCGAGACCGTTTGGACTCAAACGGTCTTAAGACCGTTTGGTCCAAACCCTCTCAAAACCGAATGGACCAAAAAGGTCTTTCAACACTTAAACAATTCAAGGTTTCAATCAATGAACCGACTATCATTTGAATCCTTGATTCATTCCTCAATTGAACTATTGAATCATACTTCAATTAGACCATAAATTAGGGTTTTGAACCCAATTGAACTAGTATTTATAATCAAGAAACCTTCAATTAGGGTTTTGAAATCGAGGAACCTTCAACGATTAACATTGTGGAACCGATTCAATTAAAATCAATGAATCATCATCAAATTATGATATGACCTGACCTAAAACGGTCTTGAGGTCATTTGGATGACCTCCAAATGGTCTTGAGACCATTTGCCCCATCCCATCACTAAAATTGTGAAATTCAATTAGGGTTTAGATCATTGGATTGATAATCAAATCAACTATTGATTGCATTTCAATTTGATATCTCTGGGTCTTCAAATACTCAACCCTAGACCTCCAAACGCTCTTGGTTGACCTCCAAACGGTCTTGAGACCATTTGGGTGACCTCCAAATGGTCTTGGGACCGTTTGGGTGAGTCAACCCAAAAATTAAATCAATCACTTGAGAATTTCAACACTCAACCCGATTAGGGTTTGCATTTGAGGGATCATTCACAATTGAAACCATTAAGATCAAACCAACTGAAACCATTGGATCAATATCCAATTACATCAGCATATTTCCTCAAACGGTAAACCATTGCAAATGGTCAACCACTCCAAATGGATTGAAACTGTATGGTTTCAAACGGTTTGATGAAACTGTTTGGCCAATTTCATTGAAACCGATTGGTCCAAAATTTTGAAACCGTTTTCCTAGGATATTAATTGAGCTGTGTTCTTGTGATGACATCATCATATTCGATCTACAAACCCATGAAACTTTCTGTAATTTCCATGGTGATTTCATCAATCATTCAAATAAAATTTTGGGAATCAAGAAGGAATCAACAATTGATAAAGATATGGAATCAATAACAAAGTTCAAGGGTTCAAGTTATAAAACCCACCTCCAATTGAGCTTCAAAGATTCAAGATCACGTAAAAAATAAAGGATGCAACTCCTTGCACTATCCCAAGGCTCGTCCTCAAGCTTTGAGTGAAAAGGAATGGTTAGAATTGAAGATGGGATCAAGATAAGAAGAAATCATGCATTGATTTTCGATTTCCACCATGGAATCAAGGTGAAAGAAGGTCAAGAAGCTTACCAAAAGGTTGGGGGTCGTCCTACTATTGCTCCCAGATCCCTTGGTCATTTTTTCAAGCAAATAGTGAAAGTGGATTCAGAATTACCCATCCAAGCTATGGATAAAGGAGCATATATGCATTTTATTAAAAATTCATTTAAGAGAGAGAAAGTAGGGATTATCTCCTCCATTTCCTTGCCACTTTCCCCCTTCCCTTCCTTGGTTACGAGTCTATCTCCTTTGCCTCTTATTCCACTCAATTATCCATGATTTAAAGAAAAGCAAATTAAGCACCTTAAATCATATTATAATAATATCCATAAGTGAGTGGATATTTCTTTTTCTTATAATAATGTTAGTGGGTTCTTCACCTCCTTAAGATATTTTCGTTGCCTTTGTAAGGCACAAGGACGTCCAAATATATGGATTTAAACCATTTAAATTTTGGTTGAAAGGCACTTCAATTAATATATTTATTTTTACATTAAATTGAAGTAAAGTTCCAATTATGCTTAAATCTTGATTATTTTAATATCAAGATTCTCTCTCCTCCAAAGTGATTCAAATGAGGTGCCCCTCTCATTTTCTTTTCTCTACATGATTCCAAGAAACATTAGGGACTATTTTGAATTGGTAATTTGCATATTGAACCCTGGGTTTTGGGTAAATTGCACATTACATCAAAACTAGATTTTAATGCACTAACATTGCTTTATCAACTCTTTCTTGGTACTCAGGCTTTCACAAGCCATACCTCTACATCATCTTCATTCTCATGATGCTTCAACACTTGAGGAAAATTTTATCATGCAACATTTGCAAGTTAACACCTCAACTTGGGTAATCTGCACTTTAGTCTGAAATAGACAAAACATTATTTCAACATTGTTCAAAAAGGACTAAAATTGAAATCTAAGTTCCTCTTGAACCTTGATTACTTTTCAAAAGATAATAGCAATCATATAATTATCTTTCTTAAACAAAACACCTAGGGTTAAAGCATAACCCATGTCAGGGATGTTACAAATTATAAACCCCTAACAAGGATTTCGTCCCCGAAATCCTAGATAAAGGGAAACAAATATTATCCATTTATCAAATCATCAAGTCTTCACATAAAATATCAATATCATGTTTATGCAAGGCATAAACCCCTAACATATGATGTACATGCTATATTATATAACCAAACTGATTTCATAGTTAACCACTCCAGGTAGTCAACATAATTTATCAGATACCAGAATCTCTTACCTTGGTATCCATCAAATAAACATTTTTTAATTGTGCACATCAAGTGTCCTAAGACCCACTTGGTTGCCATGTCCCTAAAAGGAAAGAAAAACAAAGAATCATATTCTTCTTATAACCCATTATTATCCAGAGTTGTTTATTAATGAGAAGAGATTATCATTTCCTCTAATTATTGAATGAACTTTTCTGTGTTCATGAGTTATTTACCCTTATTTTATCCTTGGTTCCTTTCCATCGGTATAGGAATGATAAGGATGATTACATCTCATCATTCCTTATTCTCATTATCATCATGATCACTGGATGTGGGTATTCAAACCCTCAGTTCATCATTTTTTTATTGTTACCTCTTATCAGGTAACTGTTACCTCTTAGTCTTTAGACCAGGGTATACATTGTACTAAACATCTTCTTTTATTTGTAAGTTGATTCATAATCAAATTCCTTCATATATCAATTAAATGTGGTGGAAATATCCATGCTACATCTATTACTTCTTTAAGTTGTTTTAGATTGTTTCAGACTAAATACTTAATCAGGGTAATCAGAAAGATAAAAATCTAGATATGTCATTGACCGGCCTAAATCGTGCGTCCTAAAATTGGAGGCGCATTTGAGGTAGTCGAGCCTTCACATTTATAACCCGAATCCTTCTAGGCCCCCACAACTTTGTTTACGGGGTCGAAGTAGTCATACGGGGTCGAACACAGGGACAAGGTGGGTCGTGTTGACAACTCTGAATCGACACTCTACACTCCGGTGGGTATAAAGAGATATTAAAGTTCCCCGAAGGGGAACAACAAGCTGTCACGATTAAATCAAAGAAAACTATCTCCAACTGGAGTTACAAGAAAGATTAAGATTTTGTCATTTAGCAGTTTTTAGGAATTTTCATGCAATAGGAAATAGAAAGATAAACTGCAGTTTAAGGCGTAATGCAAGGGAAAAGACTTCAGTGAGACAAGCGGTAGCAGTAACACCCTGCACCCCTCCTCTCAGAGCGGGTGCCTCTAACCAAGCTTCAACACCCCTCTCGAGGTTGCTGGACTCAAGTTAGAGTGGAATGATACTAAAACAACTCCGTTCCGGGCACTCTCGTACTCCAGAACTGGACCAAACACTAGAGCCACAACCCAACTCTCGAAGTAGTTGCGACGGGAAAGACGATTCGGTAGCTAAGCGAAACGCGATCCAAAACATGCAAGCTAGAGTTCAGATATCCAACACAACAGTTACCCAATCATAAGGCACCAAGCATTAAACAAATAACAGTTAAGCATTTCTATTTCCATAAGCAATAAGGGTCTTAATACAATGCATAAGCTAAGAATTTAAATAACAGAATTAAAGATAGATGTCGCCTTCTTGATGTAGAAGAACGACAGACTACTATAGCTCTCCTGCCCGATACCGGTCAGGAGCCGAGCCCGATACGGCAGTGTCGGGCAGCACCCCCTCTCGGGCAGCGCTGACTGACGACTGACTGTATCGCTCAAGGACCCTGGCCGATACGCTCATGTCGGGCGGCGCACCCTCTCGGGCGGCACGCATGACAGGCGGAGCGTATCGGGTTCGATATCGTGTCGGGCAAAGAGCTACGAGTCTACTGTCGGGCACTCGTGTCGCTCATCTTCGCTGGCCGATATCGGCCCGCAGTGTCGCCCGGGACAACACTAAGTGAACCATCCCTTCCCTCTCGGGATGAGGGAAAGCTCACCTAGTGTCGCCCGGCACAAGCACTGGGGCGCGATACTCTTGCTCTCACAGCTTCCTTCGATGGTGGCTCCTGAACTTCCGAACTATCTTGTCCGAATTCTCTTCCGACTCTCTCGACCCGACCTATCCGACTCGTCTTTTCGGCTTCCTGTAGCTGCTATTTATACCGGCGGTTGAAAGAGTTATGGTGCTAGAAACGCCACGTAGCTCCCTTATACGCCGGTCGATGGATGTGGATGGCCGATACAGGTATGTCTCGGCGTGAGGCGCTGGCTATCGGTCACGTGGCTGGAGGCACGCCTGCCGGTGGGTGGCTGTGTCGCCCGACGAGTTTGGTCGTCGATGCGACTTTGGCTCCCTGTCGGGTAGACGGTATGTCGGCCGACATGTCCTTCTTGCGCGGCGCCCTTCTCCGCCGATCATTCTCGTGTTGCCCAGCCCCTGTCGAGCTGGGTTGTATCGGGCGTCAGGAAGGTCGAGACGGGCTTAGACTTATTGTGGGCCGGAATCGGCCTCATTGCACAAAAACGAGGAAAACTCTGTAGAAGATATGAAAAATTGGAATAAGAGCGTTGCTTGGCCAATTATTGCGAAAATGCTAATAAAATAGAGGAAAATAGCAGAAAAGGGTAGTTTTGATAACAGAATAAAGGGCAAAAACGTCACAAAATTTGGTGTTATCAACTCCCCCAAACTTAGCTTTTTGATTGTCCTCAATCAATATTTAAACTAAACTTTGTGTTGCTTCTTCTTGCACAGCAAAACTTTAAGGCTAAAGGGTAGCACAAGATTTGCGATGTCTTGGAGGTAATGCTGTCTTAATGCGAACAAAAGACCTTGCCATACTTGCCTTATTATTTAAGTAAAATTTTTCTTCTCCACAGCTTCAGCGAGACTTTGGTGTATGATTCCGAAGTTAGCTTCCACACCAAACAGCTTTATTTTAGGGACAGAAAGTTGTGTATAGGGTAGGCTAAGGGTTTTTGGGTTTTTCTTCTTGTTTCCCATCAGTCCATCCAGGTAAGGGTCCATTAATGGGCAAGTGGTCCCTACAGTCCAAGCCAGTTGGCTTTAGAGCAGTGATTTCACATCCTACGTACCACTACCCCGGATCTACCATGCCTAAAGATGGGTACTTTTGGAAAACAAGTGTGTATATATATATTTCTTTTCTTTTATTGGGCACAACTCTCATACTTTTATTCACGCTCATAAGGCTTCTTTCTCTTTTTGGGATTTTTGCTGGGTAAGGGAAAACAAAAGAGATATCTGCTGTTTGGGCAGCTTTTTCCTTCTCCATACTCGTCTCTTAGCTGTTTGCGAGATTATTATTTTTCGAAAATTTTTGGATGGCAAGGCACAATCTTTTGTTTATTTGAGACAGCATTATCAGAAAGATATGACAGAACTTGTAACTTGTTAAATATACAGAAAGTAAGCTTTGCAAGAAGTCACAACAGGTTTTTATTATTATTATAGCAACTTTATACATATATAAGTATAGGGAATCATAAGCAAAAAATTTCAAAGTTTTCAAGACTTTTAGCAAGAAGGAAAAAGGTTGTGTAAGAAGTTATATGTACACTAAAAAGGTTATATGTACACTAATTGAATTGGATAGGACGAGGGGGGTCAAAGGAGAAAAGTTTTGTACCTCCCTCACTGGTACATAGTACCCCCCAAAACTTACTCCACACTCTGTCCCAGAGTTGTGAAGTAGATGAGGTAAGGAAATGTTAATCAGTGAGGGTTAGATGATCAGCGCGCCTGGGCTAGATAAGAGCTCCCACACATATTCTCCTCTTTTTCTGTGATAGTCGATGTGGAGGAGCTGATCAGGCGTTGCCTTGTTTGCCATCCATTCCAGGACGAAGATGCCGCAGTCGTTGGATAGTTGAATTTGCTGCGGGCTGCGGTGGCAGAACTGGAGTTCATGCCAGCTTCTTGCTTGCATTCCCAGGAATGGTTGTATCAGCGCTGCTATATCGATATAGTACTTTCGTACTAATCGTTCGAGAGATGTCAGCGCTGTCGATGTACAAGGCACTGGATGGTCTTTGTTGCTGTCCGAGCTGTTGTAGAAAATCCCTGCTCGTTGTTGGGTGTACACCGTTAAGAGCGTCCAGTGGTTGTTGTGCAGGATGGGAAGGAGAATGGTATCCGGGACTCTACATTCCAACTCTTCTAGGAAAGCTTCCTTTGCCCCTTGCTCATCGGCTAGGAAAATGTCGTTGAACAACATCGGATCTGCTATGCATGCGTGTTCAGACTTGTTTCGTAGTATCTGGATGTAGGCGACCGCCACAGATAACGCCAAACATCCTCCCTCTTTTACCATGTCCCTTAAGTCGTCAATCGGGACTATGGCATCTCCTGCCGAGTAGGCTACGTCTGCTGGGGTGGAGTCAGCCAACTTCATGTGGATTTCGTTGACCTGTTCCTGCGTGAGGGTAGCGCATGAGAAACGGTCGAAGTTGTGGATCGACTCCTCCTGGTTCTGGGGCGAGGCTTGTTCGTCGTGTCCGAAAACTTGTCGCAAGATGTTTATCTATTTGCCTACCCCACAGACATGCGTCTCTGCTTCTGCTTCTTTTTCAGGAGGGCTGTTGTGTTGAGACGACTCCTCTTCTTGTTCACTATCCAGCAACTCTTCTGGTAATCCCGTGTCTCGGAAGTAGCGCTTGTCCTTTATCAGCAGCAATGCATATTTGCTTATGAGACTATAGAAGTTATTACTCTGGAGTTGCTTGAAGTATCCGAAGATATTTATCATCTCCATGGCTCTGAGGACTATGAATGCGCTATTTCCACTTCCCTTCTCTTCTTGGACTGGGAAGTCCCTTAGTGAGTAGAAATTCCAGACGCCGCTGTGGCGCTGGACTCCATACTTGATGACCTGGTGGAGACGTAGCGGCATCAGTCTTAGCCTTACGTCCTTTGGGTGTAGGAACGTACTTCCTGTGTGCGGGACCTCTTTGCCACAGCAGTGCAGTTGGACATCATGATTTCGGAGGTCAGCAATGCACAGGAACCAGTTGTTTCTGTGTTTGTAAGGGGCCAGCACCAGTTTCGGATTGTGCACTTCAATGTATTCCAACATACTTTCTACTTGCGTAGATTTGTACAACCCCATCATTAGTCTTCTTGCTAGGGCCGGGGTGGCAGTGTAAACTGTATGTTGGCCTTTCTTCTTGTCGGCGCTTTCTATAATGGCCCCTTATAGTACTCTGAACAACCTCTTCCCTACGACGACCTTGGCACGGAAGATGTTTCTCAGAGTTCCCCGCTGCACCGAAAAATAACCGTCGCTCCAGAGTACCTCTTCCTCGTCGGCTTGCGATCTCAGGACCATGTTGAGTAGTTTCTGGTCTCTGATCGTTAGATACCCTATGACCCTTCTGTCAAAGTCAGTCATTTCGAAGGAAGGTATCTCTGTCGGTGCGGAGAAATCGGTGAGGTAAGCCTTTGAACTCCTTCCTCTGGGGAGGTGTCTTTCGTTTGCAGTGCAGATGTCCCACCCTTCTCCCTCGGATTCATCAGAAGAGCCCTCCCCGACGCTGATATCTTCGTCGTTATCCTCAGCTTCGTCAAAGGGGGCTGAGGGAGCGGCCTCCTTCAGGTCAAAAGGGCTTCCTTGTCTGGCTGGAGCTTCATAGCCTTGCCCTTGTGATGAATTTCCTCCGGTTGCTGATGAAGATCTGCCGGAGGAGGAGGTGGATGATGACGATCCTGACGACGCTCTTGACGACGAGGATTGAGAGCCCGGACCAGGAGGCGACGGCAATCTTCTCGGCTGCCTTGGGCGTGGATGGTCGTCCTCCCTGCTCAGCCTCCCCTCGATCTCGCTAAGGCGCTGCAGAACTTGTTGTAGCGTGGCATTCACTGCCTCTACCCGGCCAGGTAGGCTGGCCAAAGCCAGCAGCTCTCGTTCCTGGCTATCCAGCCTTTGTTTGAAAAACGACAACTTGCGGGTTAGGGAAAGAAATGTAGTAGAATGGTTTTCTGTTACCTCCCGCAAGAAATCGAGTTCTTATCCCAACATCATTCCGAGCGAAGGAGGGTTTTCCGCTTGTCTCCCCTTCGACCTCGAAATGCTCCTCCCGCGCGATGGTCTCCCTGACGAGGCAGAACCTACTTCTATCGTCCGCGCAGCTGATGCTTCTGAGCAAGGTGTCGGTGCTGCCCCACCCTCTTGTTGTATCGGAGGAGACCGTGTTGTGGGGGACAGATGCTGCCCCATATCGACGTTGTCGACGATCTCCTCAACAACTGCTACAGGTGACTTTGGTGGTGGTGTCGGTGTCACCTGTGCTCCTTCGAGCTCCATTTGTAGGATGTCGGCGAATAGCTCATCGCTGACATCCAGTTGTACTTCATCAATTGCCCCTAAGGGTGCAGTAGAAACTACGTGGACTGCAGCTGTCTCTCTCGCTGCAGTTCCAGTTCTTGTCTCGGCGACCTCCACGATCACCGGTTCTTCTCTTGCCACCACTGGCCTTGTTGTTGTGGCTGTCGTTGGTGGCTCCGAGGTAGTGAGCCGCTCGGCAGGAGCTGTTGAAGATACGTCCTGCCGAGTACCCAGCGGGATGGGCCCTATGGTGATTCCCCGTTCTTGGCTTCTTGGGGGTGGAGCGCAGCTTGCGCATGTTGCCACAGCCTCGATATCGGCTGTGGTGAAGACTAGCTTTTCTGCGTCGTAGGCGGCGCAACGAGGAAGCGGGAGAAGGATATTTGTCCTTGCGAACTTGTAGAAGTAACTCCGCCCCTCCTTCTTTATTATACCCGACCTCATGAGGTACTTGAGGTCGATCAACTCGTCCCCTCTTGTTCTTGAGAGGCTGCGCGGCTCGCGCGAGTATCCCAACCCCACCGCGATTAGGTTCACGATGCCACCCATGCAATATTCCTTGGTGGCATCCTTTATTGGGTGCAGCCTGTTCAGCAAGAAGCACCCCAGGTTGATAGTACGGCCCTCCATCATGTGCCACATGACGTGGAGTTCCTCGGAGTAAATGTTGCTGGACTCGTTCTTGCTGAAGAGGAGGCACGCCACCAGCTTGTGCATTATCCTCTAGAAGCATGAGTGCACTGCCGCCACCTTGCTCCCAGGTTTGAAAGATGACTCCCCGGTTAGCTTTTCCCAGATATCTATGGGGTTGAACCCGTCTCCTTCGGTGATCCTTGCACTGTTATCTAGTCTCCCTCTCTCCTCTTCGCTGGAGGAGAAAATCTGGTTGAGCAGCTTCTCTGAAATGACGTGCTCTGCATTGTAAAGCCGCCCCTGGAGTCTGTCTGCTCCACCATACTTTCTGGCTTCAGCAGGTGTATTCTTTACTCGGTGAAGGGACACCATGAACTCCTTCGTGAGCTCGGTGTAGGAGGCGGATAGGCTAAGGCAGATTTGCCTCAGACCTGCTGCGGCAAGCACGTTCTCCATTCTCTCAAAGATGCCCAACTGCATGAAGGACGACTGGTGGCAGAACCTGCTTGGCCTGTAGAGCTTGGCCCCTAGCTCAGCATATCTACATCCATGCTCCTCATCCCTTAGCACAAACCTTCCTGGTGTGTGATCCAGTGGTTCTTCTGTTGGGGCGGGTGCTGTAGCTGGAGCGGCCGCTTCTTCAGTTCTCACCCTCTTTTCAGTCGTTGAGGGCCCAGCGACCTCGGGATTCGGGCGTTTCTGCCCGATCATTGCCATCTCTGCCTCTGGCTCGGTGATGATTCTCCTGCCTTGCTCATCAACGCATCTGACGGTTTGCTTTGTGCGTGCCATCCCTATTATCAATTCAAATGTACTTTTGTTATCAGTGGGTAAATTAATAAAGGGAGAGACACCCGACACGACTGTATCGGGCTTCAAGACAAAATCAGGAGAAGCATGCCCGATACAACTGTGTCGGGAGATACGGTCAAAAGAAACTGAGCGCCCGACAGGGTCTTGAAAGAGCGCTGCCCGATACAAGAATAAACGGGCGATACGGTCGCTGCCCGACACAACTGTATCGGGCAGGCGCGAGAGAAGCGTGTCGCGCGATAACAGTATCGGGCGACAAGAAAATCAACATAAAATCCTCGCCTGATACATCGTACGCGATAAAGGTCCGTATCGGGTATGCTCAGGCGATAGGGCTGTCGCGCGATACCTTTGTTTTCCTTAAGGTTTTGCACGTCACGGGATCGGGAGAGGTCTCTGCACGACACGGGAGCGGAGAGCAAGAAAAGTACTGCGCGATACGGTAGCTGAAAAAGGTAAAGTCCGGGAGCGCGACATGGTAAAGTTTTTGCCTTATATATAACGGCCGGACGTCGTGGTAAAACCATTCCCTCCCGAGACGGGCGCAATATGTATGTCGGTTGGTGTGCCGCCCGATCCGGTCTGGGAAAAAGGGTTACTAGACCAGACTTCGCCCGACCGATACAAGATTTTTCAAGACAAAACTCCGAGGTAAAACCCACTTAAAGAAAGAGGCGACAGGCGGGTAAAACATCATTGGCCTAAGGCTAAACCCGGCCTCAGATGGTATTACCCATCCTGGCAAATAAAACTAAAGCGGTGGCCCTTAAAACAAAAAGAGTTAGCACACGTGCGCATGCACTGACTCGGGCCTTATTACAGTCCATAATGTTTGTAATGTCTGTTTTGCCAAAAAGTAAATAACGTCCTATACTATGGAAAAAAAAGCACGGGCTGCCTCCCGAGGAGCGCTGCGTTTTCCGTCTTCAGCTAGACGTCTTTGGCTTCTTTATCATACTTTATCACTTTGCTGGTTCAGTGTTGGACGGGATCTTCCCCGAAGGATTCTTCACAATCTCGGCGAGCTGTGCGAGCTGCTGATCGATTTGTCACTGATGCGTTTGCATATCTGCCAATTGGACTTGCAGTGAGTTCAAGACTCCCGAATTTGACAGCGCGCTCTGTGCTAACTGGTTATTGACGCTATCTTGCTTCTTGACAAAGTCAAACAGCTGGCCGATCACCTCAGATTGGCTTGCCCCCTTCTCCTGTTCACGGGATGGGCCTTGGTATTTTCCTGCTACTTGGAAATTGCCTTTTACTGGTTGGAACTGGCTATTCTTGTTATAATGCCCGGATCCCCCTCTCTTCTCGAAAGGTTGCACTGGCCTGGACGAGGTGTGCAGCTGATGCGAGTTTTCGGCTGCGTCCTTGTTGCCATAATTAAAACCAGGGTGGTCTGGTCTCTTGAAGTTCATATAGGATACATTCTCGGTCCTTTCTTCTTCCGAGTCGGAGTCGCTGTCGGTGCCGGGTTTGGTGTAGACGCAGTTGTCTACCCCATGTCCTCCTTCACCGCAGGTAACACATTTCATGACTTTCTCAACTTGCTTCTTCCCCTTTCCGCCATGATCCTTCAGTTGTTTCACATCTGTTGCTATCCTTTGAATCTGAGAAGTAATGTTTTACATAGCCTTGGACTCAAGAGAGGTTCCTTCCCCTACCTTCTTCGCCTACCCTCTATCGGATCTATCGTAGTCAACATCGGCCTTCAGCTCAGCCATGTTCCTAATGATCTTTTCGGACTTGCTTGGCTTTTTCCCTAAGAAGTCACTTCCTGCTGCCGCATTCAGCGATACCCTTTCATCGGGAGTTAGCCCATTGTAGAAGGTAGAGACCAGGAAGCCCTTCTTGAAATTGTGATGAGGGCAGTCCCTCTGATATTCCAGATATCGTTCCCAGGCGTCGTGGAGGTTTTCATTTGGCTTTTGCGTGAAAGACGTGATTTTTAACTTGTTCCTCATCGTCTTCTCAGTGGGGTAAAACTTGTTTACAAATGCGTCAGCCAGTTCTCCCCATCCATTCAGCGCTTGGTGGGGTAGCCCAAGGTACCATGATAGAGCCTTATCCTCCAAAGAGAAGATGAAACCCTTGCAGTAAATGACCTCTTGGGGAACCCCTCGCATCTTTATGGTGTCGCAGATATTTTTGAAAGCATCAAGGTGATGGTAAGGGTTGTCACTCTTAGAACTCCCCCTGAAGCTTTTATTTTGAATCATGGAGATCACAGATGGCTTGAGCTCAAAGTTTGTCGCATTGAACCTTGGGATGATAACGGGGCACCTCGATCTATTGGCCTTTGTAGAAGCCAATTCTCTCAGAGTTTTCTCTTCTTCCTCCGAGTCGTCACTGTTGCTGGTGTCTCGGCGTCGCTCCCGGTTATCATGATTCCTCCTGTGTCTTCGACGACGTCTATGCTGATGATGCTGGTC
Source organism: Alisma plantago-aquatica (assembly GCA_963693085.1). NCBI lineage: Eukaryota > Viridiplantae > Streptophyta > Magnoliopsida > Alismatales > Alismataceae > Alisma > Alisma plantago-aquatica. The sequence continues at coordinate 608,683,721 of OY856412.1, read as the reverse complement.
CTCATGCCCTGGTGATTCTGGATCTTCTTTCCGCTCATTATCACTATACCGGTCGTTGTCTTCCGGTGGAGGCGAAACTGGCCTCCCTCCTTGGCTTTCGTTTCCAGAAGGTGGCTCTACACGAGGAGGCATGGTTGACAGTCTCGGTGTTCAGTAGATCAGAGTACCTGAAAACCGCATAAAAATCATGTTTAGAAAATTATAATTGGGGTAAAGAATAATGCTTAAAGAAAAAGAAAAAGAAAAAGAAGTGCTGTCAAGCCCATTTCTAAGCTTGAGGCATGGGAGTGTAGTTAGTGGCTTCGGATTCGTCAACAGTGCCATTTTCCTTGTCCCCGGCAACGGCGCCAGAAAGTTGACCGGCCTAAATCGCGCATCCTAAAATTGGAGGCACATTTGAGGTAGTCGAGCCTTCACATTTATAACCCGAATCCTTCTAGGCCCCCGCAACTTTGTTTACGGGGTCGAAGTAGTCATACGGGGTCGAACACAGGGACAAGGTGGGTCGTGTTGACGACTCTGAATCGACACTCTACACTCCGGTGGGTATAAAGAGATATTAAAGTTCCCCGAAGGGGAACAACAAGCTGTCACGATTAAATCAAAGAAAACTATCTCCAACTGGAGTTACAAGAAAGATTAAGATTTTGTCATTTAGCAGTTTTTAGGAATTTTCATGCAACAGGAAATAGAAAGATAAACTGCAGTTTAAGGCGTAATGCAAGGGAAAAGACTTCAGTGAGACAAGCGGTAGCAGTAACACCCTGCACCCCTCCTCTCAGAGCGGGTGCCTCTAACCAAGCTTCAACACCCCTCTCGAGGTTGCTGGACTCAAGTTAGAGTGGAATGATACTAAAACAACTCCGTTCCGGGCACTCTCGTACTCCAGAATCGGACCAAACACTAGAGCCACAACCCAACTCTCGAAGTAGTTGCGACGGGAAAGACGATTCGGTAGCTAAGCGAAACACGATCCAAAACATGCAAGCTAGAGTTCAGATATCCAACACAGCAGTTACCCAATCATAAGGCACCAAGCATTAAACAAATAGCAGTTAAGCATTTCTATTTCCATAAGCAATAAGGGTCTTAATACAATGCATAAGCTAAGAATTTAAATAACAGAATTAAAGATAGATGTCGCCTTCTTGATGTAGAAGAACGACAGACTACTGTAGCTCTCCTGCCCAATACCGGTCAGGAGCCGAGGCCGATACGGCAGTGTCGGGCGGCGCACCCTCTCAGGCGGCATGCATGACGGGCGGAGCGTATCAGGTTCGATATCGTGTCGGGAAAAGAGCTACGAGTCTACTGTCGGGCACTCGTGTCACTCATCTTCGCTGGCTGATATCGGCCCGCAGTATCGCCCGAGACAACACTAAGTGAACCATCCCTTCCCTCTCGGGATGAGGGAAAGCTCACCTAGTGTCGCCCGGCACAAGCACTGGGGCGCGATACTCTTGCTCTCACAGCTTCCTTTGATGGTGGCTCCTGAACTTCCGAACTATCTTGTCCGAATTCTCTTCCGACTCTCTCGACCCGACCTATCCGACTCGTCTTTTCGGCTTCCTGTAGCTGCTATTTATATCGGCGGTTGAAAGAGTTATGGTGCTGGAAACGCCACGTAGCTCCCTTATACGCCGGTCGATGGATGTGGATGGCCGATACAGGTATGTCTCGGCGCGAGGCGCTGGCTATCGGTCACGTGGCTGGCGGCACGTCTGCCGGTGGGTGGCTGTGTCGCCCGATGAGTTTGGTCGTCGATGCGGCTTTGGCTCCCTGTCGGGTAGACGGTATGTCGGCCGACACGTCCTTCTTGCGCGACGCCCTTCTCCGCCGATCATTCTCGTGTTGCCCAGCCCCTGTCGGGCTGGGTTGTATCGGGCGTCAGGAAGGTCGAGACGGGCTTAGACTTATTGTGGTCCGGAATCGGCCTCATTGCACAAAAACGAGGAAAACTCTATAGAAGATAGGAAAAATTGGAATAAGAGCGTTGCTTGGCCAATTATTGCGAAAATGCTAATAAAATAGAGGAAAATAGTAGAAAAGGGTAGTTTTGATAACAGAATAAAGGGCAAAAACGTCACAAAATTTGGTGTTATCAGTCATACTTACCTAGCCTTCAATAAATGAATACATGGCCAGGGTATTCAAGAACTGAAACTAGGTAGTATGTATTTGTTTTATATTATGTTTCATATTCTTAACATATCTTTAAATTACACTACTTAGTATCCCAGACTTTCTCTGAGTGTTTCTCTTACATCTTTTCCCTTTCTGCATGAAAAGAGAAATTTTCAAACATATAAGAGAATATTAAATTGAACATAAGTTTTCATCCTTCTTACATATTCCTCATATCCTTAAAGTATTATATAGATGAACTAAACAACAACTACCTTTCTTTTAGTAGAGAGTAGAGGATATTTCAAAATAGAAAGTTCTATCTTGACAAGTCTATCTTTTACAAGTTATCTAGCATCTTATCTGACCCAAAACATGGAGTTAGTTGTTATTTATTATTGCCTTTGTCCTCTACTACCAGAAGTAGATGGACCAAACTGTGACACTTGTCTTCATCCTCTACCATCTGTTACACTGGACTGAGGTCTTTGTGGGTTTTGCATATTGTACCCTGACTGTTGGGTCACCTCATTGTTTCTCCTTGGACATTGTTGTCTAAAATGTCCTAGCTGTCCACATTTATGACAAGCTCGACCCCAACTTGATGATCCCTACATAGTTGCACTATATTTTGGTTGAACTGGTGAAGATTTTAGTTGTTTGTTGCCACTACTCCACTGTTCCCGTGACCGTGTAGACTTCCTTTTAAGGTTTGTCTCATGTTTCTTTATCGTAGACCTTTCTATCCTCCGTATAGACTCCACAAATGTGGCAAACCTCTCTCTACTTTCTAGGGTATATGTCGGGATGGACATATCAGCATTCAATCCCTTCTCAAAATGCCAGATCTTCTCCTCCTCAGTAGCTGCCATTTGAGGACAAAATCGCAAAAGTTCCATAAACTTAACCTCATATTCATTTATCGACATGGATCCCTATCGAATCTTCTCAAACTCGGAGTTTTTTTCATCTAAGTATGTCTTTGGAAAATACTTATTGATGAATTCTCAATGAAATTCCTCCCATTCCACCTCTTCATCATTCCTTTTTATTTCTTCTATAGCCCACCAGTGTCCAACACTACCCTTCAAAATGTACACCGCATGTTTAACTTTGTCAGCCTCTGGGATACTAAGGATCTTAAAGGCTTTTTCTAACTCGGTGAGCCAGAGATCAACATCTGTTGGGTCAGATGTTCCAGCATATTCTATGGCTCCTACACGACGTAGCCGTTCAAAGGTCTTACCAGACCCATATCCCTCATTGGAAACTGGTGCCCTAGGTGTCGGTGCTGGCATCCGGTCTGCCATATACCTTAGTGTGGTCATGAGTTGCCCAAAAGGATTATGAACATTTGGGTTTCCTCTCTTGACTTCATCAACATGGGGATTTTCAGGCACTGGTTCCTCCCTTGCCTGATCCCTGGCACCTTCTATTGGTGCAGCAACATCGCTCTCAACAACGTGTCCCTCGTGTTCTCCGGACATCTTGGAGCTATATATCTTCTTCTGCATAAGCAGAAGGAACTATAAGATACACTAGAGTACACTTAGAACAGACTCGATACCTTAGTCCTATGTCTCTATAGACTCAGCGAACCTAGAGCTCTGATACCACTAAATTGTGGCATCCAACTTATAAAAGCATGATTTACTTAAGCGGAAGCGATCATTAAGCAGCGGATTACTGAAAATCACTAAAAATTAAAACCTTTTTCCGAGAGATCCAATCGTAGGAAAACTCTTTCAATAAGAACTAATGTATTACATTTACATCCTGGTTCATAAGTACATATCTTGTACCATCTCTTCTTGAGGGTTACAACATCAATTGCCTTGTTAAAAGCTAAACACAGACAACATAAGGACCTCGAGGCATTAAGACAAAATGTCAAATCGATATGTTAAAAGTACTAACTACTGACTCTGAGGACCTGAGAGTACAGAGACGACACATAGGACTTCTATCTACAAACACAACATACAACACACTCCACCTAAGCTACTGTTGTTGTACCCGATGCTGCTGAAGTTTTTCCTCTGCAAGATGTTCTCAGTCTCCTTCATACTCGTCCACCTAAAAAAATGTTGGTTACCACGGGGGTGAGACAATTGAAATTTGTCCCAGTGAGAGATATAACTCTCCGCCAGAAACATCATTATTGCAGTTTAATTAATATAAAACTGAGCAGAGGATAAGAAGTTTAGATCATTCTCATCTTTAAAGTATTGCATCTATCTGTAATAGATTAGTAAATCATCTATTCTCTTTATAAGGAATAGGAAGAACATGTATATCATTTGTCTATCATACATCTTTGCCATCTCAAACTTTTCTTATGACACTCATCATTCTGATGGGTCACTCATGATTCATTCCTGTTTCCATCTGTTGGCCTTAGCCAATCTACTAAAGAAATATTCAATTATGCCAGTCATGTGATTATATATCATCATGTATTATTCAAGTATTGGACTACACCAATCCTTAGTTAGAGACTCCATGTCTTTACTAGGTATTGGACTTATCCAATCCTGTATAAACATTTCAGATTAAATCATTATCAATCTCATACAACCATTCCAGGTATTAGACTATGCCATACATGTGCATCTATTCCAGGTATTGGACTATGCCAACCATGTGCATCCATTCCAGGTAGTGGACTATACCAAACCTGTGCAATTATTCCAGGTATTGGGTTGTTACCAATCATGTGCAGTTATTCCAGGTATTGGGTAGTTACCAATCCTGTGCAGTGATTCCAGATATTGGGTTATGACCAATCTTGTGTTATTATTCCAGGTATTGGGTTATGACCAATCCTATGTTATTATTCCAGGTATTGGGATTTAACCAATCCTGTGATATTATTCCAGGTATTGGGATTTAACCAATCATGTGATATTATTCCAGGTATTGGGATTTAACCAATCCTGTGATATTATTCCAGTTATTAGGATTTAACCAATCCTGTGATATTATTCCAGGTATTGGGATTTAACCAATCCTGTGATATTATTCCAGGTATTGAGATTTAACCAATCCTGTGATGTTATTCCAAGTATTGGGATTTAACCAATCCTGTGATATTATTCCAGGTATTGGGATTTAACCAATCATGTGATATTATTCCAGGTATTGGGATTTAACCAATCCTGTGATATTATTCCAGGTATTGGGATTTAACCAATCCTGTGATGTTATTCCAGGTAGTGGACTATGCCAATCCTGTGTATCTATTCCAGGTAATGGACTATGCCAATCATGTGTATCTATTCCAGGTATTGGACTATGCCAATCCTGTGTATCTATTCCAAGTAATGGACTATGTCAATCATGTGTATCTAATCCAGGTAATGGACTATGCCAATCGTGTGATTACATCCCATGTCTGTTTACACAACACTGGGTACCACATTCTTCTACCGACATTTAAACTTTGGCCATGCCATCATGCTCAATCACATTCTTTATGTAATACAAGTACTCCTCTCTTCTCCACACTTGTATAATCAAAGTTCCATCATTATTATTGTATCCTTTAATTATAATTATTATGTTACTAAGTTTCCATTTTCTTGGTTTATTAAGAACATTATCATCTCTTACAGTGGACTTTTATAATTATCTTGGTACCTTTCACTAGGTATCAACTTACTCATGTGGTTCACAAGGCCTATTAAAATATATTGTTACCTCTCACTAGGTAACAACTAATCTCATGGCTCATAAAGCACATTTAACATCTTGTCACCTTTCACTAGGCAAAAACCATTCTCATGGTTCATAAAACACATTACATCTTGATGTAATGATTAGGATAGCACTCTTTATATGTTACTCATCCAAGTATGTTGGATTTGATATGAATCAAGGGATACCATTCTTAAAGATCTAGATGTGATATCTATGATATCTTGAGATATCACTTCCCTGATCACTTTAAACTTACTTGAGTTTATCAATTTATATTGTATTAAGGTATTTTCCCATCTTAATACTTCCATATACTAACCTATCACCTTTATTGTGAAGTGCATAGGTCATAAAACACACATAAGGATTGTCCTACTATCTTCAATGATAGGGACTCATCTCAGGTTAAGGCATTACTTGCTATAAGGTTATCTATAATCAATCACTTTAGGTATTTCCCTTATCAATGTATTAGTCACCATTCCATTATTAGGATTAGGGTCTCCCATACCATCACCCTTTATTAGGGTTAGGGTTTCATATACCATCACCCTTCATTAGGGTTTGGATTTTACACATCATCACCCTTCATTAGGGTTTCACATCACATTGTCCATGATTAGGGTTTACTATTCATCCCAACTAGGGTTTCTCTGAAAACTACTAGAGGGGGGGTGAATAGAGTTTTATAAAGATTTTAATAATAATTTAAACTCAAACAACCACAATGAAGATATTGGACAAGGAGACACAGGATTTAGAGTGGTTCCAACTATAGCAAATACTATAGCCGTCAGTCCACTACCCGGTTGCTTACCCAACTGGGATTTGAAAAGAAATTTATTTTATTACCTCGCAAGGACTTTACATAAAATACAATTTCTTTTCCCAAACCCTTCAAGCAGCCTTCACCTAGAAGTAATCGCCCAATCTTGAAGCAGCCTTCCCTTGAAGTAGATGCACCAACTCCCGTTGCACCAGCCTTCTGAAGTAGCTTCCCTTGCGATAGCCTTCTTGAAGTAGCTTGAAGTCCCCTTCTCCACCTGAGAAGTCAAACCTCTCCGATCCACAGCCTCCAACCCTAGGAGTAGCAAGGAGAGTACAAATAATAAAAAAGGAACAAGAAAGAAAAAGGAAATTACAACTTATCCTTTTAAGCCCAAGGCTTGATATGCCTAGATCAAGCGTATAGATCTCCTAACCAATTGTGTGAACTTGTGATTGCTGTGGGTAGGATATTCTAGCCTATAGGACACGAAATTGAGCTAAGGAGAAAGTAGGCCAATGATCACAGTGCTCAAATTGCTTGCAACAGATTGCTCAAGTATGCTCAAGTATTTCTCAAATGTAACAAGTGTAAAAACAAGTAAGTTTAGGTGTCCTATGGCTTGTCCTATTTATAGGAATGGCCTAAGGATGCTTAAGGACGTTCTAGACAACTTCTAGGGGTTTCTAAGTGCTTAACTAGCCGTTAAGTACAAAGTTGTTGCTTTAACAACGGCTAATTAATTAATTCTGCAGTTGCTGTCAGAGACCATCTCGATCGACAAATGGTCGACCGAGATACCTACTCGGTCGAACTTTTGTCGACCGACATGCTCTCTGGAACAAGTGATTTGCAACGTCTTTCATCAACTGCCAACTAACTTTTCTGTTGTGTCTAACGACTACTTTGGATCTTTCTCGGTCGAGAAGATTGTCGACCGAGAGTGTCTCGGTCGAGGAGTTTGTCGACCGAGATTGATCCTGTTTCAAGGTTTCAATTTAGGCACTAATTATGTGTGTGAGTGTGCATAAGTAATCCTATTTGAATGGGATGATTTGTCTAACTGTGGTGTTTAGCTAGGGAGAATCTAACGCTTGATTTACATGCAATTCTAAGTACTTGTACATTATATATTTGTACAAGTTTTTACAATAGTGATTACATTGCATGAAAATATAAATATGTAAGCTTGTAGATTTTCCCTTGTTGCTTTGTCATCCTGCACACTCAAGTAGCTCGTTAGATTAATAAGAATGAAATGTTTGTCATAATAAAAACAAAGGGATTTATAGATGTCCATTTAGCCAACAATCTCCCCCTTTTTGAATATGACAAACATTTCCAAAATATAAATAAAGGAAATATAAAACATATGAGTTTCATACCTTTAGATTACCTTTTGTAGCTTTTTCTCTTGTGTATAAAATGTGTGCTTATTATTCCCCATGAATTATGAAATCCAGATCATTTGGGAATATAGCAACTTTCAATGTAAAGCCAAGAGTTTATTTATGAAACTCATTAATTGAGTTTGACTAAATGATAATTTTATATTTATCTCTCCCCCTTTGTCATTTCAAAAAGATAACCGTTAAGAATAAAAACTCCCCCTTAATTAGATATCCTATTAGGAACATGGATTTAATATCATATTTTTCTAATTTAGCCACAATTTGTTTCTCAATCATTTGCAAAGGATGTTAAGCCTTGAAATGATATGAGATCCTGTTAGATACATGGCATATGTATTGATTTCTCATCCATTTTACAAGGAATGTTAAGCCCATAAAATGATATGAGAATCCTTTAATCTCAGAGTACATAAAAAAATGTCTCCATCCAAATGCAAGGGATGTTAAGTCCCGATTTGTTTAGAGAGTTCCTTTAAGTACAAGTTATATCATTTTTCTGAAATTCATAGATTTCTTCATAACCAAAAAAAATACTAAGGTCGTAATAAGCTCCAAATAATGTTTTTGTAAGCTTCTTAATCAAATAATCAAATTTGTTTTTATGAGCTCCCCCTTAATCTTACAATTAAAGCAATTTAAGGCTGCTAAGGTCACAAATGATTTTAAGTTTTGATTTTGACCTTTATCAAAAGTATACTAAGATTAAGTACATTAAAATGATGTCCATATAACAACCAAGAGCTTGTGTTTAAGTAGCACCAATATCAAAGAAAACATCTTCCAAAGTAGAAGTGGTTTTGCCAATTTTATCTTCAACATGATGAGGAGAAACATGATTAATTTGCAAATATATTCAGTTTTATTGCAAACTTGACAACAGAAACCTGCTCGGTTGACGATCTTTCGACCGATAGTGTTCTCGGTCGAACAGTTTCTCGACCGAGAATGTGTCTGGATTTGTTTCATAGCTATTTTAAGTAATTTGTCAATTTTGCCACAATTATTTATTACTCCCCTTATTTGGTATGTTCTACAATGATGATCTTATAATCCATATTTTGAATATGTCTCACATAAAAAATATCCATTGGAATCAAGTAAAGATGGCCAATTTTATTAAAAGCATGTATTACAAGCATAAAAAGATAGACACATCATATAGAGATGACCCATTACAATCATTACAATAACTCCAACATTTACTGGAAAGACTTAAGGATTCCATCAATGTCAGGGTCTTTCCCAAGAAAAGGCTCAGTTCCATAATACTGGACCAATGTTTGCCAATCTAGAGCACCTGTCTTAGTTAGAGCATATGCTTCCAAGAATGTAGGTACTCGGTCAAATCGGAAATGAGCGGTAATATCTTGCAGTTGCATGGATGAAAACTGAGTGTGTGTAAGATCCACAGATGGTGGAGGTGGAATTTGATAATAGTTGTATGAAGGATTGTATGGATTGAGCATGCCATGATTTAAAGAATATGGATATTCATCAGTTTGGTTTGGGGAAAGGGTTTGCATTCTTTGGTTTAAATATGTCATGGCATGATGATTGTAGTCTAATTGTCTACTAAGGTGATATTGGGAGCCAGCAATATAAGTAAGAGTATTTTGAATGGGATCATGTGGTAGGGTAGTAGGAGGAGGTGGTGGTATGTCCTGATGAGATGTTTCTCCTTCTACTCTAGCCCTTTTGTGACCAAAATCTATTCCCATTTTCTCTACGATATTCTTACTTATCTTTTGTAGTCTACGCTCCCATGTATATCCCATATCCTCAATGTTTGATTTAAGAAAATGTTGAGTAATTTGACATACGAAATCCGCATATGGTGGGTTGCCAGAAAACTCAAGCATGTTTTTAAGGATTATACGGATGAAGTTTGTGGGAATGCGGCTTATGATGGCATAAATGAGGCACATTCGGAATATTGGAACTTTAGACTTGTTGGCTCTAGGGTGAATATTTGTAGAAACAATGAGATTTACAATCCTACAGGCAGGTTTGAGATTTATAGCATAGTAGGTTCCCCTATCTTCATGACAAGTAGTGTTGGATTGAAAAATAGCTCTTTTTATGTCACTAAGGCTAATGGTATGATCATCTTGGGAAGTTGATTTAGTGGATTTCCGGTGGCAAGGTCAAGGAAGTCTTTATATTCATCTAGGTCAATATTTAGCATTTCTAGAATATCTTCTTCAGTAAATCTAAAGCTATGCCCATTGACCATAGTATAGAAGAAGGTAGTTTCATTTTCAGAATGAGATATGAGGTTGGCATAAAATTCATTCACTACCTTGGTGGAATAGGAAGGGAAAGAGGGGTAGATGAATTCCTTCAACTTTTGCACTGCAAAGAGATCCTCCAGATCGACTATGTTGAGGAAGTCCAAAGCTTCAACTGGTCGTCAAGGAAGAGGAGCTTTGGAGGAAAGCCGTAGATATCGATCACCAACATCTCCGTCGAGGAAGGCGATGTCGTTGATGATCGTCAGTGGTGGAGTAGCTTCCCGAGCTTCCCTTCCTTTCCTGCCGGCGACCTTCTTCTTCCCACGGGCAGCTGAGGATGAGGCCATTTGTGTTACTTGAATGTGGAGAAGAAGCAAGGAAGGTTTGGGGATGAGGATGCTGAAGAGTTGCACAAAAATGCACTAGAGAGGGACTATGGAAGCAAGAGTATGCAAGTGTGAGTAATTGACCCATTTTTCCTCCCTTTTATAACAATCCAGCGACCAGGTCGGTCGACGATTCGTCGACCGAGCGTCCGCAACGGTCGTGTTGCAGACGCACCACTCGGCTCCCCAACGGTCAAATAACGGTCATAAACGGTCATAACGGTCGGTTTACAACGGTCGTATCCAACGGCTATTTCTCGGTCGAACAATTGTCGACCGACATTGTCTCGGTCGAACATTTGTCGACCGAAAGTGTGTCTGATACTAAATTTGTATAGATTCTGTCGGTCGAGAGAGAGGAACTGACCGAGAGGTTTTCGGTCGAAGAGTTCGTCGACCGAGAGACTTACTGAGTACGAATTTGAAGCTGATTTTTAAGACTATTTTTGTAGAGCACACATATATAGATTTTCCAAGGGAGTAATATTGTGTTTATTATTGACAATATTGGGACAAGTTGTGATCATAAATTAATTTCTTTTAACCATAAAAGGATATCCAAAATAGTTATTATGTCAAACTTATTTTAGGTCGAATTTGACTACGACCATAGCACCCCTTAGTCAAATTTTATTTTGACCAAGAGGCAAATTTTGCAGATTTCAGATTGAATATATTGAGTATAATATCTGCATAAAATTTAATTTAAATATCAAGTTGAAGCATACTACTTAATTGGAGGCACAATTAATTATTTCAAAGATACTGAGTTAGAGATTTTGTTGCAAGCAATAACATATAACTAATAAATTATTTTTCTTGCTTATATATTTTCATGGATCCATGCATACAATTATCTATGCGCACCCAATGATGAAAGCATGATATAATGGTAATAACAGCATGCAATGATAATTCCTTTTTATGATTAGTATATGAATAGACCAGAAAATAGTTTTACGAAAAATCATATGAAAATAGGAATTTTCTTTTCATTTGACTTAAACTTTAAATCATCTAGGGAACAAACTAATATTAATTTCATTTACATTTGTAATTATGTAGAGTTGAGATAGACATAGAAATATGCAACTAATGTCTTTGGTCATATCTCAACTTGATTTTGTTCATTTAGTTTGGAGGTTTTGGAACCCAAACTAACTCTACATCTTTTCTCTTATAAGGACATGAAAAAGAGTAATGTCCAAGACGTGAGCAATAATGGCAACATATAGAATCAACCTCAAGTCGTTTTCTATGGTTTTTTTCTAGGTTGTTCTTTGGTAAAAATGTATTTGTTCCTTTCGGTACATATATAGATTGATGGGTTTGTGACTTTTTCCAACTAGGTTGATAGAACTTCCTTATAACCTAATCCTCTTCTCCCAATCTGATGATAGGAATTATCTAAGATTTGATCAAGAATGCCATTATTATTTAAATTACTGACTTTTTGTTGTAACTTGGTAATCTCTTCCATTCTCTTCTTAATATCTAGTTTTGCTTGGTCTAGATTAGATGTCAATACATTTCTTTCTTTAACAATAGTGTCATAATCTATATGGGTGCACAATAATGGTTGTTTTTGAAGATCGTTTACTTGAGTCTGTAAGTTTGAATTTTCAACAGAAAGGAGCTTGCAATCGGCTTCCATAGATTTTAACTTAAGATTAGAAAATTTATTTCCCTCTTTGAGATCCTCATTTTCAGATGCAAGAGCAAGAAGTTTAACATTTAGATCATCATTTTCCTTATTTGATTTCTTTAATTTCTTTTTGCACTCAACATATTTATTATGTGTCTCTTCAATAATAGCAACTAATTCTTCCTTAGATAAATCAAAAAGACTTACCTCTTCTTCTTCTTCACTAGTTGTAGCAATAAGACATTCTTTGTGCTCTTCCTTTGATCTCCATGGGCATCTGGTTGTTTTGTGGCTTGTTCCTAAACACCAATTGCAGCATGTTGTGGTTTTGTCCAAACAGCACCTTTCACCATTTCCCTCCATTCTTCAAGACCTGGTTAGGGTTCCTTGAAGCCCGCTCTGATACCAACTGAAAACTACTAGGGGGGGGGTGAATAGAGTTTTATAAAGATTTTAATAATAATTTAAACTCAAACAACCACAATGAAGATATTGGACAAGGAGACACAGGATTTAGAGTGGTTCCAACTATAGCAAATACTATAGCCGTCAGTCCACTACCCGGTTGCTTACCCAACCGGGATTTGAAAAGAAATTTATTTTATTACCTCGCAAGGACTTTACATAAAATACAATTTCTTTTCCCAAACCCTTCAAGCAGCCTTCACCTAGAAGTAATCGCCCAACCTTGAAGCAGCCTTCCCTTGAAGTAGATGCACCAACTCCCGTTGCACCAGCCTTCTGAAGTAGCTTCCCTTGCGATAGCCTTATTGAAGTAGCTTGAAGTCCCCTTCTCCACCTGAGAAGTCAACCCTCTCCGATCCGAAGCCTCCAACCCTAGGAGTAGCAAGGAGAGTACAAATAATAAAAAAGGAACAAGAAAGAAAAAGGAAATTACAACTTATCCTTTTAAGCCCAAGGCTTGATATGCCTAGATCAAGCGTATAGATCTCCTAACCAATTGTGTGAACTTGTGATTGCTGTGGGTAGGAGATTCTAGCCTATAGGACACGAAATTGAGCTAAGGAGAAAGTAGGCCAATGATCACAGTGCTCAAATTGCTTGCAACAGATTGCTCAAGTATGCTCAAGTATTTCTCAAATGTAACAAGTGTAAAAACAAGTAAGTTTAGGTGTCCTATGGCTTGTCCTATTTATAGGAATGCCTAAGGATGCTTAAGGACGTTCTGGACAACTTCTAGGGGTTTCTAAGTGCTTAACTAGCCGTTAAGTACAAAGTTGTTGCTTTAACAACGGCTAATTAATTAATTCTGCAGTTGCTGTCAGAGACCATCTCGGTCGACAAATGGTCGACCGAGATACCTATTCGGTCGAACTTTTGTCGACCGACGGGCTCTCTGGAACAAGTGATTTGCAACGTCTTTCATCAACTGCCAACTAACTTTTCTGTTGTGTCTAACGGCTACTTTGGATCTTTCTCGGTCGAGAAGATTGTCGACCGAGAGTGTCTCGGTCGAGGAGTTTGTCGACCGAGATTGATCCTGTTTCAAGGTTTCAATTTAGGCACTAATTATGTGTGTGAGTGTGCATAAGTAATCCTATTTGAATGGGATGATTTGTCTAACTGTGGTGTTTAGCTAGGGAGAATCTAATGCTTGATTTACATGCAATTCTAAGTACTTGTACATTATATATTTGTACAAGTTTTTACAATAGTGATTACATTGCATGAAAATATAAATATGTAAGCTTGTAGATTTTCCCTTGTTGCTTTGTCATCCTGCACACTCAAGTAGCTCATTAGATTAATAAGAATGAAATGTTTGTCATAATCAAAACAAAGGGATTTATAGATGTCCATTTAGCCAACATTCTCATGGCATCACCCTTAATTAGGGTTTCTCATGGAATCACCCTCAATTAGGGTTTCTCTTAGAATCACCCTCAATTAGGGTTTCTCATGGAATCACCCTCAATTAGGGTTTCTCATAGAATCACCCTCAATTCGGGTTTCATGAAGCATCTTTTCAAATTAGGGTTTTTCATGATGTTACCCTGAATTGGGATTTCTCATATTATCATCCTAGTTTAGAGTTACACCATTACCCTAGATTAGGGTTACATCTGATATTGCTCTAAATTAGGGATAGGGCTCGACAACCTTCTTGATTAGGGTTTCATAATCTCTTTATTAAGGATCATACCCTAATTACATAATTATTCAAATTGAAGGTGTTAAGGCTTGACCTTTACATGATTATTATACATGTATGAATTCCTCTCTCTTTCATCCTCTATAGGATGTTGACTAGATCAAACTTGGTTATATTAGGTCAACCAACCCTTCAATTAATTACATTCAATTAGAAAAGACATAGTGTATTGAAGTATTGCTTATTTAAGCTTCAAGGATTAACTTACCTAAGGTTACCAATCACTTGGTACCTTAAAGGTACAACCCTAGTGATTATCTTTGAGATAAATCAGTAACAATTATAGGGTCAATTGATCCTTCATCACAATAAGTTTTCAATTGATATGATCACATTGAATCACTAAATGTTTCTTAACCTTTTACTCTCTAAATGGTTTGAAACCGTTTAGGCAAGAAGTGTGTTGAAACCGATTGGACTTGGGTCTTTAAATGGTTTGAGAACGTTTGGACCCAAAGGGTCTTGAGACCGTTTGGACCCAAACGGTCTTAAGACTGTTTGGTCCAAACCATGTCAAAACCGAATGGACCAAAAAGGTCTTTCAACACTTAAACAATTCAAGGTTTCAATCAATGAACCAACTATCATTTGAATAATTGATTCATTACTCAATTGAACTATTGAATCATCCTTCAATTAGACCATAAATTAGGGTTTTGAACCCAATTGAACTAGAATTTATAATCAAGAAACCTTGAATTAGGGTTTTGAAATCGAGGAACCTTCAATGATTAACATTGTGGAACCGATTCAATTGAAATCAATGAATCATCATCAAATTATGATATGACCTGACCTCAAACGGTATTGAGGTCATTTGGATGACCACCAAACAGTCTTGAGACCGTTTTCCCCATCCCATCACTAAAATTTGTGAAATTCAATTAGGGTTTAGATCATTGGATTGATCATCAAATCATCTATTGATTGCATTTCAATTTGATATCTCTGGGTCTTAAAATATTCAACCCTAGACCTCCAAATGATCTTGGTTGACCTCCAAACGGTCTTGAGACTGTTTGGGTGACCTCCAAATGGTCTTGAGACCGTTTGGGTGAGTCAACCCAAAAATTAAATCAATCACTTGAGAATTTCAGCACTCAACCCGATTAGGGTTTGCATTTGAGGGATCATTCACAATTGAAACCATTAAGATCAAACCAATTGAAACCATTGGATCAATATCCAATTACATCAGAATATTTCCTAAAATGGTCAACCACTCCAAACGGTTTGAAACCGTTTGGTTTCAAACAGTTTGATGAAACCGTTTGGCCAATTTCATTGAAACTGATTGGTCCAAAATTTTGAAATTGTTTGCCTAGGATATTAATTGAGGTGTGTGCTTGTGATGAAATCGTCATATTCAAGCTACAAACCCACGAAACTTGTTGTAATTTCCATGGTGATTTCATCAATCATTCAAATAAAATTTCGGGAATGAAGAAGGAATCAACAATTGATAAAGATATGGAATCAATAACAAAGTTCAAGGGTTCAAGCTATAAAACCTGCCTCCAATTGAGCTTCAAAGCTTCAAGCTCACGACAACAATGGTGGATGCAAATCCTTTCACTATTCCAAGGCTCATCCTCAAGCTTTGAGTGAAAAGGAATGGTTAGAATTGAAGATGGGATCGAGATAAGAAGAAATCATGCATTGATTTTTGATTTCCACCATGGAATCAAGGTGAAAGAAGGTCAAGAAGCTTACCATCAGGTTGGGGGTCGTCCTCCTGTTTCTCCATGCTCCCTTGGTCATTTTTGCAAGCAAAGAGTGAAAGTGGATTCGGAATTACCCATCCAAGCTATGGATAAAGGAGCATATATGCATTTTATTAAAAATTCATTTAAGAGAGAGAAAGTAGGGATTATCTCCTCCATTTCCTTGCCACTTTCCGCCTTACCTTCCTTGGTTACGAGGCTATCTAATTTTCCTATTATTCATCTCAATTATCCATGATTTAAAGAAAAGCAAATTAAGCACCTTAAATCATATTATAATAATATCCATAAGTGAGTGGATATTTCTTTTTCTTATAATAATGTGAGTGGGTTCTTCACCTCCTTTAGATATTTTCGTTGCCTTTGCAAGTCACAAGGACGTCCAAATATATAGATTTCAACCATTTCAATTTTGGTTGAAAGGCACTTCAATTAATATATTTATTTTTGCATTAAATTGAAGTAAAGTTCCAATTATGCTTAAATCTTGATTATTTTAATATCAAGATTCTCTCTCCTCCAAAGTGATTCAAATGAGGCGCCCCTCTCATTTTATTTTCTCTACACGATTCCAAGAAACATTAGGGACTATTTTGAAGTGGTAATTTGCATATTGAACCCTGGGTTTTGGATAAATTGCACATTACACCAAAATTAGGTTTTAATGCACACACATTGATTTATCAGCTCTTTCTTGGTACTCGGGCTTTCACAAGCCATACCTCTGCATCATATTCATTCTAATGATGCTTCAACACTTGAGGAACATTTTATCATGCAACATTTGCAAGTTAACCCCTCAACTTGGGTAATTTGCACTTTAGTCCAAAACAGACAAAACATTATTTCAACATTATTCAAAAAGGACTAAAATTAAAATCTAAGTTCCTATTGAACCTTGATTACTTTTCAAAAGATAAGATAAAGCATATAATTATCTTTCTTAAACAAAACACCTAGGGTTAAAGCATAACCCAGGCCAGGGATGTTACATGAACAACCTTATTAATATTCATGGGTTCAAAGATAAGGAGTTCCTGTTAGATGATTCTGTGTGGATATTATTAATGAGGTATTGAGAATTAATTGTCCTTTTGACAATGATTTGACAGTTGTGTGTTCTTGGATCTATCTAAAGATGACAACTACATCACTAAGTTAGCATACAAGCAACTCATAGAATTTGAGGATATCACAGTTGAAGGAGAGTGGAATATGCTACGGAAAACTAAGCCTACAAAGAGAGTAAAGTTTTTTCATGTGAGATGTTTTCCATGATGTAATCCTCATAAACAACTGAAGAAACACAAGACACACAACCCGTTACATCACTTGTTACAAATGTAATCAACATTTCTAGACAACTTTTCATGTGTTGAGAAACTGCATATTTTCTAGGGGAGTTTGGGAGCATCTCTTTGCATGTCCTAAGCACTAAAATTATTTGCACCAAACTATATCAGTGATTGGTTGAAGAATAATATCTTCCTTGAGGACTCCAAATGCATCCAGTTTATGGTTAGATGTTGGTACATTTAAAATTGTACAAATAAACATATCTTCAAAATGAGGAACACCAAGGTTGAAGATCAAGCCTTGGTTATTAGAAAGGAAGCAGCAGCCACCCTGAAGGAATTAGAAAATGTATCTATCCACAAAGCCATTCCCGTAGTAGGATTGGTTTGTGTACGATTTAAGAAGTCATCTCATTGCTTTGGCCAACTGGCTCAGACCTACTGACATTGTAGGAAGCTAAAATTTAGACGTAGTAGGAAGTTAAAATTTAGAATATGGAGATTTTCAAGAGTTGTCACTTTTATTAGGAAACATACATTGAAAGATTATGACCTTGGTTTTTGCCACAAAAAGAATGTCATAGACTGACTTATAGATAAAAAGTTTACTCATAAGGTTGTTAGTAACGCCAATTTTGTGTTCCATAATCGATGTCAACAATCTTTCAATGTCTTTTTTACTCTAATAACCAATTTAAAATTTTATCTTTTTAAATAGTAGGTCTACAACCTACTATCCAACTATTAAGTAGATTGCAGAACTGATGCGATGATTTTGAGTCGCATTTATAGACTTGTTTTACTTGCGTTTTATGCGTTTATTGGTCATTTTGGTGGTTAATATTGCATAATTCACTTACTTTAGTCTATAATCCTTCTCAGTGTCAAATCCCTCTTATTTTATTATTTTGAGCATAAATGATTACAATAATAGGTTTTATCTTGGCTTATGTGGTTTTGTTTTGCAATTCCAGGAAAAACACATATCTACAGCTGTCGATACCATCGACGGCTGTCGATCCTATCGAAACAGCTACAGGTAGGCAGCCGCAAGGAGCAGCACAGAGTCGATACCGTCGATAGGGAAGTTGATGGTAGCGACATTCCATCAGGTTGTTGGCGAGTAGACAGTCGATACTATCGACCTCAAAGTTGATACTATTGATATGTGTAGATTCAATGACGGAAAAGGGATAAAACTGACACCTAAGGGTGTCGATACCATCGACCCACATCGATGGTATCGAGTCAGCATCAGGCACAACAAAGAAAAGAAAAGAAGGCTTGCTGATATCGTGCATAGTCGATACCATCGACCCGCGTCGATGGTATCGACACCGTCAGATCAGAGTTTGTTTCAGATCGACTCTAATCCAACGACTGTGATATTTTTGCAACCTAACTCGGTGATTATACCTAATGACGGCGGCCAAGAGCAGGGTATCACGTCATTAGCCGCTGCACACATCCCGAGAAGGTGTGGAGAGAAGAACAGAGACCAGAAGCATGCCCCAGCCATTTCAGAAGCCGAAGAAGATGTTTTCCACTGTTGAAAGGCTGTAGATTGCACATTCTACGCCGAGGAACACTTGGATCTTCTCCGTTCAGGGGCTTCATTACTTATTCATGTTTTTCTCCATGTTTCCCCTTTTCTCAACCATGTTTTGCTATGAGATGAACATGCGGGGCTAATCCCCTTTATCTTTAGGACCGGGAGTAGCCCGGAGAAGCATTGTATGACATTTTTATGACATTTTTATCATAGTAATTCATAATTTATCTCTTAAATCTGTGGTATGACTTTGTTTTCTCAATTATATTGTTATGCTTGATCACCATAATGATAATCTAATACCTTTAATTACTTTGAAAGAAGAATTAACGGTTGAAAAGAGACGAAATTCACATTAATTAACAAATCCCTTGAACAAGGTGATGTAAGGTTAATGGTGGAAACCCAGAGGTCGTTTCTAATGCACCTAGTTTAGGGTATAGGTTACTACGACGGTGGAACCGACCTAGACATAGGTTGTGAATTGTACCATGACAGTGATAAATTCTGACTACATGCCACTACCCAGATTGAGAGATGAACCTAAGTAACTATATGGAAATTCATATAATGAAAACCCGCGGTGAAACCACAATCCTAAAGATTTCCATTTGAATTGATTAAACTAAATATTTAATCGATTGCTTTATTTTATTTTATTTTCTTTTATTTTTCAAACAACTCTCATAACCTCTTTATTGGTTTAGCTGATTGCGAGTAGTTAGTAGTAGTCTACCGATAATTTAGTCTCCCTGAGTTCGACTCAGACCTCACAAGGGCCTATACTACATTGACGCATGCACTTGCATTCTACGCACGGTAAAATTGTGTCAAGTTTTTGGCACCGTTACCGGGGACACGATAGTTGTCGGCACTACGAGTGCTGCAAGAGGCCATTCTAGGCCATTTTTTTATTTTTATTTCATTATTTTATTATCATTTTAGAAATTCATAGTTCTATCTTTCATATTATTGTAATCGTCTAGCACTGTACTGGACTGAAATTATCATCTTGCAGGTACTGGTGCATGGTGAGGACGCGTAGCACCGACTATACGCAGCAATCACCAGAGGTTCCACTGTCGGGACCAGACGTCAAGGAGAACTATATTCAAGACCAACCAGACGAAATAGATTCCGACTCAGAACAAGAAGCCATGGTAGAAGAGCAGACGATATGGGAGAAGATAAAAGCTTCTTTCTCATCCGCTTCAAAGGGGCCGATAAAGAAGCAGACAATCAATGTTCCAACTTATAAAATTGATCCTGCATTAATAAATTTGGTCAAATCAAATGCATTTCACGGGCTTAAAAATGAAGATCCGGTGACTCATATTAGCCAGTTCGTGGAGAACTGCGACATGATCAAGATAGACAGGTTTCCACAGGAGACATTGTACTTGAAGTTGTTCCCCAACTCTCTGGCGGGAAATGCACGAGAATGGCTACATAATCTTGATGATGAGTATGTGGAATCATGGAACCACATGGTGGAAGTGTTCTTTGAAAGGTTCTTTCCGCCCGAAAAGACAAATGATATGATCAGAAAAATTCATAATTTCTGCCAGAAAGCAGGAGATACTTACTCTGAGACCTGGGAATGGTTTCAGATCATGCTAAGGAGGTGCCCACATCATGGGCTTGACAAGGAGAAGCAGGTCAAAATCTTCTATTTTTCTCTCTCTGAGCATGATAGAAGTAACTTAGATTCTGCAGGTTCAGGTTTCTTCTTAAACAACACAGGCACGAGGTGTTGGGAAATTTTGAAGAACATGGCTAAGGAGCAATCTTGGGGCGACAGAGACGCTGTAGAGCATGTTCGGGCTGTGGGGGAGTCAAAGGCCATCAAAGAGCTAAATGAGAAGATGGACCTTCTAGCAAAGAAACTGCTTGCAAAAGAAGACGCAAAATTAGATGATGAGGCTCAAGTAAAATTCATGCGCCAGCAGCAGGGGTACAGAAACAACAATTACTCATGGAGGAAGGACAAGAAATTTTCCTGGAAGGACCCAAATAATTTCTTGCAGGACCCCGATGCAAAACCCCAACCGTAACCAGAGGATAAGAGCAATGAGTTTCTCAATCAAGTAATAAAGCAGAATCAAGAACTAATGAACACTTTTGGCCAGCAGATCAAGCAACAAGGTGAATTCATGAATCAGTTTGGGCAGACCTTACAGAGTCATGGGGCTCAGATGAGGACGATAGAGACATCTTTGGCACAAATGGCAGCTGAAATAGCAAATTTAAAGAAGCCAACGCAGCAAGGCTTTCCGGGTAATACAAACATTCCAGGAGGAAACCAATAGGCTAAGGCAATCTTGCTAAGGAGCGGTAAGAAGATTTTAAACCCCAGGGCCGATGAACCAAGCACACCCCAACCAGAAACCACATGTGAGGCCACTGAGGAGGTTCAAATTCCAATCACCGAGCCGGTAGAGGATGTGGTGGATAATGTCACATCCAAATCAGTTGTTGAGGATGAGACACAGAAGAGGATGCCATATGTGCCACCACATCAAAGGGCACAGACAGTCCCGATCCCATATCCCAATAGCATGAAAGCCAAGAAAGTGGATGCTCAATTCAAGAAGTTTCTAGATAGCTTTAGAAAGTTGTCGGTCAACATTCCTCTTTTAGAAGCAATCGAGCAGATACCCTCCTACGGGAAATTTTTGAAGGACATCATCACAAAGAAAAGGAAAATCCCTGATACTGAGGTTGTGGTTCTCAAGGAGCAGGTGAGTGCCTTGATCATGGGCACATTACCACCTAAAAGGCAGGATCTGGGCTGCTTCAATATTTCATGCTACATTGGTAAGGTGAAATTCGGTGAAGTACTGTGTGATTCCGGGGCTAGCATAAATCTGATGCCTCTCTCTACGTTTAAGAAATTGGGACTGAAAGAATCAAGGCCAAGCAATATGACAATACAGTTGGTGGATAATTCAGTGGTGAGACCGTATGGTATTTGAGAAGATGTGTTGGTGAAAGTCGATCAGTTTGTATTTCCAGCTGACTTTGTAGTAATGGAAATGCAAGATGAACAGGGCAATGAGTTACTCCTTGGATGGCCCTTCCAAGCCACTGCTGACATGATACTTGAGATGGGGAGAGGTCATTTGACCTTGGGCATCACTGATGATCGGTTTGAGATGGTCATGCCCTCCATCACAATGCAATCAAAAGCTAAGGAGCAATGCCGCATGATGAAGCATTTTGATCAGAATATTTCTATTTATCTAGGTAAGCCATTTCTAGATATGGCTCATGTAATGACTAAGGTGGATAAGGGGACACTGGCTGTAGACATCATGGAGTAGACCAAGGTTGTGTCTCTTAACAAAGCTGTGGGTTTTCCCAATGATGAAGAGTAGGACATCCCACTTTCTACTGAAGATGAGGCCATAGCAAGTTCTGTGTTCAATGCATATCCAGAACTGCCTCTTGAAGCCTGCCTGGTTAATATAACACATGATTGGATGAGAAGCAAGTCACTACAAGAATGTGCCAAGATGCTTCAGGTGCTTCCGTGTATCTACGCTAGGTACTATGAAGACCTTGGAGAACTCCCACCACCGCTTCAGTCATCCTTAATCAACCCGCCAGATTTGGAATTGAAGCCACTACCACCTCATTTGAAATATGCATTTCTTGCTGAGGGTGAGAAGCTGCCAGTGATCATTTTGGCATATCTGAGTGCTGAGGAGGAGGATCAACTACTGACCGTGCTGAAGAATCACTGAGGTGCATTCGGGTGGTCGGTCGCGGACATCAAGGGGATTTCCCCTACATCGTGCCAGCAAAAGATCCGGCTCGAGGAGGGAGCCAAACCTATAATTCAGCCAAAGTGCCGACTAAATCCTAGCATGATGGAGGTCATCAAGAAGGAGGTGATCAAGCTCCTTTCTGCAGGTATGATCTATGTTGTATCTGACTCAACGCGGGTGAGTCCTACACAGGTAGTCCCTAAAAAGGGGGGAATTACAGTTACACATAATTTGTTAAATGAGCCAGACACGACCCGTCTGGTAATCGGGTGGTGTGTATGTATAGATTACCGTAGATTGAATGCTACTACGCTTAAGGATCATTTTCCTCTTCCATTCATTGATCATATTTTAGAGCGATTGGCAGGTCAATCTCATTTTTGTTTTCTCGATGGTTATTCAGGCTACAATCAGATTTCCATTGATCCTAAGGATCAAGAGAAGTCCACCTTCAGTTGTCCTTACGGAACATTTGCATACCTCCGTATTCCCTTTGGATTGTGTAACGCAGCAGAAACTTTTCAGCGTTGCATGCTTGCCATTTTTTCTGATATGGTTGAACGTTGTTTGGAAGTCTTTATGGATGATTTCTCCGTCTATGGTGCGTCTTTTGATGAATGCTTATACAATTTGGATAAGGTTTTGCAACGATGTGTGGACACGCATTTGGTTCTCAATTGCGAGAAATGCCATATGATGGTTAGCGAAGGGATCATGCTTGGACATAAAGTGTCTAGCAAGGGGTTGGAGGTAGATCCGGTGAAGATTAAAGTTATTTCTAAATTACCCCCACCAAACTCGGTAAAAGGGGGAAGGAGTTTTCTAGGTCACGCCGGTTTTTATCGCCGCTTTATAAAAGATTTCTCAAAAATCGCCAAACCATTATCTGAGCTTTTGGAGAAAGATGTTGTCTTTGATTTTAACGACAAGTGTTTACATGCTTTTAATGTGCTTAAAGAAAAATTGATTTCCGCACCGGTTGTGCAAACACCGGACTGGACAAAACCGTTTGAATTGATGTGTGATGCATCAGATTTCACAGTAGGGGCTGTTTTAGGACAACGTGTGGACAATAAACCCGCTGTGATTTTCTATGCATCCAAAACTTTAAATGAAGCACAATTGAATTACACGACAACTGAAAAAGAGCTTCTTGTCATTGTTTTCTCTTATGAAAAAATCCGACAATATCTTATAGGATCTAAAGTCGTGGTATGGACGGACCATGCCACCACAAAGTACTTGATGGAAAAGAAAGATGCCAAACCTAGACTGATTAGGTGGATCTTACTGTTACAAGAATTTGATATTGAAATCAAAGATAAGGCGGGAATAGAAAGTGTGGTTGCACACCATTTGTCTAGGTTGGAAAGGGTAGATGAGAAGGATGTGCATATACCCATTACCGAGATGTTTCCTGATGAACAATTTCTTTCTGTTAAATCTAAAGATCCTTGGTTTTCTTATATTGTTAATTATCTTGCCTACAAAATTATCCCAGATGATTGGACATACCAAGAGAAAAAGAAGTTTTTCCACTCTTTGTGATATTATTTCTGGGATGACCCTATTCTGTTGAAGCAGTGCAGGGACGGTGTGTTGCGCAGGTGTGTACCGGAGGTGGAATATGAAAGTGTCCTTCGTCATTGCCATACACTACCGACTGGTGGCCACCATGCTAGTTCCAGAACGGCGGCCAAGGTACTTGAGAGTGGCCTTTACTGGCCTACTTTGTTCCGGGACGCATATGACTATGTGCAGCAATGTGATTCCTGCCAACGGGCAGGTAACATTTCAAAGCGACAGGAGAAGCCCCTCAATGTATTTCAAGAGGTCGAGGTGTTCGATCTGTGGGGTATTGATTTTATGGGACCCTTTGTGTCCTCCAACTCTAACTTGTATATTCTATTAGTTGTTGACTATGTATCAAAGTGGGTAGAGGCAATACCCACTAGGACTAATGATGTCGTTGTAGTGTGCAGGTTTGTCAAAGAATACATTTTCTGCAGGTTTGGTGTACCAAGAATGATTATTAGTGATGGAGGTACACATTTCTGTAATCAGAAGTTCGCAACATTGTTGAGAAAGTACGGTGTAAAGCACAACATTGGTACCCCGTACCACCCGCAGACACAGGGGCAAGTGGAAGTCTCCAATAGAGAGATTAAGAAGATCTTGGAGCGCAGTGTGGCTTCGACGAGAACAAACTGGAGCACCTTGCTACCATACTCTTTGTGGGTGTATAGGACGGCGTTTAAGACACCTATAGGCACTACGCCTTTTAAGTTGGCTTATGTTCGGGCCTGCCATTTGCCGGTGGAATTGGAGCATAAGGCACACTAGGCGCTGAGGAAGCTGAATTTGAACTATGATGAGGCAGGAAGGAAATGTATGCTAGAGCTAAATGAACTTGATGAGCTGAGGATGAATGCATATGAAAGCTCATGGATCTACAAGGAGTGAACAAAGCTGATTCACGATCGGCATATTCAGATGCGTGTCTTCAAGAAGGGAGATCGTGTGCTCTAGTTCAATTCAAGGTTGAAGATGCATCCCGGGAAATTGAAATCCAGATGGAGTGGACCGTTTACTATAGAGGAGGTCAGGCCACATGGAGCAATCATGGTGCATGATGGCAAGACAACATTCTTGGTTAATGGACAGCGATTGAAGTTGTACTTTGGTGAAGATTACACGAGGAAAGTGCATGAGGTCAAACTCATTACACTTCCGGATGCATGAGGAGCTTGATTTCGTCTAGCCTAAGACTTTAAATAAGGGTGCTTGTTGGGAGGAAACCCAGCCATTGGTAGTTTCGTTTAGTTTCTTTTACATTTGTAAGTTATTTTGATTCGATTTTGTTTTTAGTGTAAACAAGGTACCTTGATCGTTTGTTCAATGTGCAAGACTGAGGCAGGGTTGATACCATCGACCCTTGTGTTGATGGTATCGACATGGGTACAGTTAGGCTTGGGATCTGATCTCCAAACCACGACATAATCACGATTTAAACTTAGCGGAAGCGATTCGATAAACAGCGGAAGACAAAAATCACGGGAAATTAAAACTTTTCGAGACAAGAGCTTGAATCCTTAAAAGCTTCTTTCATAACAAGAGATAAACTGTTTACATCTCATGATAATTACTTCTTGAGTAATTATATACATCAAGATACAAAATCTCAAGAACTCATAACAAAAGACTCAATCTATAAGTGGTTACCATGGCTTTGACCATTTGGAGGCTTCAACATTGATAATCATAAACGATTGAAATCATTGAACCATGTTGGAGGTCCAAACGGTTTGAGACCAAGTGGACCAAACGGTCTCAAGACCGTTTGAGGTCACATGGTCTCAAGACCGTTTGAGACCTCACGGTCTTAAGACCATTTGAGGTCACATGGTCTCAAGACCGTGTGAGGCCTCACGGTCTCAAGACCGTTTGGGGCCAAACGGTCTCAAGACCGTTTGGACTCAAACGATCTCAAGATCGAGAGACACCAAACGGTCTCAAACCGTGTGAGCCCTCTCGGTCTTGAAGTCAAATTTGTTAAACAGTCTACACCCTCACACGGTTTGGGCAAACGATCTTGAAGGTCACACAGTCTTGGAGTCAACCCTAGCAAACGGTCAACTCATCCAAACGATTTCAAACCGTTTGAAGGTTGAAGGTTGAAACCGTTTGAGGTTTTCAAAGGTTGATTTCACTTAATCACTTGAAGATGTAAATGGTCCAATGATGCTCAGATCTAAACCCTAATGGTAACCTAGGACATTAGGAGGTTAAGTGAATAATGAATTAACCCATGATGGTGATCAATGGGGTGAATTACCAAAATACCCTTGAGGGGTTCAACTGAGTAAAACCTTGTTCAAATCAAACCCTAATCACATGATAGTGATGTTTTGGCTTATGTTAGCCATGAGGGCTTAACCCAACTTGATCTAGAGTGGTGTTATCACCATCTACTAGTATGAGGAGAGAGAAAGTACCTTAAGAGAGAGAAAGTACCCCTTTAGGGTGGAAACTCAAGTAAAGAACCTTCAATATACATGAATGTGCATGATTAGGGTATGATCCACCTATGTGAGATCATGGGAAACCTAATTATGATATATGATGAATCTTAAGCTAATCTGAGAGCATCAATGATGATGTTCCTCATACATAATGATGTTATGAGTTCAATTCACCATGTAATGTGAACAGTAAACCCTAATTCAAGGGTAATGACATGTAATGTGAATAGTAAACCCTAATTCAATGGTGATGACATGTTATATGAGTATTAAACTCTATTTGATAAGAATCAAAGAACTTGGCTCTTATAACAAGAGTGGAAAGTATAATCATTGTTTTGAATTACCTTTATTAGTTGAATTAACCATGCAGGTTCTGATATGAAGGTGATCATATCCAGGTATGGATGATGATACTATATTCATTGATAGCATGTTGTTAGCTTTATGAATAGTAAAATATCTTGATGTCTTGTCAGTGGCATCCTATGATTTAATGGGCTGTGAGAGCCATGAATACCATCAAGGTCATGCTTTAGAGATGACTTGTGATGAGTATACTGAGAAATGATGATTGATGTGAGTTAGGTTTGTTGCATTTAGTATTCTACTTTTATAGCTGTTATGCTACTGTTATTGTTTGAAGAACAATGTATGATGTAAGAGAATACTGAATGTACCTAACTAATCAAGTGAAATGTAGAGCCCTGATCATAGATCCATCATTGTCAGAAATCAAATGATGGTGAAACAGGTTTTCCTACGGGAACTCCTGGATCACATACTGTTGAGTATGTTGGGTATATGGATGTGTAGAACCTTACATCCTAGTGTAGGAATTTTATGTAGATGTATAATCCATCAACCCTTCACTATAATTCCATACCGTATCAGTGGATGGTAAACATGAAACCTCCTGATGACGAAGAAATCACAGATATCCGTATCAGTGGAAGATAAACATGAAATCTCCTGATGACGAAGAGAGTACAGAACGCCACTGTAACTCTAAAATAGCGAAGGACCAGATTACCCTGGTGAGCTATTATAGTAGAGACATGAGATGTCCTACGAGTTATCCTCTTACTGACTGAGGAAGGTGAAGGCCATGAGAATCCGGCTCTTTCGATGACCTAGTATGATACTGAGGCACTTAGCAGTGATTGGTTGGAGTATGAGTGGTAAACCTCATCTCCACAGGGCATAAAAGTAATGTTTGAAAAACATACTCTACAGCGTAGTATACCTGTTAGAGATAACTACGAGTTAGTTGATTGATGTTACACTGTATAGTGCATATGTTCTTCATGCTTGATAAATGTTGAACTCTTGTTTACAACTGCATATGCTATTGAATACTTTGTAAGCTTTTACTGCTTAAGTTATTCTTTGATTTTATAATAAAGCTTCTGGCGGAGAGTTATAACTCTCGCTGGGATGATTATGTACAATTGTCTCACCCCATAGACTTCAACTTTTTAGGTGAACGTCGAGGACGGAGGAACAGGTCTACAGGTGACCAGTCCCAGCAGCAGCAGCACCAGGAGCAGTAGTAAATCTCAGGTGGAGATTTAGCCTTCCATGTGGTGTAGTTAGAGTTATATCGTGGTTTGGAGATCAGAGCCCACATAGGCGGCTGCAAAAATTTCTCTGTGTCAATACTATCGATGGCCTCATCGATGGTATCGACCTACCATCATGTTGCTCGCCAAAACAAGGTCAATAGTATCGACATGGATGTCGATACTCGCGAGATCTCTGGAGATATTCAGACGAAATTTGTCTCAGTGAAGTCGATACCATCGACGGGCCTGTCGATGGTATTGACCCGGTTACAGGCAAAAAGCGGCGGCCGGGCCTCGCGAGGGTGTTTGCCCTAAGTAGAGTCAATACTATCGACTTGCGTCGATAGTATCTATGTGACACGTCACCGATCTGCGAGAGGAAATCAACGACGATCGCTGCATCAAGAGAGTCGATCCGTGGGATGGGTCGATACCATCGACTTGCGTCGATGGTAGCGACGCGTCATCGATCCGGGCCCCCACATCAGGCTATCGACAACCGTCGATACTAGCGGAAGACCGGATTGTGCTACAGGTGTCGATACCATCGACCCGCGTCGATGGTATCGACGGGTGCACAGCAGCGACGACCTCAGCTATAAAAGGAAGGGATGGTTGTCATATGACGTCACACTTTTAGAGCCTTTTCCCTCCACTTGTGGCGTGCGTCTTGTTGTGCAACTGGAGCCCGACTACGAGCATCCAATGAGCGTGATCTTCCCCGAGCCTTCACTGAGCGGAGATTGTCTTCTCCGAACTTCACCAAGCTCCATCTTCTATTCCTTCTTTCTCGGCGACGATGGTGCGTACAACCGGTGCATCTTCTTCACAGGCATATCCTATGGAGATCCCCGAGTTCATTCCTCCACCTACTGCATCTATTCCTCATCCGAGGATTGTTCACCCTTCCGCAGAGGTCCTGAAGGTCTATGAGGAACTGATGAAGAGAAAGATCGAGCCCACGCGCTATGTTGATCGGACAATGGTCTGTGACCTGGGATTTAATGACAACCTCGCCTACGTCTTGAATGGGCAGGCGAGACACACAACCAGGAGGCCCGATGAGCTGGAGTTCCACGCCGATGGCCAGCCATTCTTCAGTGAGTGGCCGACTTACAAGGAACTCGTGGCGGAGTTCATGGCATCATTGGACATCAATGTGTTGCCCAATGACTTGATCGCCACTGACAGAGAATGGAAGAAAGGGCGAGTGTCATTCAGACTCTTCAACATCAACTACACTATCACACTCGCCCAGTTCAACTCGGTGTACAACTGGTATCATGACGCTTACCAGCACCGGAGGCTAGATAACGGGACGGACTATGACGCCATCTTCGCCCAGCTCGTGACTGCACCTCCGGGCAAATCCGTCAGCTACCACAACGCTGTAGTGGCGGATTTCGAGCATCCATTTGTGCAGATTCTTCACCGAATGCTCTGCACCACGCTGTTGTTGGATCTTATATGGGTGATTAGATGCTCTAGAGGGGGGTGAATAGAGCTGAAAGCACTTAAACAAAATTCATTAAACCTTCAAGATATATCACAAGATAAGGTTGCTAAATAGGAATTTTGTGTGCAACTAAATCATGCATAGCAAGGATAAGAGAGATTGAACATGCACCAATTAGACAAGCTATTTAGAGTGGTTCCACACTTCAAACTAGAAGTGTGTCAGTCCACTTTCTTAGAGAGGTCAACCTCTAGGACTTCCAACAATTGCACTCTTATATTCACTTATAAGACTTACAATACATGACCAACAAAGGACTTACCTATCCAATACAAAGAGTCTTCAACCTTACCAAGGACTTACCCACTTTGCAAGAGTCTTCGACCTTCTCCAAGGACTTACCCACTCTTACACAAGTCTTCGGCCTTGTAGGAATTACCCACTCTTCTTGGATCTTCCGCCTTTGATTTCACCTTCACTCAGAGAAGCTTCCACCAAGGTCTTACCCACTTGAGCTTGAGTCTTCTTCCTTCTCCAAGGGCTTACCCACTCCAGCTCCAAGTCTTTAGCCTTGATCTTCACCAAGGGACGCATTCCCTTGTTCTTCTTCACCTCTCTTGGACAAGAGAGAGAACCTTCATCTTCATGATTGTAAATGAGAGAAGTGGAGGTGGTGGAAGTGAGAGCCTCACAAGATATACATGTAGGACTAGATCTCTTACAGATTTCCTACTCACTCTAATGGATGTAGCAAGTGATTAAGCTTAGAGAGAGAGGAGGCTGTAGGAAGCACTCAACTATAGAATAGGAACCTCACAAAGAGTTTGCAATGAATGATCAACCTTGGAATGAAGCCCAAGGGGTCCTATTTATAGATGGGGATGCCTCTTAGCCTTTGGGAACACTTATGAATGAAAACTAGCCGTTTTGTGGCTTGCAACAGATCTATTTTCACTTGTTGCAACTCCACAACGGCTAGAAACACTTTTCTGCACTTTTCTGTACAGTGCAATTGGTCGAGTTTTAATGGGTGTAACTCGACCGATCAAGTAGGAGGCAAACCGATGTTCAAAGGATCGGTCGAGTTTGTCCTGAGGAAACTCGACCGAGCATTTCAACTGGAAATGGCCTACTACCCAATCGGTCGAGTTCTGTGAGTGCACAACTCGACCGATGCAATCTTCAGAAAATCGATCAAGGTTGATCGGTCGAGTTTCAGGGTGGGAAACTGGACCGACCAAGTGCCTGTAATTGATTTTCAAAGATGCATTTAAAGTGATCTAATATTCGATCTAAGTGCTCCTGATATTTTTCTAAGCTTAATTACAAGTCATACAATCATTACAAGTGATTTACAACATGATTCTAATGGATATACATCATATTACAAAAACATGCACTTGTATGACTTTGACTTGTCTTTTCTCCAATTTGATATGCGCAAGTTAGGGAAATTTGAGTGTGTCTATACCTAATCTGAAATCACTCAAGTAGAGACATTAGACACCAATATGTGGAATGGTTAGTCATCATCAAAACATGGGTTTATTTAATTTAGACGTGAGTCAATATTGACCTAATTGACCTTGAGTCAACAATCTCCCCCATTTTGAAGATGACAAACCATTCCATAAATGTATTGAAAGCTTTCAAGTAAAATCATACCTTCGGAGAAACCTAGGGTTTTCAATAGAATTGAGTTCATATGCTCCCCCCTCAATTGATGCACATGGAGTTTTCATACTCCCCCTCAATTGATGCTATTTCTCCTGCATGGTTAGCTTTCATAACATTTATAGAATACTATGTCTTCTACTCATATATGTTCTACACATATATGTCTTCTCCCATTTACCTTCTCCCCTTTACATGAACATACTTCTCTTCTTCATGTAAGACATGCCTTCTTCCTCTTTTTAAAAGAAGACATATCTTTCTCCCCCTTTGTCATTTCAAAAAGGTGGGGGTATGAAGAAATAAGAAACATCACTTGTTAAAGAGAAAAAAGATAACACAAAATATATATAAGGAGAGTAGAAGAGCACAGATAGGGGCTTGTACAAGCATAGAAAGAAAAGCAAGTTAAAGCATATACTTGAACACCCCAAAATGCAAGATAAAGTGCTGCAGAAAAATAATAAATTGCAATTTTGACCCTCAAGATGATGGAATTTGATCAAAAACCATCGGAGCTCATGGCAAAGCGATGAGTCTTGCTCAGAAGGTTGTTTCTGCATGAAAAACACTAGTCTTGCACCAAAAACTGAAACTGGAGCAAAAGCTGCATAAAATCCAAAAATACTCCAATTTCTACATATAATGTAGATCTATGTACCCTGCATCGCAATGTTATGCAAGTAGCTCAAGATAGTAGATATGCAATTTTAAGAAATAATCTTGAGCATGTATGAGACAAGAAACAAGCATAGCATATAGATGAGCAAAGAAGCCAATTATAAACAGGGTTAGAACTACATGTATATGAACTACTAGTAGATGATATCACAAGTTAGGACTACTAGTAGGATCTAGATCATAGCAAGAGATACCAAAAGATACACAAGATAAAGCAAGCTATGATTAGATATAGAGATATATCCAAACAAAGAGATAAGCAATTTTAGAAGCATGAAAGGATATAACTCACTAGATATGCATCCTTACCATTACATGATTACCCCTATGAACCTCAAGGTTGTATCAAAACAAGATATACACCTATAGAGATGTAGCAAGTTAGAGTACAACGGAAGCAATTTTATACACAACCAAGAGATCCAAAGAGATCATCATCAAAACTTGCAAAACAACTCAAAGCAAGTAATTGCAAGATATAGATATACCAATTTAGAGCAATTAGAGAGATAGAGTTGTATGCAAGATAGGCAATTTAGAACATGGCAATATGCATATATAAATATACCAAAAGAGAGTGCCAAAGAATAAGGCTATTGGTTGAGAAAATCTAGTTGAGAGGGAAATTTTCATTCAATAAGCCAACTGTGTATTCTATGCACAGTGTTATCGGTTGAGTTCTGTGCATTGACAACTCGACCGATGACAACTGTTGGCAACACCTATTGGTGCCCATCGGTCGAGTTTCACCAGGGAAAACTCGACCGACAGAGCAGCTGTCAAAAAGCACATATATTTCATAAAAACATATTTAAAGGCATGCTAAAAATACAAACCATATCCAAACATGTCTAAGCAAGTTAGTAATGCACTATAGAAGCATTAGAAATAGTTTTTAAGCAAGAGTGAGAAGGGAAACACAAAATACCACTTTTGACTCAAAAACCATATGTATAGTGCACACTAACTTGACAAAAACAAGTTAGGATAGGTTATAAGCAATAAAACATTTACCTTTGTGCTTACCATTTCCTTTTCCACTTGTTGTCACCCTCTACACATCTCACCTTTCTTCTTTCATGTGGATTGAGAAGTCAATTTGCAATTCAATAGCTCAAGTCAATCCATTTGCAAGTACCTACAAGAAGAAAGATGAAATGGTCCCCAATCATATTTTTGGGTCCGGAGGGGTTAGTTTAGCAACCCAAGTTCTATTGCTCTTGGGTGCTTTCCTAAAAGGAAAACAATTAGAATAATGACCATATTCATTGCAATAGTTGCATGTGCCCATAGTCTTGGAACTAGAGGATTCTCCATGGAATATTGGAGGTCCTTTATCTTTGTTGTTCCCTTGACTACTATCATACCCTAAACCATGTCTACCAATTTGTTTAGTAGTATGGTGTAGGATATCATTAAGATTCTTTTTACCCACTAAGAATCTTTGCAAAGAAGATCTCAAACTATCATTATCATGCTTAAGAGAAGCAATAGTAGAAGACAAATTTTTGATATTATCTCTAGCATGCAAAAGATCTTTTTCTAAGCAAAGATTTTTAGTTAAATAAGAGTCTCTATTAATATGAAGAGCAGCAACATCATTCTCTCTATTTGTAGAACTAGAACAAGATTCATGCCCATTGATTTTAGCAAGAAAGGAGGCATTTTCTATTTCTAATTCATGCAAAACAAAATCTTTGTCCTTGTTTTCAGATTTAAGAACATCAATATCATGAATGAGAGAATCAATAATTAAAGTATGCTCTTCATTAGAACTAGGCACAAGAGGTTGAGGTTCTAGAAATCTAACCTTATCAAGTAAACTAGTATTTTCAAGCTTAAGAGAATCTACTTGACTAAGACAATCATTTTTATCATCAAGCAAGCAAGAATTAGCATGTTCAAGATCATCTAGTTCTACATGAAAATTATCAACAATTTTAGCAAGCTTTTTCTTTTTCCTTTTAGAAGACTTAAGAGAGGCACAAATATCATGAATAATAGCAATTAAAGATTCTTTATCTAAAGAGTCTAGATTTACCTCACTCGAGTCTTCACTTGTTGACGCTATAAGGGCAAAATGGCATTCTCCTTCATCACTTGAGCTTGAGCTTGATCCTTCTCTTGAATCTTCACTTGAGCTTGAGTTGGAGGAGCCACTTGAGCTTGAGTGCCATTTCTCCTTCTTGTGAAGATGGGTCTTTTTGCCTTGTGGGCAATCTTCCTTGTAGTGACCCTTCTTTCCACATGTGAAGCACCGGATGGAGGAGGACTTGCCTTTGTAGAGTCTACCCTTGGAGTACATGACATCTTCTTCAACTTGAGAGGATGGAGAAGCTTGACCAACAATAGCCTTGATTTGAGCTTTGATTTCAGCCTTCTTCATTCTCTTGAGTTCTTTCTCCTCTTGTCTTTCTAATTCCTCCCTCTTGTCAAGTGTGGCTTCATGTTCTTGTAGATTTCCAATGAGCTCTTCAATAGGAATATCCCTAAGAGACCTTGCTTCTTCAATAGAAGTCACCTTGGATTCCCACCTCTTGGGGATAGTTCTAAGGATCTTTGAGTTGATCTCTCCACTAGATATAGGATGTCCTAGAACAGCAAGACCATTCAAGATGGTGTTGAGCCTTGAATACATGTTGGCTATGCTCTCCTCCTTTCCCATCTTGAAGTTCTCAAGAAACCCTTTGAGCATGTAGACTTTTCTTCCTTCACTTGATCTGTCCCTTCATAAGTGATGCAAAGCTTTCTCCATACCTCATAGGCCGTCTCAGAAGAGGAAATCCGGTTGAACTCGATGGGGGTCATGGAGGCATATAAGATGTGCATTGCTCTAGCATTCAAGGTTGCTTTCATCAAGGCGGCTTCATCCCATTCTTCAATCTTTGTCTTTGGTTGCATGTATGGGCTATTCACCATTTGCCACATCTCAAGACTTGATCCTTGGATGTAGAATTGAAGCCTTCTTCTCCAATAGAGGAAATTGCTCCCATCAAAGATTGGTAGGCTGATTCTCCCTCCTTGGTAGTCACCCATCTTCTCCTACTTGTTGAAGTATGCTTGGAGAAGACCCGCTCTGATACCACTTGTTGGATCCTAGATGGGTGATTAGATGCTCTAGAGGGGGGGTGAATAGAGATGAAAGCACTTAAACAAAATTCATTAAACCTTCAAGATATATCACAAGATAAATAGGAATTTTGTGTGCAACTAAATCATGCATAGCAAGGATAAGAGAGATTGAACATGCACCAATTAGACAAGCTATTTAGAGTGGTTCCACACTTCAAACTAGAAGTGTGTCAGTCTACTTGCCTAGAGAGGTCAACCTCTAGGACTTCCAACAATTGCACTCTTATATTCACTTATAAGACTTACAATACATGACCAACAAAGGACTTACCTATCCAATACAAAGAGTCTTCAACCTTACCAAGGACTTACCCACTTTGCAAGAGTCTTTGACCTTCTCCAAGGACTTACCCACTCTTGCACAAGTCTTCGGCCTTGTAGGAATTACCCACTCTTCTTGGATCTTCCGCCTTTGACTTCACCTTCACTCGGAGACGCTTCCACCAAGGTCTTACCCACTTGAGCTTGAGTCTTCTGCCTTCTCCAAGGGTTTACCCACTCTATCTCCAAGTCTTTAGCCTTGATCTTCACCAAGGGATGCCTTCCCTTGTTCTTCTTCACCTCTCTTGGATAAGAGAGAGAACCTTCATCTTCATGATTGCAAATGAGAGAAGTGGAGGTGGTGGAAGTGAGAGCCTCATAAGATATACATGTAGGACTAGCTCTCTTATGGATTTCCTACTCACTCTAATGGATGTAGCAAGTGATTAAGCTTAGAGAGAGAGAGAGGAGGCTGTAGGAAGCACTCAACTATAGAATAGGAACCTCACAAAGAGTTTGTAATGAATGCTCAACCTTGGAATGAAGCCCAAGGGGTCCTATTTATAGCTGGGGATGCCTCTTAGCCTTTGGGAACACTTATGAACGAAAACTAGCCATTTTGTGCCTTGCAACAGATCTATTTTCACTTGTTGCAACTCCACAACGGCTAGAAACACTTTTGTGCACTTTTCCATACAGTGCAATCGGTCGAGTTTTAATGGGTGTAACTCGACCGATCAAGTAGGAGGCAAACCGATGTTCAAAGGATCGGTCGAGTTTGTCCTGAGGAAACTCGACCGACCATTTCAACTGGAAATGGCCTACTACTCAATCGGTCGAGTTCTGTGAGTGCACAACTCGACCGATGCAATCTTCAGAAAATCGATCAAGGTTGATCGGTCGAGTTTCAGGGTGGGAAACTGGACCGACCAAGTGCCTGTAATTGATTTTCAAAGATGCATTTAAAGTGCTCTAATATTCGATCTAAGTGCTCCTGATATTTTTCTAAGCTTAATTACAAGTCATACAATCATTACAAGTGATTTACAACATGATTCTAATGGATATACATCATATTACAAAAACGTGCACTTGTATGACTTTGACTTGTCTTTTCTCCAATTTGATATGCACAAGTTAGGGCAATTTGAGTGTGTCTATACCTAATCTGAAATCACTCAAGTAGAGACATTAGACACCAATATGTGGAATGGTTAGTCATCATCAAAACATGGGTTTATTCAATTTAGACATGAGTCAATATTGACCTAATTGACCTTAAGTCAACAGCTGTTCGCTCGTGGCGACCTGTCTCTCAGCAAGTTCCAAGAGACAGATTTGTTCTTCCTGCACAAATTGTTGAAGCGTGAGGCGTGCAATTGGGGCGCGTTCTTCTTGACGCACATGATAGCTATAAAGAGGAGTACGCAGAAGGCTCCTATCCATTTTGGAGGGATAATCACACCATTGGCCACCTATCTTGGGTTGGATCTCTCCCATCTCACTCCCCTTTCCACCAGGAGCAAGGTCAACCTGCAGAATCTGCACCGCTCCAACCTCCTCCTGCTCTGTGATGGCTTGGCATATGCACATTGCCATGTTAATCACACATATCAAGAGTGTTCACTTCCAAACCCCGTCTTCAACATCGAGGGTGCTCAACATTTCAGATGGCCTGTCATAGCCATTGATGACTCGGATGAAGACGGTGGAAATGACGACAATGATAATGATGGCGATGAGCATGAAGAGGAAGAGTAGGCCTTCACTCCTCTTTGCGCACGAGTGGCACCCCAGAAGCACCCCCGCATGCATCTGGGTGCATCTTCATCTTCACAGCCTCCGCCACCTCCGCCCTCTCATCTAGGAGAGGATGCCTACTCCATGCAAGGGATGTATACAATGCTGCAAGAGATCCAGCACACCCAACTGCAGTATACAACTTCATACGCCGGTATTCAGGATACAACAAACCGGTTGTTAGATAATTAGAGGGCCATTTTTGAGAATGAGCGCCTCCTCCTCGACAACCAACAACACATACACGACAGGTTGCATAGGATGGAGATGCAGCAGCAGCCCTTCTACGATCATTACTGGAGCCAGAATTATTTTGGGGGGTATCCACAACCTCCGCCCATGCCCCAGTATGATCCGAGCTTCCAGGGGCAATACCCATCTTGGGACCCCACGGCTCCGCAGTACCCGCCTCCTCCTGAAGAATGATCGGTATCGCTGTTCCACCTTTTAAGGTTGTTTTTGACTATGAGGGAATAGTCGAATTCAAGCTTAGGGGGGGAGTTGGAACATCTCTATCCTTTATTTTTCCTAGTTTTAAGTGTTTATTGTTTGTCTTTTGTCATTTATTTCTTGTAGTTCTTAGTTTGTTTGTAGGATCCACACTCTATCTAGTGTAATTGTGGATGTCTTAAGTCATGTGTCATCTCGTTGCTTGTACATGGGAATTAGGGGCAAATTAAAATTTTTTTAGTGTTTTTGCAAGCTTGTGTTGTTTAACTTTGAGCACATAACTTAAGGAAATAATTGGGTTTGTCAACTCTAAAATAGGAAATCACAACTATACATTCCTATGATTCATGAAAAGTGGACGGAACTGGTTGTTTGAGCCTAAACTGACCAAATGATAATGAGACTTTAATTTGAAATGAGAGAGAAAAACCTCTTAATTACTACACAGGTCATTAAGGAGGGACTCATAATAATTTTCAAAGGTTTAGTCAGTTAGTCTTGTGATCTATCCACCCCATTGTTTTCATAATCCACCTTAAGAACTGGAAGTACATTACAGTTTTAATTTTTTTGATTGCATTCCATTTAGATAGGTCTTGCATTGCAACTATTTTCACATATTTGGCATGAAAATGAAAAAAAATAGACTAGTTATACATGCACATATTCCTCAGGTGTGTGTCATTTAGTTGCATACATGTCATTTTGTAACTGCATTCACATTTTTGTGCATAAAGTACATCATGCATCTTATGTCTTCTAAAACATAAAAGGTGATGACCTTGTTCCATACCTTCTGAATGCTTCAAATGTATAAGTTATGCAACAATAAGTGAGCCGGACAAACAATTCGTTTTCAGCTATGAAAATAAGGGCTTAAAAAAGACAGTTTTGAATAAAAAAGAAAAAAAATAAGAGAGAATTGAGAAGTAAGAATGAGAGGGATAAAGGAACCTGTTCTCACTGCCTTTTAGAAAAGAATAATTAGATGATGTAGTTCTCTTAGATATTCCATTTCACCTTGAGACGGGATGATGGTGCATGCATCATTCTACCCAAATGTAGGCATTAGGGCATTTTCACGTGCATATGCATCATTTAGGTCATTTTTGCTTTGTGCATGTTACAACCATATAATGCTTCCATTTCTTCCATGAGCCACCCATTCCATCCACCCGTTGCTCGAATTGGTAGGCCACCGTGATTTTCTCCTCACTCGTTAATACCAGGAGAGCTGCTTCCATGTAGATGGTAGTTAGGGCGAGCAACGTAGAATAGAAGATCACAAGATGCACCGAGTCTGAACCAGAGAATTTTATTATGTTAACTGCCTTATATGATAGTGTTCATCAATTTTGAGGTAGATATCTTTTATGGATGATTATTGTCACCTTTAGGGTAATTATCATTATGTGCTTAGTGAGGGCCGGAATGTGAATGTCCAGAGGGGATCATATGGTGATGTTTATTGTGATAATCTGTTCTTTAGTTGACCCTCACAATTATATTCTAGAGTTTGTTGCTTGAGGACGAGAAATGTTCAAGCTTAGGGGAGTTTGATGCGATGATTTTGAGTCGCATTTATAGACTTGTTTTACTTGCGTTTTATGCGTTTATTGGTCATTTTGGTGGTTAATATTGCATAATTCACTTACTTTAGTCTATAATCCTTCTCAGTGTCAAATCTCTCTTATTTTATTGTTTTGAGCATAAATGATTACAATAATAGGTTTTATCTCGGCTTATGTGGTTTTGTTTTACAATTCTAGGAAAAACACAAATCTACAGCTATCGATACCATCGACGGCTGTCAACCCTATCGACACAACTACAGGTAGGCAGCCGCAAGGAGCAGCACAGAGTCGATACCATCGACAGGGAAGTCGATGGTAGCGACATTCCATCAGGTTGCTGGTGAGTAGACAGTCGATACTATCGACCTCAAAGTCGATACTATCGACACGTGTAGATTCAACGACGTAAAAGGGATAAAACCGACGCCTAAGGGTGTCGATACCATCGACCCACGTCGATGGTATTGAGTCAGCATCGGGCACAATGAAGAAAAGAAAAGAAGACTTTCCGATATCGCGTAGAGTCGATACCATCAACCCGCGTCGATGGTATCGACACCGTCAGATTAGAGTTTGTTTCAGATCGGCTCTAATCCAATGACTGTGATATTTTTGCAACCTAACTCGGTGATTATACCTAATGACAGTGGCCAAGAGCAGGGTATCACGTCATTAGCTGCTGCACACATCCCGAGAAGGTGCAGAGAGAAGAACGGAGCCCAGAAGCATGCCCCAGCCGTTCCGAAAGCCGAAGAAGACATTTTCCACTGTCGAAAGGCTGTAGATCGCGCATTCTACGCCGAGGAACGCTTGGATCTTCTCCGTTCAGGGGTTTCATTACTTATTCACATTTTTCTCCATGTTTCCCCTTTTCTCAACCATGTTTTTCTCTGAGATGAACATGCGGGGCTAATCCCCTTTATCTTTAGGACCGGGAGTAGCCCGGGGAAGCATTATATGACATTTTTATCATAGTAATTCATAATTTATCTCTTAAATCTGTGGTATGACTTCATTTTCTCAATTATATTATTATGCATGATCACCATAATGATAATCTAATACCTTTAATTACTTTGAAAGAAGAATTAATGGTTGAAAAGTGACAAAATTCACATTAATTAACAAATCCCTTGAACAAGGTGATGTAAGGTTAATGGTGGAAACCCAGAGTTCGTTTCTAATGCACCTAGTTTAGGGTATATGTTACTACGACGGTGGAACCGACCTAGACATAGGTAGTGAATTGTACCACGACAGTGGGCAATTCTGACTACAGGCCACTACCTGGATTGAGAGATGAATCTGAGTAATTATATGGAAATTCATACAATGAAAACCCGCGATGAAACCGCAATCCTAAAGATCTCCATTTGAATTGATTAAACTAAACATTTAATCGATTGCTTTATTTTATTTTATTTTCTTTTATTTTTCAAACAACTCTCATAACCTATTTATTGGTCTAGCTGATTGCGAGTAGTTAGTAGTAGTCTATCGATAATTTAGTGTCCCTGAGTTCGACTTGGGCCTCACAAGGACCTATACTACATTGACGCGTGCACTTGCTTTCTACGCACGGTAAAATCGTGTCAAGAACCTACTACCCTAAAGAATAATAGGTTCCATCCTATATTCAAATTAACAACCTACTGCTTCAAACTTGCAAAAGATGCAATAACAAACAAAAATATACACATCCACATCTACATCATAATCTTCAATTTCCCATTGCAATCTTGTACATATCTTCAAAGTGCACTTTTCTTCACACAAACATTCATAATTCACATGTATTTATTCATTTCACACACTCAATTGACCCATTGATACGAACAAAATCCAAAGTCACTTCAATTCTTATAGTTTCAATTCAAATACAAAGTTTCAAAAACTTGTGAGGAAATGATCCACATCACATAATCATACAAATAATCAAATTCAAACTTTTATGCATAATCACCAATCCCATTCAAATTCACAATCAAATTATTTGATGAAGTATTCTTCCCCCTTTTCTCATTCATCATCTAGAGTCTCTCGTGCATAATCTAGTTGAGCGCTAATATTGCAAAAAGAATGATATAATCATACACTAATATCATATAAAGTAAAGATTTATAATTCAAATTAGATTATACACTTATAGTCAAAGTGTATATTACCTTTTTACATATTCTAGATGTCTTGTGAAGCTGGTATATCGGTTACATTCATATGCTTCATCAGATAGTGTCCCAACACCCAATCATTATCTTGTGTAGGGCACTATAAATTTCATAGTTATGCGAAATGTTAATAAATAAAAAAGCTGAGTTGGCATCACATTTGGAGTCATGAAACACCACAACACTTCTTTAGGATAATGTTTTCCTTGTCTATATACATCTCATCATCCCTTGCAAAATGCTTTTATATCCCTACAAGTTTAAGGAATACATGTTGTTGCATGATTAAGTAGTTACATAATGATGCAAAAACATTAAGAAATATACTAACAGATAAAAAGTAATACTTTATGATTGGGATTTTAAATTAGTGTCCCCTACCCAAAAACATGCTACCCAATGGATCAAGATAACATATAGTGAGCAGGCGTGGACAATCACCAACAGTTCCCAATGGCTACTACTGAATAAAGAATAAGGCAAACAAAAAAAATCAAATTCCATAAAAAAGGTATTTCATAAGTTAAAATTATAACCAAACAAACAAACAAAAACTTATCCAACATTTAAAGATCCAAAACCATGCCCCCAACACTAGAAAAATACTAAGATATAATAGAGAAATAATCAAATATAGCTATTTGTTCTCTATATAATAAATGATGAAATTAGGAATACCACATTGATTATTTGAAACATTGTAGTTTTAGCATACATATGCAATTCTTTAATATATAGAAAACAATTCAAGATATGTATCCACATAAAAAAAGTATCTAGCCATAAATTCTCACCATTTCCAAACTTCTATTATAGAGTTATTTAGTCATCCATAGTGGAAATGATGTGTAATATATTAAATGAATATATTAGCAGCATGATCTTATCCTACGACATCCTCTAACATTCTCTGACACATGGATTGACATATTCTACCCTTGATGAACATTCTCTAACCATCAATACAAGCCTTGACACTAAGGACCTAGGGAGTCAAATAGTTCCTATGGAATCAGATTAGGTTCATGGAACTTTAAAGGAGGAATGATAGAGGGATTCTTAGGTATTGGGGTCTTCATAATTCTTGTATCAAAGGGGAACATATATAGAAAAATATAATATACTTAGATATACAAAGGCAATATACATTTGTCATACCTTCTGTGAGACCCCTAATCTTGCTTTTTAGTTGAACATGCTTGATTGCAATAATTGTATTCTAAAAAATCTTAATTTAACCCTAGTATATGCTTTAATATCATATGACAAGCTTAAGTTTCAAGTTTGGTCTAGTTTGGACAGTGTTTGAGCAAGTTATGCATTTACATGCTTGTTTTGGACTTTTATGCAATCTACCCATAACTGAGGTTTTTATTGTAATTTATCACATGATTGTTGTCCCTTACATATTTTTATACCATTCTTTAGCTTTTTGTGCCATGGGGTGCCTTTTTGCACCTTGGTGGTGTTACCTTTCTAGGGTTGAGTTAGGGTTTTACCCTCATGGATGAGCTACCTTGGATGCCATAACTCGATGGTCCTCCTAGTTGGATGGGATCCTGTGGTGTTGGGATCCAATGGTGACCCCTTGAAGGTTCCTTGAGGTGTTAGGGTTGATGGTTTCCCCTATTGAGGCTCCTTGGGTTGCTGGTTCACCTAGGAGGGTGTTTCAAGCAATGGTTTTCACCCTTGTGATCTAGGGTTTCGAAATCGATGGTCACCATACTTTAAAACTCGATGGTTGGCCTTAGAAGTCATGATCCGATGGCCCTTCATACTCCCACAACCTATTTAGATGCTTTTTCGCATGGACGTAGACCCTTTAGGCCATGGATACATGGCAGACCTAGTAGGATACCTTAACCCTCTCTCCCCTCTCACACATAGTTTCTTATACCTTCCATATAGCATGCAAACGAACCCTTTAGACCCCCTTACTTCTTCCTTTCTGTCTAGAGCTCGTCCCTCCTTGATGGGTGGAGGAGAAGGTGCCCAAGGCATAAGAAGGTGGCCGATCTCCTTGCATGTGCACCTAAGGTTTAGATCTACCCTAGTAGAGGTAGTTTGGTGCTTCCTTGTTTGGTTTCTTGGCCTAGATATGTGAGATCTCCTTCTTTTCCTTCATTTTCTTTGCTTTCCTACCTTCTCCTTTCATCTTCTTGGTCGTTCCCATGGTATTCCATGTTGAATCTTAAGCTAGATCTTAAAAAACACCTCTTTCTTATTTCCTTGAGCTAGGGTTTACTTCCTTGGTGGAGAAGAGCTAGCTTAGTCAAGTGGAGTGCTCAAGCTAGGCTTTCTTCCTCCTTTCCTCAAGTTACCTTGCTGTTTGGATCTTCATATCCTTCCTAAATGTGAGTTATATAATTTTCTCCATGTTTATTGCTTACTACTAGCTTGCATGTTCATGATCTTGCTCTAAAATGGAGTCAAGCATTAGTAAATAACAACTTCAGAAGATATAAAACATATGAGGTATAATTCTGATCACAACACCACATGATACTGTTTCATTTCCAAATCATGAGACTATACTTGTCAACATATCACCACATGATACAAATCCTTATCACATCACTCTAGGGTTCCAACCCTTGTCACATCATGAAGCGGATTACACATGTTTTAGGCTCAACCATGGCCAAAGGTCATTAAGACCATCACATCACTTCATACATGATCATCATTATTTTTCAATGCCTCATAACAAGGATCAACAAACCACCATCATACATATGGCACACAAGTTTAGCATAACATTGCACTAAGAGCTTATGATGCACATATAATAGCATATTAGGTTTAAAATTACATTGAGAGAGCACTCCATCATCATACTAATCACACGAGGAAGCTAAGTATAATCAACCATCATCACTTAATTGGATTAGGGTTAGGTGTAACAAGATATGGTACATTAGTGTTACACGTCAACTTGTTATGGTGACTATTAGTTTACATTCATACGAGGGAAAATGTAAGACTGCAAAGTTATGGGTACAGAACCATCGACTCTAAAACCATCAAACCAAACCATCAACCCATGAGCTTCACTAAAAACCATCGGATGTTGTAACATCAAACCTAACCATCAAATCATTCTCTTCATCCAAGACCATTGAATGTTGGAACATCAAAACCATTGGTTGAGATACAAGCTAAAACCTTGAACCATATGCCTAATAGAACCATCGATTTGTGACCCAGAGGAGTCACCAACATGACCTAGTCAAGACATCGACAGTTGACACAAAAAGCACCATCAGTTGTGGTGTTCAGAACCACCATAGGTTGTGGCACTCAGTGTCACCATTGGATCATGAAACCAGAAGGACCATTGGTTAACACCAT
The DNA here is from genome assembly GCA_963693085.1 of Alisma plantago-aquatica. Classification (NCBI taxonomy): domain Eukaryota; kingdom Viridiplantae; phylum Streptophyta; class Magnoliopsida; order Alismatales; family Alismataceae; genus Alisma; species Alisma plantago-aquatica. The sequence goes on along the minus strand of OY856412.1, from coordinate 608,638,810 downwards.
CGACCTTAGAAGCCAGTGAAACCATCGATTGTGATCCATTAATCAGGGAAACCATCGGATCATGAAGTCAAAATAACCATAGTTTGTTGTCCCAAAAGAGCCATCCAGTTTCAACCCAAAATGACCATCGAGTTTGGTCAACAATTTTTGAAACAAGCTTCAAACTCCAAGGTAAGACTATCAAATTAGAGGGGAAACAAAACCACCAAGTTCACCAATTAAGGAAACACCAAAATGATCGTATGTTGAGAACAAAAGAGTTCAAATAGAATATAAGACAAAGCCATCCATTGTGTAAGAATAACAACCAAAACAATACCAAGAACAAAACCATTGAGCTTCATCTCTAGGAAGGAAATCAACACCTAACCATAGAAGAGAACCAATGTTTGAGGTGGACCAAACCACCGTTTGTGGAGAGAAACAAAACTGCCAGTTGTGTGCTCAAGATAGAACCCAAGATAGAAGCTAAGTCATGAACATCGGTTGGCACAAGAAATCCAAGAAAAACAACAATAAGCAAAGCCATCAGATTGCAAAACAAGAATGGAAAATAGCTCAAAAACCCTAAGTATGACCATCGTTTGAAGAGAAAAACCATAATTTGTCCACATGCAATCAAGGTATAGAGCTTCCTCTTCCAAGAAAGGTTCTTGCACAAGGTTTAAGGATCATCCATGGTGATAAACTACTCAAGAAACATCACTTAAGCTCAAATCCTAGACAAAGGTAGTATCTTTACACTTAGAACTTCATTTTAGAGCTAGATCATGTACATGCAAGCTAGTAGTAAGCAATAAACATGGAGAAAGTTATATAACTCACCTCTAGGAAGAACATGAAGCTCCAAACAGCAATCTAGATCGAAGGAAGGAGGAAGAAACCCTAGCTTAAGCACTCCACTCGGCTAAGCTAGCTCCTTCTCCACCAAGAAAGCAAACCCTAGGTCAAGGAAGCCAGAAAAAGGCATTCTTTAAGCTCTAGCTTAAGCTCCATCATGGAACACCATGAGAAAAACCAAGAAGAAGAAAGGATAAGGTAGGAAAGCAAACAAAAAGAAGGAAAGGAAGGAGATATCACATACCTAGGCCAATAAACCAAGCAAGGAAGCACCAAACTATCTCTACTAGAGTAGATCTGAACCTTAGGTGCACTTGCAAGGAGATCGGTCACCTCCTTCTACCTTGGGCACCTTCTCCTCCACCCAGCCAAGGAGGGACTAGATCTAGACAACACAGAAGAAGAAAGGGGCTCCAAAGGGTTTGTTTGCATGCTAGAGGGAAGGTATAAGAAGCTATGAGTGAGAGGGGAGAGAGGGTTAAGGTATCCTACTAGGTATGCCATGTGTCCATGGCCTGAAGGGTTACGTCCATGCAAAGAAGCATCTTCATAGATTGTGGGAGTCTGCAGGGCCATTAGATCATAAATGTGACGACCGTCTCGCGAAAACAAGATTAACTAATGCGGAAGCGTTCATCAAGCAGCGGATTAGCGAAAATCACTAAAAATTAAAACCTTTTTATCAAAATATCCATTGAAGGAAAACTTTCTCACATAGAACCAAAGTAACATAATTACATTCTTGTTCACAGGTACATATTCTGTATCATCTCCTTTTGAGAATTACAAGCATTAACTGTCCTGTCAATCTAAACACAGGCAGTATAAAATCTCGAGGCTCTAAGCCAAAATCTCGAAAGCACTAACTACTACTCCGAGGACCTGAGAGTACAGAGACGACACATAGGACTCTATTTACATCTATACAAGGCATAACAGTCAGTGTCTCCACCTGAGACTTCACTGCTGTCTCTGCTGCTGCTATTGTTGTCCTTCATCTATTGAAGGATTCCTATCTCCTCGTCCGCGTCCACCTAAAAATGTGGTTCCCACGGGGGTGAGACAATTATAAAAATTGCCCCAGCGAGAGTTATAACTCTCCGCCAGTAACATTGTTATTGTAACTTAAGAAGATAAATATGAATGGAAGAATCATATTTGTATAGCAGCAGCTATTTTAATGTCTAACAGATTAGAACATTATTCTATATCAGAAGCATTGCAACTATAACTTATAGAATCAACATGTCATTTATCCTTTAAGGAATATAAAGAACATGTATAACATCTATTCAAACTACAGAATCATTACCACTACTTTAACTCTCTTCAGGATTAGATCATATATCTAAAGCCTGGTATTATCATTGTGGAGTCATAGCCCGTAGCCATATTCTTTTCATAAAGTGTTGGGATCTTAATCCCTCAATTCACCACTGGAAATTCTCATCCTTTCACAATTTCAATACCCTAACCATGTGATTTTGGGTGTTTAAACCCTTAGCTCATCACCTGAGCATTGTTACCACTTCCTTAGGTAACTAACACCTTTAGGTCATTTGACCAAGGTAAGTATGATACTTGATGCCTATTAACTCTCTTGCTACCTCTTATCAGACAACAAGATATATTATGGAACACAAGGCCCAATAAACAAATTCAAATTAATAACATATCACAGTGCATACCTGGCTATGCCCATCATCTCATGATACCTGCATGGTTAGCACATATGATAGCAGCACATCAATTATGTATCAACATCATGCAAAACAATGTATTAATAATTCAAGGGTATTACCCTTAATCCTTTACCAGGATTAGGATTTTCATCACACATCTCATGTATCATTCATCCAATCATATTGGACTTATATCACAACAAGGTATACCAGTATTTGGGGTGTTGGATATGATATCTATCATATCTTGATGTCTCACTTCCCTCAACACCATTAACTTTCTTAAGTTCACATACTTAGCTTGTATTAGGGTATTACCCATCCTAATACTTTATGCACCAGTTTATCACATTCATCATGTAAAGTAGTGATCAATTGTCACTTACTTGGAATATACAACTATTGCCAATACTATGGATTCATACATAAGTCAGGAATTAATAAAAAGACCATGTTAGGTCCTATTCAAAACAAACTCTAAGTCAAACATAGAGTACCACGGCCGTGCAACCAAGAACGGTTGTGCAAAGAAAGTCACCACGGTCGTGCTACCTTGCACGGTTGTGCAAAGTGAATCCACCTCGGCCGTGCTACCTTGCACGGTCATGCAAAGGAAAGATACCACGGCCGTGCTGCCTAACACGGTCGTGCTACATGAGTTCACCTCTTGAATTCTATTCAAGTATGAATTCTATTCTTTCATTAGGGATTAAGGTTTCACATATCATCTCCCCTCTTTTAGAATAGGGATTTCATATAGCATCACCCTTCATTAGAGTTTCATAACACGTTGCCCATAATTAGGGTTTACTAATCATTTCCAATTAGGGTTTCTCATGAAATCACTCTCAATTAGTGTTACGACCCCATCTGAGCTTAATTGGTAAACTAGGGTTTACCTAGACAATTGCAAAGATTAATTGGAATAATCATTCTTGAAATCTAATTAATGACGATAACACAATTAGGCTGTTTTAACTATGATAAGAAGTCTAAATGTTCTTTTGTCTTGAGAATTAGGGTTTGAGAAGCATAGACCCTAATCGGCCCAAAATAGGGTTTTAATGACATATGAATACATAATTTGATAAGTAGAATGTCTCACTAAATGATTTTTAGTATTTTATGTGTAACTCTGATTTACTTAAAATTTGGATATGATTTGTATATATAAAATTTGAACAACATTAGAAAATATCAGAATTTTTGAAGAATGTTCTGACCTGTTTATCGGTCGAGTTTCAAATTCGACCGATCATATTTCCAGATTTATACAGCAGTGTGGTAATTGAATTTTATCTTTTTATTGGTATATACAATTGATCTCAAATTTTAACTGTGCTTGAAAAACACAGTTTTAGACACTCTTTTAAATTGGAATAATTTTTGGATGACTTTTGATCTCTACAGTGAGGGTGTCGGTCGAGTTCTGTGCAGGACAAACTCGACCGAATCTGCTGCAGACTGCAATATAGCAGTGCACTGTTCTATTTTTAATTATTTATTGGTAACTCCAAATGATCTCAAATTTTAACTGAAGCTTTATAGATAAATTATAAACAACTTGATAAATTCCCATAATTGTTGGAGAAGGTTTGATCTCTGAAATAAACGAATTACAGTAACTTTGTATAACTGAATATTCAGCCAATACAGTGTTGGGTCAATATGCAATTGACCCAAGCAGATCAAATTGACTTATATGATCGACCACACACACACACAGCTCTCATTCTTCGTCATCCATCCCAGAGAAACGAAAATCTAGAGAGAGAGGGAGAGTTAGGGCTTGAGTGGAGAAAGAGGAGGAATTGCTGACCTAGGGTTTTGCGGTCCGAGGAATGGTGAAATCAAGTAAGTTTGGATCCTTTGCATAGACTTTTATGATGAATCTTCTCTCTCATGTCAAGATTCCGTCCATGCTCTGATTTGATCCAAGATGATGTCGAAATTCCCTCTTTTCTCACCCTTTCTTCATAATCCCTCATTTTCAAGGTTTCCTAGTTGAATGGAAGAAGAATTGGGAGATTTGCTAGGGATTTATTATGAGTTCGAGATCCCCTGAGTTGAGCTGCAGTTTTGAGGTGTTTTCACACCTTAGGGTGAGTGGGTTCTTCCTTTAAACAGTGTAATGCACGAAATTTGATTATAACATCCAAATCCCTAATTGCTTGGTATGTGATTCTAAACCCTGAAATGTCCGTTTAATTTAAGTTGTTGCAATTTGATATTATATGGATTCCTTCTCTGTTTGAATGACTCCTTGATGGTAGATTCACATCAGAAACGTATACAACACATCCTAGAAAGAATGCTTTTTAGATTTATACCATATGATGTAATTAGGGTTTAACCTAATTGAGATATCTCTAGAGTTTCAACCTTATTGAAAAGGACTAGTAATCTTATAAGTGGTTAGGATGTACCTCATGGATTACCTTATTTGAATTTTATCCTTGGTGCATGATATCTAAGTGAATAGCATGGAAACCTAAATTTAGTTCAATTTCCATGGTTTCATACATATATCGATTGTATATGATTTGTTGAAAACAATCTTTATTTAGTGAATGCTTATATCCTATGAAATCCTTATGAGAGCCATGTGACAAGTGAATGAGGTAAATGAAAAGGTGAATGAGGCGAATGAAACCCTAAGAGTAGGGTGTTGGCATGTGATGAATGAATAAGGCAAATGAAACCCTAAGAATAGGGTGTTCAATGAATCATGTTATGGTGACATGAAAGGTCTCGATATGAGATGTGGTGATACTTAACTGTTGAATTGTATGTTTCTAGTGCATTTAACTTTATGTGCTTGTTCTCTCTGAGTTGATATCTACATACTGCAGGGCTTCTTATATTTCAATACATATCTCGTAAATTGCAGGTGATGAGATATGACATGCCCTAGAAAGGGATGTTACTGAGACATGGTATATGTTGAATACATGAGCTATTATGTTTTATATGATATGATATGGCAGGCCGTGTGAGCCTTGTGAGAAATGTAAAATGAGTTATGATTTCTGTTTTACATGTATCTATAATATTAATGTTAGACTTAGGTGCCCTGAACAACGTAGAACCCCTTCGAGAGATCTGCTTCTTAGGGGTGAAACTCGTGTTGCAACATTAACCGTGCGGAGTCATGGTGGCACGAGGACAGAGAGACAATGTTCAACAATAATCCGTGCGGAGTCACGGTGGCACTGGAGAAAATAGGGGTTATTGCAACAAGATCCGTGCGGAGTCATGGAGGTAACCCCGTGAGACTCTCCGCCTGTGTGCTCAGGTTAGAGGAGGAGTCTAGAGCACTCAGAGTAGTGCATTGAGGCCGGAGAGCCTGTGGTCCTATGGCAGAACAGGGCTGGCGTCAGACTTAGCATTTCCCGGGTGTGTCGCTAAGTCTTGTACGGTGTGGCCGTAGTGCAATGCGAGTCTCTATGCAGAGTACACTGCATAGATCAGGGCATAAGCTAAAATATGATCATATAGGTTCACACACTTCCTTATAAATGAAAGAGTTAAGGAAGACTAGAGCATAGTCTTCTAGTAGTTATTCTTTGGATGCAATATTTACATTCTTTGTTATTTCAATTATATTGTTTTAGAACTGCTCAGTGTAGTATTTATTGTTGTTAAATTTCATAACGTTTATTCAAAGTTATATCTGTAATCACATTAGTGCCTTAGACTGTTTCCTTGAAGTACTCATTCATTGAGCGAGTAGGCTCACCCCTCTACTCAAACATTTTAGGGTTAACCACGTGGACTTGAAGATGGTCAGAGCATCAGTGTAGATCTGCTACAAGAGTTAAGTACAAGATTAGTTGAGTCAGTCGGTCCTTGTCACTCTAGGTCCTCAGTAAGAGATAAGAGAGAGCGTTGTAATTACAATGTGTAATATTGTTCCTCTTTTGATATGTATGCTAATTAGCAAGTTTTATGTGCATAAGGTGTGAGAGACATCATGAATGTTTATACATGTACCTTTACTATTGAAGTCTGATTAGTAAAAGAAATGTTCAGATTCCTTTGTTAAGATGTTATGTGGTTCAATGCGGGGAGACAAGAGTCTTAAAGAAAAGAAAAAAAAAAGTTAAGGGTGTTCTTTGTGTTACATATAAATCCTATCTTATGCCCTAATCTCATGATTTGAGGAAATTGTGAGATCGGGGTGTAACAATTAGGGTTTCACCTGGATACACCCTCAACTAGGGTTTTACATGGATACACTCTCAACTAGGGATTCACTTGGATACACCCTTAACTAGGGTTTACTATACATCCTGAATAGTAATTTCATATGTAGACAACCTCTTATTAGGGTTATACATGGAATCAGCCTCAATTAGGGTTTTCATCATGTATTGGATTCATGCATTTGTTATGCATTATTAATTAGTACCATTAAGGTATCTCTCACCTAATTACATTAGGTTTCCAAAAAGGTTTGATCAATTGGACCTTCAATAACATGAGGCATCCAAATAGATTAATCAATAGAACCTTCAATTGCACTAGGTATCTATTTGGATTAGTCAGTTGAGTCTTTGATTTCATTGGGTACTCAATTGGATCAACCCATTGTTCCTTCATTTACTTTAAGTACTCAATTGGATTAACCAATTGATCCTTCAATTGCATTGGGCATCCAATTGAATTAACCAAATTGAATCACAAACGGTTTGAAACCGTTTAAGCAAAAAGCTTTGAAACCGCATGGACTTGAAACCGCATGGGTCTCAAATGGTTTGAGACCGTTTGGTATCAAACGGTCTTGAGACCGTTTGGTCCCAAATGGTCTTGAGACCGTTTGGTCCAAACCTCTCAAAACCGCATGGACCAAAGAGTCAATCAAGACTTCAACAACACTCAATTCCAATCTATGGAATCTCAACCAATTGGATCATCAACTCAATCATCAATTGAGTCATGAACTCATCCCTTAATTGGAACTTCAATTAGGGTCTGATCTCAATGGAATTAGGGTTTATAAACACCAATTAGATATTTGAAGTTGATCATCAGTCAAGCTACTAATTATGTTTCAATTGATTGCATTGGATCTTCAACCATTGAATTCATGGAACCAATCATCAATTGGACCTATGCTCATACTTAAATTGAGTTTAGTAGGTCAACCTTAAAATGATTTTACCCTCAATTGACCCTCACTTGGTCATCAATTAGGGTTTGATTCAATTGGATTAGGGTTTAGAATCGATGATTCAACAACACTCATCAATACAAGATTGTTTACTTTGAAACTTTTGAACCATCATCAAAATTGGGTATGACCTGACCCCAAACGGTCTTGAGGTCGTTTGGATGACCTCCAAACGGTCTTGAGACCGTTTTCCCATCATATCACTCAAATCCAAGCCATCCAATTAATGTTTGGATCATGGAATTGATCACCAAATCAGCATTGCATTGTATATCAGCTTGGTACCTTTAGACCTTCAAACACCTAACCATACTCAACCCTAGACCTCCAAACGGTATTGGGTGACCACAAAACGGTCTTGAGACCGTTTGGATGAGCTCCAAACGGTCTTGAGACCTTTTGGCTCATCCAACCTTTGGATTCTAGTGAAATTTCATCAAGGTTTGGTCTATCGAGTTGATCAACAAATCAGCACTTAATTGCAATATGATTTGGTACCTTTAGACCTTCAATTGGTCAACTATAGTTGACCCCAGACCTCCAAACGGTCTTGGGGTGACCCCCAAACGGTCTTGAGACCGTTTGGGTGATCCCCAAACGGTCTTGAAACCGTTTGGGCTAATCAACCCAAAATCTCCAATTAACTCATTGGAATTTCAGCACTGTTTTCAATTAGGGTTTGCCCAATTGAATAGCCTTCAACTCACGATTCCTTCGGTGTTAATCCCTAAAATTTGGTGAGTCATTATACCACATCATTAGGAACAGTAATCCCAAACGGTCAACCCTTGGTAAACGCACTCAAACGGTCTTGAGACCGTTTGCCCAAAAAGTTCAATTATATCAGATTGATAATCAGCACTTAATCCAATTAGGTTTCCCTAATTGATTAGCATTCAAATCACGATTCCTTGGGAGTTAATCCCTCAAATTTGGAGGGTCATCAACCAACATAATTATGAACAGGAATCCCAAACGGTCAACACTTGGTCAACTCACTAAAACGGTCTTGAAACCATTTTACCAAACAGGTCAAGTTAATCAGGTTGAAAATCAGCATTTAATTCAATTCGATTTGCCTAATTGGTTGGCCTTCAACATACGATTACTTTGGAATTAACCCCTAAAATTTGGTGGGTAATTAGCCTACATAATTAGGAACAAAATTACCAAACGGTAAACGCTTGGTCAACCATCTCAAATGGTCTTGAAACCGTTTTCTCCCAAACGGTTTCAAACCGTTTGCTCCCAAACGGTTTCAAACCGTTTGCCTTAAAACGGTTTGCTGAAACCGCATAGCCAATCAAATTAAAACGATTTGGAATAGCTATCAAAACCGTTTGGATTGGTACTTTTCTTTGGATAAGCATCTAGGATGATGTCATCATACCCTTCCTTTGAACAACCAAGAACAACAACCGTTCTTGATGGAAATTGCAGCAAAGAAACAAGAGTGTAGCAATTTAAAGAAAACAATCAACAAAGTATAGAGAATTGATGCAATATCAATGATTAAGGGTTTGAGTTATAAAACCCACCTCAAATATGATCTCCAAGCTCCAAGCTACACGGCTCTAATGGTGGATGAAGCTTCTCCAACTATTCCAAGGCTCAACTTCAAGATTTGGAGTGAAATGATCGGCTAGAATTGAAGATTGAGTGAAGAAATGAAGGAATTATACATTGTTTTATGATTTCCACCATGAAATCATGAAGAACGAAGATCAAAGGCTTACCAACAGGTTGGTGACGTGCTCCCTGCTTTCGTTAGCCTTCTTGGTCGGTTTCCAAGCAAATAGAAGAAGTGGGGTCGTAAAATCCTTTCATTTGGCTTGGAAAAGGTACTTTTATAAGAAAATTGAGGAGAGAGAATATACTTTATAAAAATCTTTTAATTCCAAAATTGTTTCCACCACTTCCCCCTTGGTTTCTTGCATGCAAGGGCATCTCTATCCCCACCGAACTCCCTTCCATTATCCATGAATTAAGGGAAAAGAAAATGAGCACCTTAATGCTTATTATATTAATATCTCATATGTGAGTGGAAATTACTTTCCTTTATAATAAGGTGAGTGGAGTTTCACCTCCTTTAGATATTTTCGTTCCTTATCTTGGCAAAAGAACGTCCATCCTTATTCAAAATCAACCAATAACATTTTGGTTGAAGTCCCTTTAATTAATACATTCATTTTTGCCCTAAATTAGATTAGGGTTTCACTTAGGATTAAATCTTGATTATTTTAATATCAAGATTCTCTCTCCTCCATCTTAATTCAAATGAGATGCCCCTCTCATTTTCTTTGCTCTACATGATGCCAAGAAACATTAGGGACTTTATTGAAGTGGTAATTTTCATATCAAACCCTAGGTTTTGGGGAAATTGCACATTACACCAAAACTAGGTTTTAATGCACAACATTGCTTTATCAGCTCTTTCTTAGTATTCAGGCTTCCATAAGCCATACCTCAACATCATATTCACTCTCATGATGCTTAAACACATGAGGAACATATTATCATGCACAATTTGCACATAAACCCCTCAACTTGGGTAATTTGCACTTTAGTCCAAAACAAACAAAACATTGATTCAACATTGTTCAAACAGGACCAAAATTTAAACATAAGTTTCTCATGAGCCCTAATTACTTTTTCCAAGATAAGATTAAGAATCTACTCAACCTTATTAAGCAAAACATCTAGGGTTAACACATAACCCAGGTCAGGGATGTTACAATAAATTCGTAGGCTAAATATTGAGTTTCAAAGCATGGTGACCATAGGTTTTGAAACCTAGGTCACAAGGGTGAAAAACATCACTTGAAGCACCCTCCTAGGTGAACCACCAACCCAAGGAGCCTCAATAGGGGAAACCATTGACCCTCACAACCCAAGGAACCTTTAAGGGGTCACCATCAGATCCCAACACCATCATATCCCATCCAACCAGGAGCACCATCAAGTTATGTCCTCCAAGGTATCTCATCCATGAGGGAAAAACACTAACTCAACCCTAGAAAGGTAAATTTTAGATCTAGTAGGAAGCAAAGGTATTATATTTACACTTAGAACTTCATTTTAGAGTGAGATCATGTACATGCAAGCTAGTAGTAAGCAATAAATGTGGAGAAAGTTATATAAATCGCCTCTAGGAAGAATATGAAGCTCCAAACAACAAGATAGCTTGAGGAAAGGAGGAAGAAACCCTAGCTTGAGTACTCCACTCATCTAGGCTAGCTCCTTCTCCACTAAGAAAGCAAACCCTAGGTCAAGGAAGCAAGAAAGAGGCATTCTTTAAGCTCTAGCTTAAGATCCATCATTGAAAACCATGGGAACAACCAAGAGGAAGAAAGGATAAGGTAGGAAAGCAAAGAAAAAGAAGGAAAGGAAGGAGATCTCACTTACCTAGGCCAAGAAACCAAGCAAGGAAGCACCAAACTACCTCTACTAGGATAGATCTGAACCTTAGGTGCACATGCAAGGAGATCAGTCACCTACTTCTATCTTAGGCACCTTCTCCTCCGCCCAGACAAGGAGGGACTAGATCTAGATAGAAAGGAAGAAGAAAGGGGCTCCAAAGGGTTCGTTTGCATGCTAGAGGGAAGGTATAAGAAGCTATGGGTGAGAGGGGAGAGAGGGTTAAGGTGTCCTACTAGGTTTTCCATGTGTCCATGGCCTAAAGGGTCACGTCCATGAAAAGAAGCATCTCGATAGGTTGCGGGTGTATGCAGGGCCATCAGATCATGACTTACCAGGCTAAATATTGCGTTTCAAAGCATGGTTACCATTGGTTTTGAAACCTAGGTCACAAGGGTGAAAATCATCACTTAAAGCACCCTCCTAGGTGAACCACCAACCCAAGGAGCCTCAATAGGGGAAATCATCAACCCTCACAACTCAAGGAACCTTTAAGAGGTCACCATCAGATCCCAACACCATCTTATCCCATCCAACCAGGAGCACCATCGAGTTATGGCCTTCAAGGTAGCTCATCCATGAGGGCAAAACACTAACTCGACCCTAGAAAGGTAACACCACCAAACGAAGGTGCAACAAGGTACCCCATGAAAAAAAAGCTCAAGCATGATATAAAAACATGTAAGTCACAAAAAGCATGTGAAAAATTACAAGAAAAACCTCATTTATGGGTAAATTGCATAATAGTGCAAAACACACATTTAAATGCATAACTTGCTCAAACAATGTCCAAACTAGATCAAACTTAAAACTTAAGCTTGTAACATGATATAAAAGCACATATTAGGGTTAAATTAATATTTTTGTCATCCAATTATTATTAGAAATCATGTTCAACTAAAAAGAAAGATCAGGGGTCTCACACCTTCCCATATAAAATCTAGTTTTTGGGCCACCCAATTCATTGCCTTATGTGTATCCTGTTGTACTGTATATAGAGTAAGGCACTGGCAATGTTATGTCTTTCATTGGTGTATATACAAGTTGGGGAGATGCATATGCCAAATCATCTTCCATTGCAGTACAATGCAATGTCCCATCACCAAATGGAAAAACCTTGACCTCCACCACGACATTGGATACATGATCATAGATTGCAAGATGACATTTTTAGCCACCTACATTTTTTATAGTATTATATATACCAATAACACTAAATATGTAATAAATTGGAAACTTATTATATCAAAAAGATACTAACATCATCAGACGACCCCTGCATGTCCATGGGAGTACTTCCCATACCCTCATGTGCCTCATCAAAAGAGCATCATACAATAGTTTGAATAGTTTGTGATTGAGATGGATGAAAAGTTTTCATTACTTCTTGTATTATTTGTTGTTTCAGATCATCTATCTCCTCATGTTACATACCATTACTCTTGGTAGATTTGCATAATCATTCTGATGCACCTAATTATACTTTTAGGCCAACACCAACTCCTATGCCCCTAACACATCCAGTATGCGATTACACATAAAGAGAAACCAACTCATCCATTCGGGACTCAAGGATAAATTTTCCTTCTTTTCTTTGCTCATGGAGCTTCTCTAGTCATCATTATTGGAACTAGGCAATAAAAGCTAACTATTAGAATGAAAATAATCATGTATTATGTGAGTTGAATTTTAACATAATCTAATCCACCTCAATGATTGCGGGGTTGGAAGTTACTCTTTAGCTGTTGGGTTCCACTCCTCATGTCAAATTAGTGGAAATGGAATTGGATCTATGCTTTATTCTTCCCCATATGATCACACTTTCCATGTTTTGGTGACAAAAGACATAGCTACCATTACCTAGGTGATGGTTTTGCACATTCTTTGCACGCCTTACTTTTTGAGACTCTGTGTAGTCGGGTTGATCCAAAAGTATGTTAATTATTTAATACTTGAAACTCATATGATTAATCATAAGTGTATATTAAATTACATAATACCTTGAATTGATCAAATCTTTGTTGAAGTACAAAATGCTCTCAAACAATATTATCAAGATACTTGTATTGCGAAATGAAGGGATTCTTCCTCTTGTCACCATTTTTGTATTCTCTTATTAGATTAATGTTAAAATTCCTCCACATATTCCCACAGTTCTGTAGCACATTTTAGCAATGACCTTTTTCAACAAGATGAAAAACTCAAACTAATTATACAATTTTTGGAAAATAAGAAACTAATAATATTAAGTAAAAATGCATATAACTCACAACTCTTTCCTTACAAATGAGGTCACTCATGGCAACATCAACTTTATGCCAAGTTTATGTGACTATTAGCACTTTCCAACTAGTAGTGTAACATACCAATTTTCTAAAACATATAATATATTGAGTGGAAGCATAATCTTATTGGGAATGTCACTAACGAAAATCATTGCATAAAAATAAAGTTTGATAAACCAACACAGGATACATTGCATACTTTCTCATATCTCAACTCATAACATAAAACTTACACTCTAAACTAAAACACATGTATCATAAACATAAAGGAAAAATCTAATCTATTGTTAGTTGGCACCCCATCAGGTATGGTCTAAGATGTCCTTGAGATCCTTCTTCAGTTGGTACTTAGATAGCTTTATCCTTGATGTTACTCCTTTCCTGCGGGCATTGTGCCCCCAACCATGCATAAAACAATTTGTAAGTGGAATTGAACATATTATAATACTGAAATAAAATATACCTTGAAAAGAAAACATTTAACATCATGAAAATAAACTTTGCATTTTATCATTGTCTTTTATCTAACTATATAAGGATCTCTAACTTTTACACCGAAGTGCCTCTTCTCTTTGCACTGAAGTGCCTCTTGAATTGTACCATAGTGCTCTGTGTGCTAGGAAAGCCCATGATTTGCACTTTGCTAGAAAAGCCCATGATTTTACTAAAGTACTCTATATGCTAGGAAAGCCCATGACAAGGATCTTATATAAGGTTCATTCATTATCTTTACACTTTACTCTTGAATACACTTTACTCTTGCTCTTAGACATGAATATGATGTGATATGATAATTCTTGAAGATAAACAGTAAAATAGATTTCATTTATCCATTAACTTTTAACTTGAATAAATAAAAACATATCATGCATAACACATTCACATAATAACATGTAAAATGTACATAATAGCATATAAACATCCAATAATTATGTTCAAAGTGTATGAACCACTTACAGAGATTGGAACAACTCCTAATAGTCTTTTGACATTCAGGGAACCCTAATTACCATGTATAATTAATTAACATGAATTAATAATCATTATCTAACCTAATTTTAGGGTTTCATGAATCTTGATTAAATTAGGTAAATTCGGATCAAAATGGGGACTTAAAACACCATATTATTGTTCATTGTTTGAAAACCTTTCCAACAAATATTTTTTCATAATTTTTTGATCACGTATGAATTAGTTATTTAATTTACAAAGATCGGCCAATCACAAAACTCATTAAATACACATGTAAATGATTATCTAGGAGATGGGGCCCTTGCCAACCTGGACCAATAGGAGCACATGAACTAGCCATCGTCTCCCAAAGCAAAACCCATGGTCAAAGTGAGCAAAAATTGATTATTCCCATGAGGGCACAATTTTGGAAAAGTGATCGTTCAGGGGCAAAACGGGAAGAACGCAACTGGGCTTCTTCTTCCTTGGATTCAACAAAGAACAAAGATGAACACCAGGAGGAACCTAGTGATCTGGTGGAATGAAATAGAGATCTCAACCCTTTCATAGAGAACGGTGGTGCTGGTCACCAATCTGGCCCCCGACCAAATCCAGAGAGCCAAGCAGCGTCCCCGGCAATTGCCTGAAAATGAGATGCTCAAGATGTCATCAACAAGAAGGGGGGAAGTCAGGGGATGAAAATCAAAGTTGAATGTTGGAAAAACCCTGGATTATGGGTGAGTTCGTGGCACCAAACTAAAGGAAAAATGGAGGAAATCAAGGGAACAAAGGCGAGTTTCTTGAAAACCATCTACATGTACCTATGATAGGAAGAAAAGGGGTCTTTGCAAGTTACCGACTGAAGATGTGAATTCACTGTGTTGGAGGGTTCCAGGAGGTTCATCAAAGCTTTCCCAATCACGAAATTTTTTTCCATAGAGTCTATAGGATGGAGGCGGACCTTCAGTTGGTGGGTAACGGTGATGGATTTGGGAGACAAGGTTGGGGAGCGATGATGAGCAAAATGATGATGGTTATAGGTGTTACGATGATCCCTGAACATTTTCCTATGATTTCTTATATAGATGAAAGCCTGAGAAACATGGGTTACACTTACAGAGTTCTAATTATGGTGGAACTTGGATGGTCTTCTTGACTGGAGGTTCTAGGGATCGAATCCCAATAAAATCTGGGATAACACTGAAGCACATCTTTTGAGGAGTTCATCTCGTACCAAGACTCGTCGTTGGGAGAGCTAGAGGTGAATTTGGGGTTGTCCCTAGGAAACCCATCGTCGGGCAAGAGACGTGACTCTCATAGAGCAACACGGGTCCGAGTCCGACCCGGTGTGGCTCCTGCTCACTGCATGACATACTCAAACCGCCAGGACCAAAGTCCAACTTGACTAGGATTAGATTATTTAGAAATATTAATATATTTAAATTTTTTCTTATCAATTCAAATTCGAGAATCAAATGAAGTGCAAACCTAACCAAAGTTGGACTATTAACTAATCTGGGTACAAGCATTCCAAAAATAAGGTTATTTATCAATTTTGAAACTCTATATTATATGATATTTCCTCTCTAAGTTAAATCTTATTTTAATTATTCAAACCCATCTAGAAATATTTAGAGATTGATATTTTAGATAAAGCTAGATATTACTGTTTCAAGTTTCCATAAAATTATTAGGTCCAGTTATTATCATTAAAAGGATGAATTTCACTTTATTCCCCTACAAAGCACTAATGCTCTAAATTAGGGTTATATTTGATGAAATTGAGTTTTGAATTAACCAAATGATGAAAGATTATCATGAAACATGATTTATCGATTATATTTGGGTCTCTAAGTTTTAATGTATTTATATGAAGCATCAAGATTTGAAAATTGAAATTAGGGTTTTCTAATGTAGAATTAGTCATAAAAAGTTAGGGAGTTACAATTCTACCCACCTTAAATGAATTCCATCCTCGAAATTCTACTACTCTACCCATCTTAGGGTTTTCCTTATCCTTAATGTGAAAATTCTAACACCTTACAACTATCATGAAATCTTACATATACTCACATCTAGGGCAAGACTAAACACAAGTATTGTCTATCAAAGGTACCCAAGGGATTTAAAATCCTAAATCATACCTTGTTCATTCTCATCATCTTCATCATCATCCACCATGGTGAAGATCCTAGCTTGTCGTTTCTCCCTAGGCTCTTTATTGACTTGGGGATCCTTCTTCTGTAGGAGCTTGGGGTAGTTGGATCTCATACGGTCAGCCTCTCCACAGTAGTAACAAACTCTAGTTCCATATCTACATTCTCCTATATGATATCTATTACACTTGGTGCATTGAGTCTTTACGTTAGGGTTTGAATCAGGTTCCTCTTAGACTTTTCTCTACTTGTCATTATGGTTTTTGTTCTCTTTCTTGCTTCCTGAGGGTGCTCCATTCTTCCAGTATTGTCCAGGATGGTCCTCCAACTCTAGGGCAGACTCGAGTGCCTCCTGCACCATCCTGATGCCACGTCCAGTCAAAGCATAACCCAAATCAAGTTTTAGGCCATGCATGAACTTCTTTGCCAGACACGTCTCATCTAAACCATAACTCTATAGCATGCAGAACTTCATTGCATACTGGCTAACTGTTGAGTCATACTATCTCAGGCACTTGAACTCCATCTCCTTCTTCTCGATCATGGCTTCAGAGCTGCAATGGTTTCAAAAGGCAGTCGTGAACTCCTCCCAGGTCAACGACTCAACATTGGGTCCTCGAGCATTGGTGAAATTCTCCCACCAAGTGTGGGCTGCACTCTTCAACATGTGTGTCCCAAAGCAAACTTTAGAAGTCTCGGGACATCCTAAGTCACAGATATAATGCTCGACATTGAGAAGCCACTCTTCAACACGACCAACTACATCAGTCTCAGCTTCTCCAGAGAAGGTTTCTGGATTGATCTTTAAGAAGTCTACTAAGGTCAACTCATGGTTCCTTGATTGATGATGTGCTCTTCCTTGTTGACCAGTGATAGCATCAGTTTAGAGCCTTGATGAGCACTTCTAGAGGTGCATTAGGGTTAACCCCTCCAGAAGCACTATGATCACTTCCTCCATTGGAGGAACTTCCCTCTACATCTGCGTGCTCCTTTCTCTTATCATATCTCTTCTTGGGAGCCATCTAAAAAAGCGGACATAAAATATATGAGATTTTTTTAGAAAAACCTAGTGACCAACTATATTTTTCGATCTAATACCATATTGTAACATCCCAATTTTATAAAACATACAATTCATTGAGCGAAAGCATAATCTTATTGGGAATGTCACAAAATGATAATCATTGCATAAAAATAAAGTTTGATAAACCAACACAGGATACATTGCATAGTTTCTCACATCTCAACTCATAACATAAAACTCACACTCTAAACTAAAACACATGTCTCATAAACATAAAGGAAAAATCTAATCTATTGCTAGTTGGCACCCCACCAGGTATGGTCTAAGATGTCCTTGAGCTCCTTCTTCAGTTGGTCCTTAGATAGCTTTATCCTTGACGTTGCTCCTTCCCTGCGGGCATCGCACTACCAACCATGTATAAAACAATTTGTAAGTGGAATTGAACACATTATAATACCAAAATAAAATATATTTTGAAAAGAAAACATTTAACATCATGAATATAAAATTTTTACATTTTTTTATTGTCTTTTATCTGACTTATATAAGGATCCTCAACTTTTGCATCGAAGTGCTTGAATTGCACCGTAGTGCCTTGTATGCTAGAAAAGCCCATGATTTGCACTAAAGTGCACTGGATGCTAGGAAAGCCCATGATCTATACCGAAGTACTTTGTATGCTAGGAAAACCCATGATGAGGATCCTATATAAGGTTCATTCATTATCTTTACTCTTTACTCTTGAATACACTTTAGTCTTACTCTTAAACATGAATATGATGTGATATGATAATTCTTGAAGATAAACAGTAAAGCAGATTTCATTTATCCATTAAGTTTTAACTTGAATAAACAAAAACATAGCATGCATAACACATTCACATAATAACATGTGCATTGCACATAATAGCATATATACATCCAATAATTATGTTCAAAGTGCATGGACCACTTACAGAGATTGGAGCAACTCCTAATAGTTTCTTAACGTTTAGAGAACCCTAATTACCATGTATAATGAATTAACATGCATTAATAATCATCATCTAACCTAATTTTAGGGTTTCATGGCTCTTGAATAAATTAGGGAAATTCATATCAAAATGGGGGCTCAAAACCACCATATTGTTGTTCCTTGTTTGAAAACCTTTCCAACGAATATTTTTGCATAATTTTCTAATGAATTATTTATGTAATTTACAAAGACTGGCCAATCACAAAACTCGTGAAATACACATGTAAGTGATTATCCGGGAGATGGGGCCCTTGCCAACCTGGCCCAATAGGAGCAATTCTAGAAAAGCCATAGTTCAGGGGCAAAACGGGAAGAACGCAACTAGGCTTCTTCTCCCTTCATTTCGGCAAATAACAAAGATGAATAGTAGGAGGAACCTAGAGATCTGGTGTAATGAAATAGAGATCTCAACCCTTACATGGAGAACGGTGGTGCTGTGCACCTTTCTAGCCCCCGGCCGTATTTAGGGAGCCAAGCAACATCCCCTGCGATTGCCTAAAAATGAGATGCTCAGGCTGCCATCGGCAAGCAGGGGGAAGTCAGGGGACGAAAATCAAAGTTGAACGCTGGCAAAACCCTGCATTATGAGTGAGTTCGCGGCACCCAATCGAAGGCAAAATGGAGGAAACAAAGGGAACAAAGGCAAGTTGCTCGAAAACCATCTACAGGTACCTATGATAGGAAGAAAAGGGGGCTTTGCAAGTTACGGGCTAAATATGTGAGTTCGCTACGTTGGAGGGTTCCAGGAGGTTCGTCGAAGCTTTCCCAATCTTCAAAAGTTTTCCACAGAGTCTACATGATGGCGGCGGACCTTCGGTTGGTCGGTGACGGTGATGGAGTCAGGAGATAGGGTTGGGGAGTGATGATGAGAAAAACAATGATGGTTATAGGTGTTACGATGATCCCTGAACGTTTTCCTATGATTTCTTATATAGATGAAAGCCTGAGAAACACAAGTTACACTCACAGAGTTCTAATCATGGTGGAACTTGGATGGTCTTCTCGACTGGAGGTTTTAGGGCTTGAATCCCCATCAAATCTGGGATGGAAAGACTCAGAACATCGAAGCGCATCTTTTGAGGAGTTCATCTCGTACCAAGACTCGTTGCTGGGAGAGCTAGAGATGAATTTGGGGCTGTCCCCAGGAAACCCGTCGTCGGGCGAGAGAGGTGACTCTCGCAGAGCGGCACGGGTCTGAGTCCGACCCGGTGTGGCTCCCGCTCACTGCGTGACATACATCAAACCGCCTGGACCAAAGTCCAGCTTGACTATGATTGGATTATTTAAAAATATTAATGTATTTAAATTATTTTCTTATTAATTCAAATTCGAGCATCAAATGAAGTGCAAACCTAACCAAATTTGGACTATTAACTAATTTGGGTACAAGGATTCCAAAAATAAGGTTATTTTTCACTTTTGAACCTCTCTATTATATGTTGTCTCCTCTCTAAGTTAAATCTTATTTTAATTATCCAAACCCATCTAGAAATATTTAGAGATTGATATTTTAGATAAAGCTTGATATTACTATTCAAGTTTCCATGAAACTTATCAGGTCCAATTATTATCATTAAAAGGACCAATTTCACCTTATTCCCCTACAAAGCACTATTGTTCTAAATTAGGGTTATATTTGATGAAATTGAGTTTCAATTAACGTGACGATGAAAGATTATCTTTAAACATGATTTATCGATTATAATTGGGTCTCTAAGTTTCAATGTATTTTATATGAAGCATCAAGATCTGAAATTTAAAATTAGGGTTTTCTTATGTAGGACCAGTCATAAAAAGTTAGGGTGTTATAAGTAGTAACCCCATAGTAGTACCTAAAAGCAATATGAGTCACCCCTACAAGATTTCCTCCATCATCAAAAGCAATGCACAACTTCTAGTATCTGGCCCTAAGCATTATCAACCAACGCATGAGCATGATGCCTCTACTATGTGAGGCAACAAACTCAAAAACAAGCTCCTCAACATCCTCCTACTAAGCCTCCTCACAATGCTCAACATCCTCATGATCATAATCCATGCTATAGCAATATTCAAAATAACATATAAGTAATAAGTGTTAGTAACATGCACATTTATTTGTGATTAATTGCAAAAAAATTCCACTGGGGGGAATCCATAGAGTTTAACCTATTGAACTTTATGGGGCTACATATGGAAGATGATATAAGAGCATGGGAAAGGAGAAGAGAAGTCATAGACTAGTACTAAGAAAGGAGAACTTGGATAATTTCAGAATCTGATCTAGCAACAATTAAATGACTTTCCTCTCCATTCCTTGCCCAAGCATACAAGAAATCTACTAAGAATACAAGGCTGAAAACTAGGTATGAGATCAAAATATGGTTGGATCCCCCTGAAGGAGAGATCTGATCCCTCAAAAGTGAGATGACCTTTGTTCTTGGACTCCCCCTCTTTTTATAGAAGGGAATGGGGGCTTGTTTTGATAGATTTTTACTTGTGCTCGGCCAAAGGGCTTTAATTACATTCTTTATTCCATTCAAAAGCGCATAATCATTGGTAGACTTTTCGTTATGCCCAGTCAAGGGAGAATATTTGACAACATTAGTTTCTTGCCTTAGATGAAGAAATTTATTGAATTGCCTTCCTTTCATATTTTGAACATTCAACTTCTTTGACTCTTTTTACTGCATATTTTGATAAGTCAACAAATGGAAAACCAACTAACTGACTAGACAAGCCACCAAAAATACATTTTCCATGTAGGAAATAAAATTCCCTTTCTAAATCATATTTTAACATTAAATTCTGCATTGGTATGCAAAAGATATGGTCATTTTTCTGTAAGATATATTGGGCACTGCAGGAAAATCTACAAATGTGTCGGTCGGCTGGGAATTCACTCAATCAATTGACCAAGCTGACCGAAATAAGTTTTTCTTATATAGAATTAAATTCCCTTACTAAGTCATATTTGAACATAAAATTTAGAGCTTATATGCAAAAGATATGGTCATTTTGGTACAATATATATACCAAGAAATGTAGGAAGTTGTGCGATTTCCTTGCAAAATCCAAGAAAATCTAATAAAAATATGATTTATGAGAGAAAAGCTAAATAAGACATTTTAATCTAAAACTAGAAATAATAAAAAATGCTCCAAAGTAATGATCTAAAAGATGAAAATAAAATGGATAAATGGATAAATATACATTTATCACACATCTAGCATATATATATATATATATATATATAGAGAGAGAGTCAGGCTAGAATACACTCGAGTGTACGGATCGCACAAATACACTCAAGTGTGTTTGCATATCAAGACTATTTTTTGCAAAATGTAAACCGTTGATCTTCAATGTCATACTATAACTAGGCTACATACAAATTTTGATCCCATTTGGATGAGTGTAAGTCACTCATCCAAGGGCAACAAAATCGACGTGCGAAACTAATTTGAAATGTATAATTTTGTGGTCTTCATAACATGAGCTATACATATCTAAATGTTCTCAAATTTTGCATATGAGTTGTTCACGAGATGTTTAAGAATATCAAAAGATTAGATTTAAAAAAAAATATTGCATCATGAAAAACTACTTGAGTGTATTCCACTCGGGATACACTCGAGTGTATTCTAGCCTGATTCTCTCTCTCTATATATATATATACATATATATATACACACACATATATATATATATATATATATATATATATATATATATATGATAGAAAAAATGCATATTATTTATCATCTAAAAAATGTATTATTTGCATTATAAAAGGCATGCCTCTAGTATTGTTTGGATGGCTTGTTAATTAATATTCCATCTATGTAATGTTGACATGTATAGTTTTCATCAGTGTTAGATTCAACATTTACATTTGACAAGCCAATTAAGAATAGAATGAAGTCATCATACTTGTAGTAGTACTCTTCTTCATCTGTAGGGTCTACAATAAACTACTATCTTTTCCCATAAAAAGTTATAGATCAATTTTCATTTGTAGAGTCATCGATATAAAATACTTTCTTCGCCTATGATGCCATTATGAATGGGTCATCATTCTCTCCAATCATTTCAAAATATACCAATGTGAAACCTAACTCATCCATTGAAATCCTTTGTTGTTATCAACCGAACTACACCTAAAGACTGGGACTCTAAACTCTGCATTGTCAAATTCCCATATGGCTTCAATGACACTGCAAAATGACATTTTATCTTCTCTTGGACTCTTATTCTTCACTTTAGAAAAATACATTGAAGATGCTTGAAAGGTGACCCCGCTATTTTGGACAACACTCTTATCATCTTGAAGATTTTTGTAGTACAAAAATCCATTCATGTCAAACCGTTCATAAGATATGACATCCTTTATTGGTTTAAATGTGAGCCATTTGTTATCATTCACAACATAACTTGGTGTTTGACATAGTTTATGAAAGTCTTTATCTTCAAACAACCTAATAAATGTTCACTTATGCTCTCTATAAAGTGAAATTGAATTGGCTCGAGGACATTTTCTCTTGATAAAATTGGTGTATTCAATGATAAAAAATACCCACTTCATCGATGTTGTGTAATGTGTACAAGTGTGGTTGTTCCCACAGCTCACAATTGTTTCCTTTCACTCAGGCACCCAAAGTCCCTATGCAAGAATAAGTGTCAATGTGATGGGACTTTGCACAGGCAAGAGTTTCATTACAAGTTAGAAAATCATTACAAAAGTCCATTATCTCTTAAACACATAACCTCAACAATACTCCTTCACACCAATAATGATTTTCAATATCACCTTTAAAAATACTCATGTACCATTCAAAAGGATACATCTAATGTAAGAATACCCAACCCAACATATTCATTTCTCTAGTTAAATAGATAACAAGATGTACCATGATATCAATGAAGGAGGAAAATACATATCAAGCTAGCGCAAAGTAACAATCACTTCTACTTGTAACTTATTAAGATTCTAAGGATCTATAACTTCACTTCATAGAGTTTTGAAGAAGAAACAAAGCCTGGTGTTTTGCAAACCTTATATACTTTGGGAGTATACATCGAGTAGCCACATGCAATATATGTCTCATTAGGCTATGACCTATGATGAGATTTAAGACCTATCAGCTTTAAATTCTTCATTGATATTAATTTATGAATATTGGAAGAGTATCCATGTGGAACCTTAACGTTAAGTAAGAAATCACAAAATGATATTTTCTCATGTCTAGAAAAAGTCTAACATGCAAGAAGTAAATATGTGCAACAACCGTCGATTACTTCTACAATTAATCCTTTGCTTATACCCATTTCATGTAGTTCTATTCTAGATTTGATGACATCTTTAGTATTTCCTAATATATTTCAACAGAGTACCAATAATGATGTCACATACATTTTTTCTCAACATGCATTCCATTAATACAATGCCTAATTGTCAAAGAACTCAAATAAGGAAGATTAAATATTGACCTTTATTGAATAAAGATTTATCACATGCAAGGTAGTACACAATATCTTATCAAATTTGTTCACAATGCCTTTTACTGTTTCATAAACATTAGGGCATTCCATTACTCATTTGAGATATAAAATGCTTTAAGCAACCTTTGGTAAAGATGTTCTTTTGAGAGAAACCTTAAATGGCCAAGATATATTGTCTTGACGCCATATTTTAGTCGTATTGATCAGTGTTTTCCTCACATATAGGTAACACTTTGGTTCATTTTACACATTATCTGGACAAATTCCCATATGTTGGAAAGTCATTGATCATGAAAAATAGCATATCATGCAAATTAAAGGTCTCTCCACGTGGAACATCATAAGTCATAATGCCTTCTTCCTAGAGTCCCTTAAATTCATCAATTAGAGTTTCAAGGTAAACATCAATATCATTGCCAAGTTGTTTGCATCCTGTTATCAACTTTGATACCACAACATACTTATTTTTAATACACAACCAAAGAGGAAGAATTTATACAATAACTGTAACATGCCAAGTGATATGTTGTGTGCTTAATGTACCATATGGATTCATATTGTCAATACATAGTCAAAGTCATAAGTTCCTAACTTCTTCATCGAAGTGAGGGTACAATAATTGATTTTCTTCCATTGGGGGATATCAGAAGCTTGTTATAGGACCATGTACTTATTTTTATTTGCCTATGCATTCCAAGATAAATTATATACATCTATAAAATAAGAAAATAAGCATTGAAACCATGGTTTTATAGGTAGATACCACAACACCTTAATAGAAGAGTCAGTCTTAAAATTACCTAAAGTAATCATTTTGTACCTTTATGCCCCACATTTTGGACAATCTTTCAAATTGATATACTCCTTTTGAAATAACACATAGTCATTTGGGTGCGTATGTATCTTCTTAACCTCCATTCCCATTGGGTACAAAATTTTATTTGTTTATATGTCAATCTCATTTCCATGAGGAATAATTTCTTTCAACAAAGACAATAGAGATGTGAAACTTTTTTCTCTCCACCTATAATTGTCCTTTAGGTTATACAATCTAAAAACATCACTCAACCCTATAAAATTAGCCCAATCTAAGTTATAGTTTCTTAGGATCATGTACAATGTTTCTAAATAAGGAAGGTGGATTAGTAACATTTACCCCACAAGTATCTTGCATCATATCAACCATGTTGTTCAGAAATTGGTTTGTTCACATCAACATAATTGGTCATTTCTTCTTCCAAACATGTACCACTATTGAAATCCATTGATATCATAGTAAGAATCTATTTATGCTAGTGTAATTCTATACAACCATGTATAATCCCGTTGTACATGCCATGGATTTTATTTTTCTCAATCATGTCGACTTCAAGTTGTTACCACAATTCATACATGGACAATAGAAACTATCTCTAGAATGTCTCCTATGTTCATCCAAAAATCTTCTAAACTCACAAAGACCGCTTGAAAACTGACCAGTGTAACTATTTTAGAATGAACATCCAACATCAATCCATTCTGATCCTAAATTGACATTGCATTAAGTATTGAATTGATCTGGTGTTACCTACATAATTTTTTGAATAAAATATATTTCAATTGATACCAAATTACTTATTATTTTTACAACAACATTTAGCATTGATGAATGTATACTTCCTATCCCATTCTTAAACATGTAATCTCACTAGTAAATGTATAATGCGTGTTTGGATTTCAAGAAAATTTTAGAAGCATTTTCTCACAATTCTCCAAGTACACTATTGTAGATGGTCGTATACCCACCTACATATGTACCCAAGGAACAAATGGGAAAATGGTTCTCAAAATATTCTTGAACAATCCCAACTATCCAAGATTTACTCCTAATAAGTAAATCTTAGACATGTTTCTAGGCCAACATGACATAGGTATTTAGCATTCATATTAATGAATGTGTACCACCTATACCATTCTTGAACTCATAATCTCAATACTAAGTGTATAATGCATGATTAACTTTCAAGAATATTTTGGCAACACTTCCCTATAGTTATCCAAGTACACGAATGTAGATTGGCAAATATCCACCTACATATGTACCCATAGAACAAATGGATAAATTACTATTGCAATATTCTTGAAAACCAAATACACATTATACACTTACATCATACATGTGATTAAGTGATCAACAACAATTCTAAATTGGGTACTATCCCATATTTACTGAGTAAATCTTGGACTGGTTTGTAGCCTAAAATGGATTAGTGTTTAGGATTTAGGTATAAGGGTTTATGAATTAGGGTTTAGGGATAAGGCTTTAGAGATTAGTGTTTTTCAGTTTAGGATTTTGGTAAATTCATATCAACTTCAATCTAAATTAATTTAATTTAGGTAAATTCATATCAATTCATTGTATTACTTCTTAGGTATAATTATTTATGCATACAACTTAAATATTAAACAATCCACTCAACATAGAGAATAATTGAATTCATTATACATAAGTTTATACAATTAGACATTCTAGATAATCAAACAATTATACATAGAAAACAAGCAATTATACATGTTAGGCAAACCAAAAAACCAATTATATACACTCAGTAAACAATTATACATGCATTTTAATTATACAAGCAACAAACAATTAGCACCTAAACTGATGGTGAACTCTCCTACGACGGAGGAAGTTACAATAACAAGTGAATCAAGGAAAGTGCAAAGAAAGAAGAGTAGGGGTAGTAAGGGCTTGAGGAGGAGCACCGCCTTAAAGATAATAGAGACAAAGATAAAGGTGCTTCATTTTAAGGGCAAGGATGACATTATCTGACTTCAAAAGAGTATGAGGGAAGGAATAACAATATCTTTGAGGTTGGGAATGACAATAACTTCACTGGCACTAGAGACAACTGCTTTCAAGGCTCTAGCTAGTTATTTTATAGTGATAGGAATCGACAATAGTGGCAACTTGATGAAGGAGTAGTAGGGGCATCAGTGGTGGTGGATTGCAACAACGGTGGCATCAGGGTTAGGGAGGAACAATAATTTGGGGGAAAAGAATAAACTCGACAGGTATTATGAACAGACCTAAAGCGTTGATTACAATGTTGTAACCAACGATGTAGCCAAAAGGCATTGTTTGGATCTTATGTCAATTTTCTTAGAAAATTTATGTAAAAGTGAATCTTTGCGACATCAATTTTGGATACAAAATTGAAGTAATACTTTAGTAAAAACTTAAATGTTCCACATTGATTTTGTTGGCTAAATTGGACATTATGTTAATCCCTTTGTTTTGATAATGACAAACATTTCATTCTTGTGGTTTTAACGTGCTATTTGAGTATTTCAGGAACAAGCATATAAGGTGGTGGATAACAAAGACTTGGAAGAACAATTTGATAAAATCGCTTTATTTTCATGATTGTAATAAAATGTAAATGCGTGTACAAGTATATAATGTACAAGTAATTAGATATCATGTAAATCAAGCGTTTAGATCTTCCCTATCCACTCACAACACTTAGATAGGTCATTCCCCAAGATAGTATCACAATTGCACATTGATACACACACTTAGTAAATGAATACATTGAGTCAGTAATATTCTCGGTCGACAAATCGTCGATCGAGAAAATATCAGTCGACAAAAACTTCGACCGAGAAACTCTCGGTCGACAAAATCTTCGATCGAGAATAGACCCTACTAGCTGTTAGACCCAGCAGACAAAGTGGTTGGGAGTTGGAAATGAACGTTGTAAACACTTGCTCCAGGAGGTCCCTCGGTCGACAAATCTTCGACCGAGAAGGACTCTCGGTCGACAAATCTTTGACCGAGAAAAGTTCTGTCTGCATTTTTCAGGGTCAATTAACTAGCCGTTGCAAATGCAATTAGTGGACACATAACGGCTAGTTGAGCACTAAGAACCCCCTAGAAAGTGTCTAGAACGTCCTTAAGCACTTGTAGGTCATTCCTATAAATAGGACATGCCTTAGGACACCAAAATACACAAAAGCTACACTTGTGCTATACTTGAGCTTGAATACTCATTGGCAATCTGTTTTGAGCAATAGAGCAATTCCAACATTGGCTATTCATTCCCATTGCTCTATTTTCGTGTCCTATAGGCTAGAATCTCCTTTCCACAGCACTTACACTTCTACACTCATTGTTTAGGAGATCAATACGCTTGATATAGGCAAATCAAGCCTTGTGCTTAAAAGGATAAGTTGTAATTTCTGTTTTCCTTCTTGTTCCTTTTATTCTTTGTATTCTCCTTGCTACTCCTAGGGTTGGAGGCTGCGGATTGGAGAAGGTTCTTCTCGGAGGAGAAGGTGGACTTCAAGCTACTTCAAGAAGGCTATCGCAACGGGAAGCTACTTCAAGAAGGCTATTGCAACGGGAAGCTACTTCAGGAGGAAGGCTGCTTCAAGGTTGGTGCAATTACTTCTAGGTGAAGGCTGCTTCAAGGTTGGTGCGATTACTTCTAGGTGAAGGCTGCTTGAAGGGTTTAGGGAGAGAATTGTAATTTTATGTAAAGTCCTTGCGAGGTAATAAAATTAAATTCTTTCCAAATCCCGGTTGGGTAAGAAACCGGGTAGTGGACTGACAACTTTAGTATTTGCTAAAGTTGGAACCACTCTAAATCCTTGTCCCCTTGTCCAATATTTTGTGGTTGGTTGTTTGAGTTCAATAATTGTTAAAAAAAATTTAAAACTCTATTCACCCCCCCTCTAGTGTTTTTCAATTGGTATCAGAGCAGGCTTCAAGGAACCCTAACCAGGTCTTGAAGAATGGAGGGTAATGGTGATTACAATCACAACAAAAGGTGCTGCTTGGACAAAACTACAACATGTTGCAATTGGTGCTTAGGAACAAGCCACACAACAACTAGATGCCCATGGAGATCAAAGAAGGAAGATGAGCGCAAAGATTGTCTTATTGCTACAACTAGTGAAGAAGAAGAAGAGGTAAGTCTTTTTGATTTATCTAAAGAAGAACTAGTTGCTAGTCTTGAAGAAACACATATTAAATATGTTGAGTGCAAGAAGAAATTAAAGAAATCTAATAAGGCAAATGATGAATTACATGCTAAACTTCTTGCTCTTACATCTGAAAATGAGGATCTTAAAAAGGTTATTGAAGATCATGATATTACACTGAAATCTGTTGAAGCAAATTGCAATCTTCTTTCCCTAGAAAAGTTAAACTTGCAAACTCAAGTAAATGATCTTCAAAAACAACCTATTTTGTGTACACATCTAGATTATGATATTATTGTGAAAGAAAGAGATTCCTTATTATCTAATCTAGATCAAGCAAAGCTAGACATCAATAAGAGAATGGATGAGATTGTCAAGTTGCAACAAAAGATTAGTAGTTTGAATAACAATGATACCCTTGATAAAATTTTAAATAATTCTTATCATCAAATTGGAAGGAGAGGACTAGGTTATAACCCTAAAGGAAAATCTTATCAAAAACCTAGTTGGAGAAAGACACAAGCACTAGAAAATCAATCTATGTATTAACCTAAAGGCAAACATACATATGTACCCAAGAACAACCTAGAACAAAATCATAGAAAGAAATATGAGGTTGATTCCATATGTTGTCATTATTGTTTGCGTCTTGGACATTACTCTTTCTCATGTCCTTACAAGAAAAAGGATGTTGAGTTAGTTTGGGTTCCAAAACCCCCAAACTAAATGGATAAAATTAAGTTGAGATATGACCAAAGACTCTAAGTTGTATATATCTATGTCTATCTCAACTTAACATAATAGGACACCAAGTTAATCCAAGAAATTAAAATTTCCAAATATACATCTTAAACTACTTGTTTTAGTTTGGATTCTCAAAATGTATATGATTAGTTGAGATTTAACCTAAATGTTGCTTTGATATTTAAATATCTCAATTAAATCGAGCTTTAACTTTCATATTTTTGCTTTTACTTGTAAACAATTTCTGAAAACAGGTCTGAAACAATACAGAACATTTCTCAGTCGAGAAACTGTCGACCGAGAGAACTGTCGGTCGAGAAATGGTCGACCGAGCAGGTTTCTGTTGTCAAGTCTGCAATAAATCTGTTGAATATGTCTTCAAGTAATCTATTTGCTATCAATTATGACTGATTTTACATGCAAAACAAGAATATATGCTGAAGACCATTCTTGAAACAAAATATTTTTTTTATAAATATTATGAATATGAAAATCCTTAAACATATTACAAAAGTAACATATGAAGACTGATCTTGAACAAACCCTATTCATTGATTGAAAAAGTTTGTTAGGTATGATCAGTTATATAGCTTATCTTAAAATTAAAAACTTATGAACCTAAATATAGATCATTTTGGTTTATCCTCTAAATAGTTTAAAACTGAAAATCATGATTAGTTTAATCAAAAGAAATTACTGATTTATCATTATGCACATGGTTTTCCTAAAGTAATTCTTATAAGAATCATGTGTTTTGATACAAATGATTATGATCATATGCTTCTACTGTTCTATCAAAATCATTGTACCATGATCATTGTGTTTCAGTTTTACTTGGTTTGTCTAAAATAATACAAACCATAAATGGATGATCATTGTGATTCAACACATTATAAATGAATGATGATGCTATGACAAGCCAAACGGTGTCTCTTA
The DNA here is from genome assembly GCA_963693085.1 of Alisma plantago-aquatica. Lineage (NCBI taxonomy): Eukaryota > Viridiplantae > Streptophyta > Magnoliopsida > Alismatales > Alismataceae > Alisma > Alisma plantago-aquatica. The sequence goes on along the minus strand of OY856412.1, from coordinate 608,608,138 downwards.
GAACAAAAATATTAATGTTTTTATCTATTTGTTTGTTCTAAGAAATCAAAAGCAAAAATCTTGACTTTAAGATATTAATCTTTCTTTCAAAATATATGTTTCTAAAGAATCTTATGATTAAATATGAGAATAAGGATACAAGAAGAAATGGGATTTGATATTTATGTACCCATAACAAAGCTTATGAAACATCATTCACAATGAATGTAAAACATACATTCTAGAAAAATCAAGGTCAAAGACTTCACTATGATGCCCATATTAAGTCTTCATAATAGGTATCTCTTAATGTGCTTCAGATTGATATTCATTTAATCAAGCTACCTACAGAAATTATACTTCACATATGAATGTTCAAATGTGAAATCTGCAGAATTTGCCTCTCGGTTGAAATTAAATTTGACCGAGGGGCGTTATGGTCGAAGTCAAGGTCGACCTAAAATAAGCTTGACAAAATGCTTATTTGTACATCATTTTAATGCATTTAATCTTAGTATCTTGACTCAAAATGAGTTTATCATATTGAAAACATGGAGCCTTAATAAAAGGTCAAAATCAAATCTTAAAAATCATTTGTGACCTTAGAATCCTTAAATTGTCTTAATTATAAGATTAAGGGGGAGCTCACAAAAACAAATTTGATTATAAGATTAAGAAGTTTACAAAGCTTTGAAGCTTGTTATGACCTTAGTATTCTTGAAAGTAATTTTTGTTATGAAAACAAAGAAATCTACAAAATTCATGAATATGACATATATTTTGTTCTTAATGGAATTCTCTAAACAAATTTCGGCTTAACATCCCGTGTATTTGGTTAGAGAAACATTATGGCTAAATTCGACAATAAATGGCTTACATTTATATTAATCCCTTGACTTTAAATTGAATATCTCTTTAAGGGGAGCATAGCATAAAATTAAGGGGGAGAAATACAAAGTAAACTTGGATATCTTTATGCGTGTGACCATGTAGGTTCTATATTATTCTGGTAATAATGTTCAAAACCTCACATACAAAAGTTGGTGTCTGGAAGTAAAAAAGTGCTACCCAAGTGATAAGATTAAGTTGAAGACAACTTCAAATTGAAAAGTGACCAATATTACCATTACCGTACAATCCCTTTGCCATAGATATACAGTGTGAAACTTCAACATGGACTATTCATACTCTGACTATTCAATATATGTTTCTCAAACTGGAGTAGATTATTGAGATTGTGTGAGCTCAATGTCATATGCTAACTCACATGAGTATGGACATGCATTTCATAGTCTTTCTTATCAAGTGGCCAAGATATCACTGCAATGGGGAACAAATTCCATCCAAATCATTTACAATAATCCACAAGTGTCACTATGCACCCAAGAACTACATGTATGGCAACCCTTATTCAAAGTTAAATTGGGCCAATTTTAAAGCATACTTAACAACATGTGATTATGCTAGTGAATTCAAGTCCAAAGATCACAATCACTTATCACATTAAGATATGACTCTGACTTGCCACGACATGATCTCCACATGTTATTCTCAAAGTGGGTATGTCTAGTACAACTTGTTCTCTAACATGGACCCATGTATCTAAGTTGATATCCAATATCATGACTAAAGAGACATAGTCATCGCCCAAGATACACACTAGTCTTATATATTATTATTGCTTTATAGTATCCATGATAATAATTGACTAGGGACATAACAAGAATGGTTACTCTTAAGTATACATGTGATCTAATGTTCAATTCCTCAACCCAAACCATATGTCATTGCATCAACACATTCCTTATACATTATCACATTTATTCATTATCTCAACACCAAAACAAACATAATAAGTGGAACTACTCTTATTTATAAGCAAATCATATACATATATCCCTATTATTATCACATGATGGGTCTAAGACCTTACAACCAATGCTCCTAGCCGAACATGATGAAAATGATAAACAAGAAGAAGGTGCACAAATTGATGATTGTGAGGTACCTATTTAAACTTTTTATAAAGTTGAAATGATTAACCTTGTTGAACTTATTATAAAATAGTTGAAAATATATATGAAAAGAGATAAATATTGTCTAGTAATTTTGATTATTTTAACCATGAACTTAGTGATTTAGATGATTCTTGAACCAATTAAAAGAAAAAAGTATATGCTTGTTTGTCAAAATACTATCTTGTATATTATTATTTCTAATTTATAGATAAGTGAGTGATATGTATGAACATACTATTCTGTGATCTCATTTTAATGATAATTTATCCTTCAAGTGAATGTTGATTTGAATGATATTTTTCTAGGCTTGAAGATAATCTTTCTAGTAAAGGAAGATGCTTAATTTCTACTACTATAAACTCTTTGATGATTTCTAGGGAACATGATTAATTCAATAGGTACTAAATTTATTTTATTTTAGTAGAGATATGTCGAGCACTATATTTCATTCTCTCATTTTTCATGTAGGTATAGAAGGTCTTGGTTATGTCTCAATAAATGAGAATAGAAAGAAGAATGGACCTATTTTCTAGATTTTCTATCTCATTTAACCATGTTACTTCATTTGCTTGTGGAAAATTCAATCATTATGTGTGATTTCTTTCCCCTTAAAGAGAAAAAGTGTCAGAAACATGGATTAATGAACCTATTTATATATAAGAGCTTATGTGAAATCATGATCTTCATCAATATCTTGTTATAGATTTCACTTGATATATTTTAGTTTTAGGAAGTTAGTTAAATTTTTATATATCTATGTTTGTGGATTAATGTTTGTGTTTCTAATAGATTATATTTCCAAATAGAATATCTCACGGTTGAATTATAATTTGATTGAGGGGAAGTTCAATCAAATTATATTTTGACCAAAATACTGATTATCAAGTTTTCTTTTGACTATTTTTTGTTTGGTTCTGAACTTCGTATTGCTTCATGTTAATTTTGTTGCTTTAGGCATGAAATGATTATCTTACATGTTTCAAGTGTAGTTTATTTTTCATTGGATATATTTTACTTGGTTCATGTATCTTTGGTTTCAATACATTTTATGTATGTTATCCAGGGAAGCTCCACCATGTGATATATCTTTCTTTCTTTGTTAGTTCTTATCACTCACGATGTCTATATATTAGTGTGGAAACATTCCTAACAATTGTGTTTGAGTACATCAATTCATATATTTTTTCCCTTAGTGAAAGGATTTAACATTCCTTTTAGAAGTATAGGGACAACTTTTATAGTGTTTCTTGTTCTTATTTTGGCTTTTTGGCAACTTTTGCCCTGATGTTTCATTTGGTATGCATGTTTCTTAGGTATGTCATACCCTACTCATATGGTTATATGGTTGAATGGGAGTGACCCATTCAAGGGGAATTTGTGTTCATGCCATCCTCTGTGACTTTGAAAAAGAGGGAGGATAATCCATATGATTTCTATCTATAGAAAATGAAAGGTACGATGCTCTTAATTTAGATATATCAAATCTGTCTTTTGGGAAAACTTGTCATAAATGGGGATATATTTTAATTTTTGGAATGCAAATATTTCCCATTTATGATTTAACATGTGCACTGAGTGTTTTAGGTTCTCAAGGAACTTAGAAAAACATCTATTGCCAAAAACATGTTAAAAAATGTGTTTGGATTCTTGTAAATCAAGTTGTATTTAGAATTATAAATTGTAAACCTTATTATGAATTTTGATAGAAAAAGTGACGATATATGGAAACCATCCTACATCCATTAGGTTAGTTTGATTATATTTAAAATATCATTCCTTTTTTTTTTGCAAAATATAGGACTTCGGGTCAGGCATATTTTTAGTGAAATTGTAATTTGACTAAATTGACTATATGCAGAAGATTTTCATTCTTATGAGTGTAGTTCTCTATTTAACCCCCACTAGATATCATATGACACCTAGTTAAGCAGTAAACTCATCCTAAACATTCCCAACAATAATCTAGGCCAATCCTAAGTGTTTATTATATGTAGTAGTGCCATTTGAACACCCAAAGTACACTTGAGTCTTGCCTCTACATGCTATATCTCTAAAGCTTAGAATCCTAATCTTCTATATCTAGTAGCTTCAAATAAAGTCTCAACTTAGCCTAGATCTACCATACTATACCAAATATATCCTTGACTAAACATTGTGGAGTTTATAATCACTTGTTAAATGGTTCTACATATTGTATATCTTTTGATACTAAGATGCTATTTCTTTTTCCTATTTTGTTCCCTATTTTGGTTTGTTACTTTGGAACTACTTATTGCGAGAAGGTTACATTGAAGTAATTTGGAGACGCTTCTTGTAAGAAGGTTGTGCCCAAAGGTCGAGAAGGATATTCCATATTCATCGAGGGTGGTATTTGGGCATCCCACAAAGAAGAAAAAAAATCCTTGATCTACAGAGGATTATGGTCTTAATCCACATAATGGTTCCAAGAGATTTATTTTTTATCAGTATCAACAAGGTTATAAATTATCGATTGATAAATTTTAGTTGGAAACAACTAGGTAGTGGAGCTATGACATTTCAAGCTGGAATCACCATACATCCTTATGTCTTTTGTGGTTGCTTCACTTATCCATCTCTTACTTTATTTTCCGTTGGGTTACCCCTTTTAAGCAAGTTACAATCAACCATCCTTGTGTTTTGGGTTGCATAAATTGGTTATCTCTAATCTACATCTAGAAGAGGAGTCTGGTATTAATCCATAAAAGACATCATTAATTGTAATCTATATCAATACCAAAAAGGTAATAAATTATAAGTTGAGAAATATTGGTTGGAAACAACTAGGTAGTGGAGAAATAAAATTTCAATCCAAAACCACTACAAATCCTCATGCATTATGAGTTGCTTCACTTTTTGATTGCTTACTTTATTTTCAATTGTATTATGTCTTTTAAGGAAGTTACAATTAGAAATCCAAGTATTTTAAGTTGCATAAATCATATTAACTCTTTTACCCTTATCTAGAGCTTTCACATCATTGGTATACTACATCTACCTCTTTTTACTAGCACATTAATTGGTACCTAAAATTTCTCATTGATTGATAAAATAGAAAAGTATACATTACTGTATATTTACTACATTTACTACATTTGTATATGTAGCTATGATTAACTTCCAATGCACATTTTTTATAAAGAAAAGACCAATATTGATCTAGATCGAGTTGTGATTATAATGTCAATAATCATACTTTCATTTGTATTGAAGCAATGAGTACACATTGGGGGGATATTAACCTTGCCCCTATTATAAAATGTGCATGGAAAAAGGATACACATATACAATGACCCTATGAGGACAAATTTTCAACATTCAATCAAGAATTAATCTAAGATTCATCATCCTAATAGAAGGAATAACTAGAAGGTTGTCATTCAACAAAAATTCAAAACCCAAGAACCCTTCAAGAAGAACCAGAGGGTCTACACATAGATCTTCTTTGTCTTCATATTCCAAAGATTCTTCTAGTTGTAATGCTTCTGATTCACTTATGGCCTAATGAAAAACATTGAGGGGATCCATGTTCCATCTCTAGTTCTTAAGTCACAATCTTATGGTGGGACTTGAAGGGAAATCCTAGCTCATTTGAAGGAGTTAGAACTAGTTTCTACATATCCAATGCAAGAGAAATATAACTAATTAGGAACTATTGATTTCATGTGGTATGCACAATGTAAGACGTTGTTAGGTATTGTTATAAATAAAATTATAAAAAATATGAATTTGATCCTTCAAAATTACAAAGTGTGTACTGAAGAACAATAGAGCCACCAAATACAGCATACCTCCACTTTCTTTGGTTGGGAACACTTTTCATGAGCAATAACATTAGCACTACTTTTCTCCTACAAAACATTTGTGCAACTTATATCATACTAGGAATCAAACATGTCCATGACAATCATCAATATCATAGTTCAAATCACAAGGTAACACACCAACAAAGAGACTCGACAAATGTCCTGACCAAATACAAAAGAATGAAAATAACATTCAACAATCATTATGTGTTGCGTCAAGGATTTTAACACAAAAACACATAGCAACAATATGAGGATTTTACTTCTCAAATTGAAAATTATGAGAAGAGTCTTATAGTTAATTCAAATACATGCATTTGTGTTAGAAACACCTTAGTCTTATACCTTGTATAGTCTTGTAGAAGTTGAAGTTGGTTGACCATACATGTATGGTGCCCCGTTTTTGGATCAAGTGAATGTATTGTGTACATTGACTTGAATATTTCACGTCCTTCTGTAATTCTTCATTTCTATTCATAGTGAGTGAGAACATAAATGAATGTGAAATCATTAGGGATGATACTTGTCATTAGCATATTGATGTTGTATCTAAATCTAATAAACATACACAATATTGATGCGGTAGTGACTGAAAAAGAAAGAATGACATGGGGTCAATTTTTGTGACCATGATGGACAATAGTGACCATGAAAAAAAAACTTATAGAGGCTATTGCAAGTCTCACTAAAAAACGTACCTAGAGACTACTACTATCATGAAAATAAAGAAGTCGGTCATTTACTAAGGTATTGATAATGTGGTACATAGATAACAACCATAAGCAATGAACAAGACCTGTTATGCAAGTATATAGAGGAGTGGATAAGTTTAAAGATGAGTTTGACATGCTTGAGATTAGGCACACTTTACCTACAAGATTTGCACATATAAATGTGTTGTGGGTAACCTACACACATGGTCAAAGCATAAAGTAGAGAAATCTAGAACCATATATGAACAAGAAGGCACTATGATAAATCTAAAGATGCACCCATTCTTCATCTCAAAACAATCAAACAAACACATAAGAGAAGGTTTAGAAATAAAAGCATGTACAAATAACCCATCATTTAAACTACTAATCTGAACAAGACCACTGCCAATGAGAGTATCCCTCCTCGATCAGGGAAACAACATTCAGTTTGTGAGATAGTGTAAAGAGTGGGACCTGAGAGGGGATCCACTCTTCACTAAATAGAGAAATAAAACCATCCTATTCCAAAATGGAGGAAAGGTTGAACTTCATTATTGCACAAATGTTATATATGGTACAAAGCATAAAAGTTTGTAAGCAATAAAAACATAACTATTACAAAGTTACATTTTCTTTCATGTATAATTGTTCCTCACCATAAAAGGGTGGTATAACAAATTAAATATAACACATATAATTTACACCAGACCAGTTGCAGAGGGCAACCCCACCATCCCAAGATATCCTCAAGTTCATTCCCTATATGTGATCTTCCTGATTCCATTTCCCAAACCTCCTACACCTGGGTGGTTTTGGGAACAACTTCCAACAAAAGACAATGATGGTATGTGTTAGAACACTTCTGAGAATGGGTATATGTTGGGAGCTATCATGAATTGCAAGCATAAAAGGGGTATTCCTAATCAAAGAGGGGATATCAACATATATGCAAGTTCCAACATGAATAACAAAAACTCAAGTATTAAACTATAAATAGTATCATAAAGGGTCTTGCCAATACTCAATCCATAGTATCACATATAAGAAAACTACATGCATATACGTCATAGACCTTGTATATAAAACATGACAATGACATCATTTGGATTATGACCTAAATAAAAATAAGGGTGGAAATGCACACCCCAGGAGGAATACACACTCCCAAATGTATAAATGGTTGTGCCCATGCACCACTAGTCTATATAAATAGTCTAACATCCAACATGCATAAATTGAGAACCAAGACATATAGTTCATTCATATTTAAATTTCCAAGTAGAAGGGTAAGTGGGGTCTTAGACCTATGTTCAAATAAAATGAGTAAAATGAACTTAGAATTTAGGATTTAATGAATGAAATAAATAAAAGGTCAAATAAAGGATAATTTCCTCATTCTAGGAAATTAGGAATAATGGTAAATTAAATGCCCAATCATAAATATGGATTTTAATAAACATGTTCTTCACATCTAAGGGTTAACTCAGTTGATATATTTTGGTCCATAAAGTCAAGTTTTCGTCTGAGAAAAACATTACATATGTTAGTCAAACTAAAATCAACACGTGTATTTGTTCCTAGTATAGCACAATATTTATCTATTACCTAATTTTGATCACCTAAAGGTATATTAGGGTTTGAATCTTATTAAGTGAAGATATTATCTTTTTTTTAATATCCATCTTTCACATAAATTGAAGTATGTATGAGCTACATATATGTTAGGGTAATAATATGCTTTCTTTCAACTTTGGTCTTACAATGTCATTCTCACTCATTATCTCTTATTTCATTTTAGTGCACATAGCTTGTAACATCCTCGATTTCATAGCTAAAGTAAGCCTTTAATGTGGGGTTTTCTAGTAAAGGCATGTCAAGGGACGTAATGAACATAACTATGGCTAATTAAGTGCACAAAATGTGTAATACAAGCCATCTGATCAACAAATACACACATAATGACTTGAATGTGTGTGATTGTAGTTAGTTGTGTATGAATATAAATGAATTATTCCTATGAACGATACTGTGATGAATATATAATATGATGAGTTCAGTTCATGGCTTGATCCTTAGACCTAGCTTAGGTCTTCATGTTATGTAAGTAAAGAAATATTAATCACATATGTCATACATGAGCTTCAATTGAGAAATTATATTGATTGAAGACTTATTTTTATGATTTGGAATATATTTAAGCTCATGGACCCTTTGAAATACTAAGGGATGGGCCATGTGCCCTGGAGCCCAAATTCCAACCCTGGTGGACCAATTAAGTTTTACAAATAGGTCCTTGGAGTACAAATTGAGAATTTAGTATTTCGTGGACATAATGAATGCTCACATATTTTTAGTAGAATAATAATTAGAATATAAGATGGTGGGAGAAATTTTAGATGATTTTGATGTATATAGTGGCCTAGGTAATTAAATTAGTAGTTATAATGTTTTTATTTAAAAGACAAGTTTGTAGTGTTTATCTAGTAAGTTTTGACTCGATATCTTGTTCATATATAAGTGATACCCATGGAGTACTTTTCCCAAAATTTGGGATCAAACAGAGCTCAGATATGGAGTTTATAAATATTTATGTAATATGGACTTTTATGCAAAAGAAAAAAAAAGCAAAATAAAAAAGGGGCGACTCCCGTCCGTATCGGACCAACCGCGCCCAAGGAAACAGGGGCCAAACATAGACCCAACAAAGGGGGGGTATCACCCTTGATCTCAAATGGGGGGGGGGGCTATAAGTTTCAGACTTCGGTTTTGGAGGGGCTAGTGATCTGATCCTAGGGTTTCACTGGAAACTAAGAGCGAGAGGAAGATAGAGGGTGAAGCAGAGCCATGGTGGTGACGGTAGGTAGAAACTAGCCTTTTCATTCTTGGCTTGCTTGTACTCAGTGATGGCACCGCCCAAGCTGAGGGATCATATGGTGGTAGGGGACGCCTGCCGTAAGTTACGACAAGCTAAGCGTCAAGATCGAGGTTGCCTAAGGCAGATCATACTTAGGCAGCGGCCTGTGTAGTAAAATAGGGGACCTTCCCCTCATTCGGGTATATGGGCGAACAAGAAGATGGTTCCTTCTAGATCTGTGACGCAGGAAGTAAGGGATATAGGGGCCGCTCACCACAGTCCTTAGATTGTGAACCAACGGATGGGATCAATTCAACTTCAGGTATATTCAAAAATTCATATCCTGAGATGTAGAGCTCAGTTTGGGACAAACAAGATACCTACAGAAAGCTCATGATGAGTACTATCACATAAAAATACTTACAAATTATGATTTTGATATCTGATATTTATTAAAAATAGTGTATTCAAAACTATATAATTTTGATGTTTTGTCAATTAAAAATAGTAAGCGCCTTTAGAAATTCATACAAATGTGTATTTTGATATATTTAACATTAATTCTGAGCCTCATCTTTCATATATGAAGTGTTAATGAGATTTTTATTATAAACCCTAATAAGGGTATTTTGGGTATTTCACCCATGATCTGATTTTTAAATGACCTGATATTTTAAGACATGGTCATTCCTACATTATATGAATACTTTTTTTTTTGGATATTTGATGAAGTTTCTTGTGCTATTATATTAGTATTTAGTTTTAGATGAGTAGCCATTATGAAAGAATAATAAATGATTATCTTGAGACAATAAGTGATATATATGCCTAATTAAGTATGATATTATTTATCTACATAGTTTTTAATTTGATTTCATAATAGATTCAAGTAAGATTAGTATATATGACTATGTTTGAGATTTTCTTCTTATATGATATATATGTTCATATTAGTGCATATGACGATTTATGTCTTATTTGAGTATAAAGATAATATTGATTATATAGTAAGAGTTTTGATTTAATTTCAATGCCAATATTTTATGATGAGTTTAGACTAAAGTTATGTATAGTCTAAATAAGATTCCTAATTTGTAAGTTACAAGGTTAGTAAGATGGGGTTTTGAGATTTAGAAATAGAAAGATGGAACATACATTTGGACTAATAGAACTATGATGATATCCATGTTATTAAAGTTATGGAACTTAGAATCGACTTCCTTACCGATGTCATCTGTATAAGAGGTAAGTGGTTCATACCCATGAGTATTCATATTTTAAGTTCAGTATGTTTACATGTCTCCTGATAAGACTTTTATAATTTATATGGTTCACTGTTCTAAGATTTTAATGCAAACAAGAATATTCCCATATCTCTGTCATTATGTAAGTTCAGATACCCAAAATCTCAAATAGAGACATGTTGCTCAAAATAGTTGTGACCCATGGACCAAGTCCATGAGAAAGTTAAAGAATCATGTCCCTACAAGATTTCTTAGAAATGTTTGAAATTAATGAATGGGATCGTAAGATAAGATATGCAAGTATGTAGACCTACTTAGTTGGTGATTTGGGATAGCTTTGTATTGAGAATGTAAGTACACATATGTTATCAGGATTTCTCATATTTATAGGCATAACTATGTACTACGATTTCAAGTAGAAACATACCATTAAGATTCATACATATGTTGTTACGACCCCAATTTTGCATGTGTTTTCATAATTGAAATATAAATATTTTGTGAATTTGGACTTAATTGAAAAGATTGTACACTTTGCTTAAAAGAAGGAATTTCTTTGCAAATATCCCTTTTGATAGGAATTTCGTGATTCCTATTATTAGATTAATCCATTAATGGATATAAAAGAGAAGAAAAGAGGAAAATTCCAAATAATGGAAAAAGATAAAAGATAATGGATATTAAGCAAAGTATTTACAAGAAATACTTGGAAATATCTAGAAAGTGGCATTATTGGCCACAATTGAGTAAAATTCGTTTACATGTGATTTCTAATAAAAGAAATAGGAAAAGAGGAGAGGAAATGAAAGATAATGGGAAATCCTTGTAAAAGAATATCTTAATAAAGAAATAAGAAAGATAATGTGAAATAAAGGATGTAGATGCATCTAGAAGGATAATAAGTATCCTTAAAAAGGAATTTCAAAATAATAGAGTTTCTTGGGGTCTAAGGAGTCTCAATGAATAACAAGAAAGAGAAAATACAAATAATAAAAGGATAAGGTGATATACATAATTAATGACTTTTTGATAATATAAAAAAGAAGTATTGTTTGTTTTAAGAGAGAAGAATTTAAATGGCCAATGGATTAAAATCCAAGCACAAAGATGACGAAAGAAATAATTTTCGGACTTCCTAATAACTAAGGAATATGAATAATTAAGGAAGGAAATAGACAAGAAGTATTTGTACGATAGCAATACAAGAAAAGAAATTTTTAGGGGACCAGGTTTTCCTAAGAACAAGAAAATCCCTTGTTATTTCTTCGTCCCCCCTCATATCCATTAGAGTTTCCTCCAAGGCATGTATATATAGAGAGAGATATAGGAACCCTTAAAAAAGACCCAAACTTCTCATCAGTCTCGGTTCTCCATGGGAAGCCCAGAAAGGAAGGCTCCTTCGTAGCAACACTTCCTTGCTCACGTTCTTCCTATCTACACCTAATCATGCCACAAGATAAGATAGACATGAAGCCGGTTTAGAATCATGGTTTACAGAGCCAAGTTGAGATTGTCAAAACATGGCCTCACCTTCCTCCTTCCTCCCTTCTCATGGGTGCAGTGAGGGTCAAGACCTACTCACAACAGAATTGGTTCCAGTCACCTTGGCTTTGCCTTGCAACCGCTAGCGCTGAGCAAGGAGAGCGGGGTCTCTCTGACCCTTGCGGAGACTGTGCAAGAAGGCACATCGGAAGGGGTTAGTAATCAGAGAGTCGGGAAGTAGCACTGCCATACCTTGCGGAATCAAGGGAGTCCGATCAGTAGGGTTTTCCTGAGGAAGAAGATGACCAGAAGTTCAGATGTCGGCTGTCAGGGTTGGTTCAGCTTCGATAGGGGTCTGCGGAGGTGCAACCACCTTTCCCTGGTTGCCTCGCATAGCCAGCGCCCAAAGGACGGAAGCCTGCACACGACGGTCGTCGTTGCAGCAGGCTGTCATGAGGAAGGGGGAGATAGAGTGAAAGGACGTGATGGTCCTTGAGGCTGCACGTTACCCATAAGGGTAAAAAGGTAATTTGATTATCTTATTTAGTCAGCCCACCCATAAATGAATATATGATTAAAACTGGCGTGTCAAGTTCTGATTGGTCAGAATATAATTTTCTTGCAAAAATCTTAACTCAAAATTGATAACTCCGATGGTAGCAAATAATATATGCTTTTTGCTAAGAAAAATGAGAGGAATTGACTAAAACTACTTTTAGAGGCTAATTCCTTTTGCAATTCGAAAAGTGATGGAAGTTATCAACTTTAATGATTTAATGATTAAGAAACCCTTTTTCGAGATGATTAATGTGTTTAGTAGGGTTTAATGGATGATTAAAGTTGATATTAACATGTTAATTGTAACAAGGTATACTGAGAATAAAAATGATGAACTTTGTACGTAATTAGTTTAATTTAGAAATTCATGTGTGTAAATATGCTTTAATGGGCCTTGAAACCCTGATATTAGTAAAAGTGACTCATAATGGTTTTAATTGTTCAAATTCATGATTAAAGTCGAGATATGATAATTCTAAGATATTTTGAGTGTAAAGGTTCCTCATTGTGGATAAATACCTTTAATGTAGTAATTAGGGTTTTCTAATAGATAAAGGTGGAATTAATGAGTTCATATGTGAATTAGATTATAATGAACTAGGAGTTGTTAATCCTGAAGGAACCAAAGATGATAAATGAGCATAATGAACTTGTCATGTATTAAAAGGATAAAGATGGTAGTTTTAATGTAAAGGATGCTTAATGGACCTAATTGATGGATAATGATGCCTTTAATATGAAAATAAGGTTATATGTTGTTAAAAGGATAACCTTAATATATTTGGCGATGAATAGATGAGATAATTAGGGTTTGTGAGTAATTGTATAAAATTAGGGTTTAAAATAGTAAAAGATAAAGTGAAACCCTAATTGCAATGGAAACCCTAAAAGTGGACTAGAAACCCTAGGAAGCAAGATAGATCTTGATGGCATGATTAATAATAGGAAATTTATGCATATTTCAAGATCTCATAATGTGCTTGCTTATTTGGATTTCTTGATTGGATATTTCTATCTCAAATCTTCCTGATAGGTATGTGGTTACGCTTATGAATATCTCAAATTAGTTTTTTGAAGTTTTCCTCGATGAATTGAATTAAATTGTTGGATGAATTTAATTCATGCAAACTATAATGTGGATATGACTATCACTTAAGATATGTGCCTACTAGCTCAGATCCTAGTCCCCTATGTGGCTTAATGGTTTGACCTAGTACATGGCTACCTATGGGGTAGGTCCATCAGGTCATTGGATGACCTAGTACATGGCTACCAATGGGGTAGGTCCATCAAGTCACCTTGAGTCAGGGATTGGGCTACCTTTGGGTAGGGCCGTGCAACTCTATAACCCTAGGTATTGGCTACCTGTGAGGTAGGGCCATGGGGGTAAGGATCTACCATAGAGAGAGGTAGTATCCAAGTCCAATGCAGGGATATCACACAGATAGGGGATAGGTAAGGATTGAGTAGTATTGCTTAAGACGTAATCTTAGTTGTTAAATGATAATTGGCTGATTACATTGTTATCATAGTTGCACGATTATTTTTTCCCCCACATACTAGCTTTATGTTGACCGACGTTTTGTTTGTCAACGTTTTAGGTACAAGTGAAAAGAACAAACAGTAAAGTGGCATATGTGGGATTAAATGAGGATTAATGATCAAGGAGGATTAGTTAGAATATTCTCTCATATGGATAGAAGATTAGTAATCCAAGTTTTTCAAAGGTATGTAAAAAGTTTTAATTTATACCAAATTTCAGTATAGTTGGTAGAATTTGATAATTGTTATTGATTATTTTTTGAACCTTTGATCTGGAAATGGGGATAATGGTTCTGACCTCTTGGTCTCCCTTAATTGGGGGTTACTGGGAGGCGGGGTCGTTACATATGTATAGATATAACAACGAGATTCCTTAGAATGAATAATAGCTAGTATTTAATTACAATATAAGAATATGAATTTTCGAATATTAAGACATAGTCTACTTTTAGAAATAAAGGTACTTTTGGAATCACAATGTATTGAATGAGGTCATGATGGCATTATAAGATAATGACACATTAAGTTATGATTAGGTTGCAATACAATATTCTATAAAAATTCTCTTTTGATATTTCAGGTTTAATATGTAAGTTCATATGCAAAGTTTCAGGATTTAATCATATTTTATAAGAAGGATTGAACCATCTTGTCAGAATTGATATTTTTAGATATGATGTACTTATGATACTTTCATAAGCTTGACTTAAGATACTTTGTATACTTAATATTTCTATATTCATGTCAGATCCTTTCTCATAAGACATTAGACTCATTTATGGTATAATTGGTATAATGAAGTAATCTTACTAAATAAGAGTTTTAGAATAAGGTTTACCCAGATAATGAGATACATGTTCAAATCCATCAATGAATTCAGTTTAGAACTTAAGAATAAGAGATTTAGATTCAGACTTAGACTACTCACCTTGTGAGTAGCCAGATTTTGAATAAAGATTCATGATATGGGTTATAGACCCAATCTCAATTATGTTGTAATTTGAAATACATATCCAAATTCCATAATAGATTCAGTTTAGATTTGAAAGAGCAAAGATTTAGATTCAGATTTTAGATTCAAAACTAAGTACATGTTTAGTACTCAGTTTCAGATAAGTTTAGATTTAGAGTTTAGTAAAAATAGACTTAAGATAATTAATTCAAAACCTTTACATAATACATTATATAATAAGTCCTCATTCAGAGAGTCCCGGGATGATTCAGAGGCATATGTTGCCAATTCAGAGGAGTGTTTACTCCATTTCAGAGGGCATGTTGTGCCAACAGAGGGTGCATTGCACCATACAGGACACTTCAGTGTCAACAAAGGGTACGTTGTGCCAATAGAGGGTGCGTTACATCATAGAGGACACTTCGGTGTCACAGAGGAGGTCTTATTGTATAATGGTGGCCACAGTCAGATAAAAATTGTAAGTAAAAGATATTTAAGATTAGAGCATGTCTGTAACCTCATCCATGAGTATGATGAGAGGGAACTAGATAAGATAAGAATGACCTAGGAACTTTGGTGTAGGTCATGAGATCCATGTACCAGAGTACATGACTCCAGGATAAGATAAGAATCCAGATTAAGAAATAAGAGACTTTATGTTTCAGATTTTATTTAGAGCTTAATGTTAGTTTCGTGTTTATAATGTCCCATTTTAGTTCTTCAGCAATGTATATTTTATAATACTCATGCCACTTACTCTAACGACTATTTTTTCAAATGCATGGTTGGGGACGCGATGGCTGCAGGTTTTGGAGTAGCTGAGGATCAAAGGAACAAGTAAAGGTCTAGGAGATTCTCAAGCTTGCCTAGTGGGGTGCCATCTACCGAGACGATCCAGAGTGTAGACATATTTTTTATGTATAGTCTTCTTATTAGAGTATATTAGATGACTTGTTATTCTTTGTCATAACTGTGTATGAATCTGTTCTCCAATAATGCAAAGTGTTTAATTTACTTTAATTGCATTGATAATCATGTTTGTGACACTCCCGATTGAAAGAGAAAAAAATGCTTCCGCTCACATTATATGAAAAAAGAGGGTGTCACAATATGGTATCAGAGCAATTTGGTAAATGACCACTAGGCAAATATGATTCTCATAGTCACCCTAGAGTGAAGAGGTAAGATTAGAGTTTAGGGATAGATACCATAAGAAGAATACCATAACCTAGAGTGATTGTGGGTCTTAACTTTAGAATAGATAGATATGTTAGAGGTAGAAGTCATCCTTGTTTAGATCTAAAGTAGCAACCTAAACCTAGCTAATGAGCTTTCTTCTCCATTCTCACTGGTTATGGCCAGCCAATTGAGAATTGAAAAGGAATTTCATAAGTGCTAGATTTTTATGCATCTCTCCTTTCTTACTAGCCCATGTGGTATGGGACACATGTGTTAGTGGGTTAGTGAGGGATAGCATGTCAGGATCTCACATCTCTGGGTACGTGCTTGATCACCACATATCTAGAAATGTAGGAGGTACCTGGAAGACCTAAGATTAGACGGTCAACTACACCTAATGTTAGAAAGTCATGATAATGTTGAGGTAGATGCCCTAAGTGTGGAGCCAAGTTTAGTCTCATAAACTCTAATTATGAGTTGAGAAATAAATCAAGGTAATAGATAATGCTTACATAAATATTTTATGAAAATACATTACATATCTCTTTTCATGCAAAATCTTGAACATGTGTACTTCAACATGTTAATTAGTAGTAGCCTAGAGAAATTTTGAGGATGAAATTTATTTTAAGGTGGGTAGAATTGTAACATCCTTGATTTCATAGATAAAGTAAGCCTTTAATGTGGGATTTTCTAGCAAAGGCATGTCAAGGGACGTAATGAACATAACTATGGCTAGGTATGTAATTAAGTACACAAAATGTGTAATACAAGCCATCTGATCAACAAATACACACATAATGACTTGAATGTGTATGATTGTAGTCAGTTGTATATGAATATAAATGAATTATTCCTATGAACGATAAAGTGACGAATATATAATATGATGAGTCCAGTTCATGGCTTGAGCCTTAGACCTAGCTTAGGTCTTCATGTTATGTAAGTAAAGAAATATTAATCACATATGTCATACATGAGCTTCAATTGAGAAATTATATTGATTGAAGACTTATTTTCATGATTTGGAATATATTTAAGCTCATGGACCCTTTGAAATACTAAGGGATGGGTCATGTGCCCTAGAGCCCAAATTCCATCCCTGGTGGACCAATTAAGTTTTACAAATAGGTCCTTGGAGTACAAATTGAGAATTTAGTATTTTGTGGACATAATGAAAGCTCAAAATATTTTTAGTAGAATAATAATTAGAATATAAAATGGTGGGAGAAATTTTAGATGATTTTGTTGTATATAGTGGCCTAGGTAATTAAATTAGTTATTATAATGTTTTTATTTAAAAGACAAGTTTGAAGTGTTTATCCAGTAAGTTTTAACTTGATATCTTGTTCATATATAAGTGATAACCATGGAGTGTTTCTCCCAAAATTTGGGATCAAATAGAGATCAGATATGGAGTTTATAAATATTTATCTAATATGGACTTTTATGCAAAAGAAAAAGAAAAAAACAAAATAAAAAAGGGGCGACTCCCGTCCATATCGGACCAGCCGCGCCCAAGGAAATAGGGGGCCAAACATAGACCCAACAAAGGGGGGGGGTCTCACCCTTGATCTCAAATGAGGGGGGGTATAAAGTTTTGGACTTTGGTTTTAGAGGGGCTAGTGATCTGATCCTAGGGTTCCGCTGGAAACTGAGAGCGAGAGGAAAATAGAGGGTGAAGCGGAGCCATGTTGAAGACAGTAGGCAGAAACTGGGCTTTTCATTCTTGGCATGCTGGTACTCAGTGATGGCGCTGCCGACACTGAGGGATCGAATGGTGGTCGGGGACGCCTGACCACAAGCTACGACAAGCTAAGCGTCAAGATCGAGGTTGCCGAAGGCAGATCATACTTAGGCGGCGGCATGTGTAGTAAAATAGGAGACCTTCCCCTCATTTCCTTCTAGATCCGTGACCCAGGAAGCAAGGGAAATATGGGCCGCTCGCCACAGTCCTTAGATTGCGAACCAACGGCTGGGATCAATTCAACTTTAGGTATATTCAAAAATTCATATATTAAGATGTAGAGCTCAGTTTGGGACAAACAAGATACCTACAGAAAGCTCATGATGAGTACTATCACATAAAAATGCTTCCAGATTATAATTTTGATATCTGATATTTATTAAAAATAGTGTATTCAAAACTATACGATTTGATGTTTGGTCAATTAAAAATAGTAAGCGCCTTTAGAAATTCATAAAATTTTTACTGAATGTGTATTTTGATATGTTTAACATTAATTCAGAGCCTGATCTTTCATATATGCAGTTTTAATGAGATTTTTATTGTAAACCCTAATAAGGGTATTTTGTGTATTTCACCCATGATCTGATTTTTAAATGACCTGATATTTTAATACATGGTCATTCCTACATTATATGAATACTTTTTTTTGGAGATTTGATGAAGTTTCTTGTATTATATTAGTATTTAGTTTTAGATGAGTAGCCATTATGAAAGAATAATAAATGATTATCTTGAGACAATAAGTGATATATATGCCTAATTAAGTCTGATATTATTGATCTACATAGTTTTTAATTTGATTTCATAATATATTCAAGTAAGATAAGTATATATGACTATGTTTGAGATTTTCTTCTTATATGATCTATATGTTCATATTAGTGCATAAGATGATTTATGTCTTATTTGAGTATAAAGATAATATTGATTATATAGTAAGAGTTTTGATTTAATGTCAACGCCAATATTTTATGATGAGTTTAGACTAAAGTTATGTATAGTTTAAAAAAGATTCCTAATTTGTAGGTTACAAGGTTAGTAAGATGGGGTTTTGAGATTTAGAAATAGAAAGATGGAACATACACTTGGACTAATAGAACTATGATGATATCCATGTTATTAAAGTCATGGAAGTTAGAATCAGCTTCGTTATACTACAGAAATAGCGTTCAGTGCCGCTTTTCTGGGCGTCGGTTATTTAGGAAAACCGACGTCTATCATATTAGGCGTCGGTTATTTAGACAAACCGATGTCTATATTCGAAGACCAGCCAGACACGGGTACCACTTTGTATTCAGCGTCGGCTGAGTATAACCAAACGACGCCTAAAATCGCCCGCGAAATCCAATTTTTGAGTGAAAAAATTTGGGGTCACATACAGCGTCAGTGTTTTAACTATTCACCAATGCCTATTTAAATGAAAATTTGTGCGAAAAGTTCCATTTTCGGTGTCGGTTATCCTTGGATAACTAACGCTGATAATGGTTCGTGCCAATTAATTTAGGGTAAAGATTGTCTAATTGGACGTTGGTTTTTTATTAGCAACCGACGCTGAAGATAATAGGCGTCGGTTTTTGTAGATAACCGACGCCGTTGACCAACTTAATAGACCCGATCACCCGGCTCTTCCCCCTTTCTTCCTGTTTCATCGCGAATTTTGTTGCTGTGCTCCACGCCCCTCGCCGCTGCTGTGCTCCACGCCCCCCGCTGTTGGTGCTGCTGTGCTCGCCCGCCGCCGCCGCATCCTCTGCTACTACCGCCGCCGCATCCTCTGCTACTGCTGTGCTCCACGCCCCTGGTCGTTTGTTGCTGCCGCTGCCACTGTTGCTCTAGCTGCTCCATGCGCTGCTGCCGTCGGCAGTCCTCTGTGCGCTCCACGTCGCGTCCTCTGCCGGTCCGCCACTGTTGCCGCCGCTCTTCTCCACACTAGCTCCAGGTAGAGCTACCTCTTTTCTTCCTTCTCCCTAGCTATTTACCAACATACAACAAGCACGACCATGGCTGTGTTGGCCAACCACAGCCGTGCTGGATAGCACGACCGTGGTAATGGCCGTGGCTGTGTTGGCCTACCACAGCCGTGATGGACAACACGGCCGTGGTAAGGCAACACAGCCACGATCGTGGTAGGCCAACACAGCCACGGCCGTGCTGTCCAGCACGGACGTGGTAGGCCAACATAGCCACGACCGTGCTTGCTGTTGGTACGGATATGAACACATTTTTATGTAATCTTTATGTAAATCTTAGGATATGAACAAATTTTTTGCTTGCATATATTTGTACTTCTAATCCTAATGTTTGACTTAATTCAGTAAATTTTGATGCATGTTGAAATAAGATTTAAACTTGTCAATTCTAGCATCCTAATTTGATTTGATTAAACCTAACATTGATGAAACCCTAACATCAATTGTGATGAAACCCTAACATCAATTGTGATGAAACCCTAAAATGTACATATCTATTATTGTGTTTGTTGGCCTAGAAACCCATCCAAGATTTACTCATTAGGAGTAAATCTTGGATAGTCCCCGGTTTGGGACTGTTCTTGAACACCTAATCTCACTTAGGATGTAAGTGTATAATGTGTATTGGGTTTTTGAGAAAATTTCGGTAGCATTTCCCCGTTTGTTCTCTAAGTACATATGTACTTAGAGAATAGTGGGGAAATGCTGCCGAAATTTTCTTGAAAACCCAATACACATTATACACTTACTAGTGAGATTAGGTGTTCAAGGATGGGATAGGTGGTCCACATTTATTATATATAAGAATGACATCACATGTGTTTGTTGGCCTAGAAAGTGAACAATCATTGTTCTTTATATTACTTGTACATTGGTATAAATTAGAATGAACAATCACTAAATTATATACTGTTTGTATGGAGTCTGACTTCATTGTAGATATCTATTATTGTGTTTGTTGGCCTAGAAACCCGTCCAAGATTTACTCATTAGGAGTAAATCTTGGATAGTCCCCGGTTTGGGACTGTTCTTGAACACCTAATCTCACTTAGGATGTAAGTGTATAATGTGTATTGGGTTTTCAAGAAAATTTCGGTAGCATTTCCCCGTTTGTTCTCTAAGTACATATGTACTTAGAGAATAGTGGGGAAATGCTGCTGAAATTTTCTTGAAAACCCAATACACATTATACACTTACTAGTGAGATTAGGTGTTCAAGGATGGGATAGGTGGTACACATTTATTATATATAAGAATGACATCACATGTGTTTGTTGGAGTAAATCTTGGATAGGATTTAAGTGTATACCCTAATCTTGTCCTAATATATACTTGTTTTCTCTTTGATCATAGAATGGATAGATCATGGATGTCCATTCGCAATCGCTGCACCCCAGATTTTATATCTGGTCTTAATCAGTTTATTAGATTTGCCGAGGAACATAGGAAAAAACCTACAGATAGGTTCTACTGTCTAGTTTATTAGAGGCATGTATGTTTATATTTTTTTATTGAAGCTAAATGTTTGCTTTTTTAATATCAATATCATTTTCAGATTTGATTTTTCATTATCTTCTAGTTAATACAAATGCTAAATGTTTGCCTTTTTCTAGTTAATACAAATGCTAAATGTTTTCCTTTTTCTAGTTAATACAAATGCTAAATGTTTGCCTTTTTAATGACATTTTCAGATGGCTGACTAGGATGAGCATGATGTCCATGATGAGCATGAAGTCCATGATGAGCATGCTGTCCATGACGAGCATGGTGAGGATACCAATGTAAGTTCTAAAAACATATCCTGTATTTCTATAAAATTCATTATCTTCTAGTTATGTGATATATCCCAAATTTCTATATTGTGCTAATTCAGTGTGTTTATTTTTGTCAAATTTTAGGTTGATGATGCACATGTACCCACTGAAGCACTGGAGCAACTTGATGCGTAACACCAAACACTTAACAAGAAAAGGGGCATCACTCTGTTGAAGAAGTTAATAGCGCTGAGTGGTAGTGGATCCAAATTGGTTGTTGAGTTTGATAATGGAGGAAATGCAATTGGAGTGAACCGCAATAATTTTGTAAACTATCTTGGGTGTGTCACTCGAAGCCATTGTGGTGTTAAATATGATAATTGGCATAAAGTTCCTCAGGCAAAGAAAGACTTGATATGGAAGGATTTATGCGTGAGTTATTATTATTTGCAATTCTATTTTGTTGATTAAAAATTATATTATTTGCAATTCTATTTTTGGATACTAGTTAATAAGAATTCTATTTTATAGAATCTGTTTGCATTGGATGAGAAGTTGCATCGTAAAAGCGTGATGCAACGTGCTGGAAAGATGCTTAGGAACTATAGGACAAATCTAAATAGAGAATACATAAAAGATGGTGATAAGAAGAAGAAGTCAGCCCTTGAGCAGTGGAACTTCTTAGACAAAGAAGATTGGGACAATTTTGTTGCTTCAAGAAAATCTGAAGAATTCAAGGTATTAGGCGTCACTCCCAATTTAATTAATATATGTTGTATTCACCTATTCAAGATTAACATTTAGTGCTACTAACCAAATCATTAATGTGCATACTAATTAGGCCCTTAGTGATGCACAAAAAGCAAGGCGTGCACTGAATGTGCATGACCACACTATGTGTCCAAAGGGCTATGCAAGCGTTCGCCAAAGACTACAAGCGGAGTCTGCGGCTACTCAGGAGTCTGCTGCTACTCAGGAGTCTGCCACACCCATACCTCGCCATGATATCTGGATAGCTGGGAGGCAAAATAAGAAGGGTGAAATAAAGAAGCCCGTAACTGCTGAGGCGGCTGTGAAAATGGTAAAATACAACTCTTAGAGCAATCGTTTGAACATTGATTATTTGTGGTGTTAACTTACCAATTTCTGTTGATGGTGATTAGCGGGAGCTGCACGAGTAGAGGAAACAAGGCACATTCATCCCTCAGGGCACAAGGGATGAATTGACAGTTGCTCTGGGTAACCCAGAGCATCCTGGACGTGTTAGGGGTGCAGGCGCTGGTGTGGGCATCAAAGCATTCTTTGGGCCATCCCAGCGCAAACCCAGAGTGGGACTTTCACAAGAAGAGGTAACATATTCTTTTTTTAGAATGTTACTGCAAAAGGGAATTCAATAATAAGAAGGTAATGTTTCTTTTATCCATGTATAGGAGAATAAGAGAGTCGAGGATATAGTTGCTAAGAAGGTCAATGATATAGTTGCTGAGAAGGTCAAGGAAGAAATAGTGTGGTGGCAGGCATCTCAGGCTTCCAATCAGCCTATGACGACCCACTCTTCTCCTGATGCACAGACTGTGAGTAATCCTGGAGACCCATCGCCTAGCACGTCTCTTGTAAGTAGTATTGTTTATGACATTGTAGCTAGTCTTTTCAAGATGATATGTTTTCAAGATGATATGTATATATGTATAACATTCTTTACGTAAATTTGTAGGCATTGAAGCCATGCCGCTTAAGAATGCAAGACTATGTTGTTGCAGAGGCGCGGGCTTACCCGTATCTTCCTGGGGCAACGTTTCATGGGACTCCACTGTCGCAGGGCTACGTTCGTGTGAGCTCGATATGTGTATTACCCGATTGGAGGGAAGCTGCATTGCCATATGCCCACCCAGATATTGATACACTTGGTGAGGCAGAAGGCGGGGTGATATTGTGGCCCAAAGCAGATGTCATCTACACTACTGAAATTGTAAGATAAATTTACATTACTTTAGATTGTTAATGTGTATATATGAGGTCAACTAATCTGAAATTATATATACATGTTAAAAAGAAGACACCCGGAGCACCTAGGCCTCCACCTCCACTTCCTGCATTACCAAGTTGGGTTCCAACTGACCTAAAATACCCGTTAGGTCCTGCTTGTAGGGGAATGGCATGTTGGCTACGGGCACATAATATACATTGCCCTATATTTGTTTCTTTAGAAGTAGATTATGCAGGTCAATCATACGATAGCTCTTTATTTATACAAGATATTATTGAGTTGTTTATGTATGATTGGTTGAATATATCAATGATAGAGACATGGATAAGGTGAGATCTTGTTTATACATCCATATACCTTGTGTAAGATCCGGTGATTTGGTTTCTTATATATTAATGCATATGTAATACATGTTTTGCAGCTACTTAGTCAAAGATCAATGCAAACAATTTGCATTTGATCATGTGGGATTTTTGATTCCATCATTGATTAGTATGGTAGCTAAAGACCCTGATAGTGTTCAACAATACTGTATAGATGCTTTTACAATTTTTGGTCAGCAAAAGAAGACGATAATAATAGCTCCATTCAATGTCAAGTAAGTTTACTTTATTTATAATTTGGACTTAAGAAAATTCCATTTTTATTGTGCATTTGAAGTTATTAATTTTTAACTTTTTTACCTCTAGCGGTAGACATTGGGAGTTACTAGTTATTGTCCCCGAGACATTCACTGTTTATTATCTAGATCCTGCGGGAAGTACATTGAACACTAAATTTGGACACATATTGAGAATGCCATTATTCTGGTGAGAAATATTTCATTTTTATATCCGTTAACATATGTTATTACATTACTATTTAATTATGCAATTTACTGTGTTACATTAACATGTAGGGGTTTAGATGCATTCAAAAATGCTGGAGGAAATGTCCCAAGGAGAAAGAACCAGCCAATAATTTGGGAGAATGTAAAAGTAAGTTCCCGACTCCAATGTATATATTATTTATGTGAACTGTACTTAGTTGTATTTTTTAATATTTTGTATGTTTCAATTTATAGTGCGCTACACAAGACAACGGCTGGGCATGCGCATACTATGTGATGCGATTTATGCAGATGATTATCCGACATGCCGCATTGGATATTAATACCATACATGAGGTAGTATATATAGTCTCATTAGTTAGTATGAAATATATCAATCTTATTTTTATATTATTACTTATATATATACATCATTCTCTTTGCAAGCATTTAAAATCGACCACACTATAGGTAAACGCTTAAAAAATGTACATGCTCCATATACGATGGAAGCATTAAATGAAGTAAGAGAAGAATGGGCAAAAGCCATACAAGTAGTGGCGATTGTAAGATATAATTGGGATGCTGATAGCGATCCTGAATGATATTTTGTAAATGAATATTTCTGAATTGAATGTTTCTACATGTGTGAATGTGAGAATTGAATTGATGTCTGAATGTATCTACTTGTGTGAAAAAATATTTGTTGATTTTGCAAGTTTGTGGCCTGTTTGTAGGCTGATATCAATGGATGTCGTAAACCTGCAGTTCAGAAAACTGAACTGCAAGTTCTCATCCTACTGACCAGCCACAGCAGGCCTGCAAACTGATAATTAAAAAAAATTAAAGTATAGGCGTCGGTTATTTATAAAACACCATCATCAAAGGCCTATAGCGTCGGTTATTTGATAAAAACCGATGCCTAATATGACAAACAACCCGACCATGTAGGAAAGCATGACCGTGGTGGAAAAGGCATCGCTTATTTGTATACAACCGACGCCTATAGTACTAAACACGGCCGTGTAGCGAAGCACGACCGTGCTTCTCCATGTCGTCTAGGCGTATGGCATCGGTTGTTTAGTTGTTAACCGATGCAGAAAGTGTCCTAGGTGGTACCCTTTTTTGTGGCACCAACCCTATAGACGTCGACCAACTATATATAATTGACGCCTATAGGTCATATAGGCGTCAGTTAGAAAACTGACACCAAAGAGTTCGACCTTTAGCGGAGCCCACATAGGTGTCGCTTGAAAACCATCGCCAAAGGTTGTTAAACGACCGACGCCAAAGGCCTATTCTGTAGTAGTGAATTACCGATGCCATCTGTATAAGAGGTAAGTGGTTCATGCCCATGAGTATTCATATTTTAAGTTCAGTATGTTTACATGTCTCCTGATAAGACTTTTATAATTTATATGATTCAATGTTCTAAGATTTTAATCCAAACAAGAATATTCTCATATCTCTATCATTATGTAAGTTCAGATACCCAAAATCTCAAATAGAGACATGTTGCTCAAAATAGTTGTGACCCATGGACCAAGTCCATGAGAAAGTTAAAGAATCATGTTCCTACAAGATTTCTTAGAAATGTTTGAAATTAATGAATGGGATCCTAAGATAAGATATGCAAGTAATGTAGCCCTACTTAGTTGGTGATTTGGGATAACTTTGTATTGAGAATTTAAGTACACATATGTTATCAGGATTTCTCATATTTATAGGCATAACTATGTATTACGATTTCAAGTAGAAACATGCCATTAAGATTCATACATATGTATAGATATAACAACTAGATTCCTAAGAATGAATAATATCTAGAATTTAATTACAATATAAGAATATGAATTTTAGAATATTAAGACATAGTCTACTTTTAGAAATAAAGTTACTTTTGGAATCACAATGTATTGAATGAGGTCATGATGACATTATAAGATAATGAAACATTAAGTTATGATTAGGTTGCAATACAATATTCTATAAAAATTCTATTTTGATATTTAAGGTTGAATATGTAAGTTCATATGCAAATTTTCAGGGTTTAATCATATTTTATAAGAAGGATTGAACCATCTTGTCAGAATTGATATTTTTAGATATGTTGTACTTATGATACTTTCATAAGCTTGACTTAAGATACTTTGTATACTAAGTATTTCTATATTCATGTCAGATCCTTTCTCATAAGACATTAGACTCATTTATGGTATAATTGGTATAATGAAGTAATCTTACTAAATAAGAGTTTTAGAATAATGTTTACCCAGATAATGAGATACATGTTAAAATCCAGCAATGAATTCAGTTTAGAACTTAAGAATAAGAGATTTAGATTCAGACTTAGACTACTCACCTTGTGAGTAGCCAGATTTTGAATAAAGATTCATGATATGGGTTATAGACCCAATCTCAATTATGTAGTAATTTGAAATACATATCCAAATTCCATAATAGATTCAGTTCAGATTTGAAAGAGCAAAGATTTAGATTCAGATTTCATATTTCAGATTCAAAACTAAGTGCATGTTTAGTACTCAATTTCAGATAAGTTCAGATTTAGAGTTTAGTAAAGATAGACTTAAGATAATTAATTCAAAACCTTTACATAATACATTATATAATAAGTCCTCATTCTAAGAGTCTCGGGACGATTCAGAGGCATCTGTTGCCAATTTAGAGGAGTGTTTACTCTATTTTAGAGGGCACATTGTGCTAACAGAGGGTGCGTTGCACCATAGAGGACACTTCAGTGTCAACAGAGGGCACGTTGTGCCAATAGAGGGTGTGTTGCACCATAGAGGACACTTCAGTGTCACAGAGGAGGACTTATTGTATAATGGTGGCCACAGTCAGATAAATTTTTTAAGTGAAAGATACTTAAGATTAGAGCATGTCTGTAACCTCATCCACGAGTATGATGAGAGGGAAGTAGATAATATAAGTATGACCTAGGCACTTTGGTGTGGGTCATGAGATCCATGTACCAGAGTACATGACTCCAGGATAAGATAAGAATCCAGATTAAGAAATAAGAGACTTTATGTTTCAGATTTTATTCAGATCTTAATGTTAGTTTCATGTTTATAATGTCCCATTTTAGTTCTTCAACAATGTATATTTTAGAATACTCATGCCACTTACTCTAACGACTATTTTCCCAAATGCATGGATGGGGATGCGATGTCCGTAAGCTTTGGAGCAACTGAGGATCAAAGGAACAAGTAAAGGTCTAGGAGATTTTCAAGCTTGCCTAGTGGGGTGCCATCTACCGAGACAATCTGGAGTTTAGACATCTTTTTTATGTATAGTCTTCTTATTAGAGTATATTAGATGACTTGTTATTCTTTGTCAAAACTATGTATGAATCAATTCTCCAATTATGCAAAGTGTTTCATTTACTTTAATTGCATTGATAATCATGTTTGTGACACTCCCGATTGAAAGAGAAAAAAAATGCTTCCGCTCACGTGATATGAAAACAGAGGGTGTCACATAGCTAAATATAGACAAATGCATTTCCTATGTCCATGGGCATTTCAAAATACTATCATATGTATACAAATTCATATATGTGCATCCATGATTTTTTATTAATGAAAAGGATTCCATTATTACTTTGATTTTCTTATTAATAACTATTGAATTTTTGAATAATCACTTATCCACTTCCCAACTCATACAAACATCTACATACATTTATTCTAAATGAAAAACACATGGATAATAGATCAACTTAGTTTATAATACATCTAGTAAGCACTAATACATATATATGTAAACATATAGAATAGGGTTATAAGATAGGAAAGGGAACAAGTTGTGAGGAGGAAAAGAAAAGGAGGAGAGAGGTCATGATTCTAACTAGTGGTATCTCCTGTGTTGCATATGATGATGAACCTACATATTAGGATTAAAGCCTTCATCACACGTGGATGCAACACCAGATCACTGTGAATACAAGCATACACAATTTGCTGCTATAGTTGTTGTCTCTAGGTATGGACAACTAAGTTTCTTAGATGCAGAGAGCATGATGGAGCTAGTCATAGAACGAAGTCAATTAAGCACACATAGGTACATATCATAGGTGTAGAGAAGGTGTGGCTAGTTTTAATTGTGAATGTAAGATAAAGAAGCAAAGAGGAAGGATGGTGCAATAGTTGTAGATCATGGCCGTGTTGATCACAATAAGGAGGTGGAATGAGAAGAGGAAAGGAGAGGAGAGGATGACCAAGGAAGAGAGGAGGGAGAGTGGTCGTCTACTATAGGTATGTCTGACACAATCATCTTACGAAAGAATAGAAAAATTAATGCACGGGGAGAGTCCCGCATTATATGGTTAAATGAAATGTAATCTAGGTCTAAATAGAGTTTTTAAATGCATTAATATCAATTGAAAACTTCGAATTTGATCCATTAAATGGACATGTAAACAATGTCCTACTAATGTAAAATTCAACATATATGATAACTAGGATGAGAGGAGTCCAGTGTCATTCGTTTCACCGTTTTAAAGATGTTTAATAGTAGATTTCAATATTCATATATTATACATACATTTAATATATTTACTCATCTTAACACTATATTACATATCAATTTAATTCCTTTCATCTAATACTTCTAGGAATAGTTTAGGTTGTCAAATTAGAGTCAAGCATGGCATTCAATACATTAGGGTGTCAAATTAGAGTCAAGCATGACATTTAATGGTTTTGTTGTCTGTAACATACTCAAATCTAGATATATGTATTAAATCTCCCTTGATATTGAATGTATGATGGCTATTTTACCTTAAAACTCATATGTGATACTGCAAGATGAAGGACATGTACACATAGGATTGACCAACAAGAAGACTAGAGTAACATCAAAACTTTGCCTTCATCACAAAGTCATTATCCCAACACTCCAACTAGTTACAAACAGATGAAGTCAAATTTACAACTCTTCTTCATATCAAAGTAGAACAGAGGCAAGTAGCCCAACAAAGAGCTTAGAAAAAACACGTAGAGGAGTTCACATGTCAGGCCCCAAATCAAGGGGACCTATAGACATGGGCATAACGTAGAAAGTAAAGAAAAATAGACCCCTATATGAAAAAGAAAACAATTTGATAAATTTGAAGACAACCAAACTGATAAGAGAAAATTATTAGACTTGTTAGCAATAAATAACGATGCCTAGATGAAATCTAGATAAAATTGGATTGGTTCAGAGTCATACAATTCGTTTTTTAAACTATGATTAGGAGAAGATCTTATATTTATACTTTGACACATATAATTAAAAGCAATAATAGAGTGAATCAATTACTTTAGATTTTTCTATCTCTACTGACTTTTGCATGTATCATAAGGTACTCTTAAAATGATGACAATTTCTTGCTAGTTGCATATGGATTAATTTATGTTCTACTAAGTGCCCAACTATGTGCTATGCAAAACTAGCATAAATAACAACCCTAAAGAATAAAGTGAAAGATATCTCATGAATTTAGAAAATAGAATCAACAATAATTATTGTTAGCCGTGCATGTGATCATAATTTAGCATCACATGAGGATGAATTGACATGATAATAAGTACACTGCTATGCAAATAAGTTTCATACATTGTAGATTTTACAAGAATTTATACACATTCACTATGTCAACATAAGTACACGACTCACTTGGCTGGAAGGTGTGGCATGAGTATCACTATCCATGAGCAAGACTATAGGTATAAATAGTGGTATGAATAAGAAACATACCAAGACACTAGGCATGCATTTCTTAAACTTCCAAAAGATTTCATGTAGCTAAAATAGAGACTACTGAAAAGGAATTAGAAAAAATAAAAAGGGTTCTAACAATGGTTAATTTCTTTGACATCCATACATCTGGTTGCAAAAATATACAATTTTATATCTTTAAGTTCTTGAACACTTAGCATAAAGAAAACATGATTTTTTGGAAAGAAGGGTCAATTAAAGTCAATGTTTCTAGTAACCACTATTGTATAGAATCAATCAATCTAGAAACTTGTATCCTTTCAGAATTTTATCTCTTCTAGTCTTCTTGTACCATGCAATATGAACAACTACTACAACTTAAAAGTAGAAACCATATCATGATAACAAGTTGTTGACATAGGCTACTGAGTAATAGTAATATACAACTACATAATAAAAAAGACACATGTCTTTAAAATTAATATAAACAACTCAAATTGCCCCCAACACATCAATGACAACATGTAGTTCATGATCATGTACCTTTGTACCAAGAATGCCTAGTGTTGTTGTTGTAACAACACAAATGCATGTCATTTTGTCATTGTGTGATCCAATACCTTGGATTGATAGGTTACTAGAATCCTCCCTACTATCCATCAATACACTTTCTAAGGAAAAAAATGCATGATTGGGTTCAAAATCATTCTCAAGTTTTGCAAACTACATTTTTGCTGCAACTTTTGCATGGATTTTACTAGGAAGCACAACTGGACATCTTTTTGATGTGTCAAGGGACTTTTCCTGAAGGAATTGCATCAATCTCAAGTTAGGAAGAAAATATTTAGTATTTGAGAATCAATGAGGATCCAATGCGTGAGTCAAAAACATGCTAACAAAGTCAGCCTACATGGGTCATGAACACATCCATCATCTTTTGCATATATTTTCACCTAATATTACAATAAAATCCTTGTACAAGTTCACCGCACCACTCTATTCATCATCATAATCATCATCTAAGCTATAGTCTTCAACCATTTTGGGTAATGGTCAATTAAATCAAGGGGCTCTAGAAGGGGAGGTTGAATAAAGCTAAAAACACTTAAACCAATGATTAGACCTTCAAATTACATCAAGATATATGATTGCAAATATGGAATTTGATGTGCAACTAAACATACATAGTAAGGATGAGGGAGATTGAATGAGATTAAGAACACGCTATTTATAGTGGTTCTAAACTCCAAAGTCAGAGAATGTACATCCACTACCTAGAGAGGTCAACTTCTAGGATTTTGCAACCATTGCATACATATATTCCATTATAAGACATACAATAAGACCTTACTTTTGCAGGGCAGGAATACCTAGCCTTCCTTTTTAAGGATCAAAAGGAGCAATAAACCTTGCAAGGTCTCGCCTATCCTTTGAGAAAGAGTTTTCAACCTCTACAAGGGCTTACCCACTTTTGCAAGGAATTGGACACCTACACCAAGGATCTCCCCTCTTGCAACAAGTCATCCTCCTTGTTCTCGAGGATCTTCAACCTTCACCTTCTCCTTCACCAAGGAGAAGATTTCACCAACTTTTCTTTTGAGAAAGGGATTGGGAAAGGTAACATTGAATGCTTCACAATGATGACAAGGAAATGGATCTCTCAGAAATACCTATCTCACTCAGATTGACATTTTGATTAGTAAGAAAGAGAGAGAGATAAAGGGACTCTTAGTGGAACAAATCACTCAACTATATCTAGGAGCATAATAAGCCAACTTGGAATGAAGCCCAAGGGTCCCTATTTATATTTGGGGATGTCTACCAGGAAGTAGAAACGCACGGGAACAAATTTTAGTCATTTGGGTATTGTAACATATCTATTTTCAACTTTTGCAACACTCCAATGGATAGAAATACTTTTTCTACATACTCCGTACAATGCAGTCGATTGAGTTTCAATAAAGCAAACTCAACTGATAACACAATGCAACAAAACAAATTTGAAGTGTCAGTCAATTTTGTCCTGGATGAAACTCGGTTGACAATTTAATTTGGTTTGGTTGTGCATGGGTGTCAGTTGAGTTTATCTTGAGGAAACTCGACCGGCCCTAGAGGTTCCCATAATCCATCAATGATGTCGGTCGAGTTTATTAGAGATGAAACTTGGTGGATAAAACTCCCTTTAATGAATTTTGGAAATTGTCATTAGAGGGCTTAAACATTCATTTTAAGTTCTCCTGATTTTTTCTCATCTTAATTACAAGTCATAGAATAAATAGAAAAGGTTACAAAAATGGTCCTAAGAGTTTTAGGGCATATTCCAAAAAAGTGCATTTGCATTGACTTTGGATCATATTTGGTCAAGCTTGGGCTTGATTGAATTGATCATTTTCATGTACCTAATTCATAAAATCAATCTCAAATAGACATATTAAATACATATGAATAGAATGGTTGTTATCATAAAAGTATGGACAATGTATAACTAATAGGTCAACATTCTCCCCCTTTTTTAAGATGACAAACCATTCCTCAACATATTGAAAAGGACTTGGAATTTAAACTTTTACCTTGTAAGTTGTAGGGGGTACATCAATGAACAATAACAATTGCTCCCCTCAGTTCATGCTTATCTTTTCCTGTATGGTTCATTTCTCCAAAAAGCACAACCATAGCACATATATACTAATTGAGTCCATTTTCATAGTCAAATGATATTACAGAGAATTAACTAGAAAAGAATCACAATTCAATATGCACTAGGCTCATTTCTCTCCCTATGTCCATATCAAAAAAGGAGGGGGTAGAAGAGCTAAAAACACATGTCTTATCTAACGGAAAAAACAACACATGCAACCACCATATGCAAGCACCAACCAACAATCAAAGAGAATAAAACATACTAGAGTCGTAATAAAAATATGAGAACCTCATACCAAATAGCCCTTGATATATAGCTAAGCATCGAGTTAAGGTACATATAATTAGATTACAACAGAAGATATGTCCTCTCTAGATGAAAACTATAAAACAATGAAGAAAACTAACATAATATGAAAATGGTAGTCCTCAGATATAGTGCCCAAAGTTGAATACATGAAAGCATACAAAAAGATAGATGTATGACCACTCTATAATCCTAGGAACTAAACATCAAGGGCATTTATGTCAAGCTCGTCATCACCATCCGACTGGTAGTAGTTATCATCATCATAGGGTGCATCACAGGAAGCATGTATGTCCTCACCACCATCTCCATAATCATTAGAGCCATCATCACCATCCTCGTCATCCTCCTCCTCCTCATCACCATCTCCAACATCATCATCTTCAACATCGTCATCTTCAACATCCTCATCAACCATTTCATCATCTATGAGAGGTCCAAAGCAGTTAGTAGCAGGCCACTTGGCATGTTTCTCTTCCCAAGACATACCACATGCATGTAATGCATTTGCTTGCTCAAAAGTTGGTGTAGAAACCCCATAAAAACCAACAAGCAAGGTGGAGGTAGGTCTAAGGGGAAGAACAAGTAGCAAAGTGGCACTCGGATGAGGAAAGAATGCATAGGCAGGTCCACCATCAGAGGTAGGGGGTACAACAAAAATAGTAGGCTAGTAAGCTGGGTTGAACTGACTATATGCATAGGACAAAATAGTCAATAGCAGGGTAGGGATGGTAGGTGGGATAAGGATGGGTGCATGACAAGTTCATGGTAGACATTATCTGAACAAGATCCTGGTGGAGGTGCTCCTGGACCTGCATGTTGTATGCATGTTGATGCATCATGTATCCCATCATGGTTTCATTTGACACCAAAAAATGGCATGGTCAAGTGTAGGAGGAGGTGGAGGAGCTTGGTTGGAGGTCGAAGCACCAGTCATAGAAGAGGTGGGGTGAAAGGATTTCTTGACTGTGGTGTCATTGATATAAACTCCTTTTCAGTTGAGTTTATAGACAAGGTCTTTTAAAATGGATTAAATAGTGTTATCTTGAAAGACACCACAAATTAGGTTAGGGTGGGGCAAGAGGGAGTGTCTAGTATTCTTCTCTATTTCAAAGTAAATCATGTGGTGGAGAGTGTATCTTTCCCATTTGACAAGATATTTGAAATAAGACAATACCTGATCACAGTCGAGTTTTCTGTAGTAGTTGTTTGATTCTTTTTTAGATGGATGTTGTAGTTAACTAGAATAGAAACTAGGAGAGTCTTGATATCCAGAGAAGAAGATGGTAGGATGGCTTTTTTCCTATGTGGTATCTCAAGCTTCTTGAGAGTTTTTTGGATATCAGAAAGAGATAATTCAAGGTCAAATCTCTTGTAGAAGGCTTTAGGGTTTAGGGGGTATCGTTAGGTTAGATAGGGAGTCATCCAACTAGGTGAGGAGCAAGACAAATAAATATTCAAATATTTCTCAGAGATGGAAAACTTGACTCCCCCTGTCATGGATGACAAAACGACTTAGGTGTTGGGAGGAGGCACTAAGGTGGTGTAGTTCTATGTTAGATTTACATAGAACTCATGCACCATCTTCTTGATCAAGAGGGAGTTGGTATAGGTCTTTCATTCATAGAAAAGAGCATCACGGCGTTGGTTAGAAATGAGTGTCTTAACCTCTTTCAATAGCTCATTTCTAGGAATCAACATGGGCTAAAAATGATATGGGTTCCTAGGAAACAACCCCTGTAATAATTGACTGCTTGATTAGAGAAAAAGGAGGTATCATCATATGAGATATGTGAGAACGCATTACAATAAACTAAATTACTCAAAACATAAAGCACAATTGATCACTAATTAATCACATACCCAAAAATATGAGTAAATTAAAACTGATTTCAACATCAACACCCGCTCAGAAACATTTGCATAAGAACCCAACATCTTTCTTTTATCCATACTATGTTAAGAATTTGATACGAATTGTTCTATCACCTTAGCTACAAAATATGTACATAGGATAACAATATTTGTATATGCCACACAAATAAGCATTAACATGCTAACAAAATTTCAATTTGTTTGAAACACCATATACAAACTTTTCCTGCCCAGACCTGAAAGTACATGGATGACTCTAGGACACACTAGACATCTAATCAACTTTCTCAAAGATTCATTACTATATATCCTCTTTTCTGACACATGTTTGTTTTCGTCACTTCCGATTACCTAAAAAAAGTGGCAAACCACAACGGTGAGACCCATGCCCCAGAAAGAGATATAACCTCCAACAACGCTTATTTATCACAACATTTTAAATAGTAGATAACTAAGTAGTTGGAGTATTTAATGATCAATTGAATAGATTGAACAGTTCAAGTATGCTAAACAAATTAAACAATTTATCTTAGCAACAAGTATGATCATCAATGCATACATAGATAACAAATAAATCAATTTCTTTGGATAGATATCAACTCAAATATCATCAAATTGCATCTAATAACAATCATTACCATTACTCTGACTATCATCATATTCCTTGCTAACATCATAAGCAATCTAGTAGAATAAGCATCCCTGACATCATGAATATGTCTAGCAACATAACATGGCTATCAATATTGGCATCTCAAATATAGGGAACAGATCTATATCATAAGTAGAACTAACATCATAACACTATGAAACTACATAGACATGATTAGCAGTTTAAGCATTTCTAATTACATAGGCATGGCTAGCAATATTAAACATAGCCAGTAGCAACATCTTAACCATCAATGTCAGTATATTTGACAACATAAGCATGTTTACAACATGAGCATAACTACAACATAAGCATATAAATTATCTCTTATTGTACTATACACGATCTCAGCGAAAAGAATGCAAACAAGGGTTATCATCCAATATGAAGTGTTGTGTATAACCATAAATAGATATGCTACACGGCTGTCTTACATCTTTTATTATGCCTTGGGGAATTTGAATCATACCATTCAAAGTCCAACCGACCCCTGCGAAGGGCTATTCAGTTTTGTAAAAGATCTAGGAGTGTCGGTATCCTAAGATCTCTTCCCCTCGGTCAGTACGAGTAACAAGGCAGTGACATATCAGTCAAAGCTGCCACCACAGTGACATATAGTCCTGTAACTAGCCCACCTTGGTACAAGTCACGACGCTAGCATCTAGGGTATTCAAACCCAATCACTGAGGTACCGCCGCAGTTGTCCTCTAATCACATCATGTTATAATCACCGAGACACGACCGCAACTGTTATCAATCACATAAGATGTATGAGGCATGACCATAGCCAACCTCCACAATCTGCATTGTGGATGACAAGGATATATCCTCAACCCGCCACCCCCACATACTCAACAATATGCGCTCTGAGTTTCCCTTAGGAATACTCATTTCACCATCCAACAAATTCTAACACTGAAGATGGTTCTACAACACAAGTCACTACATGATTAGAGTTGCACTTGATTAGTTATGCCAATTGGGTGAATTAAGGCCGCATCAAACAAGTGGAAATACACACCCTAATTCACTTCTATCCAACATATAAATATCACAACTTTGAAAAGATATAAAGCGTGTGAAACATAATTTCCCATCTCATCATCACATGGTATTATTCACTTGCCATTCATGAGACCACACTAGTCATCATATTATCACAAGATATAAATCCTTTTCACAATATCACAGGATATCAACCCTTATCAACACAAGAGGATTACACCTCATTCATGGCTCAACCATGCCCAAAGGTCATTAATACCATGATATTATTCCCTACAAGATCATCATTATCTTTGCATGCCTTATAACAAGGCTCAACAACATCAATTACATATAATACACTGGATCAACACAATATTGCATTAATGAGCTAGGAGATATTCATAAACAGTCATAGCAGGGTTATATTAACATTAAGAACATTTCTTTATTAAATCAACATGCAAGGAATATAGATATGATTAACCCTCATCATATTCATAATGCACATTTTTAGCATAAGAAAGTATCAACCATGCAGCTATGATAACCACCAATTAACATATTAAGGTTATGATCATATTAAGAGGTTATTCCACCATCATTCCATCATATAAGAATGTTAAACATGAATACTCATATCTATCTATTTTCATTAGAGTTAGGTTCAACATGATAAATTATATCAATATTACTAATCATCACTTATACCCAAACCCTAACTCACGACATCCCCATTGGATCATGGATGCATAAGGTGAAGCATCACCATCACATTCCATACTATTATCAACTATGAAACCACACATAAATCAAGATTTAACCGTCGGGTTATAACATCCTAGGGTTTCAACAACAATAAGTGAGTACCCCATCATTGCATTAGTCAATCAAGGACTATTCATACCCAATTACTATCATTTAGTTATATTAAAGCTAGATATAACAAGCTATACCTCATTAGGGTTACATATCCACACAATGTGGTTATCATCCCTTCTATTCATATGAGTGAATAGGTAAGACTACCTTGTTAAGGGTAACCCTCCATTTGTTCCATCATCATTCAACCCATATCACCATACCACAATGTCACCCAGAACCATTGGATGTTTAAAAGGTAAGACCATTGGTTGTTTACATAAGTAAACACCTTGGATAAAACACCTATGAAGTCCTTGATTTGTTCTCTAGAAAGAGTCACCATCTAACCGTAGACATCCCTTGATTAACAACACAAAAAGTTCCATTGAGAGCAGGGTAAAACCCCCAATCGACTGTTTATTTAAAACAAGCTATCCATTGTCAACAAGTAAGCTCCTTAAGTTGATCATATAAAGGAAACCATCTAAATCACATTATTAGGACCAACATATTACATTATCCATAATTACACATTATTGGAGGAATAAACAGTAGATCTTGACCATTGGGTCAAGTTCATATGTTAAAACCATCAATTACAGTATAGGTCTGACCATTGCATCAAGTAACCCAAGAAACCATTAGTCTAAGGCTTAATTGATGCTACAACTACAATGCTTAACTCAACATAGGTTGTAGAGACCTGATCCTCCATCATTAGTGACCATTAAATCACCATAGGTTGTTAGATCAACACTATATTCATTAATCAACATCAAATATTAAGCTAATGTCATCATTGATTGATAACATCAGTCGGGTACTTAATGGTTGATCATTAAACTTCTAATTGATCCAAAACCTGACCTAACGGGGTGACTATAGGTTGTCACAATCATCTGACACCTTTGATCTCAACCATCAGTTATCATGAAGACAACACCATAGGGTTGTTGCAATGGTACCATCATCGGGTCATGGGTTTATAGAAGAAATCGGCTTTAAACCCTAAAATTAACCATTGGTTGATAGGTGCTTAGCACCATAGGTTGTCAAACCAACCTGACCCAAGTCATATTATACCTTAGGAATAATGTACACATGATCGAAGGTTCATATATAACTGAAATCATAATAGGGAACATTATAAAAATCGAAATCCAAGTCAAGCATAGCTTTTTAGTGCATGAATCATCAATTTCAAGCAAGAACATGAGCTAGCAAGCTTATGGTAAGCAATAAACGTGGAGCAAGTTATAAAACTTGCCTATAATTAGAAGATGAAACCACAAACAGAAGAAAACTAGAGCAGGTAGGTTAGAAAATCCAAGCATAAGCTATGAACTTGTCCATCTAGCACCTTTCTTCATCAAATGAGCAAACCCTAAGCATAAGGAGCAAGAAAGGTAGGGTTTTAGAGCTTTAGAGCAATTTCTACCATGGAAAAGCAAGGTTCTGACCTGGAGAAAGGTAGGAGGAAGGATAAAAAAGAAATAAATGGAGGAAAAAAGGGGATTCTTACTCTTTTAGGTCAATATCACTAAAAGGAAGCTTTTTAAACCCTAAAAGGAAGTCAATTGCAACCCAAGATCCTTTTTCCAAGAAGGTCCCCACTTTCTTCTTCCTTGGACAGGAAAATTTGAAGAAGCACAGAGGGAGAAAGATGTTGGGATAAGGAGGGAAGTGGTGGAGAGAAAATGTCACATTTTGGTGCTTGGGGATAAGTATATGAAACTTTAAGATAAAGAAAAAGAAAAAGTTGAAGTTCTAGTATCTATCCAAGTGTCCATGGCCTTAATTTATTAAGAATATACAAGAAAACACACAAGCATCTCACCCATCATATGTATAGACATTCTTAATTTTCCTTTGTAAAATTTCCCAACCAATCAAATAATTCATTAGTTGATAGCTACTAAAGGTAGCTCATCCATGAAGGGGTAAACCCTAAAATACCCTTGGAGAAAACACCTTCAAACCAAGGTTTAAATAGGTGTCCCATGTCTCAAAAAGATCAAGAATGATGATAGAATATCCAAGGATCATAATGCAAGTGATAAATTGCAAAAAAACCTCTCAATAGGGTAAATTGTAGAAAAGTCCAAAATGTGCATAAAATTGCATAACTTGCTCAACCAGTGTCCAAATTGGACCAAATTTGAAACTTAAGCTTGTATTATGATTTCAAAGCATTTCACAAGGTTAGATTAGGGTTATAAGCATTAAATTATTGTAATTAAGCTTATTCAACTCATTATGTAAGTTTAGGGGTCTTACAAGATATGCCTAATGACTGTGGAGGAAGAAGGTACTCCAGCTAGTCCTATTCTCTTCTGAGTAGTGTACGTCATGGAGAGAAACTTTAGGAAGATGGTGCCAAACAAGGAAGAAAGCACAAGCATCAGGCTGCCCAAGCTAAGGTTCAAGGTTGGGGAAGGTCAAATAGGGCAAACTAGGTCTAGGAGAGGGGATTGGGTGACCAAGGATTCAAGGACAAGATGAAAGGATGACTAATCGGTCGATTTTTGTCTAGTTGAGATTGACAAAATTAGTTAAAAGTCTATATATTTCTAGCAACAGTGTTTTTGGTCGAGTTTGAGATTCGGAAAACTCATCCGACATTACTGTGTGCTTAGTCCTTGGGTCTGTTGTCGGTCAAATTTCCCCAGAGCAAACTCAACCGACAAGAAAGCATGTCCAAGAGAGATTAAATTTAATTCTAGGCAACTAGAGTGCTATATAATTTTTTTTTATCTTGTCATGCATTTTGAACATATTAAGGCACTTTCCACTCATCATTGGCTACTATTTTGTAGTAAAACAAGCATTTGCAAAAAATAGCCAAAAATTAGCAAAATAAGGCATTAAAACTAGGCAAACGTAGAAGTAATAAGCATAAGATGAGAAATATATGAGCAAGAACATATAGGCAAGAGAATATCTAGCTAAAAGGCATGCAATTATCATTAAGAGCAGTAATAAGAAATTTTGGTCTAATGGAAGTAAATTGCTCTCTAGCTAGAGGTTTGGTGAAAATGTCCACAAGTTGATTTTCTATGTTCACATGCATGATATAGATATCTTTCTTAGAAATGTGGTCACGAAGGAAGTGATAGCGTACCTCTATGTGTTTATCTCTACTATGCAATATAGAATTGTAAGAAAGACTGATTGTAATAGTATCATCATAATAGATAGAAGAAGGGTCATAATGAACATTAAAGTCTTGGAGCATCTACTTCATCCATAGGACTTGGGCATAGAAATTCCCAGCTATAATGTACTCTGCCTCGATAGTTGAAAGAGCCACAATTCTTAGTTTCTTAGAGAACCAAGAAACTAAGCATGGTCCTAGGAGGAAGTAGTTGCCACTTGTGCATTTTTTTTCAATTAAGCACCCTGCATAGTCCACACCACTGTAAGTAGTAAAAGTAAATTCCCTTTACTTGAATACCATAGTCCAAAATTATGAGTTTTGGCTAGGTACCCTAGAATCCTATTAACCACTATAAGATGGAATTTTCTAGGGCTTGATTGAAATCTAGCACAAAAGCCAACACTAAACATAATATCAGGTCTATAGGAAGTTAAATATAACAAGTTACGAATCATACCTCTATAGAGCTTCTCATCTACCTTCCCATCTTCTTCATATCTATCAAGTTTGGTGGTGTTTGACATGGGAGTATCCATCTATTTGGTGCTCTCCATTCCAAAGTGCTTCAAGAGTTCACTTGTATACTTGCATTGGTTGATGAAGTCTCCTTCCTTTGTTTGCTTGATTTGAAATCCAAGGAAGAAAGCAAGCTCCCCCATCATACTCATCTCAAATTCACTCTACATAAGAGAACTAAACTCCTTGCAAAAATCAAGACCAATTTTGCGAAATATGACATCATCAACATATATTGGAATAATAAAAAAGTTGCTAGAAGCATGTTTGAGAAAGAGGGTACCCATGACATAGCCATTGTCTAATAAAAAGTTCTTTAATTTCTCATACCAAGCTTTAGAGGCTTGTGTGAGACCAGAGAAAGCTTTTTGTCAAAAATAAACATGGTTAGGAAGATTGTCATTTTCAAAGCTGTGAGGTTGAGCCACATATAATTCTTCATCCTCTATTATACGATTCAAAACTGCACTTTTAACATACATTTGGTAGATCAAGAAATTTTTATAGAT
This sequence comes from Alisma plantago-aquatica, assembly GCA_963693085.1. Lineage (NCBI taxonomy): Eukaryota > Viridiplantae > Streptophyta > Magnoliopsida > Alismatales > Alismataceae > Alisma > Alisma plantago-aquatica. The sequence goes on along the minus strand of OY856412.1, from coordinate 608,566,317 downwards.
AGTAAAGGCAAGTAGCATTCTAATAGATTCAGGTCTAGCAACATGAGCTTAAGTTTCATCAAAATCAAGACCTTCATTTAGTTTTACCTTTGACCTACTAATCTTGCTTTGTTTCTTACCACTTTCCCGCTTTCATCTTTCTTGTTGCATTAGACCCACTTGGTGCATTTGATCTTCCTATCATTTGGTCTTGGCACTAAGGTCCACACTCTGAACTTGTCGAACTGCTCTAGCTCCTCTTGCATAGCTAGGATCCATTCATCATCCTTGAAAGCTTCTTTAACATTCTTTGGCTAAAGTTGTGAGATGAAGGCATCATTGATTTGTTTTTCTTTGAAGGCAGCCCACTTCTTCACCCTTTTAAAAGAATTGCCTATTATGAGCTCTTTAGGATGATATTTAGCAAACTGGGGAGTTGGATCCTTCTTTTCTTGTTCATCTACTACCACCTATTTTCCTTTGTCAATGATGTTGAGCTACTTTAATCTAGGAATCACCTCATCTACAACATCATCATTTACAATATTCTTGGAAATAGAGGGGTTAGTTTCAATAAATTTAACATTGATAGATTCTACAAATTTAGTCAATTCAATGTTAAACGCTATATACGCTCTAGCAGTAGTGCTATAGCCAAGAAAGAAAGCATTATAATATTTTGCATCAAACTTTTTGAGAGAATCCTTGGTGTTTAAAACAAAACAAGGACAACCACAAATATGAAAGAGATTGGTGGAGGGCTTTCTACGATGACATAACTGTAATGACCACATTTGTGCTTAATCGGTAAACTAGGGTTTACCTGAATGATTACATGCTTGATTAGATTGAACATCGTTTAGACTTGATTAATGATAGTAGATCAATTGTGATGTTTCAAACCTAATAAGAAACTCTTACTATGATTTTAGTTTGAAGAATTAGGGTTTGAGAAATGTAAACCCTAGTCGGAAAAATTAGGGTTTTGATAGAACACGAATATGGAATTTGATCGGAATAGTTGTGTGGTAAATGATTTTCACATTTTCTAAAAAATTTGTATTTAATTGAATTTTGGATATGATATGGATAATTCAATCATGAATATTTTAGAAAAATTGCAGAATATTTGAGTGTTCTTTGAATGTGGTTCTCAGTTGAACTATACTTCGACCAAAATGCTGACAGAGTGCTTTTCAATAGTGGAGTGTTTTATTTTTAGTTATTTATTGGTAAAACAAAATGATCTGAAATTTCAACTGGAGATATGAAACTCAATCATAAACAATATGAAAATTTTTCATAATTTTTGGATGTGTTTAGACCTTATCAGTAGATGAATTACAGTAATATTTTTATGACAAAAAATTCAGCTGAAATAAGAGAAAGTATAGTGAGTGGTCAATGTGCAATTGACCCAAGAAGCTCAATTTCTATATATGGTCAACCTAACATAGAAGGAGCTCTCATAATTCGTGATTCAATCTAGAGAAACGAAATCCTATAGAGAGAGAGTTAGGGTTTGAGAGGAGAAAGTGTTGGAGATACTGACCTAGGGTTTTGCGGTCCGAGGAGTGATGAAATCATGTAAGTTTAGCTTCTTCGCATAGAATTTAATGGTGATTCTTCTCTCACATGTCAAGATTCCTTCCCTCATCTGATTTGATCCAAAATGGTATCAAAACTTCCCCTTTTCTCACTCTTTCTTCATAATCCCTCATTTTTAGGGTTTCTGAGTTGAAATGAAGAAGAATCGGGTGAATTGCTAGGGATTTTATATGAGATCGAGATTTTTAGTGATGAGCTACGTTTTTAAGGTGTTTTCACACCTTAGGGTGAGTGGAAACTTCCTTTAAACAATATATTGCACAAAAATTGGTTAAATCATCCATAATCTTTAATTGCTTAGTATGCGACTACAAACCCTGAATTGTGTGTTTGATCTAAGTTGCTGCAAAATGATATGAAATAGATTCTTCCTCTGTTTGGATGAATTTCATATGATAAAATAATATTATAAATGTATAAAATACATCCTAATGAGAACTCCCTAAGTATTCACAGAGGTTATAAGAGTAAACTGAAATATAGGGAATTTGTCTATGACTGAAATTATTGTATAATTAAATAGAGAAATTTGTTTATCTGGATTCCCTTGGTTATGAATGATTGTTTATATAAATTCATAGTACATATATGTCAGATACTATCTTGGATTTCATTTAAGGTGAATAGTGTTTGTTTGATATCTCAGTAAAGAGGGTGAAACCATAGATGTGAGGAAAGTTGGATATTTGCGAATAGATATCGTGAAATCCATTTGAACGTATTTTCTTGACATGATAGACTTTATTTATTCAATTTTATTATTGATGCATGTTATCTCAGTGAATGGCATGGAAACCCAAATTCAGCTCAATTCTAAGGTTTTATACATATATTGATTTTATATGATTAATGTCACATGAAATCCTTATGAGAGCCATGTGATAAGTGAATGAGGTAAATGAAACCCTAAGGATAGGGTGTTCAATGAATCAAGTATTTTGATATCAATGTTCTCAGTATGAGATGTGGTGATGCACAACTCAAGATTTGGGTTGAGGTGCACGTTTTCAAGAAAGTACAAATAATTTACAGGTGCAAATGATGATTACTCGTATGTCAAGTAATTAACCATTATCAGTGTATTAAGAAGTTCAATTGCATGATTCTAGTGTATAAAGTATCAAGTGAACATGTATTCTGTTATTTAAGAATTTTAGTCATCATGTAGATATAAAATGTTGATTTCTCATTATATTACAGTGTTTTGAGTATATTGCTCTGCCAAGTTTAGAATGGTATACATGTTGTGTTATAAACTTCAAATAAATAGACACGGTACCATAGAGATACCAGAGTCAAGTATAAGTAAGGGAAAATATACAATATAGTAAGATCTTTCCAAGAATAATAAAATAATAGACTTAGGGGCCCTGAACACCGTAGATTCCCTATGAGAGGTCTGTGCCGTAGGGATGAAATGACCTAACCCTGGTAGTGTCCAGTATACGGGTGTCGGAACATACTAACAGGTGGTACGGGGGATGAAGCCCTAGTGGAAGTCTCCTTAAAATACAGAATGTAGTGTCCACCATTAATTAGAGATCCTGGTGGAACTAGAGTACAGTAAAGCCAATTGGTGGCTTGACTCTTTGCCTGTGTGCTCAGGTTAGAGGAGTCCAGTTTTTATGGCATAATAGGCGTGCCGAGGCCAGAGAGCCATTTTCCTGTTGCAGACCAGTGATGTAGTTAGGCTTAGCATTCCCAGGTGTGTCAGTTAAGTCTTGTACGGTGAGATCATAGTTCACTATGAGTCTTCATATGTAGAGTGCATATGATCAGGGCCTAAGCTAAAATATGTTCATATAGTTTTAAAGAGTTTCTCATAAGTAAGAAAGGTTAAGAAAGATTTGAGTACATATTCCCATCAATTGTTCTTTGTATGTTTCTGAATTATTAGTTCTCTTTGAAATTAATCAAGCACGCTCATATATTGATTTACTCTTGTAGATATCTAGAGTATCCTGTCATATTTATGAATGTCGTTTAGACTCTTTAAAGCTTACTGTTGTTATAATTGATATCAGTTGCTCAAAAGTATATCTGTAATTATATCAGTGCTTTAGAATGTTTCTTTGAAGTACTCATTCACTGAGCGAGTAGGCTCACCCCTCTACTCAAACTTTTTAGGGAAACCGCGGGGATTGAAGATATCATTGCTTCAGAGTAGATCTGCCACAATAGTTAAGTCTGAGTATAGTTAAGTTCAGTAGGTCCTTGTCACTCTAGGTCCTTGTAAAGAAATAAGAGAAAGTTTTAAATGATGATGTATAACATTATTCCTCTTTTAGCAATATATGTGAATAAGCAAGTATTATGTGCTTAAAAGTATGAGAAACATAATGAATGTTCATACATGCATTTTTACTATTGAAATTAGATTAGAGAAATCAATGTTTAAATTCCCTTATATAGTTAGTTTATGTGGTTCAATGCGAGAAAACAAAGATCGAGTTTGAAAAAGTAGAAAAAGTTAAGGGTGATCTTTGTATTACGTTAAATCCTCAATTCATGCCCTAATCTCATGATTAATGGTAATTGTGAGATTGGGGTGTAACAACTTGGTATCATAGCTTAGGCTGAGTTGTCAGGGACCATTAAGTTAGTAAGTTGGAGTCATAAGTGTGGCATAGGAGATGTTATGTTGTTAGCTCTGGGGATTTGAGTATTTGGATATCCTGGCCCGATATCTGAGTACTTGGGTCAACCAGTATCAAGATACTTTGTCTATTCTTTCATGTATACCCTGGCCAGATATAAAGTGGAAGGATGGTCTAGAAAGGAACCCTAGAAATATTAGGGTTAGAAACAAGATAAGTAACATGAATTAAGAGCATAAATAAAAAATGAGATAGGAATTTCATTTCATATTGTTGTTTTATTGGAGATGAATAGAAAAGCTCTTATATGTTTGAATTCAGATATTCAATATTTTGAAATATATATGGGTCTTTAAGATTTGTTATACACTACGCAATTGTAGAATTTATTGATTACATTCTTTGTATTAAGTAGACTAGAAATGATTGTTGAATGAGTTTGCCCTAAGTGGATATTCTTTCCACATGTTTGAGATTAATAGGAGTTAGTTAATCTTGAGTAGCTCTTGGCTTCATGACTGTAGGTTTGTCCTGGTCCGACTGGCAGGATGCATTACTGGGATCTAATGACTCCTATTAGTAACATAACAAGAGTAAATTCTGGATAGATTAGATCCAAAATCTAGTATGAATGTATATACTCTAAGATTTTGAAGTATAAGGGAAAGATTGGGATAACTAAGAATCAGTTGGAACTGATATCTAAGATCCAACTTTGGGGCCTCATATGAGAAGCCCTTCATTGGGAATAAAGGAACATGACATAAGGTTCAGATTAAGTTTAATTATTAGTATTATATGAACTCTAAATCTGAAATATGGAAAAGATATGAGTAAAGTATGTAAGGGGACAAGATAGTAAGAATCAATCATGAGGAATGGATTATATAACCGAGTACAATGTTTTTATGTACTTTAAAGCAAAAGGAAAATAGAAGAAAAGAGCTAAGTATACAATAAGTACATAGAAGTGAAGAGTCTTCAGAAGAGTTAAAGTGAAGAGAACTAGATGAGCATGTAAATCATAAAACTAGGATAAGAAACTTAGTTGAAATAAAGAGAAATGTTGGAAATAATGAGCTTGATTAAGAAATGAGGGTTATGATATAATTGAGAGCATGAAATGTATACCTTTATTAATAAGTTTCATACATTCATCCTTACTGCCTTTGGATTCTAAGTCTCTATAGAACAACAAACTAGTTTCTAAAAGAAGAATAAAAGTGTAGCTAAATAAATGAATAAGTCATACAAAGGTAGACTATATTCAAGAAGGAAAAACTTGATTGAAAGAGAAACTATGTTTCACCCATGCATGATTCGTTTGATCTAAAATTAAGGATATGTAATGTATTAAACATGAGGTGATACTAGTAGAGAGATAATTGATTTAGAATTTCAACTTCACATTAGTAGAAGGATAAAAGGAAATATATGCAACATGGTATACATGATCATACAAATAAAAGAAGAAACATGATCATAAGAGAAAACTAGAAGTTAAAAATGACATGTGGAATAGTAGTATATGGTAAGGGGATTATGGAAAGTAAAGAAGGGTTTGAAACATAATGGAGTAATATAGATTATAAAAGAAAGAGGTTGTGAGATTCAAGAAAGTGCTAATTAGTCAAGTATCCTTGTTGATAATTAATTAAACCTACATATGAGAAATGTATTATTGAATGTTTGAAGATAAGAATTCTAAGTCTCAAAATCATCTTCTCTTTCATATCTTCCTTAATGAGAGCAATGTGGGAATGAAGTGATAAGAAAATGAATCATATATGATTCATAACCACTGTGGTAGAGACATCTAGTGAATGTAATAATGAAACACAATATGATGATGAAACCCTAGCAGGGTAATTGAGAATGTAATCTATCTGAATGGCCAAGTAAGAGAAAGGAAATTTGATCGATAAGATAAAGAAGACTTTAGTAAAACTTGTGAGATCCAAAGTTTGAATTTCAAATTAAGGGAGAAAAGTCCCATCACAATAACGTCATGCTACCAATAAGGAACAAATCCTAGAATGTTTAGAGTTGCGGTAGTTAAAGGGATGTCACTAGTGATTTGACCTTGAATACTAGCATCTCTATAAAACAAGATCATGAGATTTGCACTATGAGAAGTAAACTAGCACTGATAGTAATACATGGTTTATAGATAGCTAATCTAAAAGGTAGATAAATAATATGGAAATGATTCAGAGTAAAGAGTAAGATATAAATTTGAAATGTAACAAGTGTGTTTTGAACAAAAGGAGAAATACAATATGAGTGAAGTGTGATATGTGATAAATTCTTGCAGTGATAGCAAGAATGATGAATAATATATATGTACCTTGTATGTTTCAATTTAGGAATGTTTAATCTACATGATTAAAATGAGAAGGATAAGTAGCAAAAAGTAAGTAGTAGTGAATGAGGAGACAGATGAGAGAAAACAATGGCATTTAGTAATATGTGAATTTGTTTTTAGAAGTATAATTTGTTGAAGGTATATTAAGGGATGTAAATTGGTTCTACGTATGATTTCAGTGTGCATGTGCAAACAATATGTTAATTAAAGGTGTCTGATAGTTGTAGTCATTCATACCAGTAATTCATCTTAGTATTATACATTTGTGGAATGGTGATATGGGTTGAATAATGATGGAACAAATGAAGGGTTACCCTAAATAAGGTAGTCTTACTTATTCACTCATATGAATAGAAGGGATGATAACCATATTGTATTGATATGTAACCCTAATGAGGTATAGCTTGTTATACCTAGCTTTAATATAACTAAGTGATGGTAATTGGGTATGAATAGTCCTTGAATGATTAATACAATCATGGAGTACTTTGTTACTATTGTTGAAACCCTAGTATGATATAACCCGATGGTTACACCTTGAATTATGTGTGGGTTCATACTTAAGAATAATATGGAATGTGATGGTAATGATTCACCTTATGCATCCATGATACAATGGAGATGCCGTGAGTAGTCTTGTACAATTGTTGTTGAATCTAGTCTTCAAAATCAAGACTAATTGTCTATTTGAGTAGCACAATAGTAAAATTCAAAACAACATGGTGAACTCTCTTTTGTGACTTTGAGGTAATACATAACAATAGTACATATTGAGCCGTATGAATTGAGATAGTTGGATCAGATTATCAATGTTGAGGTAACACCTCAAGAGTATGAAAATATTGAAATGATTGTTTCTCTCTCTATCCTATGATTGATTGTGGCATAGAAAATTTGTTTGTTATCATTGAGAACTGTTTTAACATGTTGTGATTAGAAAACAAATAAAGGTCTTAACGTTGAAAACTACATTCAAGTATGAAATACAAGAATGTAATGACATGTAAGATTTCAGAAGCTTAAAATAAACTTTGAATATACTTTGTTTGCGTATTTATGTTTCGGGGATGAAACTTTTTAAGGGGGTGAGAAGTGTAATGACCATATTTGTCTTAATTGGTAAAATAGGGTTTACCTAAATGATTACATGCTTGATTAGATTGAACATCGTTTAGACTTGATTAATGATAGTAGATCAATTGTGATATTTCAAACCTAAGAAGAAACTCAAACAAACTATGATTTTAGTTTGAAGAATCAGGATTTGAGAAATGTAAACCCTAATCGACAAAAATTAGGGTTTTGATAGTACATGAATATGGAATTTGAGTAGGATAGCAGTGTGGTAACTGATTTTTCATATTTTGTAAAATTTTTGTATTTAATTTAATTTTGGATATGATATAGATAAATCAATCTTTCATATTGGAGAAAATTTTCAAAATATTTGAGTCTTCTTTGAATGTGGTTCTTGGTCCAACTATACTTCGATCAAAATGCTGACAGAGTGCTTTTCAAAAGTATAGTGTTTTATTTTTATTTATTTATTGGTAACTCCAAATGATCTGAAATTTTAACTAGAGATCTAAAACTCAATCATAAACAACATATAAATGTTTCATAATTTTTGGATGCGTTTAGAACTTATCAGTAGATGAATTACAGTAATATTATTATGACAAAAAATTCAGCTGAAATAAGAAAAAGTATAGTGAGGGGTCAATGTGCAATTGACCCAAGCAGCTCAATTGCTCTATATGGTCAACCTAACACACAAGGAGCTCTAATAATTCGTGATTCAATCTAGAGAAATGAAATCCTAGAGAGAGAGGGAGAGTTAGGGTTTGAGAGGAGAAAGTGATGGAGATTCTGACCTAGGGTTTTGCGGTCTGAGGAATGACGAAATCATGTAAGTTTAGCTTCTTCGCATAGACTTTAATGGTGAATCTTCTCTCACATGTAAATATTCCGTACCTCCTCTGATTTGATCCAAAATGGTATCAAAACTTCCCTTTTTCTCACTCTTTCTTCATAATCCCTCATTTTAGGGTTTCCGAGTTGAAAGGAAGAAGAATCTGGTGAATTGCTAGGGATATGATATGAGATCGAGATTTTTAGGGATGAGCTACGTTTTTAAGGGTTTTTTCACACCTTAGGGTGATTGGGAACTTCCTTTAAACAATATATTGCACAAAAATTGGTTAAATCATCCATAATCTTTAATTGCTTAGTATGCGACTACAAACCTGAAATTGTGTGTTTGATCTAAGTTGTTGCAAAATGATATGAAACTATTTCTTCCTCTGTTTGGTTGAATTTCAGATGATAAAATCATATTATAAATGTATACAATACATCCTGATGAGAATTCTCTAAGTATTCGTAGAGGTTATAAGAGTAAACTGAAATATAGGGAATTTGTCTATGACTTAAATTGTTGTATAATTAAATAGAGAAATTTGTTTATCTGGATTCCCTTGGTTATGAATGATTGTTTATCTAAATTCATAGTACATATATGTCAGATACTATCTTGGATTTCGTTTAAGGTGAACAGTTTTTGTTTGATATCTCAGTAAAGAGGGTGAAACCCTAGATGCGAGGAAAGTTGGATATTTATGAATAGATATCGTGAAATCCATTTGAACGGATTTTCTTGACATGATAGACTTTATTTATTCAATTTTATTATTGATTCATGTTATCTCAGTGAATGGCATGGAAACCCAAATTTAGCTCATTTCTAAGGTTTCATGCATATATTGATTTTATATGATTTGTTGATAGTAGTCTTTATTCAGTGAATGTTTATGTCGCTTGAAATCCTAATGAGAGCCATGTGATAAGTGAATGAGGTAAATGAAACCCTAAGGATAGGGTGTTCAATGAATCACGTATTTTGATATCAATGTTCTCAGTATGATATGTGGTGATGCACAACTCAAGATTTGATTTGAGGTGCACATTTTCCAAGAAAGTACAAATAATTTATAGGTGCAAATGACGATAACTCGTATGTCAAGTAATTAACTCTTATCAATGTATTAGGAAGTTCAATTGCATGATTCTAGTATATAAAGTATCAAGTGAACATGTATTTTGTTATTTAAGAATTTTAATCTGCCTGCAGATATAAAATGTTGATTTCTCAGTATATTATAGTGTTTTGAGTATATTGCTCTGCCAAGTTTAGAATGATATACATGTTGTGTTATAAACTTCAAATAAATAGACATGGTACCATAGAGATACCAGAGTCAAGTATAAGTAAGGGAAAAGATACAATATAGTAAGAGATTTCCAAGAATAATAAAATAATAGACTTAGGGGCCCTGAACACCGTAGATTCCCTATGAGAGGTCTGCGACGTAGGGATGAAATGACCTAACCCTAGCAGTGTCCAGTATACAGGGGTCAGAATGTACTAACAGGTGGTACGGGGGACAAAGCCCTAGTGAAAATCTATTTAAATACAGAATGTAGCGTCCAACATCAACCAGAGATCCTGGTGATACTAGAGTACAATAAAGACAATAGGTGGCTTGACTCTCCGCCTTTATGCTCATGTTAGAGGAGGAGTCCAATTTTTACGGCAAAATAGGTGTGCCGAGGCCAGAGAGCCATTTTCCTGTTGCATACCAGTGATGTAGTCAGGCTTAGCATTCCCGGGTGTGTCAGCTTACTCCTGTACGGTGAGATCATAGTTCGCTACGAGTCTTCATATGTAGAGTACACTGCATATGATCAGGGCATATACTAAAATATGTTCATATAGTTTTGAAGAGTTTCTCATAAGTAAGAAAGGTTAAGTAAGATTCGAGTACAATTTCCCAACAATTATTCTTTGTATGTTTCTGAATTATTAGTTCTCTTTGAAATTAATCAAGCATGCTCATATATTGATTTACTCTTGTAGATATCTAGAGTATCTTGCCATATTTATGAATGTTGATTAGACTCTTTAAAGCTTACTGTTGTTATAATTGATATCAGTTTCTCAAAAGTATATCTGTAATTATATCAGTGCTTTAGACTGTTTCTTTGAAGTACTCATTCACTGAGAAAGTAGGCTCACCCTTCTACTCAAATTTTTTAGGGAAACCGTGGGGATTGAAGATATCATTGCATCAGAGTAGATCTGCCACAAGAGTTAAGTCTAAGTATAGTTAAGTTCAGTCGGTCCTTGTCACTCTAGGTTCTTGTAAAGAAATAATAGAGAGTTGTAAATGATGATGTATAACGTTATTCCTCCTTTAGCAATATATGTAAATCAGCAAGTCATATGTGCTTAAAAGTATGAGAAACATAATGAATGTTCATACATGCATTTTTACTGCATAAATCAGATTAAAGAAATCAATGTTTAGATTCCCTTGTAAAGTTAGTTTATGTGGTTCAATGCGAGAAAACAAAGAGTTTGAAAAAGAAGAAAAATTTAAGGGTGATCTTTGTATTATGTTAAATCCTCAATTTATTCCCTAATCTCATGATTAATGGTGATTGTGAGATCGGGGTGTAATAATAACTCATAGGGGGTATTCTTTAAGGAAGGGTAAGTGAATACCTGGCTAACACAAAACATGAGGTGCTGACGACTTTGGCCCAAAACTTATTGGGAGTATCATACTCTAGAAGCATGTTCCTATCCATTTCCTATAAATACATATTATTTCTCTCTACAACCTCATTTTGTTGAGGTGTATGAGGAGAAGAAAAGTTTTGTGTATAACCAGATTCTTCACAAAATCTTTCAAACATATAATTTTCAAATTTCCCCCCCCATGGTCACTACGGATAGAGTCGATTTAGGAAGAAGCTTTATTTTCAACTTGTTTGCAAAAAGTAGAGAAAACATCAAGAGTGTCACTTTTTGAAACTAAAAAGAAGATCCAATTTTAATGAGAGAAATCATCGACAATTATGAGGCAATACTTTCTACAATGATGTGATTGAGTTCTCATCGGTCCAAATAGATCAATGTCAGGAAGTTCAAGTGATCTCTTGGTACTAAGGACTCCTTTGGATTTAAAGGAGGATTTGGTTTTCTTTCCTTATGTACAAGGTTGGCATTCCTCATCTTTCTCAAAGTCCAATTTAGGAATTCCTTTGACCAATTCCTTTTTTCCCAACTTATTCAATTGACACATATTTACACGACCAAGCCTACGGTGCCACAAAGATATACCACTTTTATCAACAACAAGGCATTTACCCAGAATAGGCTTAAGAGAATCAAGAACGATAACATAAAGCTTTCCATTTCTAGTTCCCTTATATATAACATTGTAGGAGAGGGAATCTAGAAGCAAGCATTCCAGTGAAGTGAATAAAACAAGATAACCATTATTACATAATTGGCTAACACTAATTAAATTGTGATGTAGAACGTCCACAAGAAGTGCATTCTTGATTCCTAGTGAATCTCCCATATCACCCTCACCTATTACTTTACCTTTTTTGTTATCCCTAAAAGCCATTGATCCTCCTTTCTTATTTGTGAAATTGTGTAAGTGACTCATCTCTGCGGTCATATGATAGAATCAACCACTATCAAAATTCCATTTTCCTTTTACCTACAAAAAAGGAAGATGTCAGTGCCCAATTTAAACCATGAGATCTAGAGTTATCTTGGGGACCCATTTCATCTTTGGGTTGGTCCCCTTTTCTTTGTAAGGACAATAAGAAGAATAATGATCATCACTCTTGTAATGTGCACAAACCATATGATTCTTAGATCCAGAAGACTCTCCATGCAAAGTAGTAGCTTCCTTGCTCTTTTTCTTTCCCTTTCCCTTGCTTTTGGGAGATCCCTCCTATCCAAAACCACTTCTACCCATTTGTTTGGTAGAGTGATGTAGGACTTCACTGAGGGACTTTTTCCCTTTGAGGAACTTTTGCAAGGAAGCTCTAAGCTTGTAGTTATCATCACTAAGACTAATGACAATAGAAGAAAGGATAGCTAGATTGTATTTAGGATGAAGTAATTCAGCCTCTAAATAGAGGGCTTTAGTCAAGTAAGAAACCTTCTCAAGAGTTACACTAGCTATTTCATTACTTGGCAATAAATGTCTAGAAGCAAGATCATTGAATTTAGCAAGCAATCTAGCATTTTTAGTTCTAAGAATAGTAATCTCATCAAGATAGATTCTATTTTCATCCTTAATACCATCACAAGCATGTCTAATATCATTAAACTTGGAAACAAGCTTATCATTTTCAATTCTAGTCAAAACAAGCTCATTAAGGCGAGCTAGGTTTTCATCTTAAAGACTATTGATGTTCTTAAGATAAATACCATTCTCTACCTCAACTCCATCATATTTCAACTCAAGTTCAAGATATTGACCTTGCAATGAATCTATACAATCAATATGGACCTTTCATTTTTCTCAAGAAAATCAATTTTAGCATATAATTCATCAATGATTTCCTTAATCTTTTCTTCTTGGATTTGCATTTGGAATAAGAAGAATGGGAAAAATTAAACATTTCAATGAGGGATTCTTTAGATATTTCATTAATGCTTACCTCATTTATCTCACATATGTCTTTACTAGTTGAGGCCATGAGATCAAGGTGACATTCTCCCTCATTGGATCCTAAATCACTAAAAGAAGACTCCTGTCATGCGACATGTGCATAATCTTTGCTAGTTCTTTCCTTCTTGTCCTTCCTCTTGAACTTGCTATCCTTCTTGTAGTCCTCCTTCTTCTTGGAGCTTCTCTTGTGCTAGTAATTCTTTGCATTGGGGCAATCATTCTTGTAGTGGACTTTTTGGCCACACTCATAGCACCTTCGAGTAGAGGAGGATGAGTGATTTTCTTTGAAGTGCTTCCCCTTAGAGTAGTTATCTTCATGATCACTAGGGGCTTCATCTTCACTTAAGGAAGGATTAGGTCAGCAAGAAAGTTGATGTTGAAGAACAGTTGCCCCCACTTGAGATTTGAAGGCATTTTCCTTCATCTTCTTTGACTCCTTCTCTTCTAGTTTTTACTTTTCATCTTGCTTGTCAAGTCTAGGGTCATAAGCTTGGAGATTCCCAATGAGCTTGTATGACCCTAGACCATGATTTATGGTTTAACATGCTTTCTTAACCTAATTGGATGCTTAAAACCTTCTAAGATGTTCTTTTATATCATGTGACATGCTTAAGTTTCAAGTTTGGTCAAGTTTGGACTCTATTTGAGCAAGTTATGCATTAATATGCTTATTTTGGGCTTTTCTACAATTTACCCATATTTGAGGCTTTTCTTGCAATTTTTCACATGCTTGTTGTGCCTTACATGTTTTCTTATCATTCTTGAGTTATTTGTGCTTTGGGGCGCCTTGTTACACCTTGGTTTGGTGATGATATCTTTCTAGGGCTGAGTTAGGGTTTCCCTTTCATGGATAAGCTACCTTGAGTGGTGGAACTCGATGGTTTTCCTTTGTTTTATGGGATTTGACAGTGTTGGGATCTGATGGTTATCCTTTGAGGTGTGAGGGTCGATGTCTTTCTCTCTTTGACCTCCTTGGGTTAGTGGTTCACTAGGTGGTGGGGCAAACTGATGGTGAGCTAGGGTTTTCAACCTTGTGACTAGAGGGGTGATGATTAGATGGTTAGCCTGTTGTTGAATGTCTATGGTTGGCCTGGGAGTAAAAACAACGATGGCCCTCCTAACTCCCACAACTGATAGACCTTTAGCTTTGCATGGACATGATGTTTGTGGCCATGGACACATGGCAAACATGGCTAGACACCTTAAGCTTATTTCTCTCTCACCCATAGCTTCTTATACCTTCCCCCTTGCATGAAAATGAGTTCTTTACACATCTAGCTCTCTCATTCTTACTTTTTGCTTGGAGATCATCCCCCTTTCTTAGTGGAGAAGAAGAATCCCAAGGTACAAGAAGGTATCCAATCTACCTTTCATATGCGCCTAGGGTTCCGTTCTACCCTTTCTTTGAGCTTGTGGAGCTTCCTTAGCAAGTTGTTATCCTAAGAAAGTAAGTTCTCCCTCACTTCATTTGTTTCCTCTTGTTGTCCTGCCATACACTCTTTTCTTCTTGGTCAGACCCATGGTGGATCTTGTTCTAGAGCTTGAAGAACACCACTTTCTTGCTTCCTTGACCTAGTGTATGCTTCCTCTTTGGAGAAGGAGATAGCTTGGCTGAGTGGAGTGCTCAAGCTAGGGTTTTCTTCCTTCTTTTATTAGCTACCTTGCTATTTTGAGCTTCATCTTCATCCTATAGGTGAGTTATATAACTTTCTTCACATTCATTGCTTACTACTAGCTTGCATGTACATGATCTTGATAAAAAACAAAGTTCTAAGTAAAAAGATGCTACCTTTGCCTAGGGTTTAAGTTTATATGATGATTCTAGAGTAGTTTATCTTCATGGATGGACCTAATACCTTGTAAACAAACCTTCCTTAGTAGAGGAAGCTCTAAACCTTGCTTGCATGTTGACAACTGATGGGTTAAGCTCTCAAACGATGGTCATGATTTAGGGTTTTTGAGTTGTTTTGCCTTCTTACTTTGCAACCCGATGGTTTGGTTCTTATTGATGTTTTGCTTGGTTTTCTTATGCCAACTGATGGTGGTCACTTAGTGGTTGTTTTGGGTTCTATCATGAGCACACAATCGATGGTCATGTTTCCCCTCCACAAATGTTTTGATTCCCCTCAATGGTGCTCACTTGTTGGGTTTCATTATATGGTTTCCCTCCATTTATCAAACGATGGTTTTAACTTAGATTTAGGATCCATTTTCCACCTGTTGACCACAACCAATGGCCTCACTGAGTCTGACACTCGATGGCCTCACTGTTCACCAACCAATGGTTGGACTGGGTCGATGGTTCATCAACCCATGGTTTCCTTACACTCTAAGTTGATGGCCTTCATTGTGTCACAACCAATGGTGGACCTGATGTCCACAATCGATGGCTCTTTTAAGATTAGAAAATAATGGTGCCTTCTATGTCAACATCTGATCTCTTGACTAGGCCAAGTTAGATGGCCCATCTAGGTCACAACTCGATGTTTTTCCTAGATTGATGGTTCAAGGTTTTATTTGTTTTGCATCCTATGGTTTTGTTTATCTAACGTCTAATGGTTTTGGGTGAAGACCATGTTTTGATGTTTGATTTTGATGATGTATAATCGATGGTTGAATGCCCATAACTTTGTAGTATTACCTTTGCCCTCATATGAATGTAAACTAATAGTCACCACAATGAGCTGATGTGTAACACTAATCCAGCTGATCTTATTAAACCTAACCCTGATACAAATAGGTGATGGTGGTAAGTCATACATAGCTTCTTTATGTGATTAGTATGATGATGGAATATTCTCTCAATGTTGTGGTAACCCTAATATGCTGTTATATGAACATCATAAGCTTCTTGTTGTAATGCTATGCTGAACATGTGCATCACAAGTATGGTGATGGTTTGTTGAGCCTTGTTATAAGGCATGCAAAAATAATGATGTTATTACAAGGAATGATATGATGGTCATAGAGTGATCACTAATGGAGGTGTAACCCTCTTCATTATGTGATAAGGATTTGTATCCTATGGTGGTAGATGACATGTATTGTAACATCCCTAACCTAGGTTTAGGGATAACCCTGTTTGTTTGTCTTAAATAAATTTCTTAGAACTTTAATACAATTCTATGAAGTGTTTTTTTATCAGGTGACAAACTTATGTTTCAAGTTTGGTCATGTTTGAATGATGTTTGAGTAATGTTCTCTTATTTTGGATCAAAATGCAATTTACCCAAGATGAGGGGCTATATTGCAATATGTCACATGTTGAATGTGTATTAAGTGTTTTATTATCATAAGAGATAGAATGATGCTAAGTGGTGGCTTGTAGAAAGCCTAAATTCCATGTTTGAGCTTGTTTGAAGAATGCTAGTGCCTTGTGTACCAATTTTGGTACAAATTGCAATTTACCCAAAATGTAGGGTTGATATGAAAATCACCACCTCTATAGTGTCCCTACTCCCACCTAGTATCATTTATATGATAATTAAAGAAGGGGACACAATGTTTGAATCATCTTTGAATGATGGTACTCTTGATGATGAAAAGACTAAGAGATGATGTATAGTTGAAGCCCTTGCATGAGTTGTATCGGGTTGTAGAGTTCATATGAGAGTGCCTATCAGCCAAGGATCCATAGAGGGAGTCTCATATAGGTTTGTGGACTCTTGTAAAAGGCCATGATGGCCTAAGAACCTCAAGGAGGTGATCCATGATGAGTTATATGCTCCTTGCAAAAAGTTGTATCGGTTTGCATAATGTGTGAGATAAAGATGAGATATCTTATCCAACAAGATAAGGTATGGCCGAAATATCATATCTAGGTTATCCTAAAGTGTTTTGCATGTCAAGATAAATGAGAATACATGCATTTACACATGTCAACCATACATGGACACATGGCACCTAGTAGCTTAAAGTGATGACACCTCATATTCACTCTTTTTCATGAACCTCAACTATATATACCACTCCTTTCACCTATTTGTGGAATTTTTCGAATCTTACTACCTTCTTGATCTTATATATCATGCATATAGTATTTGTATCGTGCATAGGTGAAGGGGTATCGTTCATAGAGCCTTGATATCGGCCATAGCAAAAGGATATCGGCCAAGTGAAGGGATATCGGCCACAAGTGGTGAGGTATCGTGCATAGTGATGAGGAGCTCAAGTCTTGGACCTTTGATAAGATCATATTCAACCTTAGTAATATGAAGCTTTGTAGAGTGGAGCTTTAAAGTTGTTCTTGAGGCGGGTTATATAACTTGAACCCAATTATGTTATTATTCACTATTCAATTCTGTTATACTTGCTGAGCTACTTTCAATTTCGAAATATCTTGCATAATTGATGAATCCATGAGTTGTATTAGTGAATTAGGACTGTTGTCAATGAACTATAATAGTAAGAACAATAATCTAGAGGTTGTTTATGTTGACATCATCATGGTCCAACCCGATATTCAGTTGAAGCGCCTCTAACCCGATATTGTGAGGTGAAATGTAACAACCCCGCCTCCCAGTAACCCCCAATTAAGGGAGACCAAAAGGTAGATGCCGTTATCCCAATTAACAGGATCAAAGGTTCAACAAATAATCAATAACAATTAACAAATTTTACTAACTAAACTGAAAACGGGTATAAAATAAAACTTTACATACCTTTTCCAAAACTGAGATATCTACATCTATCCACATCAGGAGTCTACTCTAACTAATCCTCCTTTGAACTTTAACTCTGAATTAATTTCACATATGCCACTTTACTATTTGTACTTTTCAAGCTTGTACCTAAAATGCCGACAAACAAAATGTCAGTCAGCATATCGAGATATGCCGGTATGTGGGGACAACCAAAAATTTGCATTTAGGGATAACAATTTAATAATCACAATCAAATTATTTAATAATCACAATCAAATTATTTAATAAGACAATTTACATTTTCAATGTGTCATTATCCACTGCTTTTGCCCTAACCTTGGCATACCCCTCTAGGGTTTCTCATTTGCCATTGACTTAAGGCCACCTTCTCAATCCCGAGCTTGGTGCCTGGGAGTCACCTCTCATGGTACTCCATTGTCATGCATCATAGACCACCTTCTCATTCCCGAGCTTGGTGTCTATGGGCCACCACTCATGGTGCCCATCTGTCTACCCATCTGGGCCTGACCTCATTGCATCATCCATCAGGGTGGCATGTAGGTGCGGGAATACACATTCATATTAAATTGTGATAATCATAGTGACTTTATAATTGCAATATGAACATCCAAACTGTTTAGTTGCATTCAATGTGATTAACCATCCAGAAAATCCTCAGAAATCTAAGGCGGTTATTCATAATTAACCACATACTTGTACATGGAGATTTGAGATAGAATATTCCAATCAGTCAAGACATCCGATCAAGCAAGTACAAGATTCCTAAAATTACATCCAATTCTTTTTTATCAAAGTCTATCCAAACCATCTTGCTACTTATGGTTTCTATTCCTTTTTAGGATTTACTTCACAATTAGGGTTTTTCTTCATCTTACTCTTTTAAACCCTAATTTTCTCATATATCCTTCATGAAAGTTATTAAAGTTACCTTTTAACAACTCATAACCTTAATTTGAGAAACAACACAATTAATCATCAATTAAGTCCATTAAGGCTCTTTTCCATTAAAGCTACCATTTTTATCCTTTTAATCTATGACAAATTCATTACGCTCATTTATCCTCAATTCATAGATCATTATGGTCTAATTCACATATGAACATTATTTATCATTAATTCTACCTTTTATCCACTCGAAAACCCTAATTTCTACATTAAGGGTATTTATCCACAATTAGGAACCTTAGTACATGAAATAGATTAGAACCCTCATATCTTAGCTTTATACATGAATTTGACCAATTAAAAACATTAAGGATCAAAGTTAGGGTTCAAGGTTCATTAAAGCATATGGAACCATAAATTAATCAAATTACACATGAAGATCATCTTTTTAGATATAATATGCCCTTTTTATTAACAACAAGTTAATGTCTACTTTAAACACCCATATAACCCTTTTCTAATTCATTAATAATCAAAGGTTAGGGTTTTTCATTGATTAAACTATTAAAGATAGCATCTTTATATAATTTTTGAATTGCAAGTATAATTAGGCATCAATTACATTTCCATTGCATTCCTTGCATTTTTCTGATCAAAAAGCACTACTTATTTGTATTTTTCTGCCAAAGGATCTATTTTTAGCGATTTATGCAAGATTCATCAGTTTTCTTGAATATTCGATAGAGAAGGCTATTTACCAATTTTACTGGGTTGTCCGATTTGTGATCCAGTGGACCACGTGAAATCCTACGGTCCATAGAGAAGCACCTCACTTAATAGTTAAATAGAAGCCAAAGTCAAAATTTCCCTTACCTTCTTTCACAGACGTCAG
Organism: Alisma plantago-aquatica; assembly: GCA_963693085.1. Lineage (NCBI taxonomy): Eukaryota > Viridiplantae > Streptophyta > Magnoliopsida > Alismatales > Alismataceae > Alisma > Alisma plantago-aquatica. The sequence continues at coordinate 608,546,788 of OY856412.1, read as the reverse complement.
GGGCAACAAGGTCTTTTCCCCCTTGTTATCTTCAACCTCCGCTTACTGTTATGTTCTGTGAACCAGGTGCCATGCTCGGTCAACTGGAGGGTTGACCTCGAGATGCAACCTCTCTCAGCACTCGAAAAGGCCACAACGACCTCTTCAGTGCCCTTGCGAACTCAAAGGCGGTCTGAGTTGGCTGGAGTCGCTGGAGACCTAGGAGAGCGGCCACCGCCTAATCTAAGGAACCAGCTGGTGAAAGGGGAAATGGGAAGAGAAGTTGGAGGTAGGGTTGAGTTGCTTAAATCGCAACGACTAATCACGAAGGGATACCCAACCTCACAGAAGGGGGATCGTCCCCTTATATAGTCCATGGCCATGGAGAATGACTAGAGAGGAGCTGAAATTAGGGGTTTCCCCAAGGGACTTCCAAAGCATGGAAAACTTGGGATCTATGGGTGCGGTTTTCTCTCCTGAATCTAATGGAGTGAATCCTGGTTTCACACATTAACTGTATGGAGAGGAAATCAAATCTACAAATCTCGTGTTACTGTTCTTCTTTCCTTTTCCTACCCGAGCTAGGAGAGAAAGCAGCCACCGTTGGATCTCAGATCCAACAACTGTCATGACATGCGCCCAAAAAGATATGGAAACAAATCATGACATTTAATATATATTTCCCACTTTAGGAGATTTTGTAAAAATCATAACTCTCAGACCGATTATCCATTTAATCCCAAATTTTGAGGGAAACTTAATGTTACACCCCGATCTCACAATTTCCTCAAATCATGAGATTAGGGCGTAAGATAGGATTTGTATGCAACACAAAGAACACCCTTAACTTTTTCTTATTTTCTTTAAAACTCTTGTTTCCCCGCATTGAACCACATAACATCTTAACAAAGGAATCTGAACATTTCTTTTACTAAACAGACTTTAATAGAAAAGATACATGTATAAACATTCATGATGTCTCTCACACCTTATGCACATAAAACTTGCTAATTAGCATACATATCAAAAGAGGAACAATATTACACATTGTAATTACAACTCTCTCTCTCTTAACTCTTACTGAGGACCTAGAGTGACAAGGACCGACTAACTCAACTAATCTCGTACTTGACTCCTGTGGAAGGTCTACACTGATGCTATGACCATCTTCAAGTCCACGCGGTTAACCCTAAAATGTTTGAGTAGAGGGGTGAGCCTACTCGCTCAGTGAATGAGTACTTCATGGAAACAGACTAATGCACTAATGTGATTACAGATATAATTTGAATAAATGATATGATATTTAACAATAGTTAATCTACACTGAGCAGTTCTAAAACAATATAATTGAAATAACAAAGAATGTAAATATTGCATCCAAAGAATAACTACAAGAAGACTATGCTTCTAGTCTTCCTTAACTCTTTCATTTATAAAGAACTCTGTGAACATATATGATCATATTTTAGATTATGCCCTAAACATATGCAGTGTACTCTGCATATGAAGATCCGCAACAAGTTCATGCTACGGCCCCACCGTACAAGACTTAGTGACACACCCGGGAAATGCTAAGTCTGACGCCAGCCCTTCTCTGCTACAGGACCCCTGGCTCTCCGGCCAGAAACATAGGCTCTACGGCCTCAAAGCACTACTCTGAGTGCACCCGACTCCTCCTTTAACCTGAGTACACCGGCGGAGGGTCACAGGGTTACCTTCGTGACACACGCACGAATGGTGTTAGATAACCGTGTTTTCTTTTTTTCCCAATGCCATCGTGACACACGCACGATTGTTGTTAGACACTGCCTCTCTTTCCATCCTCGTGCCACCAGAATTACTCAACCGGTTGATGTTGGACACGAGTTTCACCCCTAAGAAATAGACCTTCATTTAGGGGTTCTACGGTGTTAGGGCACCTAGGTCTATTAACTGATTAACAGATAAATATCATAGCTCATGTATTCAACATATGCCATGTCTCAGTAACATCCCTTTCTAGAGCATGTCATATCTCATCACCTGCAATTTACGAGATATGTATTGAAATATAAGAAGCCCTGCAGTATGTAAATATCATTTCAGAGAGAACAAGCATATAAAGTTAAATGCACTAGAAACATACAATTCAACAATTAAGCATCACCACATCTCATATCGAGACCTTTCATATTACCATAGCATGATTCATTGAACACCCTATCCTTAGGGTTTCATTTGCCTTATTCATTCATCACATGCCAACACCCTACTCTTAGGGTTGCATTTGCCTCATTCACTTGTCGCATGTCTCTCATAAGAATTTCATAGGATATAAGCATTCACTAGATAAAGATTGTTTCCAACAAATCATATGCAATCAATATAGACATGAAACCATGGAAATTTGACTAAACTTAGGGTTTCCATACCATTCACTGAGATATCATGTATCAAGAATAAAATTCAATTAAGATAGCCCATGTGGTACATCCTGACCACTTATAGGATTACTAGTCCTTTTCAATAAGGTTGAAACTCTAGCGATATCTCAATTAGGTCAAACCCTAATTACATCATTTGATATAAATCTAAAAGCATCCTCACTAGGAAGTGTTGTATACGTATCTGATATGAATCTACCATCAAAAAGTCGTTCAAATAGAGAAGGAATCCGTATCATATCAATTTACAATAACTTAAATCAAACGGACATTTCAGGATTTAGAATTCACATGCTAAGCATTTAGGGATTTGGATGTTATAATCAAATTCGTGCATTAGAATGTTTGAAGGAAGAACCCACTCACCCTAAGGTGTGAAAACACCTCACAACTGCAGCTCAACTCAGGGAATCTCGAATTCCTATCAAATCCCTAGCAAATCTCCCAATTCTTCTTCCATTCAACTCGGGAACCTTGAAAAAGAGGGATTATGAAGAAAGGGTGAGAAAAGAGGGAATTTCGACATAATCTTGGATCAAATCAGAGCAAGTACGGAATATTGACATGAGAGAGAATATTCACCATAAAAGTCTATGCAAGGAATCCGAACTTACTTGATTTCACCCTTCCTGGAATCACAAAACCCTAATTCAGCGATTCCCCCACTTTCTCCACTCAAGCCCTAATTCTCCCTCTCTCTCTAGGAGCTCGTTTCTCTGGAGTGAATGACGAAGAATGAGAGCTGTGTGTGTGTGTGGTTGCTCATATAAGTTAATTGAGCTGCTTGGGTCAATTGCATATTGACCCAACACTTAACTTTAATTATATAGGCTGAATATTCAGTTATACAAAAGTTACTGTAATTCGTTTATTTCAGAGATCAAACATTCTCCAACAATTATGGGAATTTAGAAAGTTTTTACTAATTGATCTATAAAGCTTCAGTTAAAATTTGAGATCATTTGGAGTTACCAATAAATAATTAAAAATAAAACAGTGCACTGCTATATTGCAGTCTGCAGAATATTCGGCCGAGTTTGTCCTGCACAAACTCGACCGACACCCTTACTGTAGGGATTCAAAAGTCATCCAAACATTATGCCAATTTAACAGAGTGTCTAAAACTGTGTTTTTCAGGCACAATTAAAATTTGAGATCAATTGGATATACCAATAAAAAGATAAAATTCAATTACCACACTGCTGTATAATTCTGGAAATGTGATCGGTCGAGTTTGAAACTCGGCCGATAAACAGGTCAGAGCATTCTTCAAAAATTCTGATATTTTCCAATGTTGTTCAAATTTTATATATCCAAATCATATCCAAATTTGAAGTAAATCAGAGTTACACATAAAATACTAAAAATCATTTAGTGATACATTCTACTTATCAAATTCTGTATTCATGCATCATTAAAACCCTATTTTGGGCCGATTAGGGTTTATGTTTCTCAAACCCTAATTCTCAAGACAAAAGAACATTTAAACTTATTATCATAGTTAAAACATCCTAATTGTGTTATTGTCATTAATTAGATTTCAAGAATGATTATTCTAATTAATCTTTGCGATTGTCTAGGTAAACCCTAGTTTACCAATTAAGCTCAGATGGGGTTGTAACAACTCACCCCCCCTTAGAATGTTTTGTCCTCGAAACATAAACCCACAAGAAAGATACATTCAAGGTTATTCTAAGCTTCTAAATCCTTCCATGTCATCATATTCTTGTATTTCATACCTGAATGTAGTTTTCAACATTAGATCTTTTAATTCTTTACTAAATCACAACATATTTTAAATAGTTCTCAATGATATCAAGCAAATTCTTTATGCCACAGTCAAACATAGAATGTAAAGATAAACCACCACGCTTTCACTGCGCAACTCTGATACTCTGATACAACTATCTCAACTTACGCTGTTCAGAGAGTTCTATTGTTCTGTATCATCTTTAAGTGACAAAAGCATGTTCACCATGTTGTTTTAAACTTTAATAACATGCTGCTCAGATAGCAGAACAGTCTTAAATTAAAAGACTAGATTCAACAATCAATTGCAAAATACTACTCTTGGCATCCCCATTGGGTCATGGATGCATGAGGTGAATCATTACCACCTCATTCCATACTATCCTGTTTCGATCCTGGGACCTGTGGGTTATGGGCCCACACACAATTCAAAGTGTAACCATCATATTATATCATTTTAGGATTTCAACAACAGTAATAAGGTAATCCACAGTTATATCAGTCATTCAAACATTAATCATACTCAATTACCATCACTCAGTTATATTAGAGCTAGGTATATCAAGCTACACCTCATTAGGGTTACTTGTCCAAACAATCTGATTATCATCCTTTTCTATTAATATGAGTGAATATGTATGACTACCTTGTTCAGGGTATCTCTCCATGTGTTCTGACATCATCCAAACCGTATCACCATATCACAAATACACAATACTAGGATGCATATCTGGTATGAATTACTACAACTATCATACACCTTTAATTAACACATAGCTTGCACAAATACACTGAAATCATATGTAGAACCAACTTTCATACCTTAATATGCCTTCAACAAATCATACATGTAAAAACAAATTCACATATTACACAAAGCTAGTGCTTTCCCATATCTTTCTGCTCATTCATTACTTCTTTACTTTTTGCTACCTATCCTTTTCATATGATTATATACAATAAACATCATTAACATTGAAGCATTTAAGATAGGAATAGATTATCCATCATTCTTGCTATCACACAAGAATTTATTTCTTATCGCACTTCATCATACTGTAGGTCACTATTACATTCACTGGATGACCCCACCAAGGTAGTTATGCACCATATATGATTCATTTTCTCTTATCATTTCATTCCCATCTTGCTCTCATTAAGGAATATATGAAAGAGAAGATGATTTTAAGACTTGGAATACTTGTATTCAAACATTCCCTTAATACATTCTCGTATGTAGATTTACTTAGTTATCAACAGAGATATTTGATTAATTAGCACTTGATTGAATCTCACAACCTCTTTATTTTATAACTTCTCCATTATATTTCAAACCCTATCTTACGTTTCATAGTCCTCTTACCATATACTACTCTTTAACCCGTCATCTTTAATTCTAAATTTTTCTCTTATGACCATGTTGCTTATTCATATGTATGGTCATGTATACCATGTTGCACATATTTCCTCCTTTATCTTAATACTATTGTGAAGTTAACGTTCTAAATTAATAGCCCTTCTATTAGTTTTTCCTCATATTGAATACATTACATATTCTTCATTTTAAAATCAAGTGGATCATGCATGGGTCAAACATAGTTTCTCTTTCAATCAAGTTTTTCTCTCCTGAATACAGTCTACCTTTGTATGACTTATTCATTCGTTAAACTACACCTATGTTCTTTGCTTAGAAACTAGTTTGTTGTTCTAGTCTTATGAATTACATGTTCATACGATTATCTTTACTTTTACTCTTTTAAAGACTCTTTACTTCTATGGACCTATTGAATGCTCAACCCTATTCTCTACTTAGCCTTTGCTTTAGAGTTCATAAAAGCATTATACTCTATTATATGATTCATTCTTTATGAATGATTCTTGCTATCTTGAACCATACATACATTTCACATATCTTTTCTATATTTCATATGTATAGTTCATATAATATTAATCAATAAACTGATTATGAATCTCATATCATGTTCCTTTATTCCCAATTAAGGGTTTCTCATATGAGGCCCCAAAAATTGAACCTCAGATACCAGTTTCAACTGATTCTTAGTTGTTCTGATCTTGCCCATATGTTTCAACATCTTACTGTATGTACATTCTTACTCTGATGTGGGTCTAATTATTCCAATTCTTATTATACTATTAATAGGATTCATTAGATCCTAGTAACGCATCCTGCCAACCGGACCAGGCCAAACCTGGAGTCCTGAAGCCAAGAACTACAAGAATTACATTCTTCCTGAACTGCCACTCACAGCTCAGAAACTCGGCCGATTAGTCAGAAACTCGGCCGATTGCTTCACAACTCGGCCGATCCGCTTGAAACTCGGCCGATCAACTTGCCGTTTGATTTTCTGAAAAAGGAAACTCGGCCGAATTGCATACAACTCGGCCGATCAGTTTGCTGTTTGATTGCCTATTAAGGAAACTCGGCCGAACCACATACAACTCGGCCGAATCGTGTACAGACTGAAAACCTAAACAGACCTGCTGATGTCAATTCCACTCGAATCAGCGGGCAAAACCATAGAAACAAAAGCTCATTTCAAGATGATTTCTAATCTACATGTTACAAAGAATGAAATCAATAAATGCAACAACTGCATAGTGTGCAACAAATATTAAAGACCCATATTTCAAAGTATTGAATATTTCAATTCAAACATATAAGAGCATTTCTATACATTTCCAACAAAAACAACATTATGAAATGTAAGTTCTATCTCCTTTTACATTTATGCTCTTAATTCTTGTTTCTTTTCTCGTTTTCTAACCCTAACCTTTCTAGGGTTCCTCTCTAGCCCATTCTTCCACTGTATACCTGGCCAGGGTATACATGAGAGAATAGACAGAGTAGCTTGTACTGGTCGATTCAAGTACTCAGATATCGGGCCAGGATATCCAAATACTCAAATCCCCAAAGCTAACATCAAACATCTCCTATCTGCCACACATAGGACTCTAACTTACTAACTTAATGGTCCTTGACAACTCACCCTAAGCTCTGATACCAAGCTGTTACACCCCGATCTCACAATTTCCTCAAATCATGAGATTAGGGCGTAAGATAGGATTTGTATGCAACACAAAGAACACCCTTAACTTTTTCTTCTTTTCTTTAAAACTCTTGTTTCCCCGCATTGAACCACATAACATCTTAACAAAGGAATCTGAACATTTCTTTTACTAATCAGACTTTAATAGAAAAGATACATGTATAAACATTCATGATGTCTCTCACACCTTATGCACATAAAACTTGCTAATTAGCATACATATCAAAAGAGGAACAATATTACACATTGTAATTACAACTCTCTCTCTTAACTCTTACTGAGGACCTAGAGTGACAAGGACCGACTAACTCAACTAATCTCGTACTTGACTCCTGTGGCAGGTCTACACTGATGCTCTGACCATCTTCAAGTCCACGCGGTTAACCCTAAAATGTTTGAGTAGAGGGGTGAGCCTACTCGCTCAGTGAATGAGTACTTCATGGAAACAGACTAATGCACTAATGTGATTACAGATATAATTTGAATAAACGATATGAAATTTAACAATAGTTAATCTACACTGAGCAGTTCTAAAACAATATAATTGAAATAACAAAGAATGTAAATATTGCATCCAAAGAATAACTACAAGAAGACTATGCTTCTAGTCTTCCTTAACTCTTTCATTTATAAAGAACTCTGTGAACCTATATGATCATATTTTAGATTATGCCCTAAACATATGCAGTGTACTCTGCATATGAAGATCCGCAACAAGTTCATGCTACGGCCCCACCGTACAAGACTTAGCGACACACCCGGGAAATGCTAAGTCTGACGCCAGCCCTTCTCTGCTACAGGACCCCTGGCTCTCCGGCCAGAAACATAGGCTCTACGGCCTCAAAGCACTACTCTGAGTGCACTCGACTCCTCCTTTAACCTGAGTACACCGGCGGAGGGTCACAGGGTTACCTTCGTGACACACGCACGAATGGTGTTAGATAACCGTGTTTTCTTTTTTTCCCAGTGCCATCGTGACACACGCACGATTGTTGTTAGACACTGCCTCTCTTTCCATCCTCGTGCCACCAGAATTACTCAACCGGTTGATGTTGGACACGAGTTTCACCCCTAAGAAACAGACCTTCATTTAGGGGTTCTACGGTGTTAGGGCACCTAGGTCTATTAACTGATTAACAGATAAATATCATAGCTCATGTATTCAACATATGCCATGTCTCAGTAACATCCCTTTCTAGAGCATGTCATATCTCATCACCTGCAATTTACGAGATATGTATTGAAATATAAGAAGCCCTGCAGTATGTAAATATCATTTCAGAGAGAACAAGCATATAAAGTTAAATGCACTAGAAACATACAATTCAACAATTAAGCATCACCACATCTCATATCGAGACCTTTCATATTACCATAGCATGATTCATTGAACACCCTATCCTTAGGGTTTCATTTGCCTTATTCATTCATCACATGCCAACACCCTACTCTTAGGGTTGCATTTGCCTCATTCACTTGTCGCATGTCTCTCATTAGAATTTCATAGGATATAAGCATTCACTAGATAAAGATTGTTTCCAACAAATCATATGCAATCAATATAGACATGAAACCATGGAAATTTAACTAAACTTAGGGTTTCCATACCATTCACTGAGATATCATGTATCAAGAATAAAATTCAATTAAGATAGCCCATGTGGTACATCCTGACCACTTATAGGATTACTAGTCCTTTTCAATAAGGTTGAAACTCTAGCGATATCTCAATTAGGTTAAACCCTAATTACATCATTTGATATAAATCTAAAAGCATCCTCACTAGGAAGTGTTGTATACGTATCTGATATGAATCTACCATCAAAAAGTCGTTCAAACAGAGAAGGAATCCGTATCATATCAATTTACAATAACTTAAATCAAACGGACATTTCAGGATTTAGAATTCACATGCTAAGCATTTAGGGATTTGGATGTTATAATCAAATTCGTGCATTAGAATGTTTGAAGGAAGAACCCACTCACCCTAAGGTGTGAAAACACCTCACAACTGCAGCTCAACTCAGGGAATCTCGAATTCCTATCAAATCCCTAGCAAATCTCCCAATTCTTCTTCCATTCAACTCGGGAACCTTGAAAAAGAGGGATTATGAAGAAAGGGTGAGAAAAGAGGGAATTTCGACATCATCTTGGATCAAATCAGAGCAAGGACGGAATATTGACATGAGAGAGAAGATTCACCATAAAATTCTATGCAAGGAATCCGAACTTACTTGATTTCACCCTTCCTGGAATCGCAAAACCCTAATTCAGCAATTCCCCCACTTTCTCCACTCAAGCCCTAATTCTCCCTCTCTCTCTAGGAGCTCGTTTCTCTGGAGTGAATGACGAAGAATGAGATCTGTGTGTGTGTGTGGTTGCTCATATAAGTTAATTGAGCTGCTTGGGTCAATTGCATATTGACCCAACACTTAACTTTAATTATATAGGCTGAATATTCAGTTATACAAAAGTTACTGTAATTCGTTTATTTCAGAGATAAAACATTCTCCAACAATTATGGGAATTTAGCAAGTTGTTAATAATTGATCGATAAAGCTTCAGTTAAAATTTGAGATCATTTGGAGTTACCAATAAATAATTAAAAATAAAACAGTGCACTGCTATATTGCAGTCTGCAGAATATTCGGCCGAGTTTGTCCTGCACAAACTCGACCGACACCCTTACTGTAGGGATTCAAAAGTCATCCAAACATTATGCCAATTTAACAGAGTGTCTAAAACTGTGTTTTTCAGGCACAGTTAAAATTTGAGATCAATTGGATATACCAATAAAAAGATAAAATTCAATTACCACACTGCTGTATAATTCTGGAAATGTGATCGGTCGAGTTTGAAACTCGGCCGATAAACAGGTCAGAGCATTCTTCAAAAATTCTGATATTTTCCAATGTTGTTCACATTTTATATATCCAAATCATATACAAATTTGAAGTAAATCAGAGTTACACATAAAATACTAAAAATCATTTAGTGAGACATTCTACTTATCAAATTCTGTATTCATGCATCATTAAAACCCTATTTTGGGCCGATTAGGGTTTATGTTTCTCAAACCCTAATTCTCAAGACAAAAGAACATTTAAACTTATTATCATAGTTAAAACATCCTAATTGTATTATTATCATTAATTAGATTTCAAGAATGATTATTCTAATTAATCTTTGCGATTGTCTAGGTAAACCCTAGTTTACCAATTAAGCTCAGATGGGGTCGTAACACTTAATAATGCCTTAATCTTCATCTTTGCCAAATTTGGGATCATTATATAAGAGAAAACTTGCCTTTTCTTTAGGTGCAAGATATTACTCAATAATGTGTAATTTTCACCTATTTTCTCTTTCTTATTTTCTTATTTCCCATTATTTCTATTACTTGTAATCCAAGAAAGAAAGTGGGGTTCGAATTATTACTCATCATGACCAAACCCTCACTTCTCTCTTTATTTCTTGTATTATCTTCTACTTATTTCTTTATTAAAATATCTCCTTTCGAGGATCTCTTTTAATTTTCCTTATTGTAATTCCTTTTAACATTACAAACCTCATGGATACGAAAATCCATTAAAGATAACTCAATTATACCTATTCCCACTTATTTTCTACGTTGTATTGTTTTCAATTTCTTTCTTAACAAGGAAATACTTAATTGATCTTTTCTTTTCTTTTTGCATTATTTTTGCAACATTGGACTCCTTGGGACCCAACGAACCCAATAGGCACAAAATCCATCTTTGGATTACCTTCTTTTGCCTTCTAGAGGTTTCCACATCTTTCTTTTCTCAAATTCTCAATTATTCATTCATTAATTGAATTTCCTTGTTATTGGGCCCAATAGCCAATAAAGCCCACATCACAATCATCAAGGCTATTGTAAATGAAATCCATTTATTAAAAACAAATTATATCATTATTTGTTCTAAATATTTAATATGAGAAATTACATTTCTCACCAAAGGAACCCAAAAATTGGGGTTGTAACATCCTTCCCCTCTTATAAGAATTTTGTCCTTAAAATACCATCAAGCAAACAAACAGTTCTGGATAAGCCTTTCATACGTCCATCAGGGCTCCCATGTGGCTTTACCCTCTCCATGGTGCTTCCCAAGAACCTTCATCATCTCATATTCTTCCATCTGAGTTCTGTCTTACCTTGGTATATCGTACCCTCATAGGTGACTCAGGACATTTCAGCCTCTCAAAAGATGAATAGGTTCAAGGCTCAACACATGGCTTGGGTACCTCACATAGTGCTCTAGATCGGACATCATGTTATCTTGAGGGGTAAGGCTAAACACAACCATCTCCACCAATCCATCTCAAATGGACCCATATATCGGGGACTTAGCTTTCTCATCTGTAGCTTAGAGGGGTCGGATTTTCACATCACATATTCTCCCACAGTGAACTACATGTCAGTCTGCTTTGCATCAGCTCGTGACTCATGTCACCACTGGGCTCTCTCTCTCAGCCATTACACAATCAAAGCAACTTCATCGACACACACTGTGGTTCTTTTCTGACCTTCACGAGGCCTCATTCACCAACATCATCTTAATGAAGTGGTGACCGACACAACCTCCTTCTAAAACTTCTTTCATCCCGATATAGCCTATGGTGGTTATCATCACATCTTACAAAGGGCAAGAACTGTCTCTATGTATCACCCTGAATGAGCACACATGCTCTCGTCAGACCCTCTAGTCTGGATCATACCAACCATTAGTAAGGGGTGATAAACTGTACTAACATTGAGTTCTTCATGTTCCTACTTCCACCTTATGGAAGTGAACCCTTAGGTCATACTCAAGAACTTTTGAACTCACATCATGGTGTAGTTGAACCATCTCTCTCTTATGTAGTTCAACAGAATTCGTCCTTTGACAACATTCTTTCTTTCTCGTGTTATTTAGGTAAGGAGATCTACCATAACCCCTATTGAATCTTGACCTTCCTTGGTCAAGGGGAGACTTACCACAACTTCCATAGTGTTGAACTCCCACTCCCTCTTGAGGACTCTTGATCCTCTATGTCAAAGCATTGGGTTATTGGTGTTTGTCCTTCACCCCCGACTTGCATGGCCACATGCCACATGCAACTTCATATTAAGCATTCAAAGTGCTACTATCACTTACTATCTTGGTAGTACCACGGTGTATGGTTCTCTTAAAATCATGATCTCCTATATGTCACAATTCCTCAAGATCGATTCCTCAGAAACCCTAAACCGCTCTCATCAGGGTTTTATTACCTTCCTATCCAAAGAAGTGTATCTAAGGTTCTATCACCATCCTTTCACTACATCAAGGACCAAACTGGCTAACCAAACCACCATTTACTGGATTAACTGTTATTGATACATCTGGGTGTTAGCCAAACTTATCTTTTTTTTTGACTTAAGGTTAGCCTAGCAACCTCAACTTCATCTAGCTTCCAGCTAAAACTAGGCAGTTGCATCTCCAATCGGAGCATCCATTGCCACTTCACATCCTTAGGTGTTAGGTAATGTTGAAGACATACACCTCCATGTATTCCACTTATCGTCTCATCTCAAACTCTAAGTTTGTCTTCATCAAGAAACTCTGAGATTATTCTCTTAGTTTTCGAACTCAACCTTGTATCACTTGCAAATTCCACATAGCTTCTACTAGAAACAACCTTATAAGATGACTACCTTAATACTCTTATTGCTTGTACATATCGTTCACTTCGCAAGGGTATGTTATTATTTCTATCCTCATACTTTGTAGCCACGTTCCAACTCAGATCATCTTTTATCCTTGGTGTAAGGCATGTGTACTTTCCTATCTCTCACTCCCATAACAAGAGAAAATAAGCATTTGGTTGTAGTCCAAATATAGAGTTCCTCCTGTTCTAAGAGTAGAGATGGTACATCCCATCTTGCCAGTATACCTTTAAATCTAAGTTGAAATGTGCAACTTATGTCTCTACATCACAATCATCTTGATATCAAAGTTACTTCTATGGAAAACTGGTCTCGAACCTACTTGGTCCAAACATAATCCTTGGTCGTCTCCTCTAGGTCTATAGGGTTTCGGAACTTTTGGGGTCATCCCTCTTCCCTTATGCATCCAGAGAGTGCCCTACTCATCTTCCCTATGGGTCCCATGAGTTCATGAAGGTGATCAATCTCCTAACCCATGTCCCTCCGACAATGATAGATGTTACCTCCCGACCCTATGGTCATGTGCAACTAGGGAAATAGGCAACTCCTTCTTCCATCAGTCTTATCCCTACCTGACCCTAGGATAGACTTAGGATTCTATTGTGGTACATGTCCAACTTAGAACCTTACCCAAACCTTCATCATCTCTTTCTGCATTCATGACTAACTTTCACCCTTTCATAGGGATCATGGCAACCTGCCTACCTCGGTCAGGCCCCATACCAGTTACCTCCATCGTAACACATCCACATGTGCTTAGAGATGGCTATCTATGGGTCTACAGGCTCCTTCTCATACCATGTACTTTTCACTTAGATTCTCAAGATCCTATGAGACCTCTTTCGGTTTCCTCAAAACCCACAAAACTGGTAAACACCCTACAAAAGGGTCCCTCTCCCAGGATGGGAGGAAACTATCATCTCAATAACAAAGGTCACAAATGTCCTTATGTCTAGGGTTTACATTCACATGAGCATGCTTAACCCTAGCAAGCTACTAAGGTACAAGTAGACCATATACTAAGACATGTTAGGTCATATTTGTTCTCTTTCCTCAACATTAGATCAACTTAGTTGTGAGGGGTTCATCAAACATACCCTAAACTTAAGGGGTTTCCTATTCCTCTACACATGAGGAGTACCATGCTCGAAACTATAGAGCCTCAAATCTCATTATGAGCATCAGATACACTACTTCCCCTCTTAGTCCTAGGAACCCTAGGTTCACCTTTGGGTGTCCAACTGCATGCTCAATCTCTTAACCACGAATCAAGCATGTCCAAGGTATGACATGTACTTCCATGATCCTTTTATATAAGTAGAACCTCAGAGTTAAGTCCTTCTCAAGGGCAACCAACTAGGTATAAAGCCTCCGAGTTAAACCTTTCTAGGTCTAAAGAACTCTTCTTCCTATCTCAGAAGGTAAACATCTATACCATAGGCACATAGCTACCAGAAGCATCATCCTCTCTCTAGGGTTTGGTTCCTCTAAAGGCAACCAAGATATCATCAGCCTCCAGGGGTCAAGCATAAGGCAACCACTATCATCCACTTAGATCGCATCATCCTCAACTCCCACTGTTCCTCATATGTCGGGGTTTTAGGCTTCCAACCTTCTTGCTGGGGTCCTACTTTCTCTCTTTAGAGCTTACTCCACATCCAACCATACTACTAGAGGTCCTCTCTCCATGAAGGATCAAGCTCACAAGCATACCTCTACGTGGGTGAAGCCTATACTCAAGCTTATGTTTGCTCATGATTGTCCATAGCCCCTTATGCATATCTCATAAGCCATCCATCCTGTCCTTCTGGCCTCAATTTTAACTTACTTCTCATACTACTGAAGTACTCTGGGTGCGAACTATATCCTTCTTTCAATAGCCCATAAGGTTTCTATACGTTCTTCACTAACCTTACCAATGAAGGAGTTATCCTTCGCTCAAACATGCACGACCCTTCTCAGGGTTGGGTTGCCCAAGGTACTCAGTTATCAACTTCTCATGGCTCATATGGCATCCAAGGCTTGTCTATCCAAACACCTGGTCTACCATGACATCTAACTCATCATGTTATCTCTCTCTCTAACCTTCACTTAGGGTTAGGGTTAACATCACCCTCAAAGGATGTGCTAGGTTTCTACTTTTAATGGAGGTCTCTACCTACAAGACTAACTCTCTTTACTTATCCTCCTGACAAGAAGGTCTAACCTCAGGTATCTCCTGAGGGCATGACAACTTAGTCATACGACCTAAGCATGTATCTATCATTTAATTTACACTTAATCTATTAAGGTTATGTCCATGACATCTTATTTACATGTCTTTCATTAATTTGGTGGAGGATTCCTTAAACCTTATCAACCTTACCCATACCTCGAGAGGGTGAGGAAAAGAGAGAAAACCCTAATCCTTAAGGTCCTTAATAGCATTTGAATCGAGAAGGGATGAACAAGATGAGAGAGTCCTAAAGGTATCTTATTTCGAGTCAAATCCTAAGACTTTGGCCAGACAGTCACACAGATCTGGGAGTCATCATATTCTGACTAGCGATGCAGAGGAAAATCTTGCCAGCCCCCGGGCGTGATCCTTTTCTAGACACCTCTGTCTTTCAGAAATTCCTCTAATAACTCCCTTGGGTTCTACAGAATTTGTAAAATTTAATAATTATTAAAGATTAAATGAGGAACCTAGGCTCTGATACCAATTGTAACAACCCGGCCTCCCAGTAACCCCCAATTAAGGGAGACCAAAAGGTCGGTGCTGTTATCCCAATTAACAGGATCAAAGGTTCGACAAATAATCAATAACAATTAACAAATTTTACTAACTAAACTGAAAATGGGTATAAAATAAAACTTTGCATACCTTTTCCAAAATTGGGATATCTACATCTATCTGCATCAGGAGTCTACTCTAACTAATCCTCCTTTGAACTTTAACTCAGAATTAATTTCACATATGCCACTTTACTATTTGTCCTTTTCAAGCTTGTACCTAAAATGCCGACAAACAAAACGTCGGTCAGCATATCGGGATATGTTGGTATGTGGGGACAACCAAAAATTCGCATTTAGGGATAACAATTTAATAATCACAATCAAATTATTTTACAAGACAATTTACATTTTCAATGTGTCATTCTCCACCGCTTTTGCCCTAACCCTGGCATACCCCTCTAGGGTTTCTCATTTGCCATTGACTTAAGGCCACCTTCTCAATCCTGAGCTTGGTGCCTGGGAGTCACCTCTCATGGTGCTCCATAGTCATGCATCATAGACCACCTTCTCATTCCCGAGCTTGGTGTCTATGGGCCACCACTCATGGTGCCCATCGGTCTACCCATCTGGGCCTGACCTCATTGCATCATCCATCAGGGTGGCATGTAGGTGCGGGAATACACATTCATATTAAATTGCGATAATCATAGTGACTTTATAATTGCAATATGAACATCCAAACTGTTTAGTTGCATTCAATGTGATTAACCATCCAGAAAATCCTCGGAAAACTAAGGCGGTTATTCATAATTAACCACATACCTGTACATGGAGATTTGAGACAGAATATTCCAATCAGTCAAGACATCCAATCAAGCAAGTACAAGATTCCTAAAATTACATCCAATTCTTTTTTATCGAAATCTATCCAAACCATCTTGCTACTTATGGTTTCTATTCCTTTTTAGGATTTACTTCGCAATTAGGGTTTTATTTCATCTTACTCTTTTAAACCCTAATTTTCTCATCTATCCTTCATGAAAGTTATTAAAGTTACTTTTTAACAACTCATAACCTTAATTTGAGAAACAACACAATTAATCATCAATTAAGTCGATTAAGCCTCTTTTCCATTAAAGCTACCATTTTTATCCTTTTAATCTATGACAAAGTCATTACGCTCATTTATCCTCAATTCATAGTTCATTATGGTCTAATTCACATATGAACATTATTTATCATTAATTCTACCTTTTATCCACTCAAAAACCCTAATTTCTACATTAAGGGTATTTATCCACAATTAGGAACCTTAGTACATGAAATAGATTAGAACCATCATATCTCAGCTTTGTACATAAATTTGACCAATTAAAAACATTGAGGATCAAAGTTAGGGTTCAAGGTTCATTAAAGCATATGGAACCATAAATTAATCAAATTACACATGAAGATCATCTTTTTAGATCTAATATGCCCTTTTTATTAACAACAGGTTAATGTCTACTTTAAACACCCATATAACCCTTTTCTAATTCATTAATCATCAAAGGTTAGGGTTTTTCATTGATTAAACTATTAAAGATAGCATCTTTATATACTTTTTGAATTGCAAGTATAATTAGGCGTCAATTACATTTCCATTGCATTCCTTGCATTTTTCTAATAAAAAAGCACTACTTATTTGTATTTTTCTACCAAAGGATCTATTTTTAGTGATTTATGCAAGATTCATCAGTTTTCTTGAATATTCGATAGAGAAGGCTATTTAGAAATTTTACTGGGCTGTTCGATTTGTGATCCAGTGGACCACACGAAATCCTACGATCCATAGAGATGTGCCTCACTTCACGGTTAAATAGAAGCCAAAGTCAAAATTTCCCTTACCTTCTTTCACAGACGTCGGGGGAAATAAGGTCTTTTCCCCCTAATTATCTTCAACCTCCGCTTGTTGTTCAGTTCTGCGAACCAGGTGCCATGCTCGGTCAACTAGAGGGTTTACCTCCAAATGCAACCTCTCTCAGCACTCGAAAAGGCCACCACAACCTCCGTCGTGCCCTTGGGAACTCAAAGGCGGTCTGAGTTGGCCGGACTCGTTGGAGACCTTGGAGAGCGGCCGCCGCCTAATCCAAGGAACCAGCTGGTGAAAGGGGAAACAAGAAGAGGAGTTGGAGGTAGGGTTGAGTTTCTTAAACCACAACGACTAATCACGAAGGGATACCCAGCCTCACAGAAGGGGGTCATCCCCTTATATAGTCCATGGCCATGGAGAACGGCCAGAGAGGAACTAAAATTAGGGGTTTCCCCAAGGGACTTCTAAAGCATGGAAAACTTGGGATCTATGGGTGCGGTTTTCTCTCCAGAATCTAATGGAGTGAATCCTAGTTTCGTACATTAACTACATGGAGAGGAAATCAAATCTACAAATCTCGTGTCACTATTCTTCTTTCCTTTTCCTACCCGATCTAGGAGAGAAAGCAACCACCGTTGGATCTCAGATCCAACGGCTGTCATGTGATGCACCCAAAAAGATATGGAAACAAATCGTGACATTTAATATATATTTCCCACTTTAGTAGATTTTGTAAAAATCATAACTCTCAGACCAATTATCCATTTAATCCCAAATTTTGAGGGAAACTTAATAATGGCATATTCTTCATCTCTGCCAAATTTGGGCTCGATATATAAGAGAAAAGGTGCCTTTTCTTTAGGTGAAAGATATTACTCAATAATGTGTAATTCTCACCTATTTTCTCTTTCTTATTTTCTTATTTCCCATTATTTCTACTTCTTGTAATCCAAGAAAGCAAGTGGGGTTCGGAGTATTACTCATCATGACCAAACCCTCACTTCTCTCTTTATTTCTTGCATTATCTTCTACTTATTTATTTATTAAAATATCTCCTTTCGAGGATCTCTTTTAATTTTCCTTATTGGAATTCCTTTTAACATTAGAAACCTCATGGATATGAAAATCCATTAAAGATAACTCAATTATACCTATTCCCACTTATTTTCCACATTGTACCATTGTTTTCAATTTCTTTCTTAATAAGGAAATACTTTATTGATCTTTTCTTTTCTTTTTGCATTATTTTTTCAACTTTGGACTCCTTGGGACCCAATGAACCCAAGAGGCACGAAATCCATCTTTAGACTACCTTCTTTTTCTTTCTAGAGGTTTCCACATCTTTCTTTTCTCAAATTCTCAATTATTCATTAATTAATTGAATTTCCTTGTTGTTGGGCCCAATATCCAATAAAGCCCACATCACAATCATCAAGGCTATTGTAAACGAAATCCATTTATTCAAAAAAATTATATCATTATTTATTCCAATATCTTTAATATGAGAAATTACATTTCTCACCAAAGGAACCCAAAAATAGGGGTTGTAACATGAACATACCCCTAGCACGATACAATGAGGATGTATACACCTTATACATGAGATGATAATGAAGAATACACATTGTGCATGATATGTTGTCAAGAATACACCATGTGAACGATATGAGGTCAAGTATACACCATATACATGATATGGAGTCAAGCATAAACTCCAACCCGATATAATAAACCCTAGGTGATAAGTAACCTGACATGTTGATATGAACACACCACAAACATGATATAGTGAGAAGTTTATACCTTATAGGAGATATGAGTAATACATATACACACCTTGAGCACGATGTGGGGTCAGGCATTCACCTTATATACGATATGGTTTTAGGTTTATACCCTAACCCGATATGGGTTGAAACCCTAGATGGTGATATGAAACCTGATATATCTTGAAACCCCACACCCATATCATTTGGTATAATAAGTTGATTGTGAACGGTTCCACCAGTTATCTAGCCTATCACGCAACACATTATAATATTGATTCCATGAAGGTATGAGAATAAGGGTGTAACCCGATATGCTAATCCGATATGGTAATCTCACATGGTAACCCGATATGGTGAGGTGAATGTCCTACTAACACGATACCGTAAATGAAGCACATGCCCTATGCATGACATGGGGATGAAGTGCACACCTTGTGTACAATATGGCATCAAGTATACCTCTTATACATGATATGAGGTCAAGCACTCACCTCATACACTATATGAAGCTAAGTATCTCTAACTTGAGATGATAAACTCTAAATGTTAGGTAACCCGACATGGGTACACATTATGGTAATAGGGGATACACCCTATACACGATATGGTGATGAGGCAACACCACATGCCCAATATAGATGCACGATATGATGATTAGGTTTCATCTCAAGCATGATATGGTAGCAAACACACACCTTGATGTCCAATATGGTGGGAATACCTCAATCTAATGTACTTGAATGAGTGATACATGTTATGTGTTGTGTCAAATGCTACCTTAAGATGTAATGAGTTTAATGCAATTTGATAATTGCGAGCCAATGTACCTTGAGAAAAGCATTGAGTCAATTTAATAAAGTACGATGCAATCAACATCCTAATGAGGATAAGAGAGAAACTTTTACATGTGTGATAATCATGTTAATAAGCATACATTGATACTCAAATGAATGGAGTAGGAATTAGGGTTTGATTCTTGATAATATGATCTTGAATCCTTAATTTGTTAATAAGGGGAAAACCCTAACCCTAATGAAGGGAGATGATATGATTTGAAACCCTAAATGGTTAATAAGGGGAAAACCCTAACCTTAATGAAGGGTGATGGTATGCACTTAAAACCCTAAACGGTTAGATTGAGAAATCCTAACCCTAATAATGGGAAGGATGTATTTCTCTTGAATTGCATGGTGATGTCATGTACTGCTAGTGTTTTTATCATGAATTTCTAACCATGCAGAAATCATGAGATGATGAGCATAGCCAGGTATGAGCAATGATGTTTTATATGATACAGATTTAAACGGGCCTTGTGAGCCATGTGAAATACTTGTACAACAAGTATAATGTTTATATAGTCTGATATCTTAAAATATAGTTGTTGCCTAGTGAGAGGTGACAAGATATTTAATGGGCCTTGTGAGCTATGTGAAACACTTGTACAACAAGTGTAAGGAATATCTTGGTCTGAGGACCTAGAGGCAATAGTTACCTGTTAAATAGGTAATAATGTTCAATGATGAACCAAGGGTTTGAATACCCAGATCTAGTAATCATGATGATGATGGTTTTAAGTGATGAGAATTCCTAAGTAATGTGATAAGTGACTGAGATACCGAGTGTTATGCATTCAAAGTGTTCCAAAGGATATAAAAGTACTACACCTTTCTTTATAGCATCTATTATAATTCATGTTTGAAACTTGGTTGATGCTAAAAGATATTGTAATGCACCTAATTAATCAAGTGGAATATCATCATGTAGTTGCCCTGACCATAGATCCATTCAGTGTCAGAAATTGACGATGGTGAAATGAGTTTAACTCGGAGAACATATTTTTGAATCTGTGGGGGTAAAGGATGAAGTATATCCATACATCGTAATGAAGAATTAATTTAGCACCTTCCTTATTTATAACAGGATGATGTGAATCTCTCGACCAAATGAGGAATTGATGTGTAAATTCTTCTTCATTATTATTATGTGTTGTTGGGATTGAAGATAATCTCCTGACCAGGTGAGGAATTCATGTATAATATTCCTTATCCTTATAATCCGGGAAAGATCAGTGGTCTTCTCCCGAAGAGAGTGCATGTTGCGGCTGTAACTCTGTAGTGAAGATACCAGTATACCCTGGTAAGCTAATTGCAGTTCACACAAGATGTCCTGCTAGTTGTCTCATACTGACTGAGATGGGTGAGGTCTTGATAGCCGGCTCTGCCATTGACCTTGTATGGTACTGATGCTTAATGTAGCCATGGTTGGTTGGAGTATGAGTGGTATACCTCATCTCCTCAAGGCATAAGTGTGATTGTAAATATGTAATCATCCGTGTAGTGTATTTGCTTAAGGATCGAATACGGAAGACATTGGTTGATGTACACTTCTTTTATACATCTTAATTGGATAGATGGTATACATGTTCTTTATATTCCTTGTAAAGAGAATAGTTGATTTATTTCTCTATCATAGATAGATGCATTACTTTAAGAGAAGAGATTACTCTGTTCTTCTTATAACAGTGATGAATCTTGCTTGTTAAATTAAAACAATCTAAGAGTGCATATAAGATATGTCATAGATGTGGACAGATTGGGCATATTAGATCCTTTTGTATGAAAAGAAAGGAGGGAATGACCCAACCACCAAGGCAGAGTCAACAAGACTCTCAAAGGCAATGGTTTAGCAGTGTCACACGAGGATGTGGATAGGCATCCCAAGCAGGTCCATCTACACCAAACAATAGAGCACAATGTTGGAAACATGCAATGACAAGATTATATGCAATGAATCAGCCTGAGACAATATTCGATCCATGAGTTGAGACATGTCAGATAAAATTGTGTCATTCTGATATGTCTTCTCCTAATTTTATATATTAGTTATAAGAAAATAGTTGTAGTTGAGCTTCCTTTGATTAGTCCTATGAGGACATAAGGAATATGAGAACTTACATTTTATCCAGTAATCTTTAAAATGTTTTATAATTTCTTTTATCTGTATAAAAGAGGATGAGGTGTAAAAGAGATGCCTAGAGAAAATCCAGGGATACGAAGTCCTATGATTTGGATGATATGAAAAGTAAAGTATATGATATAAACAAGGTGCATACTACCTAATCTCAATACTTGTATACCATGGCCAAGTATTCATCTATTGAAAGCAAGGTAAGTATGAGACTCTTAGATTGTTATCTTTCTGATTACTCTAATCAAGTAGTCATTTTAAGTCAAACTAAAGAGCATAATGAAACCAAAAATATGGCATGGATATTTCTATCCCATCCTAACTGTAATGAAATAGAAACTGAGTTTATCTCAAACCAGTCTGTCTGTATGAGGAAGTAAAAAGTACAATCCTCATGATAAGACAGAGGGAACAAGGGAGATGATCCCTATTCGATAAAGAATGTTTGAATAATAAAGATCTTTTCTATGATGTGAAAATAAATAAAGTCAGAAAATGTTCATGAACATACTAGACAATAACAAAGAAAGGAGTGATGACATGTAATCATCCTTATAATTCCTATGTTGATGGCAAGGAACCTAGGATGAAACAAGAGTAAATGACTCATGAACAGTTGAAGTTCATGCAATAATCAGAGGAGATGATAATATCTTCTCTTTGATAAACAACCCTGGATAATGATGGGGCAATATACATGAATATGTTTTCTTATGTTCTTTCCTTGTAGAGAAATGAAAATTAAGTAAGTCTTATGACACCTGATGTGCATGGATTAGAAGTAATCTATAGATGGGTACTTTGAAAAGTATCAACTAGTCTTGAATTTTGGTTCCAAGACAAAGTTGTATATGATAAGTAATGTCCCAAGATGAAAGAAAGGTCTTATTATATGTTTGGCTTTGATAATAACAATAGAGAGATGGAAATGATGAGGATGTGAGGTATTTTTGGCACATATAATGGATACCAAGGTAAAGAGTCCAAGTATCCAATAACTTCCAATGGTATGAGAAAATGAGAACATGACTCCTGATAAGATGAATCATGTTTGGTTACCTAGAAGGGCAACTTTGAAATAACTATATTATGGATATAATATGTTAGGGGTTTATGCTCTACATAAACATAACATCGATAAGGTTGTATCAATTGAAGGAACAATTGTAGAATCATTCTTGGGACAAAGCTTATCAAGCTAAAAATAATTCCTTAGAATATCCCTATCTAGATTTGTTGAGGCAGCTTATACATAACATCTAGAGATACCTCTGAGATAAGTTCTTCTTTGATAAGTAGCCTCTCCTTACGACAAGAAAATAAACAGTTAATAGGATAGTTGGTACAAGTCATAAGAAATTTAGTGTTGTGTCAACAAATTAGAATGACACAACAGAAGCATGATAAGACTTGTAGTCCCAAACGGGTGACAAAATGTAACTCTAGTCTTTCCTTGGAGAAGAAATGTTAAACTAAGTGAGGAGTATAGAAGACTCCCAAGGTTAAGAATCATATTACATAAAATATGTAAGTTGAGAAGATGACAAATCAATGAGGTTTCGACACCTAAATTATTTGAAATATGAATAGTACTTCTCTGACTTACAAAGTATTACCTAACATAGAATTGACATTGCATTCATCAATGAAAGGACAGTTGAGTATGTGTCTTGTATGACATAATCTATGATGACCCTGAATGGAAGGACCTTGTGCTGGTCAAAGTTGTATGGCATCTCTAGGACATCAAGATGTTTTGTGGAGACTTGATGATATGATGCATGAGTAATAATTGTCTTCCTTCATTTGGGATTTCAAGTATGAAATCCTTGTTAGGGGTTTATAATTGTAACATCCCTAACCTGGGTTTAGGGATAACCCTATTTGTTGGGCTTAAATAAATTTCTTAGAACTTTAATACAATTCTATGAAGTGTTTTGTTTTCAGGTGACAAACTTACGTTTCAAGTTTGGTCATGTTTGAATGATGTTTGAGTAATGTTCTCCTATTTTGGACCAAAATGAAAGTTACCCAAGATGAGGGGTTATATTGTAATATGTCACATGTTGAATGTGTCTTAAGTGTTTTAGCATCATAAGAGATAGAATGATGCTAATTTGTGGCTTGTGGAAATCCTAAATTCCAAGTTTGAGCTTGTTTGAAGAATGTTAGTGCCTTGTGTACCAATTTTGGTACAAATTGCAATTTACCCAAAATGTAGGGTTGATATGCAAATTACCACCTCTATAGTGTCCCTACTCCCACCTAGTATTATTTATATGATAGATAAAGAAGGGGACACCATTTTTGAATCATCTTTGAATGATGGTACTCTTAGTGATTAAAAGACCAAGAGATGATGTATAGTTGAAGCCCTTGCATGAGTTGTATCGGGTTGTAGAGTTCATATGAGAGTGCCTATCATCCAAGGAGCCATAGAGGGAGTCTCATATCGGTTTGTGGACTCTTGGAAAAGGCCATGATGGACTAATCACCTCAAGGAGGTGATCCATGATGAGTTAGATGCTCCTTGCAAAAAGTTGTATCGGTTTGCATAATGTGTGATATAAAGATGAGATATCTTATCCAACAAGATAAGGTATGGCCGAAATATCAACTCTAGGTTATCCTCAAGTGTTTTTCATGTCAAGATAAATGAGAATACATGCATTTACACGTGTCAACCATACATGGACACATGGCACCTAGTAGCTTAAAGTGATGACACCTCATATTCACTCTTTTTCATGAACCTCAACTATATATACCACTCCTTTCACCTATTAGTGGAATTTTTCGAATCTTACTACCTTCTTGATCTTATATATCATGCATAGAGTCTTGGTATCGTGCATAGGGAAGGGGTATCATTCGTAGAGCCTTGATATCGGCCATAGCAAAAGGATATCGGCCAAGTGAAGGGATATCGGCCACAAGTGGTGAGGTATCGTGCATAGTATTGAGGAGCTCAAGTCTTGGACCTTTGATAAGCTCATATTCAACCTTAGGATCTTAGAGCTTTAAATTTGTTCTTGAGGCGGGTCATATAACTTGAACCCAAATATGTTATTATTCACTATTCAATTCTGTTATACTTGTTGAGCTAATTTCAATTTCAAAATCTCTTGCATAATTGATGCATCCATGAGTTCTATTAGTGACTTAGGACTGTTTTCAATGAACTAGAATAGTAATAACAAGAATCTAGAGTTTGATGATGATGACATCATCATGGTCCAACTTGATATTCGGTTGAAGCACCTCTAACCCGATATGGTGAGGTGAACATACCCCTAGAACGATACAATGAGGATGTATACACCTTATACATGAGATGATAATGAAGAGTATTGTGCAAGATATATTGTCAAGCATACACAATGTGCATGATATGAGGTCAAGTATACACCTTATACACAATATGGAGTCAACATAAACTCCATCCCGATAGAATAAACCCTAGGTGATAAGTAACCCAACATGTGATATGAACACACCACAAACACGATATGGTGAGAAGTGTATACCTCATGGGTGATATGAGTAATACATATACACACCTTGAGCATGATATGAGGTCAGACATTCACCTTATATACAATATGGTATTAGGTTTATACCCTAACCTGATATGGGTTGAAACCCTAGATGGTGATATGAAACCCGATATTCTTGAAACCCCACACCCCTATTGTTTGGTATAATAAGTTGATTGTGAAGGGTTACACCAGTTGTCTAGCCTATCACTCAACACATGATAATATTGATTCCATGAAGGTATGAAAATGTATGAGCATAAGGGTCTAACCCGATATGCTAATCTGATATTGTAATCCAACATGGTAACCCAATCTGGTGAGGTGAATGTCCTACTAACACGATACCATGATGAAGCACATAGCCGATGCACGACATGGGGATGAAGTGCACACCTTGTGCACAATATGGTATCAAGTATACCCCTTATAGACGATATGAGGTAAAGCACTCACCTCATATATGATATGAAGCTAAGTATCTCTAACTTGAGATGATAAACTCTAAATGTTAGGTAACCCGATATGGGTACACGTTATGGTAATTGGGGATACACCCTAAACACGATATGGTGATGAGGCAACACCACATGCCTGCTATAGATGCATGATATGATGATAAGGTTGCATCTCAAGCATGATATGGTAGCAAACACACACCTTGATGTCCGATATGGTGGGAATACCTCAATCTAATGTACTTGAATGAGTGATACATGTTATGTGTTGTGTCAAATGCTACCTTAAGATGTAATGCGTTTAATGAAATTTGATAATTGTGAGCCAATTTACCTTGAGAGAAGGATTGAGCCAACTTAATAAAGTATGATGCAATCAACATCCTAATGACGATAAGAGAGAAAATTTTACATGTGTGATAATCATGTTAATAAGCATACATTGATACTCCAAAAATGAATGGAGTAGGAATTAGGGTTTGATTCTTGATAATATGATCTTGAAT
This sequence comes from Alisma plantago-aquatica, assembly GCA_963693085.1. Lineage (NCBI taxonomy): Eukaryota > Viridiplantae > Streptophyta > Magnoliopsida > Alismatales > Alismataceae > Alisma > Alisma plantago-aquatica. The sequence goes on along the minus strand of OY856412.1, from coordinate 608,520,059 downwards.
CCTTAATTTGTTAATAAGGGGAAAACCCTAACCCTAATGAAGGGAGACGATATGATTTGAACCCCTAAATGCTTAATAAGGGGAAAACTCTAACCATAATTAAGGGTGACGGTATGCACTTAAAACCCTAATCAGTTAGATTGAGAAATCCTAACCCTAATAATGGGAAGGATGTATTTCTCTTTAATTGCATGGTAATGTCATATATTGCTAGTGTTTTTATCATGAAGTGCTAACCATGCAGGAATCATGAGATGATGAGCATAGCTAGGTATGAGCTATGATGTTTTATATGATATAGATTTAAATGGGCCTTGTGAGCCATGTGAAATACTTGTACAACAAGTATAATGTTTATATAGTCTGATATATTAAAAGTTAGTTGTTGCCTATTGAGAGGTGACAAGATATTTAACAAGCCTTGTGAGCTATGTGAAATATTGTACAACAAGTGTAAGGAATACCTTGGTCTCAGGACCTAGAGGTAACAATTACCTGTTAAAGAGGTAACAATGTTCAGTGATGAACCAAGGGTTTGAATACCCAGATCTAGTAATCATGATGATGATGATGTTAAGGGATGAGAATTCCCAAGTAATGTGATAAGTGATTGAGATACCAAATGTTATGCATTCAAAGTGTTCCAAAGGTTATAAAAGTACTACACCTTTCTTTATAGCATCTGTTATTATTCATGTTTGAAACTTGGTTGATGCTAAAAGATATTGTAATGCACCTAATTAATCAAGTGGAATCTCATCATGTAGTTGCCCTGACCATAGATCCATTCAGTGTCAGAAATTGGTGATGGTGAAACAAGTCTAACTCGGAAAGCATATTTTTGAATATGCAGGGGTGAAGGATGAAGTATATCCATATGTCCTAATGAAGAATTAATGTAGCACCTTCCTTATTTATAAGGGATGGTGTGAATCTCTCGACCAAATGAGGAATTGATGTGTAAATTCTTCTTCATTATTATTATGTGTTGTTGGGATTGATGATAATCTCCTGACCAGGTGAGGAATTGATGTATAATCTTCCTTATCCTTATAATTCGGGAAAGCTCAGTGGTCTTCTCCCAAAGAGAGTGCATGTTGTGGCTGTAACTCTATAGTGAAGATACCAGTATACCCTGGTAAGATAATTGCAGTTGACATAAGATGTCCAGCCAACATCTGACACAAGATGTCCTACTAGTTGTCTTGTACTGAATGAGACGGGTGAAGTCTTGACATCCAGCTCTGCCATTGACCTTGTATGGTACCAATGATTAATGTAGTTGTGGTCGGTTGGAGTATGAGCGGTATACCTCATCTCCTCAGGGCATAAGTGTGATTGTAAACATGTAATCAGATGTGTAGAATGTTTTCTTAAGGATCGAATACGAAAGACATTGGTTGATGTACACTTCTTTTATACATATTAATTGGATAAATGTTATACATTTTCTTTATATTCCTTGTAAAGGGAATAGATGATTTATTCTTCTATCATAGATAGATGCATTACTTTAAGAGAAGAGATTACTCTATACTTCTTATAATAGTGATTAATCTTGCTTGTTAAATTAAAAGAACCTATGTTCAGTTTTATACTGCTTACATGTGATAGTAACATTGTCGGCGGAGAGTTATATCTCTTGCTGGGACAATTGTCTCACCCCGTGGGATCCACAATTTTTAGGTGGATGTGCATGAGAAGGTAGAGATTGTTCTACAAAGGAAGGACACCAACAAGGGCAGCTGTAACAGCTCAGGTTGAGTGTACTGTCTATCATGTCTTGTAAATAGAAGTCCTATGTGTCGTCTCTGTGCTCTCCGGTCCTTGGAGTCAGTACATATTGGTATTATGAACGATTTGATATTTTGGCTTGATTGCCTCGAGGTTTTATGTTGCTTTTGTATAGGTTTTGGCAAAGCAACTGTTATGTGTTGTCCTCAAGATGAGATGATACAGTGTATGTACAATGTGAACCATGATATGTATAAAGTTTTGGATCTTTCAATAAGAGTTTCCTCGTAATGGACCTCATTGCAAAATGGTTATAATTTTTTAGTGATTTTTTGTTAATCCACTGCTTATGGTTATTCTACAATTATTACTGGTGGCGATTTGGCTTGATTCGATGTCGGGTCGTCACATGTATAGTCTCGTGAATGACAATGAAATAGTACCATGTGGCATTGTGATCAGGAATATTTCTCATGTATTTTAAAAATTTTGAAGTTGTTATTTATCAATGCTTGCTAGAAAGAATCAGGGTTTATTTGTCCACTTGTTTGATGCAGCCTTAAATCACCCAATTGGCATTAAGTAATCCAGTGAAACGCTAATAATGTAGTGACCTGTGTCGTAGACCCATTCCAGTGTCAAGATTTTCTAGATGGGAAAATGAGTATTCCTAAGGGAAGCTCAGAGTGCATACTATTTGAGTCTGTAGGGTGCAAGAGACTGTGTGTCCTTAACATCCTGATTCCAAGATTTTGAGGATGGTTGTAGTCATGCCTCAGTAGGAGAACGACTACTATTGTATCTCAGGTATTTGTATATATGATGTGATTGAGGATAGTTGTGGTTGTACCTCGGAGTACATGATTTTATATACCCTAATTTATATGGATTGACCTATATAACAAGGGTGGACTAGGTGTGGCATCTTGACTATATGTCATTGCAGGTAGTCTGACTAATATGTCACTGTGGGAAGTTGTATTGATAGTCACTACAGTTGTCTCATGCTGATTGAGGTGGGAGATCTTAGGGTTCCGGCTCTCCTAGATCTTGTACAAAATTGAATAGCACTTCATAATGGTCAGTTGGAGTCTGAGTGGTATACCTCAAATTCCCCATGTCTTAATAAAAGACATAATCTAGCAGTGTAGTATATTAGTTTATGGATAAACACGGCTCACATTGGTTGTAAACCTTGCCTTGTTTCTGTTACTGCTTATTTGTTATATATTGTGGTAAGAGAACTCAACTATTTAGTACATGGTAGTTTTACCTATTCCTTTATATACTTAGTGAACCATGCTAGTTGTTGTGTTTATCTGTATAAATTTCTTAATTAACTTAATCTATTTAATATTATATAACTTGTTTTAATCAATATTTGTCGTTGAGAGTTATATCTCATGCTAGGACATGGATCTCACCTTGTGATTCACCCCATATTTTTGGGTAGTTGTCAGCGATGTGGTCAAGTTCATGGAGGAGAAGAAGAGTATCTTGGAGAGAAGTAGGAGCAGAAGATTGGATAGCAGTTAGTAGAGTCCTAGAGTCATCCTTGTACTCTCAGGTGCATGCACGATATGTTTTGTAGATGGTATGTACATCGACTCAAGTTTTTGCGGTATGTCGATGTTTGTATATGGCATGTATATGTGGAACAATATGCTTTTGTATATAGGTTGGGTCTGATGCCACCGGACATACATGCCAATACATGATATGGTATATGATCTTATGCTGGAAGTTGGAACTTTATTGAAAATGTTTCTAAACATGTTAATGATGTTTAGTAAGTTTTAATTATTCCTCTTTTCTATCTATGTGGTTAATTATTAGTTGATCATGTGTTTTATTTTGAGTAATCTCATTTAGTGTGATGATGTGCCACAGTTTGGTTGGTATTAGAGTTTTAGGTTCGTCGAGTCTACAGGGACATAAGACTTAGGTTTTGTGTTTGTTCTTATGTAATTCAACACATCTGATCATGTCTTATGCTTAAGCAGATATATCTAGAGAGTGTGAAGAACATACAAAGAGTAGCTATGTCATGCCAGGAGGTGATGACAAGAGGTTGACCCACGATGGGAGAGTGCTTGAGATAAGGCCAAAGCAGCCGGTGACGCCTCAATTTGACCCGAAAACCATGGCCAATCCAAGATTCAGTCCATGTTTGGATATCTTATCACCATGATTACACATATAACATATAGGGTGCCCATACCTCAAGCAAGGTCAATCATCCCTAATATAGAATCCCAGGGTTCTAGGAAGATGTTTGAGAGGTTAAGATGTGTTGGATCTATCGAATATGTGGGTACAACAAACCCAATGGATGCTGAGATGTGGTTGACAGAGCTCGAAAAGGTGTTCAAGATTCTAAACATCCCAAAAGAGGACAAAAAATCATGTTGTTTACCTAGTTAAGGGTAGTGCTAGCCACTGGTGGGCCATAGAGGAAGAGAATAGAATGGGAATGGTGACAGGTCGGGAAGAGTTTTGATGAGAGTTCATAAGTTGTTACTTCCCTGAGACATACCTAGATGAGAAGATAGCATAGTTTGAGAAGATACTCCAGGGTTCGATGTCCATCAATGAGTATGAGGTGAAGTTTATGGAACTTTTGAGGTTCTATCCTCATATGGAAGCGACGAAGAAGGAGAGAATTCATAGGTTTTAGAAGGCTCTAAGCTCTAAGTTGTCCATGATGGCTAGTGCTTTAGAGAACATAGAGAGGTTCTCTACCTTTTTGGAGCTAGTAAGGAGGATTGAGAGGTATGTTATTGAGAAGTGTGAAGCCGATGCTAAGAAAAGGCCAACTCAGTTTCAAGGATAGTCGTCTGGTGGATTTAAGAAGCCAGAGTTTTTTAGATGTAGTCATGTTGGTTGTTACAGTAATGAGTTTGAATCATATAAATGATCTTTTACTCAACCACCCAATTCCCAAAAGTATATGGGAGTAGTTGTAGTCAAGATCGAACACAAGGAGCTTTAGTAACTAATTAAATGCAGCAATGCTAAGTTTCAACAATCTAGACCTTTTTCAAAGAGTGATTTGTTTGATTAAACTAAAATTTAGAATTAAACTAAAATAGTAAATGGATTTCTTGAAGAGGTTTGATTTCAGGTTTAAAACAATATTGGGTTTAGGATTTCACTAGCACATCATAACATGAATTAGGAACACGAATTTAAACATACCAAACACTTGCAAAGGAGGGTTGTATGTTATACTTCACCTTTCAGTGTAAATACAACGATCCTAACTCAATATATCACTCTCGTGTATATATTTTCTTTTGGATCACAAACCCACTCCTCAACTCCAATATTTTCCACTCTCGTGGTAAAGATGAAGTTTCCAAGAGAGTAACTTCTTACTCTCCTACTTATCTTCTCATATTAAGTAAGAAAGCATAAAACATGCATACATAGTGGCCAGCCATACATACAAGAAGTAAGAACCAATACTCAAAAGGTAGAATGCAAGCATTTAATATTTATAACGAATTATCATGTTCCAAACATGTCATGACATGGTAGTTACTCTCCCATGCCCAAGAATTCAGATCTACTCACTCATGGCTATGAAACACAAGTAATAAGATGGAAATCTACAGTTTTTTCTGATAGAAACTAAGGTACAACTAGAGGATTCAAAATGAAGGAAAGAACAAGGAGAAACTCTAGGAAGTAGATGGATTTTCATCTCTGAAAAGCTCCTCTCCAAAAACCTTCTATCTCGAGTAGGTTGAAGTTGAACGGGAAAGCTCCAGTTGAAACGATGAAGAAGAATGGAGAGGAAAAGAGGTCTTCTCTCAAATAACTACCTTCTTCTCCAAATTCACCCCTCAGCTCTTCTTTGTTCTCTCATGCAAAAATGCTCCAAATGATCCGTGATAACTGTCCCTCGGGAAGGAGAGTCGTATTTGTCTAAAAGAAACGTTCAATTTCAAATTCTACAAAAAACTGATCCACTTACGCCGTGTGGATTGGTTCACATGTCGTGTGGATAAGTGCATCTCAACAACTGCTCGAGGGACCCACATTTATGGCGTCTAATTTGGCGACACACCGTAATTCTAAGTACTGACCAAAATTCTCTAAAAGAGCTTTACGTCGTGTTTCTGGATAACACATCATGTGTTTTCCTTTGAGAATTTTATCTGATGAGGTGTTACGACATGTGATTTAGCGACATGCTGTAATTTTAAGTTCTGACCAAAAATCTCCAAAAGAGTCTTACGCCGTGTTTCTGTGCAACACACCGTGTGACTGCCTTTGAAAATTTTGTCTGATGAGGCCTTACAACGTGTGTAATTGTGTTACACGCCGTAAGTCCTATTGTTCCTTCAATATTCAACTCTAGCTACACAATTCCAAGGGGGAAATGCCCAATATACACATTTGGGGCCATTTTCTTTTCAAAATAGAATGAAATTGAATACCGATGCATCAACAAACGGACAAGAGTAATTATACCTTGAATGCATGAAAATCAACATGAATATGAATGAAAAATGAGTCTGAATGTATGAAAAATGCATGGCAAACAAGATAGAAATATGATATAAATGTGCACATCAAATCCCCCTAAGCTTGAACCATTACTTGTCCTCAAGCAAAAAGAAATAGATGTAGGATGTCAATCCAAATCATGGGCATATTTCATATCTTCATTTAAGAACAAATAAAAGATCAATATCATGCTAATCTCTATTTCACATATGCAGTTGAAAAATAAACAGAATTTTATCTCTCAAAATAGAAATTTAGTTCTGGGATTGCATTCTAATTATCTTCAATAAGTCAACTATATAGCAATCATGAGCGACAAGCATGATAGAGCCAATAAAATGATGATATGCCAAAATTTCCATTGATAATAATGATGAAATGAAAAGAAAGTCTCTTAACATATCTCTCTAGTTGCATTGGCTTTATCATATGAATCAAAACATCTATTAGGATTCATGTGTACGATACTCGACAGCTGAGTATAGGCTTACGCACATGTGGAGTACCGGTTGGGGATTAATTTCCCTCTTTAATATCATTTATCTTCTCATGCAAAGATGGTTCAAGCAAAGGGAAAAAAGATAAGACACAATTTCATTCATTCAATATTGATTTTGAAACATGACGTAATGCTAGGAATCAAAATACATAAGCAAATTTCTGAAACAAATGATAGTGGAAGGGAAATGACATCAAACAAAATGGTGGAAATAAAAGATACAAGACTACTGGCCGGTTGTGCCACCCTAAGCTTGAAGATTGCAGTGTCCTCACTGCTCAAATAAAACTCAGAAGTGACACAATTGGGTGCCTCATGGTGCACAGAGAAACATCAGAGAGAAGGGTCAACACCCCCCTGAGGTCCAGGGAATATGTCATCAACAAAAGTATGAAGGGGATCCACTGAAGAAATAGAAGGCTCCTGCTGCTGTAGAGGAGGTTGTGGTGGAGCATAATGACCCTAAGATAGATGCCAAGCATCCATGTGAGACACCATCTTGCACATATATGTCATCTGGTGTGAGAAGCCACTGTACTGATGTTGTAAACCTCCATAGATATCATGTAGATAGGTATATTGCTATTGTAAACCGGTGTAGGAGTCCTACAAACCACTGTATTTCTACTGGATACCAGTGTACTGAGTCTGAAGTTGTGTGTACTGATCCTGCAAGGCAATCATTCTCATGTCCTGGCTGTTAAAATGTTATTGGACATAGCCATAGAGATGGTGCATGTTTGTATACCTCCATGAGAGCTCAGTCCGTGTCCCAGTGGAAGGAGGAGGAGGAGCTGCTACTGTCTCAAATGTTGTAGAAGAACCCAGTGCACTGCTAGAGGAAGGCTGCCCTTCATCCTGAGTAGCTGCAAAATACTTCCAATTTTCCTTCTTTTTCAGTCACTAGCTCAAGATTTGGCAAATTAATGGTCTTTTCTTTCCCATGGACTGACAGGAAATAAGAAAATTTGACCCTCTATCCAATCATAGTAGCTTCTTTGGGAACCCCACTATCAATCTCAACCTTCTTCCCTAAGTGTTCAATTCTTGAAAGATCAACTTTTAGTGCCTTGGCCAGCTTGGTGATGATACCCCCAATCATTATATCACCCTTCTTCTCCTTCCTAGTATTCTCTACCTTCTTCAGAAAATGATACCCCATGTTGACGTCATATACATGAAATGTAGCCCATAACAACAAACAATCCAATTTTCCCACAACCTCCATAGTTTCTTTCCCGCTAAGAATACTCAAACAGAAGACTCTATGCAAGACTTTAAAAAGAAGGTTGTGAATTTTGGATGCACTGGATGATGCAGGATCAAAGGAGGTCTCCTAAGTGATTTGTCTCTAGAATTCATTTGCATACAGTAGAATATAGTAATTGACTTTGCATTAGTCAATCGATCAATATATTAAGATCAACACATGATGTATGATATCTAATTCATCTTGGACTTTACACGTTGAATCTTTTTAAGATATTTCATATGCAATTCAAGATAGAATACAACTTTATATAACATTTTCTAAATGATAAGTGTAGTTTTATAGCAACATATATTCAGAATTTACTCAGAAATAGGCTATCCAACAACTACAGCTACATAGATGTGTCTCGTAAGTGTCAAGGTCATGTCCATGAGGTGTTTGAGCTGCAAAAATGGACCAAGATAAATTAGACACATCCTAGCCGTGTCCAAAAAGTTTTGGGCCATGTCTCGGAAGTGTTTGTGTCCAAAATGTGTTCGACACAGACATGGGGGATGTATAGAAGTGTTTGTTCTTCCTAGAATTACCAAAGTCAGATCAAGCTTTTTGACCTTGAGAGACTTTTCAACATCACTATCATCTATTTTTTATTTTTTTTCAATGCTATTCTCAATGTTGGATACACCCTTTTGTATAGATCTTGAATTATTTATCTTCTTTGAGTCCTTATTTTCACTTACAAAACCTCCTTAACATTTTCAATCTTCTAAAAACATATATGCAGTAGTGGTCAAAGGCTGAAAAGAAATCATGCGATGATGTACGCCTTGACAGAATTTGTAATTATGGTTGTGCACTCTAATTCTCATGAAAACCACCACTTGTTCTGATGAGTGATTATGATGGATCACAAAGATATAATAGTAATATAAGATAATAACTTAATAAGCATAATGGTAGATACAGTAAGATTTGAAAACAACCAACCTTTAGGATTCCCCATCTAATTAACCCAACTTTTCTTCCAGTCCACACCAGAGCTTCTAGCATGGTTTTTACGGACATTATAAGGAACTTTGACCACTTGGGTTTTTAAGTTCAAGATCAACATGCTCGATTCCCAAGTGTTAATCAGAAGAAAAGTCAAAACTCATAAAGAAGATAATTAAAATTCATAGGCGAAAAGAGATGATAAATGCTATCTTTTCAGGATCTGCTAAGTTCCAATAGTTGAATCATATAGAAAATAGTTCATTATCACACCGTAAAGTTTCGATAAAAATTTTGTCATTACTATAACACATCCTTCACACTTCATATAAATCTTAAACTCTAATTGTAAACAAGATTTCAACGTATGACTATAGGATATGATACTAACACTAGACTAAAGAATGGATAGGCTCAAAAATGCAACTTCTGTTCATGTTCTTTGACATCATGCCGTAATATTCAGTGTTTCTTCTATATTGGTATGTAAATACTTAGGAGTACGGGATAATGTCAAACTTGATCGGATGAGTATATAATCCGATGGGCCACATGGAGGTCACTATTATGTTAAAATCATAGTGACTGGGTTATGACCAGTATTGGTGCTTTATAGTGAATGTATGGTATAAAAATTGTCAATAAATTTGTTGCTTCCTTATATAGATATGGACATTAAGATTTTTAGGCATAGATTGTTCTTTGAAAGAATTCTAGAAATAGGAAAGCAAAAAGGGAGTAGCTGAAGCCAATTAATTGATAGATAGAACTTGTATAAATTTTTTTCTTCTAATTTTACACACAAACACTTTCAAATATCTTTGTATAATTCGAGCAGAATACGTACTACCAATTCATTTTGTTTTGTTTTTACTATTAAGAAACTTATATTGGACACATTATATAGAAAATGACATTTAATTTGTGTACTAGGACAACACAAAAGAACATCAAGACTAGATTTGTATATTGTAAAGTTGGACTATGTATCTCTCTTAAAACTTGGATTACACCCTATTTATCTATCTCTCTTCTCTCTCTATGAAGATATTATCATCTTCATTTAGGACAAGAACTTTGTTCAATGTTTATCCATATATTGACCACAAAAAATGAATGCCGCAATTTCTTCTTAATTTTGCAGCTTAATACTAAAAAGAAAAACCTTGTCGGCCATGAAGTTGGTTCTAATGTAGAAACTCATGAGTCATGCACGTAGTACTATAAAGACAGACCTCATCTTCTATGACATGGACTATAATGTAGGGACCCATGAGTCATGCTTATAAATATCTAATTTTGGATGCATTAATTAGAATCAATTAAATATGTGTTCTTTATCAAGTCCAATGAAACCTTTGGGCTTACTTATGAGTGATTAATGACTCCAAAGATGTTTATAATCTACCCACTTCTCCCACATTGTGGAATTTATTCATTTTTAAGCATGATTCATGTCTTGTTACAAAACAATGAATTTGTAGCCCTAATGTTTAGACATTTTAATAAAACTTTTCTACCGGTGTTTCACCATAAGAAGCATGTATTATATTTAGTTCTATGCAGTAGTGAAGTTATTATCCTTTTATCATGTATGGATGTAGTTGTGCTCAATATCTTTCAGATTCCCTTTTTTTATACAAATACTTCAATTGCCATCTTCTCCAGCGTTTGTCTTCTTCTTACGGATGAAGCACCATTAAACTGCATAATGTAGTTTATTAACATTTTTTGCTAGATTATGTTTTAAATTATATTCTAACCATATTTTGTTTAATGCCATTTCTTATATCCAGTTGCATTTTATCTTTAATGCAAGTACTTTGAAGTAGGAACCATAAGCTGTTATGCTTTACTGATGACAGAATAGTGAGTAGATAATTTGTAATTATTGTTTCCCTCTTAGGAGTAATGTATTAAATGTTTTACCCAAAAAAATATCTATTGCACCACCCTTCCCAAGCCTCTCACTGTTAAAATGTTCATTGCTAGGTTTTTACCGGAGGAAGGAATCGGATGATGCAGACGAGATGAGAACTGTGATGAAAGAGGTGATCTCTCTATTCATTAGGTATCTATCTTTATACTTCAAACCATCAATACCATACAACAAGGCTTATTCATGGGTTTACATGTAATCTTGCACTTACGAGCCAACCCTTAATTCCATATGGTCAACAACTTTCTGGTGGTTCTTTGCAATATTTATGATTTTTAGTTCTAAAGAGGTGTAGACTGCTTGTCCGACTTTTGAGTGTTGACTCTCACCACTTCCCAAGCCTCTCACTGTTAAGATGCTCACTACTAGGTTTTTGCAGGCAGAAGGAATCAGAGGATGCAGACGGGACGAGAACCATGACGAAAGAGGTGATCACTCTATTCATTAGGTATCTATCTTTATACTTCAAATCCCAGCCACAATTTGTTCTCCATTTGCTGACCTCCATCGATTTGTCGCAGCCTTCGAATTTCCTATGCTGACATCGACGTGTCTACAACCTTAATCACTCCGTCTAATGCCACAGTGGACCCATCACTGGTTGTTTTCATATCCATCTTCGTGATGGTGCTCAACATATTCATAGTCATACTGGAGACTCTGTTTGAGCTGGCATTTCTAGGAGGCTCGTAATGGCCCCTTTTTTAAGGATTGGTTTCCTACTGACATGCTTTATGCAATGATTCAATGGAAGAAATAACATATAGTTTTAGCTTAAGAATTGGCAAAATTCCTTTTTAAGGTCAAGGGAGGAAGAATTGTAGCTCACTGTTTTGGCTTGAGAAGCTGCACGTCAATTTATACATGGTATTTTATAACTTAGTTTTACTTTTCCCCTCAATTACGATATTCAGCCAACTCTTTTTTTTTCTTTACTTTCCAAAACTCGTCAATTTATATAGGGCTCACTCCTCAATCTGAGTATGTGGTACCTGAAGCAGTTTGAAGCGTAGGATTTGAAATCTATATTGTCAAATTAAAGGAAGTAATCCAAATCAAAGAGAATCACAAACCATTTAAAAAATGTCTAAGAAATAGGGAAACTTGGCTTTGATGATGATACCAAGAATATTTAGTGGTATAGATTATCTTATTCTTCTAATAAACTGTATATATTTTCCATCCTTGGGGGTTTCTTTAATCAATGATTTGTAGATTGGCTTTTAGGAGAAGTTTCAAGTTGTTTTGATTATGGAAGATGCCCTTCAATTTGTACATGGTATAACTGATAATGTGCAAGTCTATTTAACCACTGAGATAAGATATTCATATAACTTTTTTCATTCCTTTACGAATCTCTTGAATTCAAAGAGCTTTCCCTGTTCACTCTTACTATGTGGGTACCTGAAGCAGTAAGAAATGTAAGATTTGTAATGTGTGCTTACATATTGAAGAAAACATTTCAGATGTCAACACTATAGAAGGAATGTTATTCAAATGAGTCAGCAGGATAACTGATATACCCAAGATAATTAAACTCAAGTAAACCGCAGAACCGCTCAAATGTCATACGATAAGGTTTGTCTAGCAATCTAAAAGAAATAATGCCAAAGGGTTCTTCGATCTTCTTAGGGTCTATGTTACTAGAAAAAGAGGTCAAGAATTCATAGACTAACCTGGGGTAGGTGGGGACACCATCTATGTATCAAATAAGTCCTAGAAGCTTAAGATATTCCTTTAGTTAAGCTACAATGTCCAAGTCATCTATCTCATCCTCATCAAAGAAATGGGAGCTTACCACCCTCCTAGAATGAAGAAGAGTGTAGACGCCCTCCTCCTCCTCCTCATGTATCTCAAAGAGACACTAGCTTTGGAATCAGTCTGAGGAAGAAGATTCTCCAATGCGTGGGCACTTCGCCGTGAGTTTAGTGCGACCCATGTTCAAAATTTGTCTTGACAGGGTAAAACATGTTGTGTTCCATGGATATACACGGTGTAAGGAACATGCTGGTCGAGGAAGCCTGGAAGATGATTATGCCGTGTTTATGGAGTTCATACAGTGTGTTGAATGTTGGTTCTTGAATTGGCTGTTGGAGGCTTCCTTGTGGTTACGACGTGCGTTGAGAGAGCTTACAACATGATGAGCGATGGATTCCCAACTGCTATTGCTGATTTCATGATGTGAGGGTTGGTGGACACGTCGTGAGATCACTGGCTGGAGGTGCGACGGTGGTGAGGTGTTTGAATGTCGACCCTTCGATGGTAGGTGTTGCACACAATGAGAGCAGTGGTGATATCTGGAGATGCGGCGGCAGTGAGGTGTTGTTGCGGCGAGAGCGGCGGTGAGAAGAGCGTTGGCAGGTAGTGCGGCGACAGTGAGTAGAGCGGCGACGCTCTCGGCTAGAGTGGAGGATCTCAGTGGCGGTGTGAGTTGAGGAATGAGATAGCGAGATCTCACATGGCGTGAGTGTGAGAGAGGATTTTGTGGATTAGGGTTTATAGTCATCTTCCTACAAGAACTTACGTCGTGTTAATCAAGATACATGTCGTAGGTTCTAATTCAACTACCTTCGTGGAACCCCAAATTTCAAAAGCCACGGCGTGTAGAAAAGTCCACACGTCGTAACTTGCTCAAATTGTTATGTCATAAGTTTGCTAACCATGCAGTAAGTTGAAGTCATGTGACATTCTATTGAAATTCTTCAATTTATTGAACACAACATGTTGATATGGTGTTACGTCATGCTTGTGATGACACATGTCGTGTTTTCTGACCTCCACACTGTGTTAGTGAGTTGTTGTAGCTTGCAAAATCTTGAATAATTCGCACGATGTAATGTGACTTTATTACATCATGTAGTCAAAATATGTCGTCTAGATCGACTACACACCATAATGCGAGAAACATGTTGTTTTTGGTGATAAACTTTGAAATAAGACTATAGGGCATGTTAAGTGGAAATTACGCCATGTTTTCTTCTACCTCATAGCTTCTTCCTGAGTCACACGGCGTAAGGATGAAATCAACATGTTGTGTTTGTCATAGCTTCTTTCAAATTTTGTTGAATTTTGATATCTTCTTGAGTTATGTTAAGTACCTGAAACAACAAAGATTTGGGGCATGAAATTTGTACGAATCTCAGAGAAATTACACCATGAAGTTTATTTTGGACAAGAATTAAACAACTAGAAAGGAAAACAAAAATGACTATCTAAATGTGGGGATAACTCCCACAAAGGTCTTCCATTTAAAGCCCAAAAGTAGAATCTTCTTTCTTCTCATGGGACCTCAGAGAGGGAGCAAGATGCATGTTTTGGAATCAGTTCTCCTTCATCATAAAGCTTGCATCAGTGTCCATTTACTTTGAAAACTCCATCTTTGCCTTGCAATTCAACAACTCCATATAGAAATATCTTCATTACAAGAAATGGACAGTACCACTTAGATCTCAACTTTCCAGGGAATAACCTCAATCTGGAGTTGAAAAGCAAGACTTGGTCTCCTTCTTTGAAGTATTTTCTGTGGATTCTTTTGTCATGCCAAGACTTTGTTCTTTCTTTGTAGAGCTTTGCATTCTCATACACATCTAATCAGAGTTCCTCTAACTCTTACAACTACAATAGATGTTTCTCACCAGCTTTCTTCATATCAAAATTTAGCAACTTAATAGCTCATAGGGAATGGTGTTCTAGATCCAGTGGAAGGTGATAAGACTTACCATACACTAGTTTGAATGGAGTTGTCCCTATGGTAGTCTTGTAGGCTGTCCAGTATGCCCACAATGCATCGTCTATCTTCAGAGCCCAATTCTTTCTTGAGTTGGACACAATCTTCTTTAGAATACTTTTCAGCTGCCAGTTGGAGACTTCTACTTGCCCGGATGTGTGAGGATGGTAAGATGTATAGATCTTGTGAGTGACTCCATACTTGGATAAAAGATCATTAAACTTACTCTCAACAAAATATGTGCCTCCATAAGAAATTACAGTCCTAGGAACTCCAAACTGGGGGAAATTGATTTTTTGGAATAGCTTGATTACAAATTTTGCATCTGGTGCTTGGGTTGGAAATGCCTCAACCCATTTAGATATGTAATATCAAGCAACCAAGATGTATTGATAACCACAGGAAGATGGTAAAGGTCTCGTATAATTAAATCCTCACACATCGAATACCTCAATTTCTAAGATGGAATTAAGAGGCATTTCATCACGCTTTGATATTCCTCCAGCTCTTAGGCATTTGTCACATGCTTTGACGAAGTGGTTGACATTTTTGAACAAGGTTGGCCAATAGAAACTGACTTGGAGAATCTTTGTTGTAGTCTTCTCTCCTCCAAAGTGACATTTGTAAGGAGATGCATGGCATTCAGAAATGATTGTGGAAATTTCCTCTTTAGAAACACACCTCCAGATGAGCCCATCACTCCCATGTTTGAACAACAAGGGGTTGTCCCAGAAGTAAAACTTTACATCATGGAAAAACTTCTTCTTCTGTTGGTATGTCAGGACTAGAGGCAGCTGTCATGTAGCAAGCAATTTTCAATGTATGCAAACCATGGTGCTTGTGTGGATGATAAAGGGTAGAGTTTCTCAATTGGCAATTGGTCCTCAATAGGTAATGAATTTCCAGCATCCGTGGTCAACCTAGATAGGTGATCAACAATGTTGTTCTTTGTCCCTTTCTTATCTCAGATCTCAAGGTCAAACTCTTGAAGAAGCAATATTCAGCGGATGAGACAAGGTTTAGCATCTTTCTTGTTAATTGAATACTTTATTGTAGCATGATCAGTATACACAATTACTTTGGATCCTACCACATACTATCTGAACTTATCAAAAGTGTACACTATTACAAGCATCTCTTTGTCAGTGGTTGTATAGTTGATTTGTGCCACATCTAAGGTCTTGCTTGCATAGTATATGGCATGAAGCTTCTTATTCTTCCGTTGTCCAAGAACTGCTCCTACTGTGTAGTAACTCGCATCACACATTAATTCGAAAGGATCACTCCAGTCTGGTGGTTGGATGATTGGGGCTGAGACAAGAGCTTCTTTGAGCTTGGTGAAGGCTATATGACAATCATCATCAAATATGAACTTGACATCTTTTGTGAGCAGGGAACACAATGGTTTTGCAATTTTGGAGAAATCTTTAATGAATCTCCTATAGAACCATGCTTGTCCAAGGAAACTACAGTGGTCGTTGACTGAAGAAGGAGTAGACATCTTCTCAATAGCTTCCACTTTGGCCCTGTCAACTTCAATACCCTTGTTAGAAACAATCTGGCCCAGTACTACACCGGATTGTACCATGAAATGGCACTTCTCTCAGTTTAGTACTAGGTTAACCTTTTTGCAACAGGCTAAGACTTTAGATAAATTGCACAAATAATGATCAAAGGAATCTCCATAAACACTAAAATCATCCATGAATGTTTCCATTATGTTTTCAATGAAATCAGAGAAAATAGCCATCATGCAACGCTGAAATGTTGCAGGGGTGTTGCAAAGATTGAAAGGAATATGGCGGTAAGCATATGTCCCATAGGTGCATGTAAATGTGGTTTTCTCTTGGTCAGGCGGATAAATTGGAATCTGGAAAAACCCGGAATACCCATCTAAGTAGTAAAAGTAAGAATGATTCACAAGTCGCTCAAGCATCAAATCAATGAAAGGCAAGGGAAAATGATCTTTGTGAGTTGCTTTATTCAAGCGTCGATAATCAATACACATACACCAACCTGTGACTATAGGTGTTTGTATTAATTCATCATTATATCCCTTAATGATAGTTGCACCCCCCTTTTTAAGTACCACATGAATGGCACTAACCCAGGGGTTGTCGCTTATAGGATAAATGATACCAACATCCTTTAACTTTAAATTTTCCTTTTTAAAAACTTCAAGTATGTTTTGATTTAAACCTCTAGATGGTTCAACAGTAGATTTAACATCATCCTCCATGTTTATTCTATGCATACAAATGGAAGGATGGATGCTTTTTAAATCATCAATAGTATAACCAATGACATCTATATATAAACGTAATTCAACAAGCAACTTATTTTCTTGTTCATTAGTTAACTCATCATCGATTATGACTGGAAAAATAGAATCAGGGTCAAGAAATGCATACCTCAGCCATGGTGGAAGGGCTTTGAGTTTTACGTTTCTCGCAGCTATGTTTTCTTTGGGTTTATCATCAACAAGTGAAGTGTCCTCATTAATAGCATTTGGTTGAGCAATAAAAAATGCTCCAGATTTTTCAGAATCATCATTGGTAGTTTCATCATCATTACAATAGTTAATCATCACATCAACATCATCATGGTCTTCTTCCACAATAGAGTCAATAGAATCAATAAAACAGAGCTCTTCCACTCGTGAAGGTGCTTTCATTGCATTAAACACAGAAAACTTTATGGCTTCTTCACCAACTCGGAGTGTGAGCTTTCCTTTCCAGACATCGACAAGGCATCCAGCAGTCCTCAAGAAGGTTCTCCCAAAAAGAATGGGATTGGACGATACTTCAAGCATGTCTAACTCAATAAAATCACAAGGAATGTAGAATTTGCCGATTTGCACCGATACATCCTCCATAATACCTTTGGGATATTTGACTGAGTGATCATCTAGATGGATGGCCATCTTTATAGGCTTCAAATCTCTAAGATCTAGTTCCTGCCACAAAGTAGATAGAATGAGGATAATTATAGCTCTAAGGTCAAAAAGACCTTTGTCAAACATGGTGTTGCTAATCTTGCAAGGTAGAGTGAATGCTCCCAAGTCATCTAGCTTCATGGGAAGTTTGTTTTGAATGATTGAACTCATTCTCTCAGAAAACATGATGGTTTCAATTTGGTCTATCCTCCTTTTCTTGGTGAGGATGTCCTTTAGAAACTTTTCATATGACGACATCTCATCTATGACTTTAGCCAACAAAAGATTGACATGGAGTTTGTTTAGGATCTCCATAAATTTTCTGAACTTTGAATCGTCCTTCTTATTTGCAAGTCTTTGTGGAAATGGTGCACTTTCTTTGTAAGAAGGTGGTGCTTCAGTTGTACCCTTTTCTTTTCACCAACGAGGGTGTCAATCTTCTCTTCATCAGCAATCTCAACACTCTTCTCCTTGGGTGGAGAAGGTCTTTGGATTTCAACTCCACTCCTCAAGGTGATAGCATTTACTTGCCCTCTTGGATTTACATCCGGTTGGCTAGGAAGAGAACCCGACCATGTGTTCCTTTGTTGCACCAAGGCTTGCTGGGAAATTTGGTTTTCCAACATCCTTGCATGAGTGGAAACACCATCCACTTTTGCAGAGAGTTGAGCAATTGCATCTTTCAACAATTTGTCATTGCTACGGAATGCTTCATTTTTTTGCGCTTGAGTGGAAATGAATTGCTCCATCATAGTATCCAAAGAAGATTTTTGGGGTTATTATTGTTGTTGATAACCCCTATTTTTGTTGAAGCCTGGTAGATTCCCATTTGCTTGCCGGTTGAAGAGTTGTTGCTGCTGTCCTTGTTGAAAGTTTTGAGCATTACTAGTGTTTTGGTAAGAGAAACTAGGATGATATCTCCATCATGGATTGTACATGTTGGAATAGGGGTTGTATTTCTATTTGTTCCCATGTATCCCAATGGTGTTAACCTATTCTTGGTTATCCTCATTCATAGTAGGAGAAAAACAAGTAGAAGAAGTATGTCCAGTGATTCCACAAGCTTCACAAATTACCTCGGCTGCTTGGATGTGCATTGTAGTCATCTTACCAAACTTTTATGTAAGGACATCAAGCTTGGCTGCAATTAGATCAACTGCATAAACACCATGCTTTCCTATTTGATTCCTGATTGAAGAACTCGGTGTAGAAGATGGTTGTGCTTTCCTATCCGACCCCCATTGGAAATGGTTGAGTGTTATATCTTCAATGATATTATAAGCCCCCTATAAGACTTATTCATTAAAGCTCCATTAGATGTGGCATCCAATGTCATGTGAGTGTTGTAGAACAATCCATTATAGAATGTTTGAGTTAGCAGCCAATTAGTCAATCCATGGTAAGGGCAAAGGCATTGTAGGTCCTTTAACCGCTCCTATGTGTCATACAAAGTTTCTCCATCTAATTGAGAAAAGTTTGTCAGCTGGTTTCTCAGTTGAACTATTTTTCTTGGAGGAAAACACTTTGCAAGAAAAGCATTTAATAGTTGATCCCATCTCTTAATGGAATTCTTGGGAAGAGATAAAAGCCACACCTTGGCTTTATCTCTCAAAGTGAAGGGAAACAGTAGAAGCTTTATTCCATCAGCGGATACACCATTGATTTTAAAGTTGTTCATGTACTCCAAGAATTCAGCTACATGAAGATTTGGATCTTCGGTGGTGGTACCCACAAAATGGGTTTGCTGGATCATCTACATCACATAAGGACTAATAGAGAAGTTTCTTGCCTCTATCGCAGGTAGATCAATGGATCCACAAATGTTTGCAGAAGTCGGCATGGCGAAATCCTTCAAAGGATGGTTGTCCTCCATGGTTGGATCTTCTTGTGTGATTTTTTCAAAGGATGAAGAATATGGTGGTGGTGATGATGGTGGAATAGCCTCTAGAAGTGGTTGCTCTTCTCTTCTTTCTCTCCTCAAACTTGCAAGAGTTCACACAATCTCAAGATCTAGAAACATAGATGGTTGAAGACCCCTCTTCGAATGATGCATACAACCTAAAAAGAAGTAAGAGATATTGAGAACACAACTAAAAAGTATATAAAAATTCGAAAATGGAAATGATGATCTAGTCTCGAATACTAGTTAGCACTTTTTACTCTAATTAGATTAACCCGTAGCTCCCCGAAAATGGTGCCAAAAACTTGTTGGTTGTTACACGAATGAGTTTCAATAATATAAATGATGTTTTACTCCATCACCCAATTCCCACAATTATATAGTAGTAGTTGTAATCGAGATCAAACACAAGGAGCTTTAGTAACTAATTAAGCGCAACAATGCTAAGTTTCAACAATTTAGACCTTTGTAAAGAGTGATTTGGTTGATTAAACTAAAATTTATAATTAACTTAAAACAATAAATGGATTTCTTAAAGAGGTTTTATTTTAGGTTTAAAACAATCTTGGACTTAGGATTTCACTAGCGCATCATAACATGAATTAGGAACATGAATTTAAACATATCAAACACTTGCAAAGGAGGGTTGTATGTTATACTTCACCTTTCAGTGTAGATACAACAACCCTAACTCAATATATCACTCTCGTGTATATATTTTGTTTTGGATCACAAACCCACTCCTCAACTCCAATATTTTCCACTCTCGTGGTAAAAAAGGAGTTGCCAAGGAGTAACTCCTTACTCTCCAACCTATATTCTTAGATTAAGCAAGAAAGCATAAAACATGCATACATAGTGGCCAGCCATACATGCAAGAAGTAAGAACCGATACTCAAAAGGTAGAATGCAAGAGTTTCATATTTAGAATAAATTATCATATTCCATACATGTCATGACATGCAAGTTACTCTCCCATGCCCAAGAATTCGGATCTACTCACTCATGGCTATGAAACACGAGCAATAAGATGGAAATCTATAGTTTTTCATGATTGAAACTAAGGTACAACTAGAGGATTTGAAATAAAGGAAAGAACAAGGAGAAACTCCAACAAGTAGATGGAGTTTCGTCTCTAAAAAGCTCCTCTCCATCAACCTTCTCTCTCGAGTAGCTTGAAGTCAAACGGGGAAGCTCCAGCTGAAACGATGAAGAAGAATGGAGAGGAAAAGAGGTCTTCTCTCGAATAACCGCCTTCTCCTCCAAATTCACCCCTCCTCAGCTCTTCTCTATTCTCTCACACAAAAATGCTCCAAATGATCTATGATAACTGCCACGCGGGAGGGAGAGTTGCATTTGTCCAAAAGAAACATTCAATTTCAAATTCTACAGAAAATCATTCCACTTACGCCATGTGGATTGGTTCACACGTCTGTGGATAAGTGCATCTCAGCAACTGCTCGAGGGACCCAAATTTATAGCGTGTAATTTGGCGACATGCCATAATTCTAAGTACTGACCGAAATTCTCCAAAAGAGCCTTACGTCGTGTTTCTGGATAACACGACGTGTGTCTTCCTTTGAGAATTTTATCTGATGAGGTGTTACAGCGTGTGATTTTGTCACACACCATAATTTTAAGTTCTGAACAAAAATCTCTAAAAGAGCCTTACGCTGTGTTTCTGTCCAACACGCTGTGTGTCTGTCCAACACGCTGTGTGTCTACCTTTGAAAATTTTATCTGATGAGGCCTTACGGCATGTGTAACTGTCTTACACGCTGTAAGTCCTACTGTTCCTTCAATATTCAAATCCAACTGCATGACTCCAAGGGGAAATGTCCAATATATGCATTTGGGGCCATTTTCTTTTCAAAATAGAATGAAATTGAATACCAATGCATCAATAAATAGCCAAGAGTAAGTATACCTCAAATGCATGAAAATCAACATGAATATGAATGAAAAATGAGTCTGAATGCATGAAAAATGCATGGCAAACAAGATAGAAATATGATATGAAATGTGCACATCAAATCCCCCTAAGCTTGAACCATTTCTTGTCCTCATGCAAAAAGAAATAAATGTAGGATGTCAATCCAAATCATGGGCATATTTCATATCTTCATTTACGAACAAATAAAACATCAATATCATGCTAATCTCTATTTCACATATGCAACTGAAAAATGAACTAAATTTTATCTCTCAAAATAGAAATTTAGTTTTGGGATTGCATTCTAATTATCTTCAATAAGTCAACTATATAGAAATCATGAGAGACAAGCATGATAGAGCCAATAAAATGATGATATGCCCAAAGTTCCATTGATAATAATGATGAAATGAAAAGAAAATCTCTTAACATATCTCTCTACTTGCATTGGCTTTATCATATGAATCAAAACATCTATTAGGATTCACGTGCGTGATACTCTGAAACAGAGTATAGGCTTACGCACACGTGGAGTACCGGTTGGGGATTAATTTCCCTCTTTCTGCGCATCTCCAACCTTCATTGAGTTGGTGGACACGTGGGCAACTTATCCATCTTTTGGGGTTCACTAAGTTTTCAAAAACACCCCCTTTTTATATGATTCGGGTACCCAATGTTTGTTGTTGTATTTGATTTATGCATTTTCCTTGTTTTTGATTGGGTGCCATGGGGCCCTTTTTCTACCCTTTCCTTTTTGTGGATATTGTCAAGCAAGCTTGAGATAGAAAAGAAGAAATTCAATCACTTATAGAGATGTTGTCAATTGGAGCAATGAAATATTCATTATAATATTGGAAATATCATGCTAATGGCTAATCACATCTCTATAGTCCACAAATTCAAGAATTTCATATATTTACTTGGATTGAGCAATAGAGACAAAAATCCAGTTCACTTTTGAACATGGTAAGGGATGTGTAGATGTGAGCAATGATAGGAAAACAATTTCAGAATATATGAAATAAGCCAATAAGTTGTGTTAATATTATTTATCTTCTCATGTAAAGATGGTTCAAGCAAAGGGAAAAAAGCTAAGACACAATTTCATTCATTCAATATTGATTTTGAAACATGACGTAATGCTAGGAATCAAAATACATAAGCAAATTTCTGAAAAAAATGACAAGGAGTGGCTAGTCCATGGGTCGTGACACGACACACTCTTTTATCACCAAAGAGATGATAAGTAGTTGTTATTTTCCTGTTTGTAGTAGATCTGATAGTTTTCAACTAGAGACCCTTTTAGTTGGTTTTGCTGAGTTGTGGGACGTGTGTTCATTTTGTGTTCTTTCTTTCTTGGGATGCAACATTCAAGTGGATCTTATGCCACTTGAAATGCATGGATTTGATGTGATCCTAAGGATGGATACCTTGGAGAAGTACAAGGTTGTTTGGGACTGTATTTCTAAGGTGGCGACATTCTATGATGGAGATGTTTCGTGGATTTCCAAGGAGATAGGAAGATTCTTCCTATGTGTTTGGTGTCTAATGTGATAGCACAGAGCTTTATGAGATGAGTGTGTGAGGCTTTTCTAGAACATGTTGTGGATGTAGGGAAATCAGGTGATAGAATAGGCAACTTAAAAAAAATTAACTACCATATTCCCCTTTGACCAATGGAACGTGCCAACAACTATGTAATGGGAAGGATGGTTTAACGAGGTCATACCTAGTCTTGGAGCAAGTTCAGTGACAATCTCCTCATTGATGTAGTGCTCTCTTTCCTAAAGTCACACTCAAACAAAATCTAGATCAGCCTCCTAGTTGATCACCACGGATGATAGGTTGATCTTATCCTCCTAGCGGTATCCAACAACCTCCTCGCCTCTATACTAGTCCACATGGACCACCTAGAACTCCAGACGTTCTCGTAGAATAGATAGGAAGGAGTTGTCCCTCCCATTGGTGTACTAGTCACCAACTACTCTCCCACAATTGTTCTCCCTTGTTATCCCTCCATTTAGTAGGTAGGACTTGCTCAGATTCTCTCGGTTACCACAACCAGAGAAGACAAACAATTGTCAAAGGCAATTGAGTTGTGTTTGAGAAGCTCCCAGTACCCGTTTATTTATAGGAGGGTCAGGGTCAAGGTTTCCAGTCTCAGTGGGAGTAGAACAGATCAAAATCTCAAGAATTTTCACAACCTACAATAGGTGAAACAGTCAGTTCACCAGTGAACCGATCAATTGGCATATGATCCAACTGGTTTACTAAATGAATTAGTCATTTCATCATGTTTCCCAATCACAATTGTAATTGTAATTGTAATCCAATTAATGTAGGACATGACTTCAACACAAATTCTTTGAACCGATCAAATTTTCCACCAACTGCTCAGTTCCCAACTTGATTCGGTCAGTTCATTAACCTGAGCTGATTGGTTCACTTGTTGAACTAGTCGGTTTACTATCTAGACACATTGAAATAATCAATTTAATACTTGAACTGATTGATTCATCTGTCCAATCAGTCAATGTCCAACGAATGTTGTTTAAAATTGAATACCTAAACACTTTGGTAAACAATTTAATTATCATTTTTTATTAAACTCCTATTCTAAGTGTATTCCTTTGTGTTTGATCATATAGGTTCCAATTTACATTGGCAGTAAATGTCCATAACTCATATATGACATCACAAGCAAAGAGTGGCGCCTAGTCACACATCATTGTTATCCAAGTAAATGGAAAGTTGGAGAACAACTTCAACCTACAATCTGTCATAGGTGTTATATTGATTGTATAATTCCTTTGTCTCTGATATCCAGATCGAACTCGAGGCATGGAAATGTCACCCTTTCAATGTTCAATCCATGTCCCTTGAACTAGAGAAGATTGTTTGAGATATATGTGAACTCAATATCATATATTGATTCACATGTGCATGCATTTATCAGTCTCACTTATCAAGTGGCTAGGATATTTAACTCATGTAGGAGGGACAAATCCCATCTACATCACACACAGTCATCCCCATGTGTCGCACTACACCCAATCATCACCATTATGGAAACCCTTATTTAGGATTACATTGGATGGTTTCAAAGCATACCGAACGACGTGTGATGAGTGTAGTGATTTTAGGTCTAAGAACCACAATCACTACCTCCACTATGAGAGGTGACTATGAACACCAAATATGATTTCCATGTTTCACTCTCAAGGTGGGTCTGTTTAAAATGTTGTTCTCTAACAAGTATCTCTATTCTTGGTTTGATATCATATATCATGACTGATGAGATTCTATCATCAACCAACATGCACTCTAATCGATGTATTATTGATGTCTATCTACCTTCCACAATTACATCTGACTAGAGACATAACAAGAATGTGCAAACTCTTGACATCTGTATGATCTCATTGTTCAAGTCATGTACTTGAAGACATACATCATTGAGTAATTTTCATTCTTTAGATATTCACTATGTTTTCTCATTATCTCATAACTGAGTGAAACATAATAAATTGGAAGCTTGCCTTTATTGTTAATCAAATTCTTTATATAATATGTCATCACAATCATCACATGATTGGCTCTATGGGTGTACTTACCAACAGACTCCCACTTGCACTTAGAGCTAATCACCCACAAATCTTATTCTTAGCTATCTAAACATGTCCATCATGTTTCAACTGCACAAATGCTAATCCGACGGGTTAGCAACATTTTTTCTTAGTTGGTATATTGCATGTTTCTCATCTATTCGTTGTACGGCATTTTTATGAGATGGAATTGTTGTAGTGGGATCTCAGATATTCCTTGCATAACTAGTATCTCCATTGTTATCATAGTATTTCTACTATGTCATCATTGGTTGAAACATCTTTAATTTCATCAAATGAACTTCTCGATTGATAAAATATTCATTCTTGTGTTCATAACACTAGGACATACAACTTCTATTGTAGAAAATAAATGGTATATAGTTTGACGCTCTTTCCAACTCATAACTTTTCTATTAAGATTAAACTCAATTTTATATTTTTATCATTCTATGTCATTTCAGAAGCTTGTATCGATGTAACTCGTTACATCCAATTCTTCCACATTGACTTAATCTAGCAACTAATCTTGTAGTGCTTCTCAAGTACTAATGGATATTTTAATGACAATCTCCAATGACCCTCATTGGAATCTAACACATCTTGTAATCACCAGTACATACAATATTATGGGATTATTACATTATATATCACGCATAATAGATCCAATTGTTGGAGCATATGGCATCTTACTCATGTCATTTTGATTCTTTATAAAAATCAGAGCACATGATTCTTGAGAAAATAATCCCATCTGTATGAATAGATTCTCTCTCACTGAATCCTTCATACTGGACCCTTTCATCATGTGCCAATATGTATTCATTTCGATTATTAAATAAACCAAAACTATCTCCATAGATCTTAATTCCTATCATATAGGATGTTTCACCTAATCCTTCATTATTGAAGGTGTTTTCCATGCCAAGTCTCAATACTTATAGTATATAAGATGTTATTCCCCATAAATATGTGGAATATTCGTATATATTCTCCCCACTAAATCTTTTTAATCACATATTTCATCTTTTATCTTGACTCAAGACAATCTCTTTGACTACCTTGTCAAAAACAAAGTGTCCATGTCTGATATGCTTGCTTCAGCCTTTTGTAGCTTATAGACTTTATTTGCATTAATGGAATTATAAAACCTTCAGGCTATGTCAGATACACATCCTCTCAATTGTTCCTATTATGGGATGTAGTTTTACTCTCCATATGCCAAATCACTAAGTCTCATTAAGCTGCAATGGTAAGCATTTCAATTGGTGAAGGGATTTCATCATGTTTAACACTTTGAACTAGTTTGAAAACCTTTACAACCAATTTATCTTTTTATGTCATCCATGTTGGTTTTCCTCTTGAAAAACCAACTACACCTTATGTGTTTAACCCCTCTAGGTGGTACCAACAAGGTCATACCTTGTAGGCGTTCATGATTTCCAATCTAGATACAATTGCTTTAAGCCATTACTCAAACTCTGATCCCCCTATAGTTCTTAGTTAATTGTTGGCTCATCATCTTATGACCAACCCACAATTTATTTGAGTTATAGGATTCACAAACTTTTAATATCAGATGTGTTCTACTAGAACTATGAGTATTGTGTTACATATGGAACTTGAGATTCCACAACAATTTGTGATTCTCCAAATTCCTATTGTACCTTCATAGGTTCAAATGTTTTCTTGTTGATCTCAACTTTTTGAGTTCTATATTACTCCCACTAATTTGTTTGGAACACAGTCATCCTAGTAATAAAAAAAATTATTAGATTGAGATATGATGTGTTCAACAAACTAACATTTATGTGATTAAATCTTTTCAAGAAACTCTTTTCTTGTATAAGTTTCAATCCTTTAAGACATATCGGGACATTCCCATATCACATCACATATGTTGTCCACTAACCAATTCCGATGGTACTTTTTTAGTGATATGCATATGTCTAACACAAAATTAGAAATTTTGATTAAATGATAATCACATCATGACTCATCAGGTTGTGATTCCTTCTTTTTGATACATCATCATGCTTCAGGTGGAGTTGATTATGATTCACTATCATAGTCTCTCCAGAAGGTCCTCAAACTTTTCCTCTAAAGTGTTCAAACATTGATCATATCAAAGCATTTTAACACCAATAAGGAAGTTGTATATTTCACACATGTTATCTTCTTAAACACTTCAAGAGATCTATATTTTACTACATGCATATCACCATGTCATCAGTAAATACAATGAAGTACAAATGATAGCCTTTTACCACTTATTCTAGAAGATCTTCATACATCAATATATATAAGCCCTAATAGAGTGTTTTTTCTCCACTACACTTAGTGAGAAGTGGTTTTTCATGTTGTTCATATATAAGACTTGAATGTCTCTTATTGGTTAAATAACCAAAAGAGTCTAGATTAACATCAACATGTTCTAGAAACACATTTCTCAAATATGTGCTCTGAATGACAATGCTATAAACTGTTTGAGTTATCAATTATAATCTTTTAGGTATTTACATTATAAACATTTTTCTTTTTATCCTTTCTCATAAAGATCACAAGATGTTTCTGGCAATTACATACAAGATCACATCTTTGTAATAGAAGCATTAACAACTCTTTATTTATAATCATCCTTGTCCATACAAGATGCATAAAGTAAAATGTTTCTATTGTTGGCATAATGAAATAGTAGTTTATCTAACTCTATTACATGCCCTTTTGGCTAAGATAAATTTTGAGTATAGACTAAAGTTGTAGAAACTCTTACTTTTCACAGTCCATCCTTGTCCTTTTGTAAAGGTTTTCCCTCTTATCAGATAATACACATCAATGTATATCGGTATCACATACCAATGAAGAAGTAATCAAATTTATCTTATAATGTTTATACCTGAAGTAGAGATCTCTACCCCTTCCTTCTTCTTTAATTCCACCAGGAGGAGATGGCAATTCCTTTTCCAGTGTCCAAGCTGGTGATAGTGGTGACAATTGCATCCCTTCCTTACTCCTCCCTTTGCTTTGAGTGCTGAAGAATTGGGCTTCTAGCTAGCTTTAGAACTCATCTTAGCTTTGTCTTTGCCTTTAAACATTCCCTTTGTCTTTCTTATCATCATCACAGACTTGGTTTGTGTTTCTTCATTTGTGCCTTAGTTGTTATCAACATGCTAAGTAACTCTGTCAGCAACTTGTCAAAGTCATTCATGTTGTAGTTCATGATAAACTGACTATCTGACTCTGGTAGAGACTATAAAATCACGTCATTGGCCAACTCTTGACCCAAGGGGAATCCTAGTCTAGTAAGGTTCTCCACATACCCAATGATCTTGAGTACATGAGGACCTACATGATCTCCTTTTGCCATGTTTCATTTGATCAACGCCTTAGAGACATTAAATCTTTCATGTCTTGGTTGATCTTGTAAGATGTTCTTAAGATGAGTCCATGTTCTCATGTTGTCTCTTCAACTCATAGTTCATAGAGCACAACATTAGGAACTTGACATCTATGGAATCTTTAGTATGCTTCTTGTAAGCATCCATCTTAGCCTTAGGTGCAGTGGGAAGAGGTTCATTTGGATCTGGTTTCTCCAAGATATAGAGCTTGTGCTCTTGTGTGAGAATAATTCTCAGTGTCCTAAACCAATCATCAAAGTTACTCCCATTTAATTTTTCCTTATCAAGGACTGTCCGTAGAGAAAAAGTGTTGTTGTGTGTTACCATTTGATTCGACAAAAGAATTTTTAATTTTGTCACAAAATCATTTTGGCTTGATTTTATGTGTATAAAATTTGATGAAATTTAATTAGGTCTTTAATTAGTTACCACTCCTAATAATTTATTGAAATTGATAGCCCTCACATATCAATTTTGAATTTTGCAACATAAAATCTTATAGTGAGCCAAGACCCAAAATAATTCAATTATTACCTGGCTAATGACAGCATCCATAATCAACTATTAAGGTAGGCAACTTTTTTTCAATTACATCTTATGTAATTCTTGGATAGATGATATGCACAACTCATTGACATAATCATTTGCATGCCTCTGGTGCTTAATTCCAATAAGAATCACCAGTTAAGCCTGACCCAAAAGCCAACACGATAATAATGCACCCTACGACTGGCCCACATTATTACCATCATACTTCTATAAGATAGATGACATACCACCCTTGGGGTGCCCATGCTTGGTCGATCAAACTGTTCATGTGTGCTACTAATGGAAGACATCTTGGACTTAATATTTTATTGAGGGAGTTTGTATAGATTCATATACATTATCCAATCACCACATATATGTGGTACATATCATATACATGTTATATCCCCAACGTAAATACGTAATAAACATTGGTGATGGTTATGGCCATACTACTATAATTCCTTAGAGCCACAAGGAATTACAACCACCTAGGTCTACATCACATGTATGGACCTACTGTTGGTGTAGATCTATGCTTGGCAATTAGGGTTGATCAGTTCAACCCTTGAACTGGTCAGCTCGCCTCATGGATGGTCGGTTGGTCATCTAAAAAGATCATCTGGCCTTCCATCCAATTGATGTTTGGACACCTCCAAATGTTCAGTTGGGTCCACCAGGAAGTCGGTTCACTCCTCCTACAGTTCGCCCTCCTTGGTCCTCCAACTGGTCAGCTTGTGTCATGAAATGGTCGGCTTGCCTAATGCTGATTGTCATCTTCATTGTTGCAAGAAAAGAAACTAGCCTATTTCTGTTAAACTTATTACATGATAATGAGAAACCACGAGTTACGTTTGAGGGGAGCAAAGGTAGGAAAGAATAATACTTTACATTGGGAAAAGAAGGTAGAGTCTTAGTACGCAAATTGAGATATAACGGGAATAAAAAAACATCCAACCACACACAGATATGTGGGTTATTAGCCATAACCATCCTACACATCCACCATCAAAACCAATTTTAGGGTGATGCATGTAAATTGCATATATATCATATCATATATATTAGTTTAGGATCATATGTGGTCTTTAATAGGATATGCACATTAATCAGTTGAAGTATTTACATCGTATGCAATAAATGAATGACGAAAACCAAAAATATGATCATATCAATTATCCCAAAACATAGTAATTGGCACGGCTCTGATACCATTATAGGGAAATATGGAGACGAAATAGGCAGCGGAAACAAAATTTAACTACCATATTCTCCTTTGGCCAATGGAACACATAAACAACTATGTAATGAGAAGGATGGTTTAATGAGGTCATACCTAGTCCTGGAGAAAGTCCAACAAAAATTTCCTCATCGATGTAGTGCGCTCTTTCCTGAAGTCACACTCAAGCATTGCCTGCGTCGACTTTCTGGTTAATCACCACGGATGACAAGTTGGCGTTGTCCTCCTATAGGTAGACAACAACGTCATCGCCTCTATAGTAGTCCACAAAGACTACCTAGAACTCATGTCATTCTAGTAGAATAGACATAAAGGAGTCCTCCTATTGGTGTACTAGTCACTAACTTGCTCTCCCACAATTGTTCTCCCTTGTTATCCCTCCCTTTAGCGGCTAGGACTTGCTCAAGTTCTCTCAGTTACCACAACCAGAGAAGACAAACAATTGTCAGAGGTGATTGAGTTGTGTATGAGAATCCCCCAATACCCCTCTATTTATAGGAGGGTCAGGGTCAGGGTCAGGGTTCCCAATCTAAGTGGGGGCGGAAGGGACCGATATTTCATGAATTTTTGCAATCGTCGACGGGAAAAATAGTCAGTTCACCAATGGACCGATCGGTTAGCATGTGAGTCAATCGGTTCACCCAGTGAACCGTTCATTTCATCATGTTTCCCAATCACAATTGTATTGGCATTCTATTTCAATTAATTCATGACATGACGTCAGTACAAGTTCCTTGAATCAATCAAATTGATCGACCAATTGCCCAGTTCACAACCTGAGACAGTCGATTCATGGACCTGATTCGATCGATTCACTTACTAAACCGGTTGATTCACTATCCTGAATTGCCAAACTTTGTTCAAATAACCTAACACACTGAAATGATCAGTTCAACACTTGAACAAGTTGGTTCATCTGTCCAGTCAGTCAATTTCCAACTAATGTTGTTTAAATTGAATTTATAAACACTTTAGTAATAAACTTATTCATAATTCATGATTAAACTCCTATTCCAAGTGTATTCCTATGTGTGTGACCCTATAGGTTCCAAGTTATGTTTACACTGAAAGTCCATAACTCATTTATGACATCACAAGTAAAGAGTGGTGCCTAGTCACACATCATTGCTACCCAAGTAAATGGGATGTTGAAGAACAACTTCAACCTACAATATGTGATAGTTGTTATAGTGATTGTATAATTCCTTTGGTACTAATATCCAAATTGAACTCAAGGCATGGAAATGTCACCCTTTCAATGTTCAATCCATGTTCCTTGAACTAGAGTAGACTGTTTGAGATATATGTGATCACAATATCATATATTGATTCACATGTGCATGTGCATGCATTTCTCAGTCTTGCTTATCAAGTGGCCAGGATATCAAACTCTTGTAGGAGGGACAAATTCCATCTACATCACTCACATTCGTCCCCATGTCTCACATTGTACCCAATCATCATTGTTATGGCAACCCTTATTCAGGATTATGTTGGATGATGTCAAAGCATACTGAAAGACATGTGATGAGTGTAGTGATTTCATGTCTAAGAACTACAATCACCACCTTCTCTATGAGAGATGACTATGACAACCAAATATGGTTTCCATGTATCACTCTCAAGGTGGGTATGTCGGATAGACTATTCTCTACTAAGTATTTGTATGCTTGGTGTGATATCATATATCATGACTGATGAGATTCTAGATCAACCAACACATGCTCTAGTCTTTTGTGTTATTGATGT
The DNA here is from genome assembly GCA_963693085.1 of Alisma plantago-aquatica. Classification (NCBI taxonomy): domain Eukaryota; kingdom Viridiplantae; phylum Streptophyta; class Magnoliopsida; order Alismatales; family Alismataceae; genus Alisma; species Alisma plantago-aquatica. Next base: position 608,488,154 of record OY856412.1, on the reverse strand, counting down.
CTATCTTCCTTCCACAATAACATCTGACCAGGGGCATAATAAGAATGTACATACTCTTGACATCTGTATGATCTCATTGTTCAAGTCACATACTTGAAGACATACATCATTGAGTAATTGTCATTCTTTAGACATTCATTATGTTTCATCATTATCTCAAAATTGAGTCAAACAGAATAATTTTGAAGCTTTCCTTTATTATGAATCAAAACATTCATATGTTGTAACAATCATCACATGATTGGCTCTCTAGGAATACTTACCGAGAGTGGATACCAATAGGAGAGGTCCTACGGTGGTGCGAGAGTTTGAGGATGTCTTTCCTTAGGAGTTTCTTGGTGTTCCCCCTCCTAGAGAGATTGATTTTGAGATCAATCTTATTCTTAGAATGCAACCTGTAGCACAAGCACCTTACATGATGGCACCAATAGAAATCCAAGAGTTGAAGAAATAGTTGTAGGAGATGTTAAAGAAGGGTTTGATTAGATAGAGAACTTCCCCTTGGGGTGCTCCCATGTTGTTCATGAAGAAGAAGTATGGATCCATGAGGTTGTGCATAGATTACTAACAGTTGAACAAGGTTACAGTGAAGAACAAGTATCCATTGTTGAGGATTCATGACCTATTTGACTAGCGGAGAGGTTCTATAGTGTTCTCCAAGATAGATTTGAGATCAGTATATCACTTTCTGAGGATCAAGGTGGATGATATACCCAAGTCTACTTTTAGGACTAGGCATGGACATCATTAGTTCATGGTTATGTCGATTGGGCTAACCAATGCACCAAAAAATTTAATGGATCTAATGAACATGGTGTTCATGCCATATCTTAATGAGTTTGTAGTTGTGTTCATAGAGGATATCTTGATATACTCCAAGGATAGACGACAACATGAGAAACATCTATGCCAGGCGTTGATGTTATTGAGGCAGCACATGTTGTATGCCAAGTTCAATAAGTGTGAGTTTTGGTTAATAGAAGTATCTTTTCTTGGTCACATTATATTTCCCAAGGGTGTTTGTGTAGACCCAAAGAAGGCAGAGTATGTGCTATAATGGGAACAACCCAAGACACTTATGGAAGTATGAAGCTTCCTAGGCTTGGCAGGTTGTGACATGAGATTCATAAAGAATTTTAATGTTGTAGTGTTATGCCTAACCAAATTGACCAGGAAAGGTGTTCCTTTTGTCTGGGATGACAAGTGTGTCATCATTCTTTCCAGTTGTTGAAGGAGAAATTGACCAGTGCTCTAGTGTTAGTGCTTCCAAAGCAAGGGAAGGGTTGCATCATGTTTTGTGACACGTCGAGGAACGACTTGGGATGTGTTTCGATGCAGGATAAGAACATGATTTCTTTTGCTTCGTGACAACTTAAGAAATATGAGGAGAACAACCTGACACGTGACCTAGAGCTAGCAATAGTGGTTTGTGCCTTGAATATTTGGAGGCACTTTCTATATGGAGAGAGGTGTTAAATCTTCATCGATCACAAGAACATTCAGTATATCTTCTCAAAGCAGGAGTTAAACATGAGGTAGAGGAAATGGATGTAGTTGATCAAAGACTATGATTTCATGATAGACTACCATCCAAGAAAGGCAAATGTGGTGGTTGAGGCATTGAGCAAGGAATAATCTTCATCAACTTCTATATATAAGGTATAATTATGCTTTATGATGTGCCACAAGCGAGACATGTTGGTGTCGCTTTTCCAGATGAATATACAATTGGAAGTATCTTTGTTGTAAGGATTTCTAGCACAGTTCCAAGTGAAGCCTACCTTGATGCAACAAATTAGGGATTCTCAAAAGGATGATATTGTGATATAGCATATCAGATCATATTTTGGAAACAAGAAGTATGATGTCTTCCATGAGTTGGATGATGGGATAGTTTGCTTTCACCACAAGATAGTGGTCCCAGATGTTGATGATTTGAGGAAGATGGTGCTTGAGGAGGCTCATTCCTTGATGTATGTAATGCATACTGGCAGTACTAAGATGTATCACAATATGAAGGATCTATATTGGTGTCTAGGTCTAAAGCATGATGTGGTAGAGTTTGTTGCTAAGTGTCCAGTTTGCCAACATGTTAAGGTTGAACATCTGAAGCTTGCAAGGACGTTACAACCTTTGTTGATACCACAGTAGAAATGGGATCATATAACCATGTACTTTGTGGTTGATCTTCCTAGGACATACAAAGGTCATGATTCCATTTGGGTGATAGTTGATAGAATGACCAAGTCAGCTCACTTACTTCCAGTCAATACGACTATACAACAAAGAGTTGGCATATATGTTGATGGTATAGTTCATCTACATGGTATCCCAATGACTATAGTATCTGACATGGGTCCTCAGTTTACGAGTCATTTTTGGGAGTGCCTACATACAACTTTCCACCTGCATACAAATGTCTAGTCGAAAAGGACCATTCAGACGTTGGAAGATCTTTTGAGGGCATGTGCTCTACAGTTCCTTGGAAGTTGGGATGTGCATCTGAATTTGATAGAGTTTGCCTATAATTGTAGCTACCAGAGGAGTACAAACATGCCACCTTATGAAGCCTTATATAGAATACATTGTCGGTCACCTCTTTTTTGGTATGAGATGGGTGAGTATCAACACTTGGGTCCCGAGCCAGTGCATCGGACTACAAAGAAGATCAAGGTGATACAACAATAGTTGAAGGCAACCCAGGATAGACAAAAGTCATATGCCGATAGCTGTCATAGACCATTAGAGTTCCAAGTGGGAGACAGGGTGTACCTCAATGTTTCCCCTTAGAAAGGTGTGCTAAGGTTTGGTAAGAAGGGTAAGTTGGCTACTAGATATATGGGAACATACCCTGTCTTAGCATGTGTTGGAAAGATGACATAAAAGTTGGGGTTACCATCAGAGTCGCAAAGGTTGCATAACATCTTTCATATTTCCATGTTGAGGAAGTGTCACCCTGATAAAGAATAGATGATACAGCCAATGGAGGTCGAGTTGGAGGAAGATGTATCTTATGTAGAGGGTCATGTGTTGATCATGGATAGGAGGATGAAGAAGTTGAAGAAGAAGGATATAGTCTTGGTGAAGGTTTTATGGCATCATTGTAGTATGTAGAAGCCATGTGGGAGTTAGAGGATGAGATGTGTAGGAAATACACATCTTTGTTTGCGTAGGATTTCAGAGCAAAATCCTTATTAGGGGTTTCTGGTTGTAAGATCCCTAACCTTGCTTTATGGTTGAACATGATTTATTAACCTAATTGGATTCTTAAAACCCTATTAAAACATAAGATGTGATTTTATATCACGTGAAAATCTTAAGTTTCAAGTTTGGTCCAGTTTGGACATTGTTTGAACAAGTTATGCATTTATATACTTATTTTGGGCTTATCTACAATTTAGCCATATCTGATGTTATTATTGCAATTTATCACATTCTTATTGTGTCTTACATGTTTTACTATCATGCTTGAGTTATTTATGCTTTAGGGCACCTTGTTACACCTTGGTTTGGTGGTGATATTTTTCTAGGGTTGAGTTAGGGTTTCCTTCTCATGGAAGAGCTACCTTGAGTGGTGGAACTCGATGGTTTTCCTTTGTTTTATGTGATATGGTGGTGTTGGGATCTGATGGTGATCCTTTGAGGTGTTGGGGTTGATGTATTTCTCTCTTTTATATCCTTGGGTTAGTGGTTCACTAGGTGGTGGTGTAAACCGATGGTGAGCTAGGGTTTTCACCCTTGTGACCAAAGGGTCACGATCTGATGGTTAGCATGTTGTTGAATGTAACACCTCTGACCTAGGTTTTGGGATAACCCTAGACTATTTTCTTAAGTATGTTTCTTAGAACATTGTCTTAATCTTTTTAAAAGTAATTAATACTTGAGAAGAGTTTATTTCTCAAATTTTGAACTTATTTGCAAATTGTTTGTGCTTTATATGATAACTTTGGTAAATATTGAAATTTACCCAAATGAGGGGTTTATGTGCAAATTATCACCTATAGAATTTCTCTTATCTCTCTTAGCATCAACTAGAGGAAAGAGAAAGAAGGGTGCACCTTGTTTGAGTGTTTGTTAAATGATAACACTCTTTGTGGTGAAAGAACCAAAGAAATGTTGAGTACCCTGAACCTAAAATGGGGCTGTGTCGAGTTATGAAGTAAATGGGAGTGCCTATAGGCTTGAAAGTCATAGAGGAGATCCAATATCGGTTTATTAACATTTTAAAGTGTTCATGACGGGCTAAGCACCTCAAGTAGGTGAAGCCTATCAGTTTACATTTCCCTTGCAAAAGTTGAATCAGTTTGCTCATAAAGAAATATTGGGTCGGGATATCTAGTCAAGCAAGATACCCAAATGACCAATATCTTATCTACAGATTATCCTCAAGATTTTTGCATGGAAAGATAATCATGGTTTCATGAAATTATCATGCATGGACAAGTGTCACTCAAGTTAACATGGTGATGACACCTTATACACACTCTCTTTCATAAACCTCAACTATATATACCTCTCTTTTCACCTCCTAGTAAAACATTTGACTCCTTTACCATATATTGCTTAGAGGACGACCCAAGGAGCTCAAGGAACAAAGATAAGGCCGAGAATATTGCCTAAGGTGAAGCCATGATCATCTTCAACCTTGGGAAGACCGTGCTTCTTGGATCACGATTCTTTCCTTCTTTCTTTCTTCACCAAGTTCCTAACTATGATATCTTCTTTCATAGAAGTGTTGTGATCAAGTCTTGGACTTTTTATAAGTCATCTTTAGCCTTTAGAACGTGGATATTTTGAGCTTGAAGATCTTGTGTTGATATTGAGGTGAGTTATATAACTTGAACCCAATTTTATTATTATTCACTTTCTATCATACAATACTTGGGTGATTCCTTTTCTACTTCGACTTTTCTTGTTTAAATGATGGTTATATGAGTTATAATGGATGTATGGGGCTGTTTCCCATGAACTAGAGTAGTAATGGATGAAAATTTGGAGCTTGAAGATGATGAAACCGATATGCACAAATTGATATTGGTTTGTGAAAAACCCTAACCCAATATAAGGGTAGAGACATGGAAACCAATACACATGAACTCTTATACTTTTGGTTTGATTTCATGAGTAGAACTATTGTCCTCTTAATTGTCTAACCTATCATTTAAGATTGAGAATAAGGTAGGCCGATATCTAGAATATATCCAAGTCAACACATATGTTTGCACCATAACATTGATGGCCGATTTGACTTGTAATGCTCTAAAATGATATGTTGTTGATTAGGACGATATGTTAGATTCTCTAAAATGATATGCCTCAAAGGAATTATCTTGTCATGATCAAAATATGACTAGTGAAGAGGGAATATTAAACTACGATGCTTTAGTTGAGTGTAGAGGCCGACATGGTCAATCCTAACCCTAATCGAATACACTCACAATCTGATATCCCTTTAGTTCAACCCATGTGTGATGGGCAAAACCCTTAGCCTGACATACCTTGTAGAAGTATGGTCAATTCATTTTTAAAACCCTTGGCCGATACACCAAGTAGTGTTGGGGCTAATAGGTGCATGAACTCAGTTGTTAAATGAGGGTTCATCCAAAACAATACAAACCCTAGAGGTTGATATCCCATATTGAGCAATGGTCGATACTCAAATGGATAGCTAGGCTGATACCCTAGTTGATGGTGAGGTCGGTACCCTAAGTTGAAGGGGTGGTCGATACCCTAGTTTATGTTGAGTGGTTAATACCCTAAGCTGAAGGGGTGGCCGATACCCTAGTTGATGATGAGGCTAATACCCTAAGTTGAAGGGGTGGCCGGTATCCTAGTTGATAGTGAGATCGATACATAAGTTGATGATGTGGTCAATACACAATATATTAGTATGGCCAACACACAAAAATACTCTATGGCTGATATACCTCAAGAACCATACAAACGATACTACTCTAAGCATCTCTAAACTGAGAGCATTTGATATGTCTTGTCCGACACAAGTAGATGTGTCTTGGCCGACACAAATACATGTGACTAGGCTGACACAAGTATATGTGTCTAGGCCGATACAAAGATTGTAATGAAGGTTGATACACCTTGATGATTGGAGTTCGATACACCTTGATGAGTGTAGGCTGATACATCTTGAATATAATCAATGAATACATCATGAATGTACTAAGACGAATACACTTTAATATGCATAGGTTGATAACCCTAAAGAAGGTTAAATCAATGTAATAAGTATGTTGAAGTCAATATCCTAGTAAGGATGAGAGAGAAACTTGTACTACTCACACTTCATGTTGATAATCAATTGATGATATTTGATGAAGTATGCTTGAACACTTATGGCAGTAATATAGATCTTATGATGTGAATTAGGGTTGGTTGATAAAAATGCACTTGAAAACCCTAAATCAGTTATAAAGGAAAACCCTAACCCTAATTATGAAAGGGTTGCAGTTTGAATGGTTCTCTAGATGGAATGGACATGATCTTTACTACATATTGCATTTGCTATGAAATCTTAACCATGCAGGTATTTGTGAAATGATGAGCATAGCCAGGTATGAGCTATGATGATTTAGCATGATATAGATTATATAAGGCCTTATGAGCCATGTGATATACTTGTATAACAAGTATGACTTGCATATGGGTATAATGACCTAGAGTTGGTTATTGCTAATGAGAGGTGATACTATTCAATAATGAATTGAGGGTTTGATATCCAAACATATGGTTTGATACCCAAACATATGATCATGATAATGATAATTTTGAAGGGATGAGATTCCCAATAATGTGTTTAGGGGACTGAGATCCCAAGATAAGTGTAACAATATATGTTCCAATTGATACAAAATTTATTGAAATTATGTTACACCTTTCTATGTTGCCATTATTTACAATTCATGCTTGTAACTTGATTGATGCTAAAAGATGTTGTAATTCACTTAATCTATCAAGTAAACTAAAAATGTAGTTTCCCTGGACATAGAACCATTCATTGTTAGGATTTGTTGAACGGTGAAACGAGTTTTACTCAGAGCACATATTTTTGAATATTCGAGGGTGTAAGATGAGTACTTCCTTGCTTCCTTTGAACCCCAGGATTGGCCTTGAGCCATTTCCTAAAAAGAGTGTAGTTGTAGGCTATAGCTCAAATACAAAAGAAGAGTATGGTTGTAGGCTATGACTCAATAAACAAGATTGAATGTATGTCATACCCTGAACAAAGAACATGCTACGTGTTGTATCTCTATAGCCAAGAGCCCCTGTACGCCAGGCTAGCTAAAATGCATATTGACTCATATGTCACTCCCAATGTTCTCATACTGACCTAGGGGATGAGGTCATGGATTGTGGCTCTTCCTTAGACCTACATGGAAATGATGCTAACTTTGCAGTAGTTAGTTAGAGATGAAAGGTATATTCCCATCTCCACAATGCATAAGATGGAATGTTTAAAGATGTAATCATCCATGTATTGTATTTGTTTAAGGATCAAATATGAAAACATTGGTTGAAGCCTTGATTTGTTTTTGTATTATTTAGTTTATAACAGCTATACATGTTCTTCATATTCCTTTTAAAGTGATTAAATGATCTATTACTCACTTGTAGATATCTGAACTAATAAGATGGTGAGACTTCTCCACTCTGCATATAATCAGCAGTTATACTTATTTAATTCAATATATGTTTCTTCTACTCTCATTCATAAAGGTTTAACCATGATAATAATACTATTGGCGGAGAGTTATATCTCTCACTGGGACAAGTTGTCTCACCCCATGGGTTCCACAACTTTTTAGGTGTACGTGCACGAGGAGGTAGAAATCGTGCAGCAGAAAGTGGGTAGCAACAACAAGGATAGTAGTAACAACTCAGGTTGAATGTGTTATTATGTGTCTTGTAGATATAGAGTCCTATGTGTCGTCCATGTACTCTCAGGTCATTTGGGAGATAGAGCGTAAACAATTTTATAATTGATCTGAGGTTTTGGCTTGTATGCCTCGATGCATGATGTTGCTTTTGTGTATATTTTGGTAAAGCAATTGTTATCTCATATCCTTGCAAAGTGATGAAACAATGTATGTACAAAGTGAACCATGATGTATATATTGTTTGGTTCTTTCTGAAAAGAGTTTCCTAGTAGTGGATCTCTTGGTAAAAAGGTTTTAATTTTTTAGCGATTTTTAGTAATCCGCTGTTAATGATTAATTCTGTGTAGTTTTGTGTGATTATGTTGTTAGTTGGATAGCGGTCATCACAATTTTTGGTATCAAAGACTTAGGTTCGCTGAGTCTATGTGGACATAGGATTAAAGTCATAGAGTCTGTTCTAGTTTCCTCTAGTTTATCTTATAGTGACTTATGCTTATATAGAAGAAAAACTAAAGCTCAAAGATGTCTGGAGAACACAAAGAACATGTTGCTAAAAGCAACATTGTTGCACTAGGAAGAGGTGTAAGGGAATAGGCGAGAGAAGAACAAGTTCCTGACAATCCCCAGATGGATCAGACTATGCTGGAGAACCCTGCTTTCCATGCTCTGTTTCGGCAGTTCATGACAACAGTAACACATATGGCGGACATGATACCAGTACCACCCCCCTAGGGCACTAGTTCCCAATGAATATTTGAATTTTAGTAAGACTTTTAAACGACTACATTGTGTGAGAGACCTAGAATATGTTGGAACAACTGACCCAACAGATGCATATTTGTGTCTCATTGAGTTAGAAAAAGCTTTTAAGATCCTTAACATCCTAAAAACTGACAAATTTAGGCATGTTTTGTATCTGTTGAAGGAAAGTGCTAGCCATTGGTGGGCCATTGAAGAGGAGAAAAGGCCTAATGTTAAGGTTGGATGGGAGGACCAATATGTACTTTCCTCATACATAACTGGATGAGAAAATCTCACGATTTGAATAGATTAGGCAAGGGCCTATGAAGATTAATGAGTATGAAGCTAAGTTCATGGAGCTTTTGCAGTTTTGTCCACACATGGCTACTAAAGACCAGAAGAGGATTTAGCATTTTAAAAAAGGTCTGAACGCTGAGTTGACCACACCTGCAGCTGCTCTGGAGAATAGGGAGAGATTTTCTACTTTTGTGGAATCAATTAGGAGGATAGAAAGGTCAATAAATGAGAAACGTGAGACCAATTATAAGAAAGGATCTGCCCAATTCCAAGGACAAAGGTCTAGAAGCTACAAGAAACCAAGGTTTCTTGTGCCATCAGCACCATAGAGGTTTAGTGCGCAGACGCAATGGATGTCAAGTAAGGGTAGAGGTCATAATTTTATACCTAATGGAGCCCAAAGTATGGCATCAATGTCAATGATAGGGCCGTATAGGCCATAGCAGGAGACTAAAATCTGCTACAAGTGTGGGCAGATAGAACATCTGAAGATAGAGTGTCCAGTAAGAGATACTGGGGTAACTCAACAATTGAGGTAGATTCGGAAAGGCTCTCAGAGGCAACATTTTAGTAGTTGTGTAGGAGAATAAGGATGTAGACAGACGTCTCAAGTAGGTTCATCTGCACAAGGTAACAGAGGGCATGGTTGACAATAGGTAATGACAAGATTCTATTCTATGAGTCAATCGGAAGGAGTAGTCAACCCACGAGTCGTGACATGTCAGATAGAATTATTTCATTTTGAAATGTCTTCATCTTTCTTCATATATGTTTTGATTGATCTGGGCACTACACACTCCTATATCACTCAAGAAGTGATTCGTAACTGTCTTTTGCCTATTAGTCATAGAATGGATAGCTTGTTGTTAGAAAGTCCATTAGTTGGTTCTCTAGTGTTACAAGAGGTATGCTCCCCCTGTGTTCTCTCTTTCTTAGAACACAACATTCTCATGGATCTTATACCACTCGAGATGCATGGATTTGATGTAATCCTTAGGATGGACACCTTGGAAAAGTATACGGTAGTCTTGGATTGTGGTTCTAAGCTAGCTATGTTCACATATGGTGATGAGACATGGATCTTTTAGGGAGATAGGAAGATTCTTCCAACATGTCTAGTATCGACAATGGTAGCTGAGAGACTGTTGCGACATGGGTGTGAGGCATTCTTAGTACATGTGGTGGATACCAAGGTAGAAAGTCCTAGTATTCTGGAAGTGCCAGTTGTCAGGGAGTTTAAGGATGTGTTTCCTGAGGAATTACCTGATGTTCCTCCACCTCGAGAGATTGATTACGAGATCAATCTAATTCCCAGTACGCAACCGATAGCTCAAACACCATATAGGATGACACTAGCTGAGATGGCAGAATTAAAGAAATACTACAAGAGTTACTTGACAAAGGTTTTATCCAACCAAGTTCATCTCCATGGGGTGCACCGGTACTTTTTGTAAAGAAAAAGGATGGATCTATGAGGTTATGTATAGACTATAGACAATTGAATAAGGTGACAATAACAAAAAAATATCCTCTGCCAAGGATAGATGATTTGTTTGACCAATTGTGTGGTGCAACAATGTTCTCTAAGATAGACCTGAGGTCAGGATATCATTAGTTACGGATCAAGGAGGATGACATACCCAAGTCAAACTTTAGGACAAGGTATGGTCATTATGAGTTTATAGTTATGTCGTTTGGACTAACTAATACACCAAAAACATTCATGGATCTAATGAATAGAGTGTTTCATCCATTGCTTGATCACTTTATAGTGGTCTTTATAAATGACATTCTAATATACATTTGGGATATCCAACAACATGAACAACATCTTCGTCAAGCATTAATTTTGTTAAGACAACACAAGCTATATGCTAAGTTTAGCAAGTGTGAGTTTTAATTGTCAGAAGTATCTTTTCTAGGACATATCATATGTGATAAAGGTATTTGTGTTGATCCTAAAAGTTAGAGTTTGTCTTAGAATGGGAACATCCTAACACACTAATAAAGATTTGTAGTTTCCTAGGTTTGGCAGGTTACTACAGAAGATTCATCAAAGACTTCAGTTCTATAGCATTACCCCTAGATAGGTTAATTAGGAAGGATGTTCCTTTTGTCTGGAATGACAAGTGTCAACACTCTTTCTAGTTGTTGAAGGAAAATTTTACCAGAACATCAGTGTTAGTGTTACCTAAGAAAGGGAAGGGATACATTGTCTTTTGCGATGCTTCAAAGAATGGTTTGGGATGTGTATTGATGTAGGATAAATGAGTGATTTATTTTGCCTCTCAACATCTTAAGAAACATGAGGATAATTATCCTACACATGATTTGGAATTAGTTGTAGTAATTCATGCCTTGAAAGTCTGGAGACATTACCTATATGGGGAGAAGTGTCAGATTTTCATAGACCATAAGTGTCTGAAGTACATATTTTCGTAGCAAGAATTTAACATGAGACAACGATGCTAGATGGAACTAATCAAAGATTATGATTGTATGGTAGATTACCATCTAAGAAAGGCTAATGTGGTGGTAGATGCGCTAAGCAGAAAGTCACCGTCTTCATTTATAGATAAAGCACAATTGAATTCTTTGGTGTGTTATAAGAAAAATATGCTAGTTTCCTTATGACTATTGAATGTATAGTTGGAAGTATCTTTGTTAGCTGGATTGTTGGCACAGATGAAAGTGAAACCTACACTAAGACAAAATATCAAATATGCACAACAGGTTGATACTGTGGTATAGAAGATCAGATTAAAATACGACAGTGAGAAATGGGATGGTTTTCATGAGTCAGAAGATGAAACAGTTTGTTACCATTGTAGAATCATGGTACCTGATATTAATGAATTAAGGAAGATAGTTATGGAAGAAGCTCACTCATCTATGTATGTTATGCATACCAAAATGTATCAAAATTTAAAAGATATGTATTGGTGGCCTGGTTTGAAGAAAGATGTAGCTAAGTTTGTTATGCGATGTCTAGTATGTCAACAAGTTAAGGCTGAGAACTAGAAGCCAGCAAGAACCTTAAAACCATTACCTATACCATAGTGGAAATGGGATCATGTAATAATCGATTTCGTAGTTGGTTTGCCTAGAACAGCCAAGGGTCACGATTCCATTTGGGTGATTTTTGATAGGTTGACAAAGTCAGTACATTTTCATTCTGTTAAGACAACATACACAACTAAGAAACTTGCACATGTTTATGTAGATGAGATAGTGCGGTTACACGGAGTCCTAGAAACAATTGTGTCAGACAAAGGTCCTCAATTTACAAGTCTTTTTTGGGAGCGATTACACACAACTTTGGGTACACAATTAAAGTTTAGTATTGTTTTCCACCCTCAGACAGATGGACAATCTGAAAGAACTATACAAACTTTAGAAGACTTGCTTAGGGCATGTGTTGTTCAATTTGTAGGTAGCTGGGATATACATTTGAGCTTGATAGAGTTTGCTTACAATAACAGTTATCATAAAAACATTGATATGGCACCATATGAGGATTATATGGTATACATTGTAGATCTCTATTATTTTGGTATGAAATAGGAGAATACCGACTTCTTGGTCCTAAACGTGTACAACAGACAACAGAAAAGATTAAAGTACTACAACAATAGTTAAAGGTAGTACAATACAGAAAAAAGTCATATGTTGATAATCATCGTTGACCTTTAGAATTCCAAGTCGGAGATAGAGTATATCTCAAGGTCTCTCCTTGGAAGGGTGTTCTCAGATTTAGGAAGAAGGGTAAGTTGGCTCCTAGATTTATGGGACCCTATTTGGTGATAGCACGTGTTGGAAAGGTAGCTTATAAGTTTGAACTACCACCTGAGTTGCATAGACTACATCTAGTGTTTCATGTATCTAGGTTGAGGAAATGTCGTCCTGATACAGAGCTTGTATTACAACCTGTAGAGGTAGAATTAGATTAAGATATATCCTATGTAGAAGGTCCAGTGTTGATTCTTGATAAAAGAATCAAGAAGTTTAAATAGAAAGACATATTGCTTGTGAAAGTTATTTGGCATCATCATGGTATTAAAGAAGCCACGTGGGAGTTGGAGGAAGAGATGAGGAGGAAGCACCCTTCTCTTTTCTCTTGAGATTTTGGGGACGAAATCCTTGTTAGGGGTTGATAACTTGTAACACCCCTGATCTAGGTTCTGGGATAACTTTAGAAGCTTTGATTAAGTAAGTTGCTTAGAACCTTGTCTTAATCTTTTAAAAAGTAATTAAGAATTGAGAATAGTTTATTTCTCAAATTTTGAACTTATTGGCAAATTGTTTGTGCTTTATATGATAACCTTGGTAAAGATTGCAATTTACCCAAATGAGGGTTTTATGTGCAAATTATCACCTCTAGAATGTCTATTCTCTCTCTTAGCATCAACTAGAGGAAAGAGAAATAAGGGGGCACCTTGTTTGAGTCTTGGTTAAATGGTAACACTCTTTGTGGTGAAAGAACCAAAGAAATGTTGAGTACCTTAAACCTTAAATGGGGTTGTGTCGAGTTATGAAGTATATGGGAGTGCCTATCAGCTTGAAATCCATAGAGGAGGTCCCATGAATTTTTTTTAACATTTTAAAGTGTTCATGATGGTCTAAGCACCTCAAGTAGGTGAAGCCTATCAGTTTACATTTCCCTTGCAAAAGTTGGATCAGTTTCATCATAAAGAAAGATTGGGTTGTTATATCTTGCCAAGCAAGATACCCAAATGGATGATATCTTATCTATGTATTATCCTCAAGAGTTTAGCATGGAAAGATAAGTATGGTTTCATGAAGCTACCATGCATTGACATGTGTCACTCAAGTGCACATGGTGATGACACCTTATACACTCTCTCTTTCATAAACCTCAACTATATATGCCTATCTTTTCACCTCCTAGTAAATGTTTTGACTCCTTTACCATCTCTTTCTTGGAGGATGACCCAAGGAGCTCAAGGAACAAAGAGAAGGTCGATCATCTTGCCTAAGGTGAATCCATGATCATATTAAACCTTGGAAAGACCTTGCTTCTCAGATGATGATTCTTTCCTTTTCTTATTTCTTCACCAAGTTCCTAACTATGATATCTTCTTTCATAACCTTTAATAAGTCATCTTTAACCTTGGGAACGTGGATCTTTACAGCTTGAAGCTCTTGTTTTGATCTTGAGGCGGGTTATATAACTTGAACCCAATTTTATTATTATTCACTTTCTATCATGCAAGACTTGGTGATTCCTTTTCTACTTCGACTTTTCTTGTTTAAATGATGGTTCTATGAGTTCTAATGGATGTGTGGAGTTGTTTCCCATGAACTAGAGTAGTATTGGACGAAATTTTAGAGCTTGAATATGATGAAACTGATATGCACAAATCGATATTGATTTGTGAAAAACCCTAACCCGATATAAGGGTAGAGACATGGAAACAAATACACATGAACTCTTATCCTTTTGGTTTGATTTCATGAGTAGAATTACTATCCTCTTAATTGTCTAACCTATCATTAAGATTGAGAATAAGGTAGGCCGATATCTAGAATATATCCAAGTCGACACATATGTTTGCACCATAACATGGATGGCTGATATGACTTGTAATGCTCTAAAATTATATGTTGTTGATTAGGCTGATATGTTAGATGTTGTAAAATGATATGCCTCAAAGGCATTAGCTTGTCATGATCAAGAAATGGCTAGTGAAAGGGGATATTAAAAGTATGATGCTTTAGTTGAGTGTAGAGGCTGACATGGTCAATCCTAACCCTAATCTGATACACTCACAATTTGATATCCCTTTAGTTCAACCCATATGTGATGGGCGACACCCTTAGCCCGACATACCTTGTGGAAGTATGGTCAATACATTTTTGTAAGCCTTAGATGATACACCAAGTAGTGTTGAGGCCGATAGGTGCATGAACTAACTTGTTGAATGAGGGTTCATCCAAAGCAATACAAACCCGAGAGGCCAATATCCCATGTTGAGAAATGTCAGATACTCAAAGGGATAGCTAGGCCAACACCCTAGTTGATGGTGAGGATGATACCCTAAGTTGAAAGAGTGGTCGATATCCTAGTTGATGTTGAGTGGTCGATACCCTAAGTTGAAGGGGTGGTTGATACCCTAGTTGATGATGAGGATGATACCCTATGTTGATGGGGTGGCCGATATCTTAGTTGATAGTGAGACTGGTGCATAAGTTGATGATGTGGCTAATACACAATATGTTAGTATGGCCAACACAGAAGAATACTCTATGGTTGATATACCTCAAGAACCATACAAATGATACTACTCTAAGCATCTCTAAACTGATAGAATTTGATATACCTGGGCTGACACAAGTAGATGTGTCTTGGCCGACACAAATATATGTGACTAGGCCGACACAAGTATATGTGTCTAGGCCGATACAAAGATTGGAATAAAGGTTGCTACACCTTGATGAGGGGAGGACGATACACCTTGATGAGCGTAGGTTGATACATCTTGAATATAATCAATGAATACATCATGAATGTAATAAGATGAATACACTTTAATAAGTGTAGGTTGATAACCCTAAAGAATGTTAAATCAATGTAATAAGTATGTTGAAGTCAATATCCTAGTAAGGATGAGAGAGAAACTTGTACTACTCACTTGAGAAAGGTAATACTCCATGTTGATTATCAATTGATGATATTTGATGAAGTATGCTTGAACACTTATGGCATTAATATATCTCTTGTGATGTGAATTATGGTTGGTAGATAAAATGCACTTAAAAACCCTAAATCAGTTATAAAGGAAAACCCTAACCCAAATTTTGAGAGGGTTGCAATTTGAATGATTCTCTTGATGGCATGGACATGATCTTTACTACATGTTCCATTTGCTATGAAATCCTAACCATGTAGGTATTTGTGAAATGATGAGCATAGCTAGGTATGAGATATGATGATTTAGCATAATACATATTATATAAGGCCTTTTAAGCCATGTGATATACTTGTACAACAAGTATGAGTTGCATATGGGTCTGATGACCTAGATTTGGTTATTGCCTAATGAGAGGTGATATTGTTCAATAATGAACTGAGGGTTTGATACCCAAACATATGATCATGATAATGATAATGTTGAAGGGATGAGATTTCCAATAATGTGTTCAGGGGACTGAGATCCCAGGATAAGTGTAACAAGATATGTTTCAATTGATACAAGATTTCTTGACATTATGTTACACCTTTCTGTGTAGCCTTTATTTACAATTCATGCTTGTAACTTGATTGGTGCTAAAAGATGTTGTAATGCACTTAATCTATCAAGTAAACTAAACATGTAGTTGTCGTAGACATTGAACCATTCAATGTCAATATTTACTAAATGGTGAAATGAGTTTTACTCGGAGCGCATATTATTGAATATGCGAGGGTGCAAGATGAGTATTTCCTTACTTCCTTCAATCCCCAAGACTAGCTTTGAGCCATTTCCTAAAAAGAGTGTGGTTGCAGGCCATAGATCCAATACAAAACAAGAGTATGGATTTAGGCCATGACTCAATAAGAAGGATTGATTGTAGGTCATGCCCTAAATAGAGAACATGCTACGCGTTGTATCTCTATAGCAAAGAGCCTCTATACGCCAGGCTAGCTAAAATGCAGATTGACTCATATGTCACTACTAATGTTCTTGTACTTACCAAGGGAATGAGGTCGTCGATTCTGGCTCTTCCATAGACCTATATGGCACTGATGCTAACTCCACAGTGGTCAGTTGGAGATGGAAGGTATATTCCCATCTCCCTAGGGCATATAAGATGGAATGTTTGAAGATGTAATCATCTGTGTAGCGTATTTGTTTAAGGATCAAATACAGAAACATTGGTTGAAGCCTTGCTTTGTTTTTATACTGTTTAGTTTATAATAGTTATACTTGTTCTTCATATTCCTTTTAAAAGTGATTAAATGATCTATTGCTCAATTATAAATATCTGAACTAATAAGATGATGATCTTGACCCAAGAGTTATGCATTGCCCATATTTTGATAATGACTTAACCATTCCATTCATATGTATCTAATATGTTTGTTCTAGATTGATTTCAGGCTTTAGGTACATGAAAAGGATCAAATTATACAATCCCTAGCTTGTTCAAGTTCAAGTCAAATGCAATGCAGGTGTGCAATTTGGGAAATCACTCGAAATGACCTTAGATAATTTTTGTAATCACTTGTATTGATTATATGACTTGTAACTAAGATGAGAAAAAATTAGGGTCACTTAATTCCAAGGTTTAATCACTCAAATGTCAATTTACACAAATTTTCACAGGATGTTCATCAGTCGAGTTGGAAACTCGACCGATCCTATGATGGATTTTCTAAAGATGACTCGTCGGTCAAGTTGTACTGTTGTACACTCACAGAACTCAACTGACCGACTCACTGAGCAAACCTGATTTTAGCTCATCGGTCAAGTTTCCCAAAACAAACTCGACCGATAGTATGAAAATTGTCTTTGTCATTTAGTGGATCGGATGAGTTACCTTTATTGAAACCCGGCCAAATGTACTGTAAGAAAAACACTGAAAAAGTGATTAAAACCATTGGTGAGTTGTTTTGGGCAAAAATAGATATGTTGCGTCAGCTATATTTCAACCCTAAGTGATCCCACGCTCAAGGGAACACCCCCATCTATAAATAGGACCCCATGGAGTTCATTCTAAGTTTGCTCATTCATGCTATTCTAAGTCCTTGCTATAGTTGACTGTGTTGCAACTCCTTGAGCCCCTTTCTCTCTCTGGTTTACACTTTATTTTTTTATTATGAGTGATATAGGCTTGTTGTAAGAGAGCTACTTCCTTGTGCTTGTAAAGCTTTCATCCATTCCATCTTCCCTACCCCTTTCCTCCATGAAGCAAAGGTGAAGCAAGCTACTCCGAGTGAAGGTGGAGCTGTTGCTATTCTTCTTCAAGGTTGAAGAAGAGGTGAAGATCTTCTCCAAGTGAAGGAGAAGGCAAAAGTTGAAGATCCAAGAAGAGTGGGTAAATCCTTGAAGCTGGAAGACTTGTGCAAGAGTAGGTAAGACCTTGGAGAAGGCTGAAGACTCTTGGCAAAGTGGGTAAGTCCTTGGTAAGGTGGAAGACTCTTGGTGCTTGGATGGGGTAAGTCCTTTGGTGGTCTTGTGTTGTAACTCTTATTCGTGAATATATAGAGAAAAGCACTTGCAAATTCCTAGAGGATGATCTCTCTAGGTAGTGGACTGGCTCTCTCCTAGTTTGGAGAGTGGAAACACTCTACATGACCTTGTCACATGCTTTCTATCAATTTCTCTCATCTTTGTTATGCATGTTAGTTATGACTTCAAATTGCACTTAAGCTATTAGTTTTAACTTGATATAATTTGAAGTTCTAACCTATCTTGTGAGAATTTTTTAGGCTCTATTCACCCCCCTATAGAGCCCTAGATCGAACAAGTGGTATCATAGCTAAGGATCTTCTCCAACAATCTCTCATGAGAGGAGAAGATGGGCAACAAGCTACTTGGTTCTCTCAACCTAGAGGGAGGCTTTTCCTTGCGTCCCTTGATCTTTGATGGCACCAACTTCCTCTACTAGAATTGTGTATGCAATTCTACATTCAAGACATGAACTTTGACATGTGGAAGGTGATGGTCACACCTTACAAGGAGACAACCGAAGTTGTTTCAACATGGTGTGAAGCTGCACTCAAAGAAGCTGAACTCAATGGCAAAGCCATAAGCATCCTCTATGTAGCACTTACCCCAACGGAGTTCAATCAAATCTCATCTTGGGACAAATTGTGCATAACCTATGAAGGCACAAAGCAAGTCAAGGAGGCCAAGATCTACATGCTGAACAGACTTCTAGAGAACTTCAAGATGGGCAAGAAAGAAGGGATTGTAGAGATGTAATCAAGACTCAATGTCATCATCAATGGGCTAGTTGCATTGGGAAACACTTTAGATAGAGGTGTAATCAAATCCAAGATCTTGAGAACTCTACCAAAGAGATGGGAGTCAAAGGTCACCTCCATTGAAAAAGTGAGGAGCCTTGGTGACATCCCAATTGAAGAACTCATTGGAAACCTCCAAGCACATGAGCCAAGGCTGGACAAACAAGAAGAAGAAGCCAAGCAAGAAGAGAAGGAATCCAAGAAGATCAAAGATAGTGCTTTCAAAGCACAAGTGGAGGCAGTCATCCTTCAACAACAACTTGCTTGTCGGACTTCTCCTTCCTCCTCTAGTGAAGATGATGGCCCAAGTGAGCATGAAACCAACTACATCAAGGGAAAACACTTCAAGGGAAAGCAAGCCTCCTCCTCCTCCTCTACTCCTAGATGCTACAAGTGTGGATAAAAGGGGTACTACAAGAGTGAATGTCCCAAGTCAAGAAAGTCACACCACAAGGGAAGATAAAAGAAGGAAGACGAGTACAAGAAGGAGATAAAGTATAAGAGGAAGGACAAGAAAGAGAACATATATAAGAATGCATCTCATACAGCTTGGGAAGCTTCATCTTCAAGCAACTCAAGCTCAGAAGAAAATGGAGAGTGCCACCTTGCACTCATGGCCTCTACTAGTAAAGAAATTGGTGAGGTAAGTGAAGTAAGTGAGGTAAGTTTGCATGAGTTATCTAAGGAAGCTATCATTGACATGCTTATTTCTACCTATTCATCTTTTGCTAAATGTAAATCTAAAAGAAAATGGTTAGGAAAAATCATTTATGATTTATATGATAAACTTGAAATTCTTGAGCTGAATGAGAAAACTCATCTTGAGAGTTTTGATAACTTGCAAGGGCAATACCTTGACCTTGAGCTCCAATATAATGGAGTTGAATTTGAGAATGGTATCTACCTTAAGAACATTAAAAATCTTAAGGAATAAAACCAAAATTGCCTAAAATAGCTTGAAATGACAAAAACTAAAAATGTTGAAGTTAAGCTTCTTATTGATGCTCGCAGAGATGAAAGAGATGTCTATCTTAAATAAATCCAAATGCTTAAATCTGAAAATACTAGGGTGATTGGTCGAGTTAATGATTTATCTTCTAGACCTATATTGCCTAGTATTGATGTTGCTTCCATTTCCCTTGAGAAGGATTCATATTTAACTAAAGCCCTATATCTTGAGGCCGATCTTGTCCATGCTAGGGATGACATTGCTACCTTATCTTCTACTATTGTTTCTCTAAATGATGATAACCATAGATTAAGAGCATCTCTACAGAAATTCCTCAAAGCAAAAAAAATCCCTAAATGATTTTCTTGACCATTCTACCAAAAAAGGTGGTACTGGCGGTTTGGGATTTGTAGGGTGTGCACCAAAGAGCAAGAGCAAAACTATAGGTAAGAAAAAGAACAAGGATATCTCTTTCTTTGTAGGAGAGTCTTCTGACACTAAGAGTCCTATCGTTTGTTCTTTCTACAAGTGTGATGATCATTACTCTACTTATTGTCCTTATAATCCTAATGGGACCAACCCAAAGATGAAATGGGTCCCCAAACTAACTCCGGATCCCAAAGTTTAAGTTGGGAATTGGCATTCTCCTTTCTTGCAGGAAAAAGGAAGATGGATTGTTGATAGTGGCTGCACTAAGCATATGATAAGAGATATAAGCCATTTCAACAAATTCACCAAAAATAAAGGAGGTTCGGTCACCTTTGGGGATAATAAGAAAGGTAAAGTCAAAGGTGAGGGTGATGTAGGTGAATCCTTGTGTATCAAGAATGTTCTTTTTATGGATGGCCTACATCACAATTTAATTAGTGTTAGTCAATTATGTGACAATGGTTACCTTATATTATTTACTTCCTATGAATGCTTGATTCTAGATTCCCTCACCTACCAAGTTATATATAAGGGAACTAGAAGTGGTAATCTTTATGTTATTGCTCTTGACTATATTAAGCCTGTTGTTGGTAGATGCCTAGTAGTCAACTCAAATGATAATTCTCTTTGGCACCTGACATGATTTTACCGTGCATAGAACGCAAGTGTACACGTCAATGTAATATAGGCCTTTGTGAGGCCCGAGTCGAACTTAGGGACACTGAATTATCGGAGACTACTACTAACTACTCGCAATCAGCTAGACCGGTTAAAAAGTTGGAAGTTGTTGTAAAATTAAAAGAAAATGAAATAAAACAAAACAAAGTAATCGATTAAAGGTTTAGTTTAATCAATTCAAGTGGAAATCTTTAGGATTGCGGTTTCACCGCGGGTTTTCATTATATGAATTTCTATATAGTCACTCAGATTCATCTCTCTATCCGGGTAGTGGCATGTAATCAGAATTGCCCACTGTCGTGGTACAATTCACTACCTATGTCTAGGTCGGTTCCACCGTCATAGTAACCTATACCCTAAACTAAGTGCATTAGAATCGATCTCTAAGTATCCACCATTAACCTTACACCACCTTGTTCAAGGGATTTGTCAATTAATGTGAATTTCGTCTCTTTTCAACCGTTAATTCTTCTTTCAAAGTAATTAAAGGCATTAGATTATTATTATGGTGATCAAGCATAACAATATAATTGAGAAAACGAAATCATACCACATATTTTAGAGATAAATGATGAATTAATATGATAAAATTGTCATACAATGATTCCCCGGGCTACTCCCGATCCTAAAGATAAAGGGGATTAGCCCTGCATGTTCATCTCAGAGCAAAACATGGTAGAGACAAAGGGACACATAGGGAAAATTGTGAAATAAGAATTGAAACCCTTGAACGGAGGAGATCCAGGCACACCTTGGCATAGAATACGCATTCTCCCGCCTTTCGGTGGTGGAAAACGTCTTCTTCGGCGTCCGGAACGGCTGGGGCATGCTTCTGGGCTCCGTCCTTCTCTCCACACCTTCTCGGGACGTGTGCAGCGGCTAATGACGTGATCGATTTCTCTTGGCCGCCGTCATTAGGTATAATCATCGAGTTAGGTTGAAAAAATATCACACCCGTCGGATTTAGAACGATCTGAAGCAAACTTGTATCTGACAGTGTCGATACCATCGACGTGGGTCGATGGTATTGACCTTGCATGGTATCGGCTGGTTTTCTTTCTCTTCATTGTTGCGGCTGATGCTAACTCGATACCATTGACGCGGGTTGATGGTATTGACATCCTAAGGCGTCGGTTTCATCTTTTTGTGTCGTTGTAGCTCCACTTGTCGATAGTATCGACTCTCTTCTCGCCAGCAACCTGATGGTATCTCGATACCATCGACACCCATGTCGATAGTATCGACTCTGCGATGCTCCTTGCGGCTGGCAACCTGTGGTTGTGTCGATGGTATCGACAGCAGCAGATATTCGTTTTTCCTAAAATTGCAACACAAAACCACATAAGCCGAAATAAAACATATTATTGTATTCATTTATGCTCAAAACACTAAAATAAGGGAAATTTGACATAGAGAAGGATCATAGACCAAAGTAAATGAATCATGCACTATTAACCACCAAAATGACCAATAAATGCATAAAACACAAGTAAAATATGTCTATAAATGTGACTCAAAATCATCACATCAAACTCCCCTAAGCTTGAACATTGCTCACCCTCGAGCAACAAAACTTTAGAATAGAATTTCAAGGGTCAACTAAAGAACAGATCATCACAACAAACATCACCATATGATCCCCACCGGACATTCACATACCGGCCCTTACTAACCATGGAATGATAATTACCCTAAAGGCGACAATAATCATTCATAAAAGATATCCACCTCACAATTGATGAACACTATCATATAAGGCAGTTAACATAATAAAATTTGCCGGTTCAGACTCGGTGCATCTTGTGATCTCCTATTCTACGTTGCTCGCCCTAACTACCATCTACATGGAAGCAGCTCTCCTGATATTCACAAGTGAGGAGAAAATCACGGTGGCCTACCAATTCGAGCAATAGGTGGATGGAATGGGTGGCTCATGGAAGAAATGGAAGCATTATACGGTTTCAACATGCATAAAACAAAAGTGCCCTAAATGATGCATTTGCACATGAAAATGCCCTAATGCCTATAATTGGGTGGAATGATACATGCACTAACATCCCGTCTCAAAATGAGATGGAATATCTAAGTGAGCTACATCATGTTCTTATTCTTCTTAATATGTAGTGAAAAGCATGTTCCTTTCTCCTTCTCATTCCTATTTACTTCTCAATTCTTTTTATTTTTCATTTTCATAGCTTTTTTTTTCAAGGCCCTTGTATCCAATAACAATATTGAATTATTTGTCAGGCTCACTTCTTGTTGCATAACTATATACTTGAAGCATTCAGAAGGTATGGAAAAAGTTCATCACCCTTAATGTTTCAGAAGAAATAAGATACATGATGTGATCTAAATGCATAAAAATATGAATGCAACTACAAAATGATGACATGCACCTAAGGAGAAAGTGCATGTATACTAATTTATAATATTTTTCTTATTTTATGCAAATTATGTGAAAACAGCTGCAGTGCAAGACCTATCTACATGAAATGCACTCAAGGAGATTAAAATTGTAATGTACTTCCGATTCTTATGGTGGAATAAGGAAATAATGAGGTGGATAGATCACAAGACTAACTGACTGAACCTTTGAAAATTAGTATGCGTCCCTTCTTACTGACCTGTGTAGTAATTAAGAGGTTTCTCTCTCTTACTTCAAATTAGAGTCTCATTATCATTTGGTCAGTTTAGGCTCACACAACCAATTCCGTCCACTTTTCATGAATCATTATGAATGTAAAGTTGTGATTTTCTGTTTTAGAGTTGACAAACCCAATCATTTTCTTAAGTTATGTGCTCAAAGTTTAACAACTCAAGCTTGCAAACACTAATTTTTTTTAAATTTTCCCTTGATCCCCATGTACAAGAAAATGAGATGACACATGACTTAAGACATCCACAATTACACTAGATAGAATGTGGATCCTACAAACAAACTAAGATTGCAAAAAATAAATGACAAGAACAACATAAAACTAAAAACTGAGAAAATAAAAGATAGAGTTGTTCCAACTCCCCCCCTAAGCTTGAATTCGACTATGGCCTCACAGTAAAAAACAATCTTAAAGGTTGGAACAGAGATACTGATTACTCTTTCGGAGGAGGCGGGTACTGTGGGGCTGTGGGGTCCCAGGATGGGTACTGCCCCTGAAAGCTCGGATCATACTGGGGTATGGGTGGAGGTTGTAGATACACCCCAAAGTAGTTCTGGCTCCAGTAATGATCATAGAAGGGTTGTTGCTGCATCTCCATCCTACGCAACCTATCATGAATCTGTTGTTGGTTGTTGAGGAGGAGGTGCTCATTTTCGAAGATAGCCCTCTGATTGTCAAGTAACCGGTTCGTCGTCTCCTAAACACCAGTATACAGTGCGGTGTGGTGCTGTTGCGTCTGTTGTATATCCTGCAGCATGGCATACATACCTTGCATTGAGTAGACATCCTCGCTTTGCTGCGAGGGCGGTGGTGGTGGCAGAGGCTGGTAAGAAGAAGATGCACCCGGATGCATGCGAGGATGCTTCCTAGGTGCCACTCGTGCACGAAGAGGAGTGAAGGCCTCCTCTTCCTCTTCAGCCTCGTCGCCATCATTGTCGTTGTCGTCATTGTCGCCGTCCTCATCTGAATCAGCAATGGATATGATTGGCCATCAGAAATGTTGAGCACCCTCAATATGGAAGACATGGACTAGAAGTGAACACTCTTGATATGCTTGGTTGACATGACAGTGTGCATATGCCAAGCCATCTCGAAGAAGGATGAGGTTGGAGCGGTGCAGATGTTGCAGGTTCACTTTGCTCCTGTTGGAGAGAAGAGTCAGCTGGGAGAAATTCAACCCAAGGTAGGAGGCCAGTGGTGTGATGAGTCCTCCAAAATGAATTGGCACCTTCCTCATACTCCTCTTTACCGCCAAAACGCGTGTTAAGAAAAACGCGCCCCAATTGCATTCTTGACGCTTCAACAACTTGTGCAGGAAAAACAAATCTGTCTCTTGAAACTTGCTAAGAGACAGGTCACCACGAGCAAAGAGTGTGGTGCAAAACATGCGGTGAAGAATCTGCACGAAAGGATGCTCAAAATCCTCTACCGCCGCGTTGTGGTAGCTCACAGATTTGCCCGGCGGCACAGTCACTAGCTCGGCGAAGATAGCATCATAATCAGTCTGGTTATCTGGCCACCGGTACTGCTCTCGCCCATGATTCCAGTTATAGATGGAGTTGAATTGCTTGAGGGTGAGAGTGTAATCATTGTTATACATTCAGAAAGAAACACGGTCGTTGATCCATTCCCGATCTGTGGCGATGATGTCATTCGGCACGACGCATATATCTAGCGACGCCATGAATTCTGCCACCAGCTCCTTGTATGTCGGCCATTCACTGAAGAATGGCTGGCCATCGGCATGGAATTCCATCTCATCGGGCCTCCTTCCTATATGCCGTGCTTGTCCCTTAAGCATGTAGGCCAGATTAGCGTCGAACCCCAGATTACGTATCATATTGTGGTCGACGTAACGGGTCGGGTCGATCTTTCTTTTCATTATCTCCACGTAGGTCTTCCGAACCTCCACAGAACGATGAACAATCCGCGGGCGCAGAATAGAAGCAGTTGGTGGAGGAACGAACACCGGGATCTCCATCGGTGTCGCACGTGAAGAAGATGTGCCGGCGGTGTGCACCATTGTCGAAGAAGAAGAAGGATCAGAAGATGGAGCTCGGAGAAGGTCAAAGAAGATTATCTCCGCTCTATGAAGGCTTGGTGAAGAACACTCGTCGTAGATGCTCATAGCTGGTCTCCAATTGATCACAAAGATGATTGACACAAGTGGAGAAGGATTACTCTGAAGTTGTGATGTCATATGACGACAATACATCTCTTATATAACCGTGGTCGGCACTACTGTATGCCCGTCGATACTATCGACATGAGTCGATGGTATCGACTCGGGTAGCACAATCCGTCCACCGCTGGTATCGACGGTCGTCGATGGCTTGATGTGGGGGCCCGGATCGAGTATGTGTCGATACTATCGACAGGTGTCGATGGTATCGACCCATCCCACAGATCGACTCTCTCGATGCAGCGATCGTCGTTGATCTCCTCTCGCGGATCGGTGATGTGTCACGTTGATACTATTGATGCTAGTCGATAGTATCGACTTCAGGTTAGGGCAACACCCTCACGAGGCCCGACCACCGCCTTCTGCCTGTAACAGGGTCAATACCATCGACAGGCCCGTCGATGGTATCGACTTCACTGAGACAATTTCTTCTAAATATCTCCAGAGATCTCGCGAGTATCGACACCCATGTCGATACTATCGACCTCATTCTTGCAATCAACCTGTTGGTGTGTCGATACCATCGACGAGGCCGTCGATGGTATCGACGCAGAGAAATTTCTGTAGTCACCAACCTGTACCCAACTCGATACCATCGACACAATGGTCGATGGTATCGACTCTGCCTCAGTCCTACACATTGAGCAAACGATCACGGTATCTTTTTTACATTAAAAACAAAGTCAAAATGAATCAAAGTACAAAATGTGAAAGAACTAACTACACTAGCGATGGCTGGGTTGCCACCCAACAAGCACCCTTATTTAACATCTTAGGCTAGACGACATTAAGCTCCTCATGCATCTGGAAGTGCAATGAGTTTGACCTCATTCACTTTCCTTGTGTAATCTTCACCGAAATACAACTTCAAATGTTGCCCATTGACCAGGAAGGTTGTCTCGCTGTCATGCACCATGATAGCGCCATGTGGCCTGACCTCCTCTATGGTGAATGGTCCACTCCATCGGGATTTCAATTTCCCCGGATGCATCTTCAGCCTGGAGTTGAACAAAAGTACACGATCTCCTTTCTTGAAGAGGTGCATCTGAATATGGCGATCGTGAATCAACTTTGTTCACTCCTTGTAGATCTGTGAGCTTTCATATGCATTCATCCTCAACTCGTCTAGTTCGTTGAGTTCAAGCAATCTTTTCTCTCCCGCTTCATCATAGCTCAAATTTAATTTCCTCAGCGCCCAATGCGCTTTATGTTCCAATTCCACTGTCAAATGGCAAGCCTGACCATAAGCCAACCTAAAAGGCGT
Organism: Alisma plantago-aquatica; assembly: GCA_963693085.1. Lineage (NCBI taxonomy): Eukaryota > Viridiplantae > Streptophyta > Magnoliopsida > Alismatales > Alismataceae > Alisma > Alisma plantago-aquatica. The sequence continues at coordinate 608,461,092 of OY856412.1, read as the reverse complement.
AGTGCCTATAGGTGTCTTATATGTCGTCCTGTATGCCCACAAAGCACCCGGTAGTAGGGTACTCCAATTCTTCCTCGTGGCAGCCACAGTACGCTCCAAGATCTTCTTAATCTCATGATTGGAGACCACCACTTGCCCTTGAGTTTGCGGGTGGTACGGGGTACCAATGTTGTGTTTTACCCCGTACTTTCTCAACAGTGCCGCGAACTTTTAATTCCATAAATGTGTACCCCCATCACTAATGATCATTCTTGGTACACCAAACCTACATAAAATATATTCTTTGACAAACCTGCACACTACAGCGGCATCATTAGTCCTTGTGGGTATTGCCTCTACCCACTTCGACACATAATCAACAGCTATAAGAATGTACAAATCAGAATTTGAGGACACGAAGGGTCCCATAAAATCTATACCCCACAAGTTGAACACCTCATCCTCTTGAAATACATTGAGGGGCATCTCTTGTCTTTTCAAGATGTTACCCACCCTTTGGCAGGAATCACATTGCCGCACAAAATCGTAATCATCCCTGAACAAAGTAGGCCAGTATAGACCACTTTCAAGTACTTTGGCTACAGTGCGAGAACTAGCATGGTGTCCCCTGTCGGTAGTGTATGACAATGACGAAGAACACTTTCGTATTCCACCTCCGGTACACACCTGCGTAAGACACCATCCCTGCACTTCTTCAAAAGAATAGGGTCATCCTAGAAATAATAACGTAAAGAATGGAAAATTTTCTTCTTCTCTTGGTACGTCCAATCATATGGGATAATTTTGCAGGCAAGATAGTTAACAATGTAAGAAAACCAAGGGTCTTTCGATTCCACTTTTAAAAGTTGTTCATCCGGAAATGTCTCGGTAATGGGTATGTGCAAATCCTTTTCATCTACCCTCTCCAACCTAGACAAATGATCCGCGACCACATTTTCAATGCCCGCCTTATCTTTGATTTCAATATCAAATTCCTGTAAAAGTAAGATCCACCTAATCAATCTAGGTTTGGCATCCTTTTACTCCATCAAATACTTAATGGCGGTGTGGTCCGTCCATACCACGACTTTAGATCCGACAAGATATTGCCGAAATTTTTCAAAAGCAAAAACAATGGCCAACAATTCTTTTTCGATTTTTGTGTAATTAAGTTGGGCGTCATTCAAAGTTTTGGATGCATAAAAAATCACAGCGGGTTTATTGTCCACCCGTTGTCCCAAAACAGCCCCAACTGCGAAGTCGGATGCATCACACATTAATTCAAATGGCTTGGTCCAATCCGGTATTTGCACAACCGGTGCAGAAATCAGTTTGTCCTTAAGCACGTTGAACGCATGTAGACATTTTTCATTAAAGTCAAAAACAACATCCTTTTCTAACAGCTCAGATAAAGGTTTGGCGATTTTAGAAAAATCTTTTATAAAGCGGCGGTAAAAACCGGCGTGACCCAGGAAACTCTGTACCCCTTTAACCGAATTCAGTGGGGGCAATTTGGAAATCACTTAGATTTTTACCGGGTCTACTTCCAACCCTTTGCTAGACACTTTATGTCCTAGCACTATCCCTTCGCTCACCATCATGTGGCATTACTCCCAATTGAGGACCAAATGTGTGTCCTCACAACATTGCAGCACCTTGTCCAAATTGTATAAGCACTCGTCAAAGGACGCACCATAGACGGAGAAATCATCCATAAAAACCTCCAAACAGCATTCAACCATATCAGAAAAGATGGCAAGCATGCAACGATGAAAGGTCGCCGGTGCATTACACAACCCAAACGGCATACGACGGTATGCAAACATTCCATAAGGACAATTGAAGGTGGACTTCTCTTGGTCCCTAGGATCAATTGAAATCTGACTATACCCCGAATAACCATCAAGAAAACAAAAATGTGATTGGCCGGCTAAACACTCTAAAATCTGGTCAATAAATGGGAGGGGAAAATGATCCTTAAGCGTAGCAGCATTCAATCGACGATAATCTATACAGACACGCCACCCGGTTACCAAGCGGGTCGTGATAGGTTCATTTAGTAGATTATGAGTAATAGTGATCCCCCCCTTTTTAGGGACTACCTGCGTAGGACTCACCCACGTCGAGTCGGAAATAGCATAGATGATACCTACAGAAAGGAGCTTAATCATGTCCTTCTTGACAACCTCCATCATGCTAGGATTTAGTCGATGTTGTGGCTGAATCACAGGCTTGGCTCCCTCCTCGAGCCGAATCTTGTGCTGGCACAATGTAGGGGAGATCCCCTTGATGTCTGCGACCAACCACCCGAATGCTCCTCAGTGGTTCTTCAACACAATCAGCAGCTGGTCCTCCTCCTCGGCACTCAGATAAGACGATATAATCACAGACAGCTTTTCTTCCTCAGCTAGAAATGCGTACTTCAAGTGCGGTGGCAAAGGCTTCAATTCCAAATCTGGCGGGCTGATTAAGGATGACTGAATCGGTGGTGGGAATTCGCCAAGGTCTTCATAGTACCTAGCATAAAAGCATGGAAGCAACTGAAGAATCTTGGCACACTCCTGCAGTGATTTGCTTCTCATCCAATCATGTGTTATATTGACCAAGTAGGCTTCAAGTGGTAGTTCTGGATATGCATTGAAAACCGAACTCTCTATGGCCTCATCTTTAGTAGAGGGGGGAATGTCCTCCTCTTCATCATTAGGAAAACCTACATCTTTGCTAAGGGACACAACCTTGGTCTACTCCACGATGTCTACAGCCAATGTCCCTCTCTCCACCTTAGTCATTACATGAGCCATATCTAAAAATGGCTTCCCTAGACAAAGTGAGATATTGTGATCAAAATGCTTTGCCATGTGGCACTGCTCCATAGCTTTAGATGACGTGGTGCTGGAAGGCACTCACTTGCTCCTTAAGAACTACAACCTCCGTGTCAGGGATTTTCCTCTTTTTAGTAATGATGTCTTTCAAAAACTTGTCGTAAGAGGGGATTTTCTCTATTGCCTCTATTAACGGAATGTTGACTGAGAGCTTTCTAAAACTGTCTAAAAACTTCTTGAATTGGGCGTCCACTTTCCTTGCTTTTGCACTATTCGGATATGGGACCGGGACGGCCTATGCCCTTTGATGCGGCGGCACATATGGTGTCCTTTTCTACATCTCCTCCTCAACTACAATAGGATTTTCAGTAGCATTCGCTGCTATATCCTCAACTGGTCCTGTGACTGGGATTGGCAACTCCTCAGTGGCCTCACCTTCGGTTTCTGCTTGGGGTTTGGTTGGTTCATCGACTCTGGGGTTTTAAAGCTTCTTGCCACTCTTTAGCAAGATGGCCTTCGCCTGTTGGTTCCCTCCTGGAATGTTCGTGTTACCCGGAAAACCTTGCTGCACTGGCTTCTTCAGATTGGCTATCTCAGCTGCCATTTGCGCCATGGACGTCTCTATCGTCCTCATCTGAGCCCCATGGCTCTGCAATGTATGTCCAAACTGATTCATAAATTCCCCTTGTTTCTTGATATGCTGACCAAAAGTGTTCATAAGTTCTTGGTTCTGCTTTATCAATTGGTTGAGCAACTCTGTGTTCTTGTCCTCCGCCACCGGCTGGGGTTTTGCATCGGGGTCCTGCAAAAAATTGTTCGGATCCTTCCATGAGAATTTCTTGTCCTTCCTCCATGAGTAATCGTTATTTCTATAACCCAACTGCTGCCATTTGAATTTGACTTGATCTTCATCCTCGGATTCTGTATCTTCTTTTGCAAGCAGTTTCTTTGCTAGAAGGTCCATCTTTTCATTTAGCTCTTTGATTTCCTTTGACTCCCCTGCTACTCAAACGTGCTCTACGGCATCCCTATCACCCCAGGATTGCTTCTTTGCCATATTTTCCAGGATTTCCCAACGTCTCGTATCTGTGTTGTTCAAAAAGAATCCTGAGCCTGCGGAGTCTAGGTTACTTCTGTCATGCTCGGAGAGAGAAAAATAGAAGATTTTGACATGTGTTTCCTTGTCAAGCCCGTGATGCGGGCACCACCTAAGCATGATTTGAAACCTTTCCCAGGTCTCAGAGTAGGTCTCTCCTGCCTTCTGAGTGAAATTGTAGATTTTCCTGATCATGTCATTGGTCTTCTCGGATGGAAAGAACCTTTCAAAGAATACCTCCACCATGTGGTTCCATGATTCCACATATTCATCGTCCAGATTGTGCAACCACTCTCGTGTGTTCCCTGCCAGAGAACTCGGGAATAGCTTCAAGTAGAGCGTCTCATGTGGAAATCTATCAATTTTTATCATGTCACAGTTTTCCACGAATTGGCTTATATGAGTGACTGGGTCTTCGTTCTTGAGCCCATGGAAAGCATTCGACTTGACCAAGTTGATTAATGCAGGATCAATCTTGTAAGTTGGAATGTTGATCGCCTACTTCTTGATTGGCCCCTTTGAAGCAGATGAAGAAGAAGCCTTAATCTTCTCCCATATCGTATGTTCCTCTTCCATTTCTTCTTGTTCGGATTCAGAATATGTTTCTTCCAAGTGGTCTTGATTGTAGTACTCTTCATCATCAGTTCCCGACAGTGGAACCTCTGGTGCCTGTTGTAAGTAGTCGGTGCTACGCGTTTGCACCATACACAGTACCTGCAAAGTGAAATTTTGAGTTCAGTACCGTGCTTGACGATTACAAAAATTAGAAGATAGACTTTGAATTTTAGAAATGATTTTAAACTAATAAAAATAAAAAAATGGCCTAGAGTGGCCGCTTGCAGCACTCGTAGTGTCGACAATTGACGTGTCCCTGGCAAAGGCGCCAAAAACTTGACACCATTTTACCGTGCGTAGAATGCAAGTGTACGCGTCAATGTAATATAGGCCTTTGTGAGGCCCGAGTCAAACTCAGGGACACTGAATTATTGGAGACTACTACTAACTACTCGCCATCAGCTAGACCGGTTAAAAAGTTGGAAGTTGTTGTAAAATTAAAAGAAAATGAAATAAAATAAAACAAAGTAATCGATTAAAGGTTTAGTTTAATCAATTCAAGTGGAAATCTTTAGGATTGCGGTTTCACCACGGGTTTTCATTATATGAATTTCTATATAGTCACTCAGACTCATCTCTCTATCTGGGTAGTGGCCTGTAATCAGAATTGCCCACTATCATGGTACAATTCACTACCTATGTCTAGGTCGGTTCCACTGTCGTAGTAACCTATACCCTAAACTATGTGCATTAGAATCGATCTCTAAGTATCCACCATTAACCTTACACCACCTTGTTTAAGGGATTTGTCAATTAATGTGAATTTCGTCTCTTTTCAACCGTTAATTCTTCTTTCAAAGTAATTAAAGGCATTAGATTATTATTATGGTGATCAAGAATAACAATATAATTGAGAAAACGAAATCATACCACAGATTTGAGAGATAAATGATGAATTACTATGATAAAATTGTCATACAATGATTCCATGGGCTACTCTCGATCCTAAAGATAAAGGGCATTAGCCCTGCATGTTCATCTCAGAGCAAAACATGGTAGAGACAAAGGGACACATAGGGGAAAACGTGAAATAAGAATTGAAACCCCTGAACGGAGGAGATCCAGGCACTCCTTGGCGTAGAATACGCGTTCTCCCGCCTTTCGGTGGTGGAAAACGTCTTCTTCGATGTTCAGAATGCCTGGGGCGTGCTTCTGGGCTCTGTCCTTCTCTCCAAACCTTCTCGGGACGTGTGCAGCGGCTAATGACATGATCGATTGCTCTTGGCCGCCGTCATTAGGTATAATCACCGTGTTAGATTGCCAAAATATCACACCCGTCGGATTTAGAATGATCTGAAGCAAACTTGTATCTGACGGTGTCGATACCATCGACGCGGGTCAATGGTATCGACCTTGTGCGGTATTGGCTGGTTTTATTTCTCTTCATTGTTGCGGCTGATGCTAACTCGATACCATCGACGCGGGTCGATGGTATTGACATCCTAAGGCGTCGGTTTCATCTTTTTGTGTCACTGTAGCTCCACTTGTCGACATATGCGTCGATAGTATCGACTCTCTTATCGCCAGTAACCTGATGGTATCTCGATACCATCGACACCCATGTCGATAGTATCGACTCTGCAATGCTCCTTGCGGCTGGCAACCTGTGGTTGTGTCGATGGTATCGACCACTGTCGATGGTATCGACAGCAGCAGATATTCGTTTTTCCTGAAATTGCAACACAAAACCACATAAGCCGAAATAAAACATATTATTTTATTCATTTATGCTCAAAACACTAAAATAAGGGAAATTTGACATAGAGAAGGATCATAGACCAAAGTAAATGAATCATGCACTATTAACCACCAAAATGACCAATAAATGCATAAAACACAAGTAAAATATGTCTATAAATGCGACTCAAAATCATCGCATCAGCACCATCGTCTTGGTCATGTAAATTTGCATCAGTTGAAGAAGTTGAGCAAAAAGGAATTGGTCAAGGGACTTCCCAAATTAGATTTCAAAAAGGATGAGGAATGCCAACCTTGTACCCAATGAAAGCAAACCAAGTCCTCCTTGAAATACAAAGGAGTCCTTAGTACTAAGAGAGCTCTTGAGCTTCTTCACATTGATCTATTTGGACCAATGAGAACTCAATCGCTTCGTGGTTTCAAGTATTGCCTTATTATTGTCAATAATTTCTCTAGATATACTTGGACCTTCTTTCTCATTTCTAAAAGTGATACGCTTGATGTTTTCTTGAGCTTTTGTAAATGAGTTGAGAATGAAGTTTCTTGCCGCATCATTTTCATCCATAGTGATCATGGGGGAGAATTTGAAAATGAGCTTTTTGAACATTTTAATCAAGAATCTGGTTATGCACACAACTTATCTTCACCTTGAACACCTCAAAAAAATGGGGTTGTATAGAGGAAGAATAGGTCTTTACAAGATATGTCTAGGACCATGCTTCTAGAGTATGATACTGCAAAGAAGTTTTGGGTTGAAGCTGTTAGTACCTCATGCTTTGTGCAAAATTGGGTTCTTACACATCCTTCTTTGAATAAAACCCCCTATGAGCTATGGCGTGGTCGGAAGCCTTCTATCGAGTATTTACATGTTTTCGGATGTCCTTATTTTGTTTTGAATATGAAAGATTCTCTCGAGAAGTTTGATTTGAAATCTTACAAGGCTTTCTTTCTTGGCTATAAGACTACTAACAAGGATTATAGAGTATTTAATGTTGATCTTGCTAAAGTAGAAGAATTCATAAATGTTAAGATAATTGAGACTAACCCCTCTATTCCCAAAGATATTGTTCCAAATGATGATGTTGCAGGTGAAGTAATTCCTATTCTAAAAGAGTTGAACATCACCCAACAGGGAAAAGAGGTGGTCACTCAAGAAGAAGAGAAAGATGAAGAGAAGAAGGATCCAACTCCTGGTTTGCAAAGAATCATCCAAAGAAGCTGATTTTAGGTGATCCATTTGAAAGAGTGAAGACGCAGGCAACATTCAACAAAGAGAAAGCCAACAACGCCTTCATCTCACAACTCAAGCCAAAGAACTTGAAGGAAGCTCTTGGGGATGATGAGTGGATCCTAGCTATGCAAGAAGAATTGGAGCAATTTGAAAAGAACAAAGTTTGGACCCTAGTGCCAAAACCAAGTGATAGGAAGATCATTGGCACCAAATGGGTCTAGTGCAACAAGCTTGATGAAAATGGAAAATTGGTAAGGAACAAAGCAAGGTTAGTGGCTTAAGGCTACAATCAACTGAAAGGTGTAGATTTTGATGAAACATATGCACCTGTAGCTAGACTTGAGTCCATTTGTATGTTGCTTGCCTTTTGTAGTTATAAAAACTTTCTTCTATATCAAATGGATGTTAAAAGTATGTTTTTGAATGGTATAATTGAGGAGGAAGTGTTTGTTGCACAACCTCCGGGCTTAAAACATGATAGTTTACCTAACCATGTTTATTTGTTGTAAAAATCTATCTATGGACTCAAACAAGCGCCTAGATCTTGGTATGAGAAATTAAATAACTTTTTGTTAGATCGTGGGTATATCATGGGCAAAGTGGATTCTACCTTATTTCTAAAGCACACTTCTAACAATTTTCTTATCATTCAATTATATGTTGATGTTATCATTTTTGGAGGAACTAACCTTGATATTTGCAAAGAATTTAGTGAATTTATGCAGAGTGAATTTGAGATGAGTATGATGGGTGAATTGATGTTCTTCCTCGGCTTTCAAATCAAGAAAAAAAAAGATGGGAACTTTGTCAATCAAGGTAAGTACACAAGTGAACTACTCAAACGCTTTGGGATGGAGAACACCAAGTCGATGGACACACCCATGTCAAACACCGACAAACTTGACAAATATGAAGAAGGTGAGAAGGTAGATGAGAAGCTCTATAGAGGTATGATTGGAAGTTTACTTTACTTAACTTCCTCTAGACCTGATATAATGTTTAGTGTTGGCTTGTGTGCTCACTTTCAATCAAATCCTAAGAAATCACATCTTATAGCTGTCAAGAGGATTTTAGGCACTTAGCCAAAACCCAAAATTTTGGACTATGGTATCCCAAGTCAAGGGACTTTACTCTTACTGCTTATAGTGATGCGGTTTATGCAGGGTGCTTGATTGATAGAAAGTGCTCAAGTGGCACTTGTTTCCTCCTAGGATCATGCTTGGTGTCTTGGTTCTCCAATAAATAGATCACATTGGCATTATCAACCACCGATACTAAATACATTGTAGTCGGGAGTTGTTGTGCCCAGGTCCTATGGATGAAGCAAATGCTCCAAGACTTTAACATTCATTTTCATGCTTCTCCTATCTATTATGATAACACTAGTAAAATTAAGTTTTTATATAATCCTATCTTGCATACTAGAGATAAACATATAGAGGTTTGCCATCATTTTCTCCATGATCACATTGCCAAGATAGATATCTATATCATGCATGTGGATACAAAAAATCAGTTGGCTGACATTTTCACTAAACCTCTAACTAGAGAGCAATTTAACTTTATTAGATATAAACTACTCATAACTATGCTTTCTAACTATTTTTCATCTATCCTATATGTTTTGCCTATCGTTTGATCAACATTGCTTGCTAATATGCTAAAATTTCAATTTTTCATGTTCATTTTACCTTTTTTTCCTCTTGTTTTTGGTATTTTGTGCAAATGCATGTTTTAACACAAAATAGTACCCAATGATGAGTGATATGTGCCTAAGTGTGTTCATCACACATAAAAGAATTGAAAAATAAATTTAGTTAGCACTCTAATGGATAGAAACTAGGACTTCTAACTTTAGGTCAGGTTGGCCATCAGTTGAGTTGCCAACTCGACCGATCGGAGGCCGAGAGCTTTTTTTAAGAGCCTATCAATCGAGTTTCTGACTTCACATAACTCAACCAATGGTTGGGCTGGAACAAATTTAAGATAGGTTTGGCCGAATAATATCCCTCTCAACTAGAGAAAAGTCGACCGATCTGACCTCCAGCTCTCCTAAGCTCTCAACCCTAGCCCTGACCTTCCTCTCCCTAGCCCTAGTTCGACCTAGCTTGACCTCCCTTGACCTTCCCCCTTGCTAACCTAGGTCTGTGGATGAGTTTTTGTGGTGAGTCTTTAGCTTTTTCTATCTTCTTCCTCTCCTTTTCGTCTCTATGCCATCCAATATGAGGAAGAGGGCTGCCCCTGCTAATGCACCTTCATCTTCGTCAAACTCCCACTTGATTCCATTTGATGACACTTTCTTTGTCTCAGATGAGGCTCTAAATAGGCATAAGGAGTTCCTTCCTAGGAACCCTTTCCCTTTTTGTGCCCTTTTTGAGCCTATACCATGAAGACAAGAGGTCATAGATCAAGTAGTGGAGTTGCTTTATGATCACCATCTCTCTGCCTTGGGTGTTAAACATGTGTGCTATAACAATTCCATCACTAGCACAAAAGCGGTTCACAAATTCTACACTAACTTGTGTTGGAATTATGACACCCTCGTACCCCCACCTGATATTCAAGTAGTCCTCACTTCTATGATAGTCGAGAAAAAAATTCAAGCCTATGAGGATACCCTAAACATATTCTTTTCAGGTACTAAAGTGACTGACACCTGGTGTAAGGACTACCTAGAATATTTTGACTTAGTTGAGCATGAGGCCTTCTACAAGCAATATGATCTTACTCTCCATGATATTCATAAGTTCTTGAAGATGCCTCAAACCATATAGGAAGAAGTGTACCCTTCCCTCCTCTACCATGGATCTTAAGAAACGCATCCTTGCCTTAGTTGTTAACTGCAATATTCACCCAAAGAAGAATCAAACTGAAATTGCAGAAAACACTGTGGTGATCATGTATTGTCTCTTGAAGAACATCAGAGTCAAGTGGTCAAGATATGTTCTTCACCATATGAGATGCTTTGACTCAGACAAGAACACTCGTGGAACCCACCTGCCCTACCCACCCCTGATTTGTGGTCTTTTCCAGCTTGTCACTGGAAAATCTCTTTTCTACAACCTTCATTACAAACATGCCTGGAAAGGAGTTTACATCAATGAGATCACTCTTTAGAAGTCTGTGTCTATCCTATCCTCCACCACACCTGGTGTCTCTACCTCTGCCTCTACTCATGCACCTCCACCACCTTAGCCTGCCTGACCTACCCATGCCTCATTCCACGTATCCAATGAAACCCTTATGGGCTACAAGATGCATCAACATGCATACAACCTTTAGGTTCAGGAGAACCTACATCAGGTACTATGTTCCATCATGTCTAACATGAACATGTCCTATGCACACCCTTACCTAGCCAACTAGCCCTACCCAGGAGGTGACTATGCATCCTATGCATATGATAACTTTTACCCTACCCCTCCACCTACATCTTCCGCTTCTACACCCTTTGCTGCTAGTGGATCTTCCCCTAGTGTGTTGCCTCTGACTGCTGGCCCCTTGTCCACTCTGCTTTCTAGCCTCGATACTTTAGCTCCTTCCTTCCCACAGGCCAACAAGCTCCATGCTCTTGGTATGGCTTGGGATAAGCAGAATGCATGTTGGTCCGGTCGAGGTTTTGGTTCTCTTGCTGATGAGGAGATGCCAGACCAGGCTGATGAGGAGGATACTGTTGATGAGGAGGCTGATGCTGATGAGGAGGCTGATGGTGTGACATCTGATGATGATGGCTCTGACGACTTTGTTGGGGCCTATGGTGATGAAGGCGATGTTGTTCTCTTTGCTGCATCTTCAGACGGAGATGATGACTATGAGCCTGATGCTTCTAATATTGAGGATGATGATGTTGTAGACATAGATAGATTAGATGTTTAGTTGTCTTAGTTCTTTGTCTAGATGTTGATCATATATATCTTTCTAGGCTAATTTGTATTAGAAACATCTGGGCACATTTTCTGAGTTGTATTATTTTATCATCTATCCTTCATTGTTTTGGCTTGTAGATTTTTTTGGGAACTTTCTTTTTGAGTTGTAATCTTAATCCTATGTTCACTTACTCTTTGATTTACTATATCTCATAATTTGGTGCCATGTTTTACCATATTTTGATTATGACGTAGATTGTTTGTTTCTCTCGTCTCTGCTTGGTGTATGCTTTGAGATTGCATGTTATGAATGTAAGTTTGGTTGTGGTTGGCGAAGAACTATTTATGTGCTCTTCTACCCCCCTTCCTTTTTGATAATGTCAAAAGGGGGAGAGAAGTTCAATGTTTTGAAACTCAATGATATTGCTTTTATTGCCTATGTGATCCTTTTCTTGTTCATTATATGCTTTATCATGTGACTTGCTAAAGGACCATATAGTATATGTATATGTCATGTTTCTTTGTGTAGATAGACTAGCTATACAAGTTAGAGTAAGCATATATTGGGGGGAGCAATTCACATTTTTCAAATCTTGAATCCCCTTACAATTCACAAGGCAAAGGTATAACTTCAATATCCTTTTCAATATGATGGATGAATGGTTTGTCATTGTCAAAAATGGGGAGCATGTTGACTTGGGAGTTATACATTGCCCACATTGTGAGAATGACTTAACCATTACATTCCTATGTATCTAATTTGTTTGTTCAAGATTAATTTCAGGATTTAGGTACATGAAAATGATCAAATTATATGAGCTCTAGCTTGTTCAAGTACAAGTCAAATGCAATGCAAGTGTGCAATTTGGGAAATCACTCCAAATGACCTTAGATAATTTTTGTAATCACTTGTATTGATGATATGACTTGTAACTAAGATGAGAAAAAATCAAGGACACTTAATTCTAAGGTTTAATCACTCAAATGTCAATTTAGAAAATTTGTCACAGGCTGTTCATCGGTCGAGTTGGAAACTCGACCGATCATATGATGGATTTTCTAAAGATGACCCATCAGTCGAGTTGTACACTCACATAACTCGACTGACTGACTCACTGAGCAAACTTGATTTTAGCTCATCGGTTGTGTTTCCCAGAACAAACTCGATCGATAGTTTGAAAATTAGCTTTGTCATTTAGTGGATCGGCTGAGTGACCTTTATTGAAACTCGACCAAATGTGATGTATGAAAAACATACAAAAAGTGATTATAATTGTTGGTGAGTTGTTTTGGGTGAAAATAGATTTGTTTTATCTTAGAAAATGGATATATTTTGACTCTAAGTGATCCCACACTCAAGGGAACACCCCCAGCTATAAATAGGACCCCTTGGAGTTCATTCCAAGTTTTCTCATTCATGCTATTCCAAATCCTTGCTATAGTTGAGTGTGTTGCAACTCCTTGAGCCCCTTTCACTCTCTAGTTTACACTTCATTTCGTGATTATGAGTGAGATAGGCATGTTGTAAGAGAGCTACTTCCTTGTGCTTGTAAATCTCTCATCCATTCCATCCTCCCTACCCCTTTCCTCCATGAAGAAAAGGTGAAGCAAGCTACTCCGAGTGAAGGTGGAGTTGTTGTTGTACTTCTTCAAGGTTGAAGAAGATGTAAAAATCTACTCCAGGTGAAGGAGAAGGCAAAGGCTAAAGATACAAGAAGAGTGGGTAAATCCTTAAAGGTGGAAGACTTGTGTAAGAGTAGGTAAGACCTTGGAGAAGGTTGAAGACTCTTAACAAAGTGGGCAAGTCCTTGGTAAGGTGGAAGACTCTTGGTGCTTGGATGGGTAAGTCCTTTGGTGGTCTCATGTTGTAACTCTTATTGGTGAATATATAGAGAAAATAACTTGCAAAGTCCTAGAGGCTGACCTCTCTAGGTAGTGGAGTGACTCTCTCCTAGTTTGGAGAGTGGAACCACTCTACATGACCTTGTCAAGTGCTTGCTATCAATTTCTCTCATCCTTGCTATGCATGTTAGTTAGGACTTCAAATTGCACTTAATTTATTAGTTTTATCTTGATATAATTTGAAGGTCTAATCTATCTTGTGAGAAATTTTGAAGCTCTATTCACCCCCTCTAGAGCCCTAGATCCAACAGATGAGACTGTTCAACTCTACATATAATCAACAGTTGTACTTGTTTAATTCAATATAGGTTTAATATTCTCTCATTCATAAAGGTTTAACTATGATAATAATATTATTAGCGGGGAGTTATATCTCTTGCTGGAACAAGTTGTCTCACTCCATGGGTACCACAACCATTTAGGTGGATGTACATGGGGAGGTAGAAATCGTGCAGCAAAAAGTGAGTAGCAACAACAAGGACAATAGTAACAACTCAGGTTGAATGTGTTGTTATGTGTCTTGTAGATATAGAGTCCTATATGTCATCCATGTATTCTCATGTCCTTTGGGAGATAGAGCATAAATAGTTTTATAGTCGATCTGAGGTTTTGTCTAGTACGCCTTGATGCATGATGTTGCTTTTGTGTATATTTTGGTAAAGCAATTGTTATCTCATATCCTTGAAAAGTGATGAAACAATGTATGTACAAAGTGAACCATGATGTATATATTGTTTGGTTATTTCTGAAAGAGTTTCTTGGTAGTGAATCTCTTAGCAAAAAGTTTTTAATTTTTAGTGATTTTTGGTAATCTGCTGTAATGATTAATTCTGCGTAGTTTAGTGTGATTATGTTGTCAGTTGGATAGCAATCGTCACATTGAAGGTCTATGGTTGGATGGGAAGTCAACAAATGATGGTCCTCCTGAATCCCACAACTGATATACATACTGATTTGCATGGACGTGATGTTTGTGGCCATGGACACATGAAAAACATGGCTATACACCTTTACCTTCCTTTCCCTCTCACCCATAGCTTCTTATACCTTCCCCCTTGCATGCAAATGAGTTCTTTACATAGGTAGCTCTCTCTTTCCTCTTCCTTCCTTCTTGGAGCTCGTCCCTCTTGCTTCTTGGAGAAGAAGAATCCCAAGGTAGAAGAAGGTGGTCGATCTACCTTACATGTGCACCTAGGGTTCAAATTTACCCTCTCTTTGAGCTTGTGGAGCTTCCTAAGCTTGTTGTTAACCTAAGCAAGTAAGTTCTCCCTCTCTTCCTTCGTTTCCCCTTGCTATCCTACCTTCCACTATTTTCCTCTTGGATGGACCCATGGTGTTCCATGGTGGATCTTTTTCTAGAGCTTGAAGAACACCCCTTTCTTGCTTCCTTGCCCTAGGGTTTGCTTCCACTTTGGAGAAGGAGCTAGCTGGGCTGAGTGGAGTGCTCAAGCTAGGGTTTACTTCCTTCTTTTCTCAAGATACCTTTCTATTTGGAGCATCATCTTCATCCTAGAGGTGAGTTATATAACTTTCATTACTTTTATTGCTTACTACTAGTTTGCATGTATATGATCTTGATAAAAACAAAGTTCTAAGTAAAAAGATGCTACCTTTGCCTAGGGTTTGAGTTTATATGATGATTCTTGAGTAGTTTATCTTTATGGATGAACCTAATACCATGTACACAAACCTTCCTTGGTTGAACAAGATCTAGACCTTTCTTGCATGTGGACAACTGATGGGTTAATCTCTCAAACGATGATCATGATTTAGGGTTTTTGAGTTGTTTTTCCTTCTTGCTTTGCAACCCGATGGTTTGGTTCTTGTTGTTGTTTTGCTTGGTTTTCTTGTGCCAACCTATGGTGGTCACATAGTGGCTATTTTGGGTTCTATCTTGAGCACACAATTTATGTTCATGTTTCCCCTCCACAAACAATGGTTTGGTTCCCCTCAAACGATGGTTTTGGTGCTCACTCATTGGGTTTCATTCAATGGTATACCTCCATTTATCAAACGATGGTTTTGACTTGGTTTTTGATCAGTTTTCCACATGTTGACCGTAACTCAATGGCCTCACTGAGTCCCACACTTGATGGCCTCACTATTTCATCAACCAATGGTTGGACTTGTCGATGGTTCATCAACCAATGTTGGACTAGTTTGATGGTTCATCAACCAATGGTTTTCCTGCTCTCTAAGTCGATGGCCTTCATAGTGTCACAACAAATGGTGGACCTAATGTCCACATATGATGACTCTTTTAAGATCAAAAAATGATGGTGCCTTCTGGGTCAACATCTTATGGCTTGACTGAGCCAAGTTAGATGGCTCATCTAGGTCAAAACTTGATGGTTTTCGTAGATCGATTGTTCAAGGTTTTATTTATTTTGCATCCTATGGTTTTTCTTATCCAAAATCTGATGGTTTTGGGTGAAGCCCATGTTTTGATATTTGGTTTTGATGACGTATAATTGATGGTTCTATGTCCATAACTTTGTAGTCTTACCTTTGCCCTCATATGAATGTAAACTAATAATCACCATAATGAGATGTACCAGCTTATCTTGTCACACCTAACCCTAATACAAATAGGTGATGGTGGTTAGTCATAGTTAGCTTCTTTGTGTGATTAGTATGATGATGGAATACTCTTGTAATGTTTTTGTAACCCTAATATGATACTATATGAACATTATAAGCTTCTTATTGCAATGCTATGTCGAACCTATGTGTCACAAGTATTGTGATGGTTTATTGAGCCTTGCTATAAGGCATGGAAAGATAATGATGTTCTTACATGGAATGATGTGATGGTCATAGTGACCTTTGGGCAAAGAGTGAGCCCTAATGGAGGTGTAAACCTCTGCATTATCTGATAAGGATTTATATTATATGGTGGTAGCATGGCATGTATAGTCTCATGAATTACAATGAAATAGTACCATGCGGTATTGTGATTAGGAATATGTCTCATGTGTATTATATATTTTCCAAAGTTGTTATACATAAATGCTTGGTAGTAGTGAATTAGGGTTTGTATGTCCATTTGTTTGATTCAGACTTAACTTAGACATTCGACATTAACTATTCAAGTGAAACCCTAATCATGTAGTTCCCTAAGCAATAGAACCATTCCAGTGTCAGGACTTGCTGAATGGGGAAATGAGTATTCCTAAGGGAAGTTCAAAGTGCATACTATTGAGTATGTGGGGTTCAAGAGACTATCAGTCCTTTACATCCTGATTCTAAGGTTTTGAGGATGGTTGTGGTCATGCCTCAGTAGGAGAACGGTTGCGTTCATATCTCAGGTATATTTATATATGATGTGATTGAGGACAAATGTGGTTGTACCTCAGATGATAGGATTTTGTATACCCTAGTTTCTAGAGCCATGACCTATATACCAAGGGTGGACTAGGTGTGGCCGCTTAACTATATGTCACGATGGGCAGTTTGACTGATATGTTAATGTGGTTTTCTCATATTGACTGAGGTGGGAGATATTAGGATTCTGGCTCTCCTAGATCTTGTATAGAACTTAATAGCACTTCATAGTGGTCAACTAGAGTCTAAGTGGTATACCTCAAACTCCCCAAGGCTTCATAAAATACGTAATCCAACCGTGTAGTATATCAGTTTAGTGATAAATAGGAATCACATTGATTGTAAACCCTTGCCTTATTTCTTTTACTGCTTAGCTGTTATATAATGTGGCAAGAGAAATCAATTGTTTAGTAAATGATAGTTTGACCTATTTCTTTATATACTTTTTGAGCCATGTATGTTGATGTGCCTATATGTATAACTTGCTTAATATGTTTAATATTATATAACATGTTGTAATCAATATTCGTTGTTGAGAGTTATATCCCTTGTTGGGACATGGGTCTCAACTCGTGGGTTACCTCATATTTGTAGGTGGTTGTTAGTGACATGGTCATGTTCGTGGAGCAGAAGAAGAGTGGCTTGGTGAGAAGTAGGATAAGAAGGTTGGTAGTAGTTAGTAGAGTCCTAGAGTCATCCATGTACTCTCGGGTCTTGACAAGGGATGTTTTGTAGATGATATGTACATCAATTTGAGTTTTTAGCGGTATGTCGATGTTTGTATATGGAATGTATATGTGGAACAATATTCTTTTGTATATAGGTTGTGCCAGATGCCATTGGACATACATGTAAATACCAGATATGGTATATGTACTTATGCATGAAGTTGGAACCGTATGCAAATTTTTTTGAACATGTTTATGATGTTTAACTAGTTTTAATTATTCCTCTTTTCTGTCTATGTGGTTAATTAGCAATTGATCATGTGTTTTTTTTTAGTAATCTCATGTAGCATGACAGTGTGTCACCGAGCTCTTCGGTAGCAATTTCACCAAGGCTTCTTATTTCTTCAATGGAGGTCACCTTGGATTGCCACCTGTTAGGAAGAGACCTAAGGATTTTGAAGTTGATGGTGCCTTGATCCATGGGTTGGCCCAAAGAAGCAAGACCATTTACAATTGTGTTGGGGTTTGAGTACATCTTAGTCACTCTCTCTTTCTTAGCCATCTTAAAGTTCTCAAGGAGACCTTTGAGCATGTAGACCTTTGGCTCCTTGACTTACTTGGTTTCATTATAGGTCATGCATAGTTTGTTGCATATCTCATAGGAGGTGTCCCAAAAAGAGATCGGGTTGAATTTGGAAGGAGTGAGGGATGCATAAATGATGCTTATGGCCTTTGCATTCAGCTGGGATTTCTTCAAGGTATCTTCATCCCAAGTAGCCACATCTCCTCCCGGCTCCTTGCAGGAAAGGATGGCCACTTTCCACATGCCATAGTTCATCCCTTGCAAGTAGAATTGCATCCTCCTCTTCCAATAGAGGAAGTTTGTGTCATCAAAGATTTGAGATCTCATGGAGAATTCACCCTCCAAGTTGAGAGAACCTAGAAGGTTTTTGCCCATCTTCTCGTTTCATGGGAGATCTTGATGTAGAAGACCATGGCTATGATATCACTTGTTCAATCAATCAACTCTAGAAGGGGGGATTGAATAGAGTTAAAAATACTTAAACCATAATGATTATACCTTCAAATTACATCAAGAGATAAGATTGCAAATATGGAATTTGATGTGCAACTAGACATACATATAAAGGATGAGAGAGATTGAATGAGATCAAGAATAAGTTATGTATAGTTGTTCCAAACTCTGGGATTTTGCAACCATTGCATACTTATATTCCATTATAGGACATATAATAAGACCTTCCTTTTTCATGGAAAGGATACCTAGCGTTCCTCTTTAAGGATCAAAAGGAGCCAATAAACCTTACAAAGTATTACCTATCCTTTGAGTAAGAGTCTTTAACCACTACAAGGGCTTACCTACTTTTGCAAGGAGATGGGCACCTTTACCAAGGAGCTTCCCTCTTACAAGAAGTCCTTCACCAAGGAGAAGCTTTCACCAAATTTGCTTTTGAGAAACGGATTGGGAAAGAGAAGATTGGGATTGGGAAAGGATAGATTGAGAGCTTCACAATGATTATAAGGAAATAGCTCTCTTACAAATAACCTATCTCATTCATATTGATGTTTTGATTATTAAGTAAGAGAGAGAAGGGGGATCTTAGTAGATAAAATAACTCAACCATAGCTAGGAGCATAAGAATCCAACTTGGGATGAATCCTAAGGGTCCCTATATATAGTTGAGGATGTCTACCTGCCATTACAAGCACTTGGGAACAAATTCTAGTCGTTTAGGGCATTGCAACTGATCTATTTTTGAGTTTTGCAACACTCTAATGGCTAGAAACACTTTTTCTACACACTCTATATTGTGTGGTCAGTCAAGTTTCAATAAAGCAACTTGGTCAAGTACTATGCGACAAAGCTAATTTAAAATGTTGATTGAGTTTATCCTGGATGAAACTTTGCCAATAGTTTAATTTTGGTTTGGGTGTGCAGGGATGTCAGTCAAGTTTATCCTACATAACTCGGCCAACCGTGGCAGTTCCCAAAATCCATCAAGGGTGTCAGTTGAGTTTATTAGAGATGAAACTTGGCCAACAAAACTCCCTATAATAAATTTTGGAAATTGTCATTAGAGTACTTAAACATTCATTTTAAATGCTCCCAATTTTTTCTCATCTTAATTACAGGTCATAGAAGCAATACAAATGTTTATAAAAATTATCCTAAGGGTTTTAGGGCATATTTGAGAAAAGTGCATTTGCATTAACTTTAGCTTGTATTTGGTCAAGCTAGGGATTCATCAATTGATCCTTTTCATGTACCGAATACCTAAAACCAATCTCAATAGACATATCAGATACATGTATGAGTGGAATAGTTAAGTCATCATCAAAATATGGACAATGTAAACTATTAGGACAACATGGTCTAAAGTAAATCGAGCAAATTATTCAAACCCAATTAACTATCCACAATTAAGCATTCGTTTAATCAATAATTAACCAAATTATGATCACATATGGTGCACATTGTTGACTATTTTTAAAATTGTCTTATTTGATATGTGAATCTTGGGATGTTACATCAAATGTAGGGAAGACCCAGAAGGTTTCGTCCTACACTATTACTCCTCATCACCATTTTAATACCACAACCCTCATCCAAAATCCATCCATCTATCCACAATCTGCTTCTACCATGAGTGTTTGAATCTAATGAAAATATAGAGGACAAACTATTGAATGAATTGGAGAAGGTTCAACAAGAGATTGAGTGTGAAAGAGGGGGTAAGTGAAGAGGAAAATAAAATTATTCAGGGGAAGGGATGAGTGAACGTTATGTGGAAGAAGATTTGGTCAAAAGTCACACGCACCTACCTATCACAAGTAAGAAACACGTTGTCCCTCTCTTGAACACCACCTCGTATTCCCTCCACCTTTTGCCCCTACCTTTCCATATACCCCCACTTGTGCTATTCGTGGTGTCCATAACACCTATAACAATGGAGGTCATACATGGGTGGAGGGTGTTATAAAACTTTTATTGTTGAACGCAGAGGGCAATTTCGACATTGAACCCAAGTCAAGGGCTTGAAACATATTTCCCAATCCCGCTACATGCGTGATTGAGGAGACCTCCTTTGACCGTCCTCACCGGCCACCGACCCATACCCACATGCCCAAACAAATAAGGAATCCATAGATCTTTTTCCAAGGTTTTGTGATTCATCTGAATTTCAAGCCCATTTTAGTTGGCTCACTCTGGCTGGCACGGACTTTGAGGACAAACAATGTCGCCTAATTTAAGTGAGTACCTATAGACCAAATTAAAAAATTTAAAGCTATCTATACCAAACAGTGGTTACAAGACACTTCAAAGCAATGGGATAGTTATAGATAATGCAGCAGTAGACTCTTAGGCTAGCATAAAGCAGACGCTACTTCTGTATCAAGCTATATAAACAAGCCTGCCGATTTAAACCGTCAATCCCGCTCATACCAATAATCGTACATATAAACTTGAAGCACTTCGACTTTCAGAACCTAAAATAAAATAAAATATTCAAATTTGATGAAGAAAGGAATCCGACACGGACGATCAAGGAAGGTAGCGCAGAAACGTTGTCAAAAGAAAACCAACTATACGTGATTGCATCACCGATAGTTGTCACAGGGTCGCAAGGATGGAGATAGAACTACCTCTATTTTAATGCCTCACGTAAGCCCAAGGCGGCCAGCTGCAGACCGGGGCTCGAAACCCATAATATCACAATTATCTTGACTTGAAAGGGGAAATTATATATCTAGGTTCGAAGTATACCACATGAATATCTCTACTTACTATTACAGTATTCCAACGATAAAATATTACATGCAAATATAACAAGTCTTAGTCATGACGATATATAAAAGTGGGTAGAATGCAAGAGATACATCAACTAGAATCTTCGAAAGAGAGAAGTTGTTGTTCCTCGAACTTAACCATGGTTTGTTCACTGTTTTGTTTCCAGACGAGTTAAGGGACCCAAGAGACCCAAATAGCTGCCCAGGGTCACATCGCTTGCCTTTGACCAGATGCCTTAAAAGAAGGAAACCGCTTTTACCTAAACTTGGAATTGTTTGAGGTTGGAACTCCAATGCCGTCAATGGAGTCCATGATCTAAAGTTAGTGACAGGAGGAAGAGCCGAGTGCCAAAAACAAACATCGGCTCTTATCCAAAAACCCCTGTCCTTGGTGAATTCAGGCTCCTCCCTGGAGCAGAATCCACATGAGAGTTGTGTATATAGTACAAGACACGGTAACTGTACCAACTAATAGGTGAGTTGCTAGCTAGACGAATAATTAATGTAGGTTAGATTATTATTATAATAAACCTGACGTCCTACATGCATGAGAGGGGTTAATCTACTTATGAGAAGTGTATGTTCATGAGGTGCCACATGGGAGACAAAAAGTCCAAGGAAGGGGACATTGACCAGGCCTATTTCTGACATCAGAACATGAGACTAGGGCATTGCCTTGCATTAGGGTTTTCACAAAAGGTTAAAAAAAAAAAAAAGGTCCCCCCTCCCCCAACTGGGGGAACTTTATTGTTTCACCCCTCAGGTTCCCTGCACTTGTTTCCCAGACGAGTCCTTCCTTGGACTGTAGGTTGGTTTGCTGAAACAGGTCGAGTTAGACAGTGCTTGGTGCTCATGCGAGATCCATGCATGTTTTGCATGCATGGGTGTACTAATGATACATGCATGCTTTGCTATGCGAAAGTAGAGTTGCCGACTGCCCGCCCACGTCGTAGCCTGGGCCGGGAACCTGCTACTTCAAGCTTAAGCCCATCCCCTAGGGCTAAACTAGAAGAATAAACAGAAGACAAGATGGTGCCGAATTGGCACGTCCACATGAAGTGCTGGCGTGCCTGAAAGGAGAAACCCAATCTCCTCCACTGTCCAGCCTTGATGCGGATGACCCTAGATGGCTAGACCCTCCCACTCCAATGGGGGACCTAAGTCTAGGAGAGAGGACGACCCTGGGCAAATGTTTGTGGTCTTTGGGTTAAAAGATCGACGTGCACTGCAGAGAGACGTGGACCATATGAGCGGAACCATGGTTAAGCCAAGGGCTGTTCGGGTGCAACGGACGGAGTGAAATGAGCGGACATGAGCCTGAACGAACGGGCCACCGGGCTGATCAGCGGCGAGGTGAGAGCCATCGTCATCCCTACAATACACAGTGTCATTGTTGATACGGGGAAGAAACATGGCACCAGAAGTAGTAACAGTATGAAAGCGCATGCAGTAGCAAATACACTGACCTGCCTGGTTTGGTGGGCTGGCGGGGGCGGCAAATGGAATGGCAGCAGCAGCACAGTACTGCGGTGGCCCTTGAGGGGCGAAGCCAGTCAACGCACCAGATGTGGTAACTGGATAGTGGAACATGCCGGGGTACTGTAACCCGTATCCCTGGCCTTGGGCGTAGGAGTCGCCCGCTGCACCTCCGGCAAGTCCCAACTGGTAGTATGGATAGAAGGCAGAGTTGGCACCAGCGACCAAGCCATGAGCACCTGCGTACATGGGATATTGCCCAGCTGCGGCTCCACCATATACATTGTAGTAGTTCTGCCAATTCAATCATAGCATTTGAGCTTAATATCAGCGTGGAGCTTTGTTATAAATTTTAAGCTTATTACCATTGTTCAAGACAATCGTAAGGATATAATTAACCAAGTAAAAAGATAAAAGTTTTACTGGTATTGCAGATTGAAAATAGATAAGCATTTATAGGAATACAGGAGAGAATAGTTGTTTGGGTTAGATATCCACTTGGTACTATCAATGTTGTTATTGCATAAGCCTGTTCGCAAGCATACGGCAAACGTGGGAGAAAAAGACAAGCCAGCCGTTTTTCATAATTATCGTACGTATTCGTGTTCTACGAGATGCTACCCAAACAATAGGTACGTAGCTGTAAAGCTACATGAAATCAAGGAGATCCAAAGCTCAACTCGTCATTATCTTATTTTACCCTTACCCTTTCTGATTCCAAATTTCAAAATGAGGAGGATGCAATTTGCTAGTAGATTACAGAACACCTAATACTCTTCTGTTAATAAACTATGGAATAAACATGAAACAAGAGTTTATATAATTAACGCAGAGAGCAGTGCGTACCGTGGGGTAAGCATAATCAGGTGAGTACTGAGAGTACCTGCAAAAGAGACAAAAACCATGAGCAAAGCAAGTATGAGACTGATCACGAGTCAAAACTGCAGGTAAGCTTCTAATGCTGTGCCAGCAGCCAGCCAGTGCACGCATCCACAGGCACACACATGAATGCATGTGTATGTGCCGTGCGACCCTGACCCCATTCATCACGCGGTGCAGCTGGTGGTGAAATTCATCCACAAATGGCATGCGTTATCCAGAGCAGTTGCATGCGGTTTGGCTTTCGCCAGGCAAAGATGAACCTGGAGCCGTACAGGAAAAGGATAGGAGGTTTCAAGGCCGTCTGCAGTCTGGGTACGCACCTCAGATTTCATTATAATGTGTGTACTGTACAGTGGGTCAAAATATCAAAAGGTGCTTACAATGCCACTAAAAATTAAACATGTCAGCCACGCTAATAGTACTCGTCTCGATAAAGGATGTGGAATCTAGGGAGGAGACAGACGGTTCAACGAGGAAATGATGGCGCAAACTAATGAACCCCCCTTGCTAGCTAGCTTTTGGCTGTTATCTTTACCGTCCCTTGAGGAATGCGATTCAATGCAACCACGATCATGCTGTTTGCAAATTGGATCGATAGTAGTTCAACCAGCGGGAGTGCACTGCCCATTTAAAAAATGGAAGGATTGGCAAATGGCATGGAGGAGAAAAGCAGGTATTGGCATGTGAGGTAAGGCAAAAGACAACAGGCCACAGTGCTTTGGGGATGTGTGGTCAAACAGTCAAAAGCGGTCGATCTGCACAACTCGTAATAATGCAAGCTAGCTGCAAGCTTTCAAGTGGGAATTGGGTGCATGTCCATGGGCAATGCTGTAACTTGGATGGCACCTTTGCCATGTGTGTGGTGCTTGCTAACAGTACTATCCACTCCAGTGTCCTAGGCATGAGGATGAAAGAGAGGGAGGAGGGTGTTGAAGAAGGGTAGTGAGTGGTGATGACCACTCACTGTGGAATTGTAGAGAATAAAGGAATGGGAGCGAGATCTACTGTCATGATGAACTGCCAGCATATGCTAAAGCAATAAGCAATTAAGCCGGTATTACACAGTATAATGAGCAATGAGATGGCATCGCCAAGAGAACTTGCAAGAGATAGCAATCTCACCCGTACACATTATAAGGAATCCCTTGCTGAATGGCATAATGCGGGAAGGTGGCTGCAGCAGTAGCAGGAGAGAAAGCGGCTCCCAGCCCAACATGGAGCCCTCCCGCTGCTGGGAAAGACTTGACGACCTTGAAGCCCTTGCCACCTGCAGCATACGAGACAAGAAAGGTTTAAAAACTTTGGCGCCCACAAAAAAGAAGAAAGGTTCAACACACATCTTAGCAAGCTATATTATCAAGTTAGTTGTGGATCACGCTTGTCTTCCGTTGATCAACAACAGCTTAGGCCTCTAACGGAAAAAACAAGTCTGGGCTGACCGAGTCAACTTGCAGAGAATATTAGAATTACAAAACAGATCACAAGCCCGCGCCATATTCAATCTGCCGATAGATGAAGTGCGTGCTTGTTGATGTTGCACGCGAGGGCTAGCTGTTACCTATCTGCTAATATATTAGATGCGTAACCCGGTAGAGATCAGCGGCGTCAGAAATGCAAGGCAAGTATCCACTTGTTGCCATTGACGAGATGTGGACGTGGATATTTAGGAACCCCGGGTCTAAAAACGTGAAATCTTGAAGCAATCTAGCTGTCAATGTCTTCTATAAACGTTCACTAATGGATGTGAAAGGAGAAAACGTACGCGAGGAGACGCAGCAACGACCCGGATGTAAACATGTTTTCTTGCGATTGTAGCATAGCATAATACATGAGACAACACGAAACGGTCATGTGGTATTAATCCCGTCCGCAATTCTGTAAGAACATCCACTCCTGATATGCTCACAAGGTAGGTGGATCATACGGTACAATCAATCATGAGCATCTTATCCAGTACACGTCTAAATAGTAAGATGTAGCTAGCTAGAGGTAGTCACCAAACAATCTACATGGTATATCCTCCTTAGCAAGCTAAGTGTAGAGCATGAACATACCTTGATTCGGAGTGGACGGTTTGGATTTCTGAACCCCGAGGTAGGCGAGATTGCAGTTGGCCCTCCTGCCATCAATGACCGGCGCCGGATCCACGCAAGCGCGCATCGCCGCGTCGGGCTCACGGAAGGTGACCTGCAAGAACGACAACGTTTGACGCGGATCGTTAAAAGTAAAATTACCACTTCGTGATCATAGGAAATGAAACGGATGATACCAAAATAAAAATACGAGAATGTGGAAGGTCGCCTGTCTAAGCAAGATTTAGGAAAGTGAAAAAAGTCCTCCAGCGCGCAAACCAGAAAAAGTAGTAGGCAGAAATAGTAGCGCGTCGGGATGGATGGAGTGGGGAGAAATAGACTAACCTACCTAGATTTGGTATAAGACATCAAATTATGAACTCATAAACATAAATCAAATTCTGAAATAAAAAGGAAATCTTACGAATCCGTAGCCCTTGGATCTGCCCGTTGCCTTGTCGGTGATGACAACCGCTTCCAGGATCTCCCCAAACTGCTCGAAGTACTTGCTCATGGTGTCCTTCTGCGTCTCCCACGCCAGCCCGCCGACGAACACCTTGGTGAAGGTCGTGTCACCGAACTGCCCCGCGGCCATGTTTTCTTCTGTAGCCTGGTTCAGCAAATCGGAGAAGACTCTTTGGATCGGAGGGCAGGCGCGCTTGCAGTCAGGAACTAGTCTGTTATCTCTACCTAGAACGAATTTGCCCTGAGATCCTTTTCCGGGCACGATCTCCTCCGACAACTTCTGCTGCTGCAAGCTTAGCACCGGGCGCGCCCTCTGATCTCGACCTTCGCCTTTACCTTTCGTTTTCTGGTGGCGGTTGAAAGGGGGTTGTGGTGTGAGGATGAAGCTTATATCTCTGGCGGGAGGGGAAGCGGACAGCGAGGAGTGAGGAGGAGATCCAGCGGAGACAGGGTGTCACCCGACCGGCTCGCAGTTGGGGATTGGTAATTAGGGTTTGGGGGTGGAGAGACAAGAGAGGGGAAAGAGAGATAGAAATGAGTATATAACGCGGGGAAGGGAGATGGAGAGAGGAAAAGCAAAATAAAAGGTAGGCGCAGGAGAGAGAAAGGATGGGGAGATAGAGGGGGGCAAGGAAAGGAAGAGAGAAAGAGAGAGGGTGCTGCCTCCCGATGTAAGAAAGATGATGGATCCAGTGGGGGGTCTTGGGTCTTCTTTTGCTTTTCTGCTCCTGCCTCGGGCCCTACCACGGCGTGGTCGGGCAGTTTGTTATTTGTGTGGAGGGAAACAACAGTCTGTCAGTCTGTCCATTTCTACCCTTGGTCCTGCCTTTCTTCTCCGGTCAGTAACTGCGGGTGATTTGCACCAAACCCCCGGTGGTAGAAACTTGGAGAACGCAACGGTGCGCCGAAGGTTGGCGCGAAAAACGGGTACTGGGAGCGCTTTTCTCTTGGCGCTCGCGCGTGACAGTTTCATTGGCAGAGAACGGGGCGACTTTATCATAATTTTTTTCCCTCCTGACCCTGGGATTCGTACGAAAATATACAACCGCAAACAAGGACAAACTGTGTGCCTGGCCCATGAAAAATTTATGTCTATACCCCTCTCACTGTGAAAAGCTCGTCAATGGTTTGCCAAGCACGGCTGCGCCTCGTTTGGTGGGCGTGAGTTTCAAAACTAAACTGCCCTCATGCACATTCCACCATGTTTTGGAATGGTTTCTCATTTTGGGACTTTAAATGAAACAAAAGTAAATTTTCACCACAAAACAAGGGGCAACTGAATAAAATAACGTATTGTATTTGTTACGTTTCTTGTTTTGTCTGAAAAGGACGCAACGAGTTTTATTTTGTGTCCCAAAACTGTGTCCATATAGTATATTCTTTTTTTTTTAAGGGAAATTGAATTTCATTATTTGATCATGTTGTAAAAAGCATGTGCAACCGTTATTAATATATTACATGAAAACTACATGTGTAAACCCTACATGTGGTAAATGATACACACGTATTGAATCTCCGAAGAAATAATGTAGTCTTTGCTAAGGAATCTGCACTCAAAGATAATCTTCACTAACTCAGTTGTGGAGGTTGAGATGTCAGCTATTTATATGGACTTATCCTTTACTAAGGATAGGAAACGGCAAGAGAGTAGTGATAGAATTTGATAGTGAATTTGTTGTTATCTTGATCAACAAAAATGATAACAATAATCTCGTTTTACCTCGTGGTTATGCTCAATACAACAGTTGTTGACAACACATTGGGAAGTGGTCTAGAGATAAAAATGTCGTTGTCATTTCCACCACAACCCTAAAGGTCCTAATTTTTACGTAAGTTAGGGTCCTAGTCGCCTCCTGACCTCCCACATTGGAGATCATTCACGAGCCATTAGGACTCATGTGTAAGAAGATTAGAGGATGATGAGAAAATATATATTAGGAGCAAGATCTAATATTTCTTATGATCAGATAAATTGGTATATGAAAGCAAATCACATGAACAATTAAGCGAATGTGAATAGCTATAAGCAGTTAGAGAAGCTAAGAGAATCAGTTAAAAAGTAGTGGTTCGAATCATGCCTTGATCATCGTTTCTACAGCTTAACAACATTCTGAAGTAGGGGATGTTAGAAGCAGGATTCTCTAATCATAAGTAGTGAAAAAAGTAAAATGGGATAGTCAATCATCTAGATTCAAGAGGTTCTAAAGGGCCCAAAATATGGTGGATATGGATGGTATTTATAGGTATTTTATATTGTTTCAGACTCTATATAGAATCTTCTGGAGTTGATGACACATCTTGGTCATGTGCCACACATGGGTGGCAAGCGGATCGAGGAAATCCTCCACATGTCACCAGTGGATTGCTCTGATTTGTCGAATGCCCCGGGTGAGATTGATCAGGTGTCTTGGTTTTCTAGTTGTTCAGGAATCTTCTAGATAAAATTGGATAGTTTTGTGATTTTCGAATAAAAGTGAATTAAGTAATGTAGGAAGGAGAATTCATGATTATACTTCACTATTATCAAAGGAAAATTTAGTTTTGGACAACTGGATATATGTGGGAAATAGAAAATATTTTATCCAGAATAGTTTGACGGAGAAATTTATAAATACATCTCATAACAAAGCATAATTGATGGGAAAATTATACTTGAGTTTGGAATGAAATATCTATTATGAAAGCCCCGAACTGTGATAAACTATGTGAAATAAAATGGATTAAATGTGTGAGAATTATGAAAAATAGCAAAAAATAAGATAATTGTGGGTAATGCAGAAAAGGTAGAATGGAGTCCATTGATATCACAGGAATTAGAATTAATCATGCATTTTTATGAGTGAGAAAAAATGGGGTGTCAACAATACTACTCACACTAGTACTTTGAATATAAATAGATTCATGTGACTTGTCTGGTTTGTAATCTTTTTGGGCATAACAAATGCAGGAATGTGGTAATAAGATTGTCAAGCAAGTGTGGAAGGAGAAGAAAATTGAACATAAGGTACATGATTTTATGATAGAGAAAGAAGCAAATAGCATTAACAATTCCTCTAAAGAGATGAAAGGTTGAGATTCTAAGAGAGAAGAAGTCAATGGTTCTTGTGAACAATTTGAAGACAATAGTGCTACGGATGGCAGTGGAGATTCTAGTTGAGAAGCAAATATGTTTACTATGTCAACAAGCAATGTTGGTCCTATTTCCTCTATAATTGATATAATCACCCCTTACATTTCTATGAGTGTGATTTGATTAAAAAGGACTAGCCAAATGTCTGATGATTAGAATTTCCATAACATGAGGAAGACTGAAAAGGTAAATATACAAGTAGAAATTTAGGAGAATGTTAAAGTTTGACTACTACTCTTGAACATGATCAATAATCTAGAGAATAAATTTGTAAAGGAAAATACTATTGAAGCCTGCAAAGCACTGGGTAGGAAAAAAGTTAAGTGGATAGATCCTTTAAAGTAATCAACAGGAACGTTATAGGGCTTAACCCCAAAGCATCTATGATTAAAGAGGAGATAGGAGGATTGGGCATCATTTGATCATTTTGAATGAAACTAAAGTAAGTCAGAATAAAGTTCATAAATACTTATTAGATAATTTTCTTATTACAGTTGGATTTCGAATCATAGTTCACACATTCTTGGAAGAATTATTATGTGGAAAGTTTGTGTATGCATTCTTATTGTGATTCTAGAGTTATATTCATGCAGAGGTTAGTTTTGATGACAAAAATGTGTTTATTACTAGGGTTTATGTTCACAATCATGATACTATTAGAGTCAAACTTTGGCGGGACTTAGAAAAATCCATCAAAATCATATTTGTCCTTGGATTGTTCTTGATGATTTTAATGTGGTAGGAAATAAAATGAAAAATGGGAGAGGGTCCTCCTACCAGGAAGTTTGTGGAAGATCTCAATAGTTATGTTCTCAGTCATCGCTTCGACCTATCCTTAAGTGAGTCTCAATATTCTTGGGATAACAATTGTGACAAAGTGAGTTTTTATAGTATTTTCTCTCTCTTAAAAGTTTATTATCAAATTTGTTGACCAAATTACCCTCATATACTTCTCTCACTTAATTGGACAAATATGTGTCACAAATTGCAAAAATATGCGAACCCTAGTATGCTTTTATGATAAAATACATATGTATATAGTAAATAAACACATCAAATTTTCGAATCTGGATCTCAAATTGATATCATAGTATCATAGTTACCTTATTAAGCTACCTCTAAAATTTTAGTACAATTGTACCACCCAATTAGGAGATATAACCATTTAAAATTAGGTGTATACTTGCTTTATTCTCAAACTTTAGAACCTAAATTTCGATTTAGTAGGCTTTTTATGGTCACGCGGCCCATTGAGCAACTGGGCGCGGACCACTTAGCTAATTTTGAACCCCGGCCGTCCGATCTGTGGCAAGCGGACTCCCACCCTGATCCAAGGGTCAGGGACCCGTCTTCAACCTCCCGCAAAGGGCGGGGAGGGGAGAGAGGTCCCTAGGCGGGTTGTTTCGCCACCCTTCCACCTTATCTCAACTTTTCGCCCGACGAGCTGACCTCGTCTTGTGTTTTCGTGGCCAACCACCCCAACAAACACCATATTCCGTGCACCCATGTGCCATCTCAAACCCCTGAGCCTCGGACCTTCTCACTCCGGCGGCGTCTATGAAGCCCAGGACCCCAACCAACCCTAAACCTACCCCGATAGCCTATAAAACCACCCCTTCGACGTCGCCCCTCCTTCCTTTGCCTTAACTCTAATTTTTCCGACCCTCGTTGCCACCCGAGATCCCTACTCGAGCTCCAGAGCCTAGCGGCACCGCCACACTGCCGTTGGGGCCGATCTCCCCCGCCTCGCTCTCTTCCTCCACACCCTTGCCTCACCTGGTATTGCGAGGTCACAAGGACCTTGGGCGGCATCTTTTCCGCCGTCGTGGGAGCCTGCTGCCCCATTTCCGACTCGGCTCCGGTAAGCTCCGCCGCCGCATCCTTGCGATCTGGAGTTTGCTCGCGTGAGGGAGCACTGATCAATCAGGACCCAGGGTGCCAGGTGGACCGCTAGTCGATCGCCACATCAGCCAAGTCGCGGGCCAGCAAAGACTAGGGGGAGCCAACGCGCACAGACACCCCAATCAGAGAACGCCACGTCGGCGATCCGGGGTTTGAGCTCGTGAGGCCTTGGATCTACCTGAGCCATCGATCCAGTCGGATTCGGCAGTAGATCAAGGTAAATATATATTTTCTTTTATTTTGCTTTATCTAAGAAACTGATTTTCTTAGGAAAATCCTAGAAAAAATGCTAGGATTATCAGAAAATAGCGAACCAATATACCATTTTGATCAGAAAATTATTCTCTATCCAAATAAAATGCTACCAGGACCTAGATCTGTTTGCTTTTCCAAAAGTAGTTGCTTATAGCCTTAATGACCCCTTAATTATAATTAATTTTGATAATAGTTTTCCTTGATGATATCTGACCTTCTAAGGTGTAATTAACCCTAGATAGAACTCTGTTCCTAAATAACTCGAAATCATATTCTAAGATGGAAAATGATCAAAGGAATAGGAGAAACCCTAGATCTAGTTTCTCTTTCTACACGGAATTAAAGATATATCTTTATAACAAAATTAATATCATTAGATGATAATTAGTGGTTATGTTTGGTCGGAATCTTTAAAACGAACCCTGATGTTATGAATGGTTAATATGTTGAGGGTTACCCACCCTTTTTCTCCAACCATCTTAGAAACCCTAATTTTTGGAAATCTTCTAATTGATCAATTAAATATTATCTTTAATCCAAATAGTTTATGATGGATCAGACCTGATAATATTTGTGAACTCAATTAGGATATGGGAAATCCCTGATCTGAATTAAGATAACATAAAAGAAATAACAACTAAGAACATATCTTAGTCCTGGTCACATGGACCAATAGTAATGTTGTACCCTTGCTTTCTTTGCAGGGTGACTAAATTCCTGATTGATTCTAAATCTTTGGGCATTTGATTGAACAAGTAGGTACGTGGTCTTATAAGTATAAGACTAGTTTTCTGGTTGCTTATGCTATATAATATCTTGAATTTTCGTATTTGGATATGATTGTTGGTTGAACTAGTATGAGTTATACTTTGCCAAATTTAAGAGAAACATAAATGATTATGATGGGTTATAGCTACTAGAGCACATAGCCTGGTGTGGATGTATGTTGCCTAACATGGATGTATGATTCCTTGGCCCATGTTAGATGTATGATAAAATTCTATTGCCCACACTAGATGTAAGACAAGTGCAATATGTGTAGTACAACTGCATCAAAATGAATATAATGAAAGGGTGTTTACTTGATTTTCACCTTAAGAAATGGTTTTATCTCCCTTTCCTTCTTTTTCAAATATTTTCCTTTATGCAACCTTATTAAATGTAACTTTTACCACGTACCAGCCCTGCTGATGTTTTGTTACTCGTATTTTCTAGGTGCAAGGAACAATTGACAACAAAATGAATTGCATGCTCAAAGTACCTGAAGGCATAAAATAATGAACATGGAGGATGTATTAGATAGATCTTTTCCTCTTATCTCATTTCTTGCTAGATGTTAGTTTATTTCTTTCCTTAGTGATCTTGAGGATGATTGAAATCCTATGTAATAAAGTTAACTTTCTCTAGAACAATATTTTCTCTCCATATGTAATGACTTTATTATCTTTATGAATGAATGTTTGTGTGGCATTATACGATGATGTGGACTAGATCTTGGCTTAATCTCTGTTTTAGTTGACTACCTTAATCTCTTATATTTTCCCTTTTGACATCTATATATATGAGTGCATGCCTATCTATGAATGTCACTATGGAAAGTATATAGAAATTGGGGGACGTCACAACAACCAATGTGAAGATAACTTTGGTGGCTCTCGTGTCGATAGAGTTTTATACAACTATGATTTCATGAGAATGTTTTATGAGTCATAAGGTTTCCTATTGTCTAACATTATAAGTGACTACAATATTGTTAGACTCAATATTGGATAGAAAAAGAAGGTCAACACTCCTTTCCAATTCATAAAATCATGGACTGATAAAGATGATTTTCCTAAGATCATCAAGGGTAAGTGGGATACCAATTTCGATGGCCATCCTATGTTCAGAGTACATGCTAAACTGAAGAATCATAAAGGTTGCCCTGTGCTTGGAAACAAAACTATGGTGGTTATTTTTGCTAACAATGCAAGATGCCTTGAGGGAAATACTCTTAACATTCAAGCTAAGTTGGATGATAACTCTTATGATCAAAGTCTACAATAAGATGCTAATATTAGCACATAAGAGCCTCAAAATGCACTCATCATCATCATCATCATCTAAGCCTCGGTCCCAACAATCTTGGGTTCGACTACATGGATCCTTTGTTCACATTCAGCTCTATCATGGGCCATATTCTGATTGAGATGTAGAGATTCAAAATATCTCTTTATAATCTCATCCCATGTTAATTTAGGTATTCCTCTTCTTCTATTTATTGTGCTTGACTCAATAGCATTACTTTGTATAGGTGCATTATTTGGTCTACGTTGCACAAGTCCATACCATCTGAGTCAGCCCTCGCGCAACTTGTCCTTGATGCTCGCCACCCCCACTTTATTCCTAATATAGTCATTTCTCAAGTGATCTTTTCTTGTCTTCCCACACATCCATCTCAACATATGCATTTTAGCCACGTTCATCTTGTTGAGACCTTATTTCTTCACCTCCCAACATTCACTCCCGTAGAGCATGGCTGGCCATATAGCTTTTCTATAAAACTTACTTTTTAATCTAAGAGGGTTCCAAATCAGATAATACTCCAGTTGCACTCCTCCATTTCAACCATCATGTAGTGATCCTGTCACAAACATAATTTTAGACATCCCCATCTATTTTAACAATAGAACCCAAGTAATAAATTTATCAGATTTTGGTATATCTACTCCGTCCAACTTGGCTCCATCATTGACACTGTGAGATTGGCTAAAATTTCAATGCATATACTCAGTTTTTCTCCTACTAATCATCAATCTATTTGTTTCCAATGCCTTTCTCCAATGTTCAACTTTACCATTCAGTCCATCTTTAGTTTCTTCAATCAAAACAATATCATAATCAAATAACGTAACCAAGGAATATCATCCTGGACATTCTTTGTCAGCTCATCCATAACAAGAACGAACAGATATGGGTTGAGTGTGGATCCTTGGTGTACCCCAACTATGATAGGAAAAGTTGGTGTCTCTCCTCCAGGAGTCTTCACACTTGTAGTAGAGATAGCATACATGTCCTTCATCAAGTCAAACTATTGGATTGGCACACCTTTTTTCTTCAAAATCATCCATAATACTTCTCTAGGTACTCAATCATAAGCCTTTTCCAAATCAATAAACATCGTATGAAAATCTCTTTTTCTTTCTCTATACTTCTCCATACACCTCCTTATCAGAAAAATAGCATCTGTTGTTGATCTTCCAGGCATTAAACCAAATTGGTTGTTTGATATCTGTGTTATAGATCTTAGCCTCTGCTCAATAATCCTCTCCCAAAGCTTCATTGTGTGACTCAACAACTTGATGCCTCTGTAGTTTGTGCAACTTTGAACATCGCCTTTGTTCTTGTAGATGGGGACTATAATACTATTTCCCCACTCATCTGACATCTTCTTGGTCTTCATGATCTTATTAAAGAGCTTTGTAACCGCATAACTCTTTCATCCCTCATACTCTTTCATACATCAATGGGAATATCATCGAGTCTGCATGCCTTTCTCATTTTCATCTTCTTCAAAGCATTATTGACCTCAAATGGTGAAATTCATTATGTGTAAATGATATCTCTTATATTCATGTCACACAAGTCTCTAACATTATTTCCAATATCTCCATTGAAAAGCTTATGGAAGTAATTTATCCACTAGTTCTTGATGTCATTATCCTTCCCCAACACCCTGCCATCTTCATGCTTGATGCATTTTACTTGACTCAAGTCTCTTCCTTTCCTTTTTCTCATACGAGCCATTTTATATATATCTTTTTCCCCTTCTCTTGTGTCCAACTTCTTATAAATATCATTAAAGTATCTACACCTTACCTCTTGAACAACCTTTTTAGCTTCTTTCTTTTCTTGCTTGTATCTTTGGATCATTGCATCATCTCAAGATTTGGGCAAGATCCTATAGATCTCCCTTTTTAGTTTAATAGACTTTTGTACTTCATCATTTCTATGGATGCCTGCAGCCTTTGGACTCCCCCAAAACCTCTTTGGAATATTTTTATGCAGGAGCTCATGTTATGCCACATAGTGTTAACATCAGATTCCAAGTTCCAAGTTCCCTCCTTGATGATGAGTTTATCATGAAAAGTCAATTTCTTTTCTCCTTTAAGATTCTACAGCTTGATCCTGCTATCTTGTTTTCTGTTATGCTTGCCTTTATTGATATTCACGTTAATATTCAAAACCACCAACCTATGTTGGGTCATGAGTTCTTTTCCAGGAATCACTTTACAATCTTTGAATATATTACTATCCACACTCATCGTAAGGAGGTAATCAATTTGTGTACAATTATGCCCACTCTTGAAAGTAATCGTATGATTTTCTCTTTTCTTGAAATGGATGTTTCCCAAAATCATATCATATATAGCTACAAAATCTAATATCCTCTCTCCTTTTCTATTTCTGTTGTCATATCCAAAACCACCATGAACTCTCTCATATCCAGCATTGCTACTCCCCACATGGCCATTTAATTCACTCACAATAATAATCTTCTTCTCTATCGGTATGGCTTACATCAATTCATCCATGTCATCCCAAAAATCCTTCTGAGCATCCTTGATAAGGCCAACTTGGGGGGCATAAGAGCTAATAATATTAAAATAATTTCCCCAAGAACATCCTTGATAGCTATGATTCTATTGCCCATCCTTGTAATCTTTGCAACATCATCCTTCAACATCTTATCAACAATAATACCTACGTCATTTCTATATTTATTAGTACCTATGTACCAGATTTTGTATCTTGTGTTACCAATCTCTCTACAACGTTCCCCTGTCCACTTAGTTTCCTGCAAGCAAGCTATATTGACTTTTCTTCTCATCATCGTATCCACTATCTTTAAATATTTCCCATTCAAAGAGCCAATATTCCAAGATCCAACCCTAATCCTTTTTTGTTGAACTTGCTTCTTTACCTTCCTTCACTGAGAATGTTGCCCTTTCATATTTTCACTACATATGGGCAATGATGCGGAAGGACTAGCTTCTTTATCCACACTTGTCTAAGATGTGGAAACCCTTGCAAATTTTCCACTACATTTAGGTGATGATGCAGCAGAACTAGCTTCTTTACCCACACCCATCCAAGATGTGGAAACTCTTGTCTGTCTTCAACACAACTAAGCATCGTTGTGTCGAAACTCCTTACATATTTATCACTGCACCTGGGTGTTGATGCAGTACGTCTCTAGGTAAGGACTCTCCAATGAATTTTTTATAAGGATCCATGTCATAGAAAGAGTGGAAAAGTTTTTATGGTTGGTTGTCAACCTACCACCAACCCTCCTCCTTTACCCGGGCTTGGGACCGGCTACATTTGCACAAAATATATGAAAACATAGCCTCAAAATGCACTGATGATAGAAAATATATTCTAAAAGAAAGTGGGTGATGCTAACATGAAGTTTTTATATTCTTATTTAAATTTAGAAAATATATGAACCACATCACATAAATTGACATTAATGAAATTTTGTTTACGGATCCTTATTTGAATAAATATCATGTTGTTAAGTACTAGAGAGAATTGTTTAATAATGGTCATATCATATGCATTGGAGGTTTAAATATTATTCATTTTATAAAATTAGATGAAGTTCAAAAGATGATCTCAATACCCAAAAGTTCCCTGGTCCTGAGGGTTTTGATGGTAAATTCTTTAAA
Source organism: Alisma plantago-aquatica (assembly GCA_963693085.1). Taxonomy (NCBI): domain Eukaryota; kingdom Viridiplantae; phylum Streptophyta; class Magnoliopsida; order Alismatales; family Alismataceae; genus Alisma; species Alisma plantago-aquatica. The sequence goes on along the minus strand of OY856412.1, from coordinate 608,424,188 downwards.
ACCTATTGTGATATTACCAATTTTGATACTATGGAGGTCGTTCCTTTTTTCTTCAAAGTAGGAAGACTCCTAAGGGAAGAAAATATGTGTGACACACCGATCACAGCAAAGCGAGATTACTCAAACCAAAGTGAAAAATTAACACAAAACATCCAGATTACTAGAAAATATGATAAATTAAAATTGAACACTTGCATACTCACAAGCAGAAACATATTACATCCAAGTCCACAAACTGTGTCACCTACATCACACATCATACCATAAAGTATTTACATCACTATATAGTGGCCATGTTGCCACAAAACCGTCACAAAAGTAACTTGTTCATATAAATACAAGCCACATTCATACAACCATGGCATACTTCTAAAACCTCGTATCGGTGTACAATATTAATAAAACACCCCCAAGGACCTAAGAGTACAGGGACGACACATAAGACTCTACTACAAAATACTAGCAGCATATTCAACCTTCAACAACTACTGCTCTCCTTGTTACTCTTCCTCAACTGTACGATCTCTATCACATCGTGCATGACCACCTAAAATATGTGAAAACCCACAAGGTGAGAGTAACATCCCAACAACAGATATAACTTTCCTCCTACAACTATTATTAGCACAGATGGATTATATAGCAGGTAGGTAATACTATTAATAGAATGACTAGATTCAGCTAAATGAATAACTAAAACTGATAACACAATTTGGGAAGATTAAGTAGCTATAGTTGATCAATAGAACACCATATACTTTTAAAAGGAATATGATGAACATGTATAAAAGATAACAACTAAGCAGTATAAGAAATAAGGCAAGGGGTCATCCAATGTAAATCGTGTTTAACTCTAAGCAAATTACTACACCTTAGTCATAATCATCTCTTATAGTGTTGGTGGTGATTGTGGTTCTTAAACCTGAAGTCACTACACTCCTCACATGTTGTTTGGTGTATTTTGACATCATCCATCGTGATCCTAAATAAGTGATTCCATAAAGGTGATGATCATGTGCATTGTGACACATGGGGATGATTGTGAGTGATGTAGATGGGATTTATTCCTCCTATGGGATTTCTGGATGACAAAGAGTTGAATGGTCAATGCGAGAGGGTGAGGAATGAGAGGCACGTGATAGATAGTGCCTCCACTATTTGCATCCTTCCAAGAACAGACGCCCAACACTCTAGTAGGCACAAGAAAGGAGGATAAGAGGGCGCATTAGTCATATGGTTTATCTCCCTTCTGAGGTTTAGTTTGACTTTTTCTAACCAAACTCATGATTAGTTTGATGTGGTATTTCTTCCACCCAAGGCAAGGCACACATCTGATAAGTGTCTTGCCCAACTTTGGCCCTTGTGTGCACATTTGTCAGGTTTAGGCAGAGCTTGGACTCAGATTTGCATATCCGGTGATGCATTTGTAATATATGGGGACCAAGGTATGAGACTGCCTAGGGTTGAGAGCATGGTGACACCATCAAATAAGATAATTTGAAATGAGTCATGCATAGTTTGTATGTTCATCCCGATCGATGGCCGGCCTTCCCATATAGGGAATTTGATATATGAATCCGAAATAAATGACCAGTAATCATGAGATATATATGATAGTTTTTCCTTAATTCAATTGGTGACGTCTTCTAGTAAGAGTCTCTCATGGTTGGTTGGATATGTTGAGCAATGAATTTGACTTTTTCCCTTTCTGTATCATGCTTTCTCTCAATCTATGATGGCTTTTAGTGCCTTACGATTAGATTTTGGTGTTTATGGTTATGCTCACAGTCTGTATAATCACATATCCGCATTTGTTTTCATTGATCACATATCCACAATAATTGAATACATTGTGCTTCTCTTGTTTGCTTTACAATATTCACAAAGTAAAAAGTGAATAGCCAAAAAGAAAAGGATTGGTGGAATGATTAAATGACACCCTTTTTCCGAAGTGCATCCATCCCCAACCCCCACCCCCTTCTCATTCTCTCTCTAAGCTACAGCTTTGAGCCCCACCCTCTCTTATACCCTTTTCTTGTTCTCTCTCTAATCCAGATCTAGAGCTTTGAGCCCGTCTCTCTCTCACTAAGCTAGCGCTTTGAGCCATTATACGGGTGAGATGATGGTAGTTCTCTGTGATTACAGAAAAGTGTGGTACAAGTAACTGTCATCATCGTAACAAAGGATGTGTAGTTTTTTATCGAAAAGGAAAGATGGAGAGAAAGATAATCCTTCTCCCCCTCTAACAAAGTGACAACAATGTTGTGATTATCAGAAAGGTAGGATGGGGACTGAGTCCATGACTACCTAACCTCTTCTTAATCCTAGATTAGTCAAACAGACTCTGATACGAGAGAATTAAGAGAGAGGAGGGGGATAGGAAAAAGAAAAGAAAAGAGGTGGAGTGGTAGACATGATGACTAAACAAATTATTCAACAATAGAGCAATAGAGCTTGTTCATCCATCTCAGGCTTTTTGTTCCCACATGACGATGGGGATATAATTGATAGAATACGAACTTTTTTTCCTTTGTTTTAATTTGTTGGACTAGGTAAAGAAATGGAAAGAATCAAACCTACTTTAACCCTTGACAAGTAGGTCCAATTAGCAAACCAAAGAAACTAAGTAAGAAAGGGAAAATTAAGGTAAGACGATCAAGAAAGAGTTCACAAACTAATGACTAAACTAACAAAGCAATCCTAACTAACAAACTAGAGATGACAACTAGCTTAACTGGGTAAAAGAGACACTACACTAGAAATATAGGTAAAAGATCAAGAAAAAGACCAAACTGGCAATTAACTAGCTAAAGCAAGCACAAGTAACTATAAGAAAACACTAGCTACTCTTGTAGGGTATAGCTACCAAGAACAGGAGAAGCAACTAATAAATAAGTAAAGAAACTCAACAAGAGAGAAATTAGGGTTTCAAGCAACTAATAAAGGTATGGGATGTTTGGGGTAATGTGGTTGTCACCTCAGTCGGGGGTCATAACATGTAAGCATCACCCACTCATTTAGATTATCAAACCAAATAATAAAGTTAGATGATACAAAATTTCCCTAAACTAGTAATTGGCCATGGATGGAATAGGGTATGTATAGGGGAACTAGTCAATATCACCCCTATCTGTAACATACTCGATTCCAGACACATAGGCTAATTTCCTATTCTTCTAGGCCCCTAATTGATTAGGTGGATATCCAAAATCCCTTGTCCCTTTTCTTTACTTGGCTACCTTTCAATGTCTATATTTCATTGTAATAGCGTAGACCAAACCATATTAGGATCTGATAACCCTAATTGACTCTTTCGAATCACATGAACATGAAATCTTTGTATGTGATAACCCCAATACTTGAAGGATGTGAATTTGTAGATACTAGTATTAAACTATAGCCTCAACCATTATTTAACATCCTAGAATAATTGTAGAATATTAGAGTGAGGAAAAGTGGAAGTCTTCACCATAATTGATCATTAGTCTATGATCATTACATTAAGTGAATGATTAATGCACAATGGTAAAATTATAGCTAAAGAGACCTCAAAGCCCAAATATAAGCCCAAAATCGAGTTCCCCATATCTTAATTAGTTAACCCTCAAATTTGGGGTCATTTGGATATCAAATGCACCCTCAAATAGATCCTAATAAATTATGTATACACTTAACATAAAGTTGATCGATTATATTTCATTTCATTTGTCACTGTCTGACTCTAGTCCTTGGGCCGCTTCTGTTCCTGTGTGCGGCCCAGTCTGGGTAGCGTGACTCAGTCGTCCCCTACCTCCATCTTCTGTGTGGTTCATAAGGCAGCAGGGCACGCCTATCACCTGATCACCCAATGATCATACCAGCTGCCGATTCATCGTGCTTTCTTTGCCAACATAATCCTCTCGCTACCTCGAGTTCAGCAAGCCCAAATACACTACTTGCAGTGCCCTAAAATCAAAATGCCTATTTCTACCTTTCCAGTAGCCGCCGCTTCCTTTATCCCAACTCACAGAACCCTCACTCAGTGCCTCCACCTCACATAACTTGCTCCGGATTCGACCACCGTCGCCCCCTCTTGTGTCCTCTCCCATCAATTGTTGGTGTTGGGTTTTAGGGGAGACAGAGAAGGTAGTGGAAACAAAAATTTCTCCCAAACTCGGAACAAGGAAACGCGTCAACGTCTATATAATAGGAAAGGATGGTTTGTGGAATCATACCTTGTCCCGAGGCTTGCTCGGAAACAATACATCGTGCCTTGCGTGGTCTTCACCTCCGGTCTTATACGGTGTCTGTGCAGCTCCTGGTCGCACCGGGACTGAAGACTCCTCCTCTCACCGGATTGTCGGGTTGACAGTTGTCCTCCTGAGCGGCAGTAACCTCCCGCCTCTAAAGTAGTCCGCACGGACCACCTGGAACTCCAATATCCTTGTCCCACAAGGAATTGGAAGGAGTCGCACCCTCCTATTTACGTACTAGTCGCCAACACACTCTCCTGCCTCTAGTTGCAACTACAATTGTCTTTCCCTTGTTGCACCTCCCTTTGCGGGTAGCACTTTCTCTGGCTCTCTCTCGGTTACCAAAACCAGAGAGAACGACAACTTTGCAGAGCAACTGGTTGCACTGAGTTGTACTTTGAGAAGCCCCCAATACCCCTATATATAGGATGTTCATGGGACAGGGTTCTCCATCCCGGGCAATGCAGGACTAAAAGTAGGAGTAGAAGGGTTCGAGATTTTCCACAAAAGCAACCAACTCGCAACCTGAACCGATCATTTCACAACTGAAATGGTCGGTTGGGGACCCGAACCTGTCGGTTGACATCTCAACTGATCGGTTGGGACACCTCAACCGGTTGGTTCACAAGTGAACTGGTCGGTTGGTGGTCCTGGTCGGTTCTCGATTGACTTTCCTTCTTTTGTTTCTAATTGGTATCGAATACCAATCCTTGTTCCAATCAAATTGGGCAAGTGAAACGCAAGGAAAATTCTCACCAATCTTACTTTCCCAACTTGCTCGGTTGCACCAGTTGAATCGATCGTTTCAACACTTGAAGCAATCAGTTCACCCTGATCTTGAGTTGATCGGCTCAACACTTGACCCGACCGATTCACCAAGCTCATCTGATTGGTTCATCACATGAGCCGATCGGTTGGGAGTGGAGATCGTGCAGAATCAGTCAATTGCGATTTCAATCAATCCGATACTCCAATCAATGTGTCCAACACCTTGAACATTGTGATATTGAGCTATCAATTGATTGAGTGTTTAATTGAACTACTAAACTACTTTAGCAATCAATCTAAACGTTGTTTGTGGACAAAACTCCTCTTCCAGGTTAAATCCTATGTGTGTGACCCTACAGGTCCTTTTCACGTTGGTAGTGAAAATCCATAACACTTATGACTTCACAAGCAAAGAGTGGTGCCTAGTCACACATCAGTGCTACCCAAGTAAAAGTAGAAAGTTGGAGAACAACTTTCAATCCTACAATCCGTGAATGGTGTTACAGTGAATGTATAATTCCTTTGTCGCTGATATCCCGAATGAACTCGAGGCATGGAATAGTCATCCTGTCAACATTCATTCACTTTCTTGATCTCAGAGTAGATTGGAAGAGATATGTATGACATCAATATCACATACTGATTCACACATGCGTGCGCACGCCTATTTCAATCCTACTCATCAAGTGGCCTTGGATATCAAACTCCCTCAAGAGGGACAAATCCCATATCTATCACTCACCCCTCAAAAGCCCCATGTGTCAAAGCCACCCAATCATCACCTTTATAACAACCCATGTTTCAGGACTGCGTTTGATGATGTCAAAGTGTACCCAACGACATGTGTTGAGTGTAGTGATTTCATGTCAAAGAATCACATTCACCACCATCACTGTGAGTACTGACTGTGACTACCATGTCATGGTTCCATGTGTCAAACTCACGGTGGGTCTATCCGGTACCTTGTTCTCTAACAAGTACCTATGTGTTTGGTTTGATATCTCTATATCATGACTAATGATATTTTGTCATCAACCAACACCACAATCTAGTCTTGTGTGTCATTGTTGTCTATCTACCTTCCACAATGACATACGACTAGGGACATAACAAGATTGTACAAACTCTTAACATATGTATGATCTCATCGTTCAGGTCCTTAAGCTGAAAGCATACGTCAATGAGTACTGTCATTCTCTAGACATTCAATCTGTTCTATCAATATCTCATATGACTGAACCAGAAAGAATTGGAAGCTTGCCTTTGATGTTTATCAAATCAATCTTAATGTATCCCACCAATCATCCCATGATTGGCTCTCAGGGCATACATACCAACAGACTCCCACTTGCACTGTGAGCCAATCACCCTTGAATCATATTCATAGTGATCTTCAAACATGTCCCACATGTTACTGTGCTATAGTGCCAACATAGTGAGTAATGGCAACACCTTGCCAAAGTCAGTATAAATTACATGTCTCGCATCTCTTCATTGTACGTCACACGTATGAGATGGAGTTGCTGTAATATGTGATCTAGTATTCCATTGCTAACCTTTAGCCACATTACATGATCAAGGATTCCATACTTGTCATCAATGAGCAGAATATAAGTTCATCTCATGAACTTCCAGATCCATATAGTATCCACTGTTGTTTTCTAACACACAAATACTCGGCATTTCCTTTTAAACGGATTTATTGGAACACTTCCAATTATCAACAAACTTTCACTTTTATATATCCTATATATATTGCGATTAATTTTCTGTCCTTTCAGAAGTTCACATCAATGTAACTCTTTACATTGAACTCTTCCTTATCTCCATAGAACCAGCACTTCTCAAGTACTTATCAAGTTCTCATGGTATTCCAGTAACCCTTACTGGAAGTAGACAGACATCCACTCATCATGTTCCACATACGAGTTATCAGGATGAGCACATCAAATCGTCATGTCATACATAAAAGATGATGAATTCATTTTGTTATTGCCATGTCCATACATGCAAGATAATGGGATGATTACATACATGATAGATCCATATCTATTCTTAGTGTTCCCATTCTTCATAAGAATTGGACACTTGGCCTTGGGATACTAACTCCATGTATCATGAAAAGTTTTCTCCCACTGAATCTGTGCATACTGAACCCTTCAGTACAGATTGCCAATGTATGCTTTCTCTTTTCAGGTCAAGAGGTTTTCGAGAACTATCTTTATAGATCTCTATTCCTATCACATAGGAAACATCTCTATCTTCCTTAAAGATAATTTCCACTTTTGGATTTCCATTCTAGAACAATTCCATTTCACATCAATATGTGGAATGTGAACACGCTCCCACTAAATCACAGATCCCTTCTTTATCTTTGACATATCAGTCAAACCCTTTGACTATATTATCAAAGTAAAGATCCAATTCCGAGTTGCTTATACTCATCCAATCACATTGATTAGTCCATTCTAACTTATAGACTTCATTTGAATTAGTGGATTCATAAACCTTATAGGTTGTGTCACATACACATCCTTATTTTATTCCTCATAGGAATGCGGTTTTAGTATCCATATGCCAAATGTCTTAGTCATTAAGTTGCAATCAACAAGCATCATCTTTCTCAAAATGTTATCCCTGTATCTTAACACTTAAGACTCATTTGCACTTATGGATTTCATCCCATGGGTGCTACCATCAAGGTCATACCTTATGGTTCACATGGATATCATTTAGGATGTAATGGTCATAAACCATAATTCAGAATTCGATTCCTCATATTCATCTAGATAGTTGACTCATCACATGAACAACTTATCACATAGATAATTGAGGTGTATCTGTTAAAGATATAAGAATTGACAACCCTTGTGATTCTTAATTTCTTTTATTAGTGTGGGGTATTCTTTTATTAAGAAGAATTCAGTTATTTGATAATCATTCTCTAACTCCTTAGAGTATGATTCCTTCTTGATTTAGACATCACCATGCCTTAATCATGAGTTCACTATGATACACTATCATAATCACTCATAAGGATCTCAAACATTTGGTCCAAGTATTTCATTCATTGATCTCATCAAGAATTAACACTTTACCAAATTTGCACTTCATCTATGATAATCTTGAACACTTCAAGATATTCATATTGGTATTTCTCTAAACACCATTTGAAGTATTAGCATTTGTTCCAATAGGTATGTAAATACATCACATGTATCATACCTAATAGGATAATCATTCTCCCACTACCATTAGTGAAGATTGATTAATCATGTCCAAGATATTCATGTCTCTTACTGGTTCTCTAACCAAAAGAGTCTAGATTTATCCATCACATGGAAACTAGAAATGAATTCCTCATGATTTATGCTAATTTGATTGTTTGAGTTATCTATAACTTTCAGGTATCATTTTATCCTATGCATATCAAATACCACAAGATAAATAAGGCATTGCCACAAAGATCACATCTTTATAAATTGAAACATCCCTTTATTAATTGCCATCATTGTCATACAATATGCAAAAATAAAGTGTTTCTATCTATTGGCAAATATGAAATAACAGTTCATAACTGTATTATATGCCTTGTAGGCTGAAAATAAACTAAAGTACACATATCTATGGCGGCAACACTTTCCCCAATTATGAGTCCTTTACACTTTACATCTTGGTACAATATACCTCAAAAAGTGTTACAAGTTTACTTTCATGACACCTTTAAGTAGAGACGTTAGTCGCCTCCTTCTTCTTTTGTTCTTCCAGATAGAGAGGACAATTCCTTTTCCAATGTCCTGGCTTTTGACAAAGGTGGCAATTGCCTTTCTTGGTCACGCCTCCCTTGGCCTTGAGAGCTGAAGACGACTTGGGCTCCTGGCTAGCATCAGAACCTTTCTTAGCTTTTCCCTTACCCTTGCGCTTGGACTTGCCTTTCTTGCTCGTGATCACCATCACAGACTTAGGCTTGTCCTTCTTCATCTGTGTCTCGGCTGTCCTCAACATGCCCAACAACTCTGACAGTGGCCTATCAAAGTTGTTCATGTTGTAGTTCATCACAAACTAACTGTAAGATTTTGGCAACGATTGTAGTATCAGGTCAGTAGCCAACTCTTGGCTCAGTGGAAATCCCAGTCTTTGTAGGTTCTCCACATACCCAATCATCTTGAGTGTGTGAGGACCAACTGGTTCTCCTTCTGTCATGACACACTTGAACAGTGTCCTTGAGACATCGTATCTCTCTTGTCGTTCCTGATCTTCATACAGGTTCCTGAGATGCTGAATCATCTCAATGACACCCATATTCTCATGTTGTCTCTGCAACTCATGGTTCATGGAGCACAACATCAAGCACTTTACATCAATGGCATCATCAGAATGCTTCTTGTAAGCATCCCTTTCTGTCTTTGGTGCATTAGGAGCCAGTTCCTCTGGAATTGGAGTATCCAGGACATAGAGCTTTTGCTCTTGAGTGAGAACAATTCTCAATGTTCGATGCCAGTCGTGGAAGTTTGTCCCATTTAGTCTGTCCTTTTCAAAGACCGATCAAAAAGAGAAGTGATTGTTGTTTGTCGTCATTTTCACTACAAAAGGAAATATGCAATTTTAGTCCAAAAACTCATTTTTGACTTATTTGATTGATTTGAAAAGTTGACGATATAATTAGGATTTTAATTAATTATCGCTCCCACTATTTTACTTCAAATTGATAGCCCTCACCATCAATTCGGAAGATCGCATCGTACAACCTTCTAGTGGACAAGATCCTGAAATCCTCTAAGCCATGGACCAGCTAGGGTTGTCACCCAAAACATAGATCTCCCAGGTAGGCAACTTTTGCCAATTGCATCATATGCAACTCTTGATAAGATTTCATATGAAACTCCTTGCCATGATCATCTCCATGCCTCAAGGTACTGGATCCCATCTAGATCACCTTATTAAGTCTGACCCAAAGAAAACACGATGCATATGCACCCTGCTAGGGCATACCCACACATTCATCCTTCACGCTTCCATGAGATAGACGATGCACCACGCTAGGGCGTGCCCATACTTGGTCGATCAAGCTTTTCACATGTGTCGCATTTGGAAGGCATCTAAAACTTAATATTTTAATGAGGGATTTGGTTTTTATATACATATACATATCCAATCACCACAATACATAGTATGTATCATATACATGCTATATCCCACAGAAAACATGCACAAATAATAAAAGCGATGATTATGGCCATCCTAATGTGATTCCTCGAGCCAAGAGGAATCACGGTCATCTAGGTCTACATCACATGCAACCTGTACAAGATGAACTATGTGCTTTGCCTTCGGAGTAGATCAACTCATCACATGATTGACTTGCTCATTCTGGCCCGATCGTCTGGGTGCCACCAGCTGATCGGTTGGCTCCACCAGCCGACCGGTTGGCTCCTCCAACCGATCAGTTCACATGGTCGTCGTGCATCTCCTTCTGGCCACCACCCACTCATCTCGCTCCTCGAACCGGTCATCAACCGATCGGTTCACTCCTTAAACCGATCGTCTGGAACGTCAACCGATTGGTTCACGCCTTGAACCGATTGTCTCAACTGTCGTCAGGATGTCTGTCGTTCTTCGACATAACATGAAATAAAATCTATCCTAATTTTACATTGCTTAAAAGGGAAACCCCGAGTTACATTCGGGGGGAGCAAAGGTAGGAAAGAATCTCGAATTATTTCGAGTTACATCAGGAATAGGGGAGGGAAGATCGGTGCACAGATCGAGATGCAAGAAACCACATACAACCATACACAGATAGGGTTTATTGGCCATAACCACGCTATACATCCACCACAAAACTCATTTAAGGGTGACGCGTATCGATTGCATTAATAATACATATCATATATGTAATTGGGATTTGTGGATTTAGGATTGGATATGCATAAAGCCAATTTTATTTGCATCGTATGCAATAAATAAAGGAGACAAACCAAAATCGATCATATCGATATTTCTAAAATATAGAGCAGTTGACATGGCTCTGATTCCACTGTTGGGTTTTAGGGGAGACAGAGAAGGCAGCGGAAACAAAAATTTTCACCCCAAACCCAGAACAAGGAAACGCGTCAACGTCTATATAATAGGAAAGGATGGTTTGTGGAATCATACCTTGTCCCGAGGCTTGCTCGGAGACAATACCTCACGCCTTGCACGGTCTTCACCTCCGGTCTTGGACGGTGTCTGTGCAGCTCCTGGTCGCACCGAGACTGAAGACTCCTCCTCTCATCGGACTGTCGGGTTGACAGTTGTCCTCCTGAGCGGCAGTAACCTCCCGCCTATGAAGTAGTCCACATGGACCACTTGGAACTCCAATCTCCTTGTCCCATAAGGAATTGGAAGGAGTCGCACCCTCTTGTTGACTAACTAGTTGCCAACACACTCTCTTGCCTCCAGTTGCAACTGCAGTTGTCTTTCCCTTGCTGCACCTCCCTTTGCGGGTAACACTTGCTCGGGCTCTCTCTCGGTTACCAAAACTAGAGAGAACGACAACTTTGCAGAGCAACTGGTTGCACTGAGTTGTACTTTGAGAAGCCCCCAATACCCCTATATATATAGGAGGGTCATGGGACAGGGTTCTCCATCCCGGGCAATGCGGGACTAAAAGCAGGAGTAGAAGGGTTCGAGATTTTCCACAAAAGCAACCAACTCGCAACCTGAACCGATCATTTCACAACTGAAATTTTCGGTTGGGGACTCGAACCGGTTGGTTGACATCTCAAACGATCGGTTGGGACACCTCAATCAGTCAGTTCACAAGTGAACTGGTCGGTTGGTGGTCCTGGTCGATTCTCGATTGACTTTCCTTCTTTTGTTTCTGATTGGTATCGAATACTAATCCTTGTTCCAATCAAATTGGGCAAGTGAAACGCAAGGAAAATTCTCACCAATCTTACTTTCCCAACTTTCTCGGTTGTACCAATTCAATCGATCGTTTCAACACTTGAAGCAATCGGTTCACCCTGATCTTGAGCCGATCGGCTCAAAACTTGAGCCGACCGGTTCACCAAGCTCCGTCGATCAGTTCATCACATGAGCCGATCGGTTGGGAGTGCAGATCGTGCAGAATCAGTCAATTGTGATTTCAATCAATTCAATACTCCAATCAATGTGTCCAACACCTTGAACATTATGATATTGAGCTATCAATTGATTGAGTGTTTAATTGAACTACTAAACTCCTTTAGCAATCAATCTAAATGTTGTTTGTGGACAAAACTCCTCTTCCAGGTTAAATCCTATGTATGTGACCCTGCAGGTCCTTTTCACGTTGGCAGTGAAAGTCCATAACACTTATGACTTCACAAGCAAAGAGTGGTGCCTAGTCACACATCAGTGCTACCCAAGTGAAAGTAGAAAGTTGGAGAACAACTTTCAATCCTACAATCCATGAATGGTGTTACAGTGAATGTATAATTCCTTTGTCGATGATATCCTGAATGAACTCGAGGCATGGAACAGTCATCCTGTCAACGTTCATTCACTTTCTTGATCTCAAAGTAGATTGGAAGAGATATGTATGACATCAATATTACATAGAGATTCACACATGTGTGCGCACACCTATTTCAATCCTACTCATCAAGTGGCCTTGGAAATCAAACTCCATCAGGAGGGACAAATCCCATATCTATCACTCACCCCTCAAAAGCCCCATGTGTCAAAGCCACCCAATCATCACCTTTATAACAACCCATGTTTCAGGACTGCGTTTGATGATGTCAAAGTGTACCCAACGACATGTGTTGAGTGTAGTGAATTTAGGTCAAAGAATCACATTCACCACCATCACTGTGAGTACTGACTGTGACTACCATGTCATGGTTCCATGTGTCAAACTCACGGTGGGTCTGTCTGGTACCTTGTTCTCTAACAAGTACCTATGTGTTTGGTTTGATATCTCTATATCATGACTAATGAGATTCTGTCATCAACCAACACCACAATCTAGTCTTGTGTGTCATTGCTGTCTATCTACCTTCCACAATGACATCCGACTAGGGACATAACAAGATTGTACAAACTCTTAACATCTGTATGATCTCATCGTTCAGGTCCTTAACCTGAAAGCATACGTCATTGAGTACTGTCATTCTCTAGACATTCAATCTGTTCTATCACTATCTCATATGACTAAACCAGAAAGAATTGGAAGCTTGCCTTTGATGTTTATCAAATCAATCTTAATGTATCCCACCAATCATCCCATGATTGCCTCTCAGGGCATACATACCAACAGTTGGCGCCTTGGAGCTACTGCTAGTACTGGTCTCCTTCTCCGGCGAAGTCGGCAGATAGATGCTAGGATCCCTCTCCTCGGCTCAATTACTCGCGAGGTAACCATCTATGACCCTCGCTCCTTCTGCACATGTGCTCAGTATACCATTATATTGTCTCGTCTACTCAGTTGACAAAATGACACTGCGTTCCCTTGTTTCTTGCCACGTGAGTAGACCTAGAGGTCCCTAACCCCGCCATACTCTCTCTAGCAGATACACACCTATGAAACCCTTCCTCTTCCTTACCCAGTTCTTATTTTGCCTCTGTTTTCTCTGGTTTACTGAAACGTTTAGCGCCGCCGGTCTCCCTATTTTGCCGCACCGTGGAGAAGTTTCTGTAGGTTCTTGGCCCCAGTAATCCATCCAAACCAGTCGTGGATGATTGGCGGAGCAAGTGGTATCACAATCCACTTCTGATGTCTCCCGCATAGGATGCTTCTCGCCTTTTTCCCCAACCAGAGTCACCGTCAGGTTCATCCCTAGCCGTCTCCACCACGAGACTCATCTCAGCTCTTGACTACCTCATCACCAGAGCAGTAGCCCGTCAGGTCTGAGGTGGAGCCAGTGAGCTATGTGTCCACTCAACTGGAGGACTAGATCGAAGGTATTTGTAACATCCCTGACCTGGGTTATGCTTTAACCCTAGGTGTTTTGATTAAGAAAGATGATTATATGCTTAATCTTATCTTTTGAAAAGTGATTAGGTCTCAAGAGGAACCTATGTTTCAATTTTGGTCCTGTTTGAACAATGTTGAAGCAATGTTTGCTTATTTCAGACTAAAGTGCAAATTACCCAAGTTGAGGGGTTAACTTGCAAATTGCACATGATAAGATGTTCCTCTGATGTTGAGACATCATAAGAATGAATATAATGTAGTGGTATGGTTTCCGCAAGCTTGGACACCAAGATTAAGCTTGTAAAGCAATCCTTGTGCATTAAAACCTAGTTTTGGAGTAAAGTGCAATTTACCCAAAATCTAGGGTTCAATATGCAAATTACCACTTCAATAAGGTCCTTAATGTTTCTTGGCATCATGTAGAGAAAATAAAATGAGTGGGGCATCTCATTTGAATTAAGATGGAGGAGAGAGAATCTTGATATTAAAATAATCAAGATTTAATCCTAATTGAAACCCTAATTCAATTTAGGGCAAAAATGAATAAAAATAATTGAAGGGCTTTCAACCAAAATGTTTTGGGTTGATTTTGAATAAGGATGGACGTTCCTTTTCCAAGATAAGGAACGAAAATATCTTAAGTAGGTGAAATTCCACTCACCTTATTATAAAGAAAAGTAATTTCCACTCACATATGGGATATTAATATAATAAGCATTAAGATGCTTAATTTGCTTTTCTTTAAATTGAGGATAATGAAGGAGAATTAAAGGCAAAGGGATATGCCTAGTATCCATGGAGTTGAGGGGGGATAGGCGGCCATAATTTTTAGATTAATTGGATTTTTATAAGGCATATTCTCTCTCATCAATTTCTTTATAAAAGTGCCATTTCCAAGCCCAAACCAAGGCCGTTTTCGGATTTTCTTCTTCCCCTTGCTTGCAAAACCGACCAAGGAGCTAGGGATGAGCAGGGAGTACGTCCCCAACCTGTGGGTAAGCCCTTGACCTTCGTTCTGCTTGATTTCATGGTGGAAATCGAAAATAAATTATGGATTCCTTCTTATTTCGATCTCCTCTTCAACCCTAGCCAACTTTTGCAATAAAAAGCTTGAGGACGAGCTTAGGGGGAGTTGCTAGAGCTTCATCCACCATTAATGGCGTGATCTTGGAGCTTTGGAGCTCAATTGGAGGCGGGTTTTATAACTCAAACCCTTAAACATTGCTATTGCATCAATTCTCTATGCTTTGTTGATTGATTTCTTCAATTTGATACACTCTTGTTTCTTTGCTGCAATTTCCATCAAGAACGGTTGCTGTTCTTGGTTGTTCGAAGGAAGGGGATGATGACATCATCCTAGATGCTTATACAAAGAAAATTACCAAGCAAAACCGATAGCTACTCCAAATCGTTTTAATTTGATTGGCTATGCGGTTTCAGCAAACCGTTTAAGGGCAAACGGTTTGAAACCGTTTGGGAGAAAACGGTTTCAAGACCGTTTTAGATGGTTGACCAAGCGTTGACCGTTTGGGAATTTTGTTCCTAATTATCTAGGCTATTAACCCTCCAAATTTGAGGGATTAACTCCAAAGGAATCATAGGTTGAAGGCCAATCAATTAGACAAATCGAATTGAATTAAGTGCTGATTTTTTCAACCTGAATAACTTGACCTGCTTGGGAAAACGGGTTCAAGACCGTTTGATATGGTTGACCAAGCGTTGACCGTTTGGTATTCCTGTTCATAATGATGTTGGTTAATGACCCTCCAAATTTTAGGGGTTAACTCAGAAGTAATCATAGGTTGAAGGCTAATAAATTAGGAAAACCTAATTGGATTAAGTGCTGATTTTCAACCTGATTAACTTGACCTGGTTGAGAAAACGGTTTCAAGACCGTTTGATATGGTTGACCAAGCGTTGACCGTTTGGGATTCCTGTTCATCATTATGTTTATTAATAACCCTCCGAATTTGAGGGATTAAATCCAAAGGAATCGTGAGTTGAAGCATAATCAATTAGGGAAACCTAATTGGATTAAGTGCTGATTTTCAATCTGATTTAATTGAACTTTTTGGGAAAACGGTCTCAAGACCGTTTGAGTGCGTTTACCAAGCGTTGACCGTTTGGGATTACTGTTCCTAATGATGTGTTCTAATGACTCACCGAATTTTAGTGATTAACTCCCAAGGAATCATGAGTTGAAGGCTATTCAATTAGGCAAACCCTAATTGAAAACAGTGCTGAAATTCCAATGAGTTAAGTTGAGGTTTTGGGTTGATTAGCCCAAACGGTTTCAAGACCATTTGGGGATCACCCAAACGGTCTCAAGACCGTTTGGGGATCACCCCAAGACCGTTTGGAGGTCTGGGGTCAAGTATAGTTGACCAATTGAAGGTCCAAAGGTACCAAATCATACTGCAACTCAATGCTGATTTGTTGATCAACTCGATAGACCAATCCATGATGATTTTTCACTAAAGTCCAAAGGTTGGATGAGCCAAACGGTCTCAAGACCGTTTGGAGCTCATCCAAACGGTCTCAAGACCGTTTTGTGGTCACCCAAGACCGTTTGGAGGTCTAGGGTTGAGTATGGTTAGGTGTTTGAAGGCCTAAAGGTACCAAGTTGATCTGCAATAAATTGCTGAATTGAAGAGCACTTCAATGATCCAAACCCTACTTGGATGGCTTGGTTTTGAGTGATATGATGGGCAAACGGTCTCAAGACCGTTTGGAGGTCATACAAACGACCTCAAGACCGTTTGGGGTCAGGTCATACCCAATTTGGATGATGGTTCAATGGTTTCAAAGTAACTAGTCTTACATTAATTAGTGTTGTTGAATCATCGATTCTAAACCCTAATTCAATTGAATCAAACCCTAATTGATGACCAATTGAGGGTCAATTGAGGGTCAAATCAGTTGAAGGTTGACCTATTAAACTCAATTGAAGTATGAGGGTAGGTCCAATTGATGACTGGTTCCATGAATCCAATGATTGAAGGAATCAACATTGGAAACCCTAATTCAATTGGATGCTTTATGTAATGGAGGTCCAATGTGATTGAATCTCTTGAGAATTAAGATGATGAATGATCCATTGACCCAATGATGATTATTAATTATAAACAAAGAAGTTAAAAAGGTTGAAACCCTAACAGTACCTAAGGGACTAGTACCAATTAAGGAATGAATCCCTAATTGCTTATTGGACCAATGACTTGATACACTACGTTAATCATAGTGGTATGCTCTTGATTGAAGGGTTGATATGACCTAATCAATTTGAGATGATGTTAACATGAATTCATACATGAATATGATTCATGTGGTGATTAAGGGTATGATCCTTAAGAAGAGAGATCATGAAACCCTAATCATGAATATAAACCCTAATTGACAGGGCTTTTGGGTTTTAACCCTAATTGAGGCAATTCTAAATGTAACCCTAATCCAGGGTGAGGATGTAACCCTAAGTCAGGGTAGTGATGTGTGAAACTCCAATTTAGGGAAATGAGATGTAAAACCCTAATTGGAATGAATAGTGAATCTCTAATTATGGACAATTGAATGAAATCCTAATGGAGATGCATAGTAAACCCAAATTGTGGGTGACTAAGGTGGAAACCCTAGTTGAGGGTGATTCCATGAGAAACCCTAGTTGAGGGTGATTCCATGAGAAACCCTAGTTGAGGGTGATTCCATGAGAAACCCTAGTTGAGGGTGATTCCATGAGAAACCCAAATTAAGAGTTAACATCACAGGAAGCTCTAATGCTATGTTGTGATGAGAGGCCCTAAGAAGGGTGAAGGTATGTGAGACTCTAATGTGGAGTCATAATACACAAAGCCCTAATCTTGGGCAATATGACAATGAATTATAATCCTAATTTTAAATAAGGGTATAAGGAAACCCTAATGATGAGATAGAAGGAATGGCCTTATAAAGGTGAAACATTTAATGTGGTTGATTATAGGCAAGCTTATTGTAAGCAATGCCTTAATCTGAGATGAGTCCATATCATTAAAGATAGTTGGACCATTCTTCTGTGTAACCTATGCACTTTATGGTAAGAGTGATAGGTTAGTGGATGAAAGGATTAAGATGGGAAATACCTTAATCCAAGATAAGATGGTAACTTAAGAAAGTAGTATGTGATGATCAATGATGAGTTAAAAGAATTAAATTCCATGAACTGTGTAATCAGGATTGGTTACGGACCAATGCCTGGCTGTGTAATCAGGTTTGGTTAAAGTCCAATACCTGGCAGAGGCTTAATTCCTGTAATCAGGGTTGGTTAAAGTCCAATGCCTGGCTGTGTAATCAGGATTGGTTAGAGTCCAATGCCTGGCTGTGTAATCAGGTTTGGTTAAAGTCCAATACCTGGCAGAGGCTTAATGCCTGTAATCAGGGTTGGTTAAAGTCCAATGCCTGGCTGTGTAATCAGGATTGGTTAGAGTCCAATGCCTGGCTGTGTAATCATGTTTGGTTAAAGTCTAATACCTGGCAGAGGCTTAATGCCTGTAATCAGGGTTGGTTAAAGTCCAATGCCTGACTGTGTAATCAGGATTGGTTAGAGTCCAATGCCTGGCTGTGTAATCAGGATTGGTTAGAGTCCAATGCCTGGCTATGTAATCAGGATTGGTTAAAGTCCAATGCCTGGCTATGAAATCAGGGTTGGTTAAAGTCCAATGCCTGGCTGTGAAATCAGGATTGGTTAAAGTCCAATGCCTGGCTGTGAAATCAGGGTTGGTTAGAGTCCAATGCCTGGCTGTGTAATCAGGTTTGGAGAAATCCAATACCTGGCAGAGGTGTAATGCTTGTAATCAGGGTTGGTTAAAGACCAATGCCTGGCAGTGTAATCAGGTTTGGAAGAGTCCAATACCTGGCAGAGGCTCAATGCCTGTAATGATGACACAAGATTGGTAATAACCCAATGCCTGTATTAATGATATATGAGTACATGGTAGATGTAATTCCTTATCTATTTAGCAGACTGACTAAGGCCAATAAGTTGAAACAAGAATGTCTCATGGGTGACATATCAAGATAATGAGTGTCACAAGAGAAGTTTGACATGATGGTATAATATGGAGGATAAATGATATACATGTTCTTCCTATTCCTTATTAAGAGAATGCTTTAAACTGCTTATCATCTGCCTATATTTATCTTCTTAAGATGCAATAATAATGTTTCTGGCGGAGAGTTATATCTCTTGCTGGGGCAATTTACAATTGTCTCACCCCCGTGGGATCCAACATTTTTAGGTGGACGCGGACAAAGAGGCAGATACTCTTTTACAGGAAAAGGAAAGCAACAGCTTGGACAGCAGTGAGATCTCAGGTGGAGGCACTGACTGTCAAGTCATATAGATAGTAGTCCTATGTGTCGTCTCTGTACTCTCAGGTCCTCGGAGTTTTCAGTCAGTGTTTTTGATATATCAAACTGAGGTTTTGGCTTGATGCCTCGAGATTCATATGCTGTCTGTATATAATGTTCATAAGGCAGCTAATGTTGTAGTCTCTGAAAAGAGATGGTACATGTTATATATGTTTGAACCAGAATGTAAATGTTATATAATGGTTCTTGTTGTAAAGGATTTCCTATGTGTGGATCTCTTTGCAAAAAGTTTTAATTTTTAGTGATTTTCGCTAATCCGCTACTTGATGAACGCTTCCGCATTAGTTAATCATGTTTTCACGAGACGGTCATTACAATATTCCCTAACCCCGAGCTCAATTAGAGCAGCCATGGCATGAGACACAGGGAGCTCAATCCTTGGGATGAAAGTCCAGCCTCGCCTGTGGAGATGAAATCAATTAATGTGTCCACCAGGGGCATTTTAGTAATTTGCACATATTTGACCATCTTTGATCGTGAATAATGTGAATGTGTATTATTGGGTAATGCTCCTCCTGATATTTGCATTCCATTCGAGGGCATTTTGGTCAATTCACAAGTTTATTTTCCCATTTAATCAGAAAATGACTTAAACTTGTAAAATTCATAAGTAATTATTGGCTTATCCAAATAATACAAATAAATATGTTTTTGAGATCAAAAAAATATGTCTGATTTATTGGGATAGGTTTCACGCTCATATTTGCAACCGACAGTAGGATCGATTTCTAAGAAAGATATTTAATACATTTTATATTAATCGAATGCACACATATTATGACTAGGTTGAGACAACCCTGACCCTGTGCTTAGGAGGTGTTACTGAATATCTAGGTCTGATCATAAGGTATGTACATCCTCTATTTTATTTTGGGCATTATTTGACTAAATCCATATACATTTTAATGAGGCATCTCTTGAACTGTTATTTCTCTTGGAAATCTATTATTCTTGGACATTTATAATTCCTGATATGAATCTCTTTTATTGTTGTGATTATTACTTAACATGATTATGGGTCTTCAGGCCCCTCCTGCCTTGTTGTCTTTTTAGTTTGATATTGACTAAAATGATAGTCTTGCCACTCTATTATAGCATGTTGCGGGTTTGACTAGATTATCTAGAATAGTGGTACTTACGTACAACCATACTTATATAGAGAGTGTGTATTCCGCCCGAGGTGTGCGTTTCCACCCTTGTTTATTTTTAGGCCATGATCCTATGGTGTTATGGCCCTGTTTTAGGTATATTTAGTCTACATTGTTATGCATGCAAATATTCTTTGTTTTAAAATGAATCTGTGGATGAATGTTATGGCAAGACACTCTTTTATTACCATGTTTGTAATATGAAATTTAATATGCCTTGTTTCTTTTGTTACTTTCTTCTTGAACATACTTAATTACAAATAGCCCCCTTTTCTTGTGGCAATATCTCTTTTGTACTTTTAACCTTATATAATGCCCAAAGTGTTTTATATATGTACATACTCAGCCCTTGCTGACCTCTTTGTTGTTTCCTATGTTCTGGGTGATGTTCCCTTCCACCCAGGTTTAGGTACATTGGAAGATAAGAGCTCAAAAAGATCACTAACATGAAATGAATTTAAGGATAGCTTAGAATGGCTGGGTTACCCTCTGTTACTGGATTTAGTTGTACTTAGTTCAATTTTTTGTAAATTCACCTTTTATGGGGATGAGCTATTGTATAATAATACCCTTTGAAATTTTGTAATCATTTTGTTCCGTTGCTTATTCATTATGATGCTCTGTAATATGTGCCATTTGAGAAATGAATGAAATTCCTCCTTTCCTTATACCCTTTTGGTACGTTTGAGATTGGATGGGCTATTTCTTCGATTCAGTGAAGAGTGGATCCCTTGTTGGGTCTCACTCTTTACAAAATGGTATCAGAGCCTTAGCAGTCGGCAACTTGACTATTTCAAGTTATCCTTGGTTGACCCTTAATTAGATAGGTGACCCTTAGAGGTTATTGATAAACATATTTCCCAGTAGTCAATACCAATTAGGGTTTTCAACCCCTGACTAATTTGGTCACTTGCACTCCTCGACCCACCTATGTGAACGTGAGTTAGTCTTTAGTAATCCTTAAAACCCACCCCCTGTTTATGGAGGTGGGATGAAGCTACATCAAATTGATTATTGTAGTGTTTAGTTTACATCTCATAATTTTCTAGGATATTATCCTAAGAGCTATGAATTGTGGGTTGATTGAATAGACATAGATAGGGATTATCCTAGTTCTCACTTTAACTCCCTTTCTTTGTTGTTACCTAGTACGCCTCACATACATCCATTTTGGGATGAGCATGTGTGAAAAACAACATAAAACCCTGATGTAATTTCTAGAGTTGAGATTAGTTCCTTGACACTATGTGATAATTAGGATTAGCTCCTTTATTATTAGGCATGCCTTGCCTTCAATGTGAAGAATCACAACATAGGTATGCCCCAAGACCACTTATCTAAAGTTTAGATACCATGTTTGATTAGCTTTTATATCTCATACATGAGGTTTAGTGGGTGGAAGCTATTAAGTTTTGTATAATATTCTTAGGAGTTTGCCTCTCTCACCTCCTTGGTGCAATTAGATTACCTAGTGAATGATGTTATTGGTAACTTTACTATATAGTTTGTCTTATCTTGTGATGGGACTATGGTTGTAAATCGTCAAGTGTAGAAGGAACACATATACCTTACTATAATTATTGGATGATCATATGACTCCCTTAGGTCTTGCGATGAGGCTGTGCCAATTATGCTTAAGAGTGACATGGGGAATGGCAGATGTCTTACCTCATTGAGGTTTGATGAATTTGACCATGCGCAATAGGAAACCCTTCTCCCTTCCACGTAAAAAACATAGTTGAGGTGTAGTCAATTGTCCTATGTGGTATTTGAAGGATTAGACCCTTTAAGCAAAAGGATGTGTGGATAAAATAATAGTATGTGGTGGTTGAATTGGTTCTCTAGTTGATTTTGGTGCCAATTTTGGATTTTTTTTTCATCGCAAGTTTTGCATCATAAAATTATTTTCATTATTAATCTATATGTACAAAAGAAAAGTTTTCATATTTTATCGATGGTTTTTGGAACCAAGTCGCCACCACAAGAAAGTTGAGTAGTAGAGAATCTCTTTAGTGAAGTACCTTGGTTGGCATGTTCAACCCTAATACCCTAGGCCTAAGACTGACATAGTTAGTTTCAATATATATATATATATATATATATATATATATATATATATATATTAGACCGAGTGGATCCACCCTTTTTCCCGTCTAGGTTATGCATTAAGTTATACTTTAAGCCTTTTAAGGGGTGGAGTCCCATACGATTTATTCATTAGGAATCGAACCAACTTAGGGAATGATCATGATTAATAACGGTTACAATCAATAAAACCTAAATAACTCCTAGTAATAATATCAAACATATGTAGGGGCTACCAAACTAGGAACTCCAGAGGAGCCTTGCTAATCATACCGTCCTACATGTTACTTTGATGATTAAAATGGATCTTAAAACTTTGTCTTGAGTTATCCTTAAAGGGAGTATTTAAGACAGATAGGGGTAAAAGTAAAATTTCACTAAAGCTCAAATTAATATCCTATACCCCATATCACTAATAATTAAATGTTAAGGATGACTATATAGTTTAAGCTAGGGTGAACATGCCCAGTATGGTGGAATTTCTAAACTTTTTCCATGTGACCACTTTAAATAATGATATATTAATGATGATGATGATGACGATGATAATTAGTAGATGAGAAGATGGTGACCATGATGATGTAGATGATGAGGATGATGGGGCTGACAATGATGATGACGATAATGTTGATAAGGAAATTTTCCTTAGTGGTAATAATGATAGGAATTATGGTTCTTGAGGATTGATGTTCATATGTAAGAGTACGTTCACCAATATAGCGGTCACAATCTGAATGGTTCTATTGAAGAATTTGAATATGAAGATTGGTTCTCATGCTTAAGTGGTGGAGGATGAGGATCTGAAGAACAACCTAACACTCATGTCTAGTGGTGGATGGATTTTGAGAAAGAAATCCTCTTTAAGGGGTGGATTATTGTAACATACTCGATTCCAGACACATAGGCTAATTTCCCATTCTTCTAGGCCCCTAATTGATTAGGTGGATATCCAAAATCCCTTGTCCCTTTTCTTTACTTGGCTACCTTTCAATGTCGATATTTCATTGTAATAGCGTAGACCAAACCATATTAGGATCTGATAACCCTAATTGACTCTTTCGAATCACATGAACATGAAATCTTTGTATGTGATAACCCTAAGACTTGAAGGATGATAATTTGTAGATACTAATATTAAACTATAGCCTCAACCATTATTTAACATCCTAGAATAATTGTAGAATATTAGAGTGAGGAAAAGTGGAAGGCTTCACCATAATTGATCATTAGGCTATGATCATTACATTAAGTGAATGATTAATGCACAATGGTAAAATTATAGCTAAAGCGACCTCAAAGCCAAATATAAGCCCATAATCGAGTTCCCCATAGCTTAATTAGTTAACCCTCAAAATTTGGGGTCATTTGGACACCAAATGCACCCTCAAATAGATCATAATAAATTATGTATACACTTAACCTAAAGTTTGATCGATTATATTTCATTTCATTTGTCACGGTCTGACTCTAGTCCTTGAGCCGCTTCTGTTCCTGTGTGCGGCCCAATCCAGGTAGCGGGACTCTGTCATCCCCTACCTTTGTCTTCTACGCGGTTCAGAAGGCAGCAGTGCACGCCTATCACCCGGTCGCCCAGTGATCATACCAGTTGCCGATTCATCGCGCTTTCTTCGCCAACAGAATCCTCTCGCTACCCCGAGTTCAGCAAGCCCACATACACTACTTGCGGTGCCCTAAAATTGAAACGCCTATTTCTACCTTTCCAACAGCCACCGCTGCCTTTTTCCCAACTCACGGAACCCTCACTCCAGTGCCTCCACCTCGCATCACCTACTCCGGATTCGACCACCGTCACCCCCTCTTGCGTCCTCTCCCATCAATTGCTGGTGTTGGCGCCTTGGAGCTGCTACCAGTGTTGGTCTCCTTCTCCGGCAAAGTTGGAGGATAGATGCTAGGATCGCTCTCCTCGGCTCAATTACTCATGAGGTAACCATCTATGACCCCCGCTCCTTCTACACATGTGCTCAGTATACCGTTATATTGTCTCGTCGGCTCAGTTGACAAAATGCCACTGTGTTCCCTTGTTTCTTGTCGCGTGAGCAGACCTGGAGGTCCCTAACCCCACCATACTCTCTCTAGAAGATACACACCTATGAAACCCTTCCTCTTCCTTACCCAGCTCTTATTGTTCCTCTGTTTTCTCTGGTTTACTCAAACATTTAGCACCGTCGATCTCCTTGTTTTGCCGCACCGTAGAGAATTTTATGTAGGTTCTTGGCCCCAATAATCCATCCAAACCAGTCGTGGATGATGGCGGAGCAACTGGTATCACAATCCACTTCTGATGTCTCCCTCACAGGATGCTTCTCACCTTTTTCCCCCACCGGAGTCACCGTCAGGTTCATCCCTGGCCGTCTCCACCACGAGACTCATCTCAACTCCTGACTACCTCATCACCAGAGCAGTAGCCCGCCAGGTCTGAGGTGTAGAGGCGGAGCCAGTGAGCTATGTGCCCACTCAACTGGAGGCCTGGATCGAAGGTATTCCCTGACCCCAAGCTCAATTAGAGAAGCCATGGCACATGACACATGGAGCTCAATCCCTGGGATGAAAGTCCAGCCTCGCCCGTGGAGATGAAATCAATTAATGTGTCCACCAGGGGTATTTTAGTAATTTGCGCATATTTGACCATCTTTGATCATGAATAACATGAATGTGTATTATTGGGTAACGCTCTGCTTGATATTTGCATTTCATTCGAGGACATTTTGATCGATTCACAAGTTTATTTTCCCATTTAATCAGAAAATGACTTAAACTTGTAAAATTCATAAGTAATTATTGGCTTATCCAAATAATAAAAATAAATATGTTTTTGAGATCAGAAAAATATGCCTGATTTATTGGGATAGGTTTCACGCTTAAATTTTCAACTGACAGTAGGGTCGATTTCTAAGCAAGATATTTAATACATTTTATATTAATCGAATGCACACATATTATGACTAGGTTGAGACAACCCTCACCCTGTGCTTAGGAGGTGTTACTGAATATCTAGGTCTGATCATAAGGTATGTACATCCTCTATTTTATTTTGGGCATTATTTGACTAAATCCATATGCATTTTAATGAGGCATCTCTTGAACTGTTATTTCTCTTAGAAATCTATTATTCTTAGACATTTATAATTCCTGGTATGAATCTCTTTTACTGCTGTGACTATTACTTGACATAATTATGGGTCTTCAGGCCCCTCCTGCCTTGTTGCCTTTTTGGTTTGATATTGACTAAAATGATAGTCTTGCCACTCTATTATAGCATGTTGTGTGTTTGACTAGATTATCTAAAATAGTGGTACTTATGTACAACCATACTTATATAGGGCGTGTGTATTCTGCCCGGGGTGTGCGTTTCCACCCTTATTTATTTTTAGGCCATGATCCTATGGTGTTATGGCCTTGTTTTAGGTATACTTAGTATACATTGTTATGCATGCAAATATTCTTTGTTTTAAAATGAATCTGTGGATGAATGTTATGGCAAGACACTCTTTTATTACCATGTTTGTAATCTAGAATTTAATATGCCTCATTTGTTTTGTTACTTTCCTCTTGAACATACCTAATTACAAATAGCCCCCTTTTCTTGTGGGAATATCTCTTTTGTACTTTTAACCCTATATAATGCCCAAAGTGTTTTATATATGTACATACTCAACCCTTGTTGACCTCTTTGTTGTTTCCTATGTTCTGGGTGATGTTCCCTTCCACCCAGGTTTAGGTACATTGGAAGACAAGAGCTCAAAAAGATCACTAACACGACATGAATTTAAGGATAGCTTGGAATGGCTGGGTTACCCTCTGTTACTGGATTTAGTTGTACTTAGTTCAAGTTTTTGTAAATTCACCTTTTATGGTGATGAGCTATTGTATAATGATATCCTTTGAAATTTTGTAATAGTTTTGTTCCGCTGCTTATTCATTATCATGCTCTGTAATATGTGCCATTTGAGAAATGAATGAAATTCCTCCTTTCCTTATACCCTTTTGGTACGTTTGGGATTGGATGGGCTATTTCTTCAATTCAGTGAAGAGTGGATCCCTTGTTGGGTCTCACTCTTTACACTATACAACTTTTTGAGGTTCATTTGATTACATTTTAGGTGGAATTTAACCAAGATCCAGCAAGTCTAGGTTTATAGAAGGTTTCTAGAATGGAAGCACTTAGGGTAATTGGGGGTCAAGGGTAATAGGGGAGGGTGTAGATTAGGGTTTTACACCTTGTGTCACCTCTCATCTATCCTTTAGGTAGCTCCAAGCCAATACCAATAAGTGTCTCCAAACTAGATACTAATATATCACACTTAGGAGTAGGAGAGTAGATAGTTATGTAGAAAGATGGGTAGCTAGCTAGGGATCTACTAGTTGGAACTAGGAAAAAACCCCAAAACAACTACATATAGGCCATTTCCCCTAGAACTGAGGTGTTTTTAGGCATAAACCACAAACAAACCCATGGAAAATGAGATATAAGTAGAATATAATCATTAGCAAATTAAATCATAGAGTCTATGTATCACTTTCCCCGGAAATGGTATCAAAACCCCAAACAACCCACCTAGGGGATTAGATACTCATAATATTAAAAAAAGGAGATAGAAGAAGAAGTAAAAGAGCAGAACTCCATGGAATCTTAGTGAAGACTCTTCCTTCTTCACCTACAGCTGTAGAAGAACCTTCTCATCCCTCCTTGATGGATGGATGGAAAACATGGAATGGTGGGTGGAAGTAGTCCAAACCCTAGAAAGCTAGGGTTTTTAGGTGAAAGATGGTGAAAATGGGGTGGAAGTAGGTGGGAGAGAATAGATGGTTGAATGAATGCTAGGGTAGGAGGCAATAAGTGCTAACCCCTACTCCCACTTGACACCAAGTTATATATAATGGCTTGGGAATCATAGGTTTAAGTGGGTTAAAATAGGAAAAATAGTGGAAAAGTGAACCAATGAAGCTTGCCACCATACCATGGTCATTATGGTAACCACGACCATGGTGTATGAGATGGATGATAGTCGTGGTGGGGTGTAGTGGTTGAGGTGGAATGGTGAATTAGTAAGGTTGTTTTGATGTTTAGGGTACTTGGGTAGCATGACCATGGTGGGCGCAGCGATCGTGTTGGGTAGGTGGTAGCCCGATCGTGGTGGGTTTCGCATTTGTTTTATAGGTAGGAAGACTTTTTTGTGTCTTCACTTCTGATCTTCTTAAGAGCTTCACACCACAGTCATTTTGGCTGGAACGTTTGTGGTGGATCATGCACACCATGACCATTTTTATGGTCATGACCATGATGGATAGCTAGTTATAGATCTTCTATTCCTTGAATTTTCCATGAGATTTCGAGCATTGTGCCACTGTATGTTTTGAGGTTTCTGTTGTGAAAAATAGGTCCAATTTTCTTGTTTAGGTTGCTCCTTACTTCTGATCAATCTTTGACCAAATGGGGTAGGTTAGGGGATGACTTAGGGATCATATGAGTGTATAGAAGCCCTAGGATCCTCCTCTCTATCTCCCTTCCATCCAACGCGTGGTTCAAGTACCTAAAAAATATGCAAAGAACAACCATAAGTGCATTTCACAGTATTATACTCATTGAGGGAAACAACATGCATTCTCTAATGTTTAGATAGTTGCATCAGGTGTAAAGTAACACATGGGGAAGGTTTTTGTGACAACCCAAAAGTCAAATCACCACCAATAATATGCGGAATAACCATTAGCAGTGGATTAACAAAAATCACTAAAAATTAAAATCATTTTGTAAAGAGTTCTATTTCCAGGAAATCTTAAAGAAAGAACCAAAACAATATATACATTATGGTTCACATTGTACATACATTGTATCATCTCATCTCGAGGATATCATATACCGGTTTCTTTGCCCAAACATATACACAAGCAACATAAAACCTCGGGGCATACAAGCCAAAATATCAGATTGTTTATAAAACCATTACGTACTAACTCCCAAGGACCTAAGAGTACAGAGACAACACAAAGGACTTATCTCTACAAGACACGATAGACAACACACTCAACCTGAGTTTTTACTATTGTCCCTATTACCGTTATCCTTCCTCAATAGTACGGTCTCTGGCTCCTTGTCCGTGTCCACCTAAAAATGTTGGGACCAATGGGGTGAGACAAAAGTCCCAGTGAGAGATATAACTCTCTGCCAACAATATTATTATCATAGGTAAACAGTCTGAGCAGAGGATCTTTTATATTAATAATCAAGATTAATCATTATTTAAAATAAGAATAGAGCAATTTCATCTTTTAAAGCATTGTAGCTATCTAAGATAAAGCAATAAATCGTCTATTCATTTTATAAGGAATACAAAGAACACATATAACATCTATCTATTTAAGATGTATAAAAGTAATGTAACATCAACCAATATTTTTGTATTCAATCCTTAAGCAGATACACTCACAAGATCTAGAGAGGGGTGAATAGAGCTTTTTGGACTTTTAAAATTAATTAATTAATCAATTTAAACAATCAACCAAGGAAGTAGGAGGAAATAAGGAAGACACAAGGATGTAGAGTGCTTCCTACCTTTTAAATCAAAGGTAGTCAGTCAACTACCTGATTGTTTCCAATCGAGATTTTGAAAGTGATTAATTTTATTACCTCTCAAGGATGTTACATAAAATACAATCACCTTCCTTCTACACCCTTGAAGTAGCCTTCACCTGAAGTAGCCTCAACCTTCTTGAAGCAGCCTTCTTGAAGTAACTTCAAGTTCTCGGAGCAGCCTTCATAACCTTGAAGTAGCTCCACCACCTTGAGATAGCCTTCCTTTAGAAGTATATTCAACCTCCCTTGAAGCAGCCTTCATTGAAGTAATCTCAAGTACACCTCCTTTCAACAGCCTCCAACCTAGGAGTAGTCAAGGAGAACAATATACAATAAAAGAGAACAAGATTAGAAGAAAGGAAATACTTAACCAATGAGTACAACGCTTTGATCCTATATCAAGTGTATAGATCTCCTATCCACTATAGTTGAACATGGTTATGTGGTGGCTAGGAGATACTAGCTATAGGACACGAAATTGGAGCTCAAGGGAACAAGATTGCAAGTGTAACTTTGCTTATTGCTCACTAATATTGATTCTCAAGTTGTAATTGTGTGCTATGGGTGTCCTAAGGCATGTCCTATTTATAGGAATGGCTTACTAGTTCTTAGGGACGTTCTAGACACTTTCTACAATGTTCTTAATGCTCAACTAGTTGTTAGATGTCCACTAATTGCATTGCAATGGCTAATTGTTTCGTATTAAAAAGTGCAATCCAGAAACTATCTTCGTCGAGAAGTTTTTTGACCGAGGTGTGTCTCGGTCGACTATTTCTTCGACTGAGGTAAGGTTTGGAGTAAGTGTGTTACAACGTTCATTTCCAACTTCCAACTACCACCTACTCTCAGTCTAACGGCTATGGATCATGCTTTAAGGTCTATCTCGGTCGAGAATGTTGTCGACCAAGGGCTATTCTAGGGTTATATGAGTAGGTCAACAATCAGTGCTTGTGATTTAGACTGAGTTGGTTCTCGATCGAGAATTTTTGTCGACTGAGAGTGTCTCAATTAAGAAGTTTGTTGGACAAGAATGTCCATGCTTCAATATGTTGAATCATCTACTAAGTGTGTGTATCAATGTGTGATTGTGATTTAGTCTTATGGAAGAATCTATCTAAGTGTTGTGAGTGGATAGGGAAGATCTATCGCTTGATTTACATGATATCTATGCACTTGTATATTGTATACTTGTACAAGTTTTTACATTGAGTACAATCATGAAAATAAAAATAATTTAAGCATATTGATCTTCCAATTTGTATTGATCTTCAACTACCCACTGCCTTATTTGTTTATCCCTAAAATACTCAAATAGAAAGTTAGATCTACAAGAATGAAATGGTTGTCATCATCAAAACAAAGGGTTTAATAATGTCCAATTTAGCCAACAATATCCCCCTTTTTGAAGATGACAAGCATTTCTAAAATATAAATCAAAGGAATTTAAATAGCACGAGTTTCATACCTGAGATTTACCTTATGTAGACATTCTCTTGTTTATTCATGAAGTGTGTTCTAGTTATTCCTAAAGAGGTATGGAACATAGTATCCATCTCTTTAAGGAATATAGCATCAATTAATGTTAAGCCAAGAGAGCATGAAACTCATTAAACCAAGAGAGCATGAAACTCATTTATTATGATTTATATTATTTCTCCCCTTTGTCATTTCAAAAAGATATCCATATAATCAATATGCTCTCCCTAAATGATATACCCCCTCTTAATTGTTTACTTTAACAAGAATGTCAAAATTAGCCACAATTCAAAAAAACATGATTTATTTCTCAACCATTTGCAAGGGTCGTTAAGCCCTGAAATGATATGAGAATCCTTTAGGGTTATGGATATATTTTTGTATTAGTTTCTCAATCATTTACAAGGAATGTTAAGCCCTGAAATGATATGAGATTCCTTTAGGCTCATATTGGAATCAATAAATATTAGTTTCTTAACCATTTACAAAGGATGTTAAGCCCTGATATGATTTAGAGAGTTCAATTAAGAACAAGATCAAATTGTATTCAAAAATTTTGTGAGCTTCCTTATTTTCATAACCAAGATTACTTTAAGGATACTAAGGTCATAACTAGCTTTAAAGTTCAATTGAATAAGTAAAGTGATGAATCAATTTGTTTCTAAAATGATGAGCAAATATACTAAGGTTGAGTGTAAGTTAATGATTTGATTTCACAAATAAGCATTTTGTCAGGCTTATTTTCAGTCGACCATGACTTCGATCGGGGCGCCCCTCGGTCGAACTCTTTTTTGACCGAGAGGCATTTCTGTAGATTTCCAATATAAGCATTTACATAAGTTATCCAATGATCCACTTATTCAAGAATATGATTGAACCTTGTTGTATATAATCATTTTTCATTTTACTCATATGTGAACTGGTTAAATGTTGAAAATTCTAAGATAAAGCCTTTTTACTCATAAGTTTGCCTTCTTTTGTCATATATCTTAATTCATGTGAGCAACATTTAGTTTTGAAAACATATCTTGTTTTTAATTTCCTAGAATGCTCAAACTTTAAATTTTCTCACAAAATGGTGATGATTATATTCTAAATC
Source organism: Alisma plantago-aquatica (assembly GCA_963693085.1). Lineage (NCBI taxonomy): Eukaryota > Viridiplantae > Streptophyta > Magnoliopsida > Alismatales > Alismataceae > Alisma > Alisma plantago-aquatica. The sequence goes on along the minus strand of OY856412.1, from coordinate 608,392,444 downwards.
AATTCTTTGTTTTCAATTTTGATTATGTTAATGTTGATCAAGATATCTTATGTCAATAGTTTTGTCAACAAGAATGAAATACTCAAATAGCAAGTTAGATCTACAAGAATGAAATGTTTGTCATCATCAAAACAAAGGGTTTAATAATGTCCAATTTAGCCAACAACGCTACACGGCTGATTACATATTTACAATCACACTTATGCCCAGAGGAGATGAGGTATACAACTCATGCTCTAACTGACCACCACTTAGTTGAAATTGGTACCATAGAAGTTCAATGGAAGAGCTGGCTGCCAAGACCTCACCCGTCTCGGTCAGTATGAGACCACTGGTAGTGACATCATGTCAAACTACAACTAGCTTGTCGGGGTATAGCAGCATCTTTGCTATAGAGCTATAGCCGCAACATACACTCTCTTAGGGGAGATCACACATCAATCCCCGATACATTTTTATCAGGGCGATCACACAACAACCCTAGTATTCGTCAGGGAGATCACACATAAATCCCTATCAGGATGTAAGGATATGTTCATCCGTCACCCCCACATATTCAAAAATATGCACTCCGAGTTAAACTCGTTTCACCATTCAGCAAATCCTGACACTGAATGTATATATGGCCTGGGCAACTACATTATAAGGATCCATTTGATTAATTAGGTGTATTACAATATCTTTTAGCATCAATCAAGTTACAAGCATGAATTATAACAAATGCTACAAATAAAGGTGTAATACATTTATCAAGTACTTTTATAATCTTTAGAACACATTGAATGCATAAAATTGGGATCTCAGTCCCTTATCACATTCCTAGGAATTCTCATCCCTTAACATTATCGTCATCATGATTGCTAGATCTGGGTATTCAAACCCTTAGTTCATCACTGAACATTGTCACCTCCTATCAGGTAACTATTACCTCTAGGTTCTCATACCAAGTATACATTATACTTATTGAACAAGTATTTCACATGGCTCACAAGGCCCATTAAATTTGTATCATATGAAACATCATAGCTCATACCTGACTATGCTCATCCTCTCATGATACCTGCATGGTTAGTATTTGATGATAAAAACAATAACAAGTACATATCATCACCATGAAATACAAGAGAAATACAACCTTCCCGTTATTAGGGTTATGATTTCCTTTTCAAACCGATTAGGGTTTCAAGACAATTAGGGTTTCAAGCCAATTAGGTTTTAAAGACAATTAAGGTTTCAAGTTCATATTATCAAGAATCAAAACCATGATTCATAGCTCCACATATATTTGGAGTATCAATGTATGCTCATTAAATGATTATCACAGAAAGTATGAGTTTCTCTCTCATCCTCACTAGGATATTGATTACAACATACTTTTTTAAGTTGGCTCAACCCTTTTCTCAAGGTACATTGGTCTACATTTATCAAAATGTATTAAACTCTTTACATGTTAATGTATCATTTGACATAACACACTTCATGTGTTATTCAATCAAGTATATTGGATTTGAGGTGCTTCCACCATATCGGACAAGAGGTGTGTGCTTGCTTCCATATTTCCCAAGAGGTGTGTGCTTGCTTTCATATCGCACAACAGGTGTGTGTGTGTCACCATATTGTACATGAGGTGTCTACTCATCATCATATCATTTAGAGATGTTTTATCATCACCATATCATTCTAGAGATGTATGTTAATCACCATATCGTGCATGAGGTGTATCCTTGATCACCATATCATGCATGAGGTGTATACTTGATCACCATATCGTGCATGAGGTGTAGGTTCATCACCATATCATGCATGAGGTGTATCCTTGACACCATATCATGCATGAGGTGTAGGTTCATCACCATATCGTGCATGGGGTGTATCCTTGATCACCATATCATGCATGAGGTGTAGGTTCATCACCATATTCTGCATGAGGTGTATGTGTGTGTCACATATATCGGGTTGCTCAAAATTAGGGTTTGCATATCAGGTTAGACCCTTATGCGCATACCTCTTCAAACCTTCGTGGTATCGGCCTACCCTTCACCATGTGTTAAGTGACAACCTAGACAACTGGTTAGTCTCCACCAACCTAAGTGTACAAATTGATAGGGGTGTGGAGTTCCAAGGTATATCGGGTTTCATATCACCATATTGGGTTTCATCACCATATCTGGTTAGAGGTGCTTCAACCCGATATCATTTTGTGACATGATGATGTCATCATCATCAAGCTCTAGACTTTCATTCCTTACTGTCCTAATTCATGGACAATAGTCCTATACACCTATTCGAACTCATGGATTCAACAATTATTCAAGAAAACTCAAAATTCAAAGTAATCATCAAGTATAGCAAGATTGAAGGTGAATAATAACATGATTAGGTTCAAGTTATATAACCCACCTCAAGAACAACTTCAAAGCTCCAAGATCAAAAGCTTCATGTCCCCAAGGTTGAATATGAATTTATCATAGATCCAAGACTTGTTCACAACTCCTCTACATGCAAGGAATCACCATAGTTAAGAACTTGGTGAAGAAGAAAAGAAAGAAAGAATCACAACTTGAGTTTCATGCTTCAACCAAGGTTGAAGATGACCATGGCTTCACCTTAAGCTTAAGGTTAGAGCTCCTCCTTTCTCCTCAACTCTATGCATGATATATAAGAGAAAGAGGGTTATAGGATTCAAAAAGTTTGACTAGTAGGTGACAGGAGTGGTATATATAATTGAGGCTCATGAGAGAGTGTGTATAAGAGGTGTCATCATCTTATGCTACTAGGTGCCACGTGTCCATGCATGGTTGACATGTGTCCATGCACACATATTTATATTGACATGAAAAACTCTTGAGGATAATCTAGGGATAAGATTTCGGCCATTAGTTATCTTGTTGAGCAAGATATTTCAACTCAACATCACTTTATTCACAAACCGACACACTTTTTCTAAGGAAAGGTATAAACTGATCTCCATTGTTACGACCCCACCTTCCGATAACCCCCAATTAAGGGAGACCGAGAGGTTGAAGCCGCACCCATAAATTCCGGATCAAAGGTTCAACATATAACTAATAACAATTATTAAATTCTAACAGACTATACTGAAAATGGTAATAAAATTTTTCTTTATCATACCTTTGGAAAGATTGGAAATACTAGACTTCTAACCACAGATGAACTACTCTAACTAGTTCCTCCTTGTTCTTTAATTCTTGATTTCACAATGTGTCACTTTACTATTTGTGCTTTAGGATTTGTACCTAAATCGCCGACAAACAAAACAACGGTCATTCGAAACTGGTATGTGGGTGAAACAATAATCAAGCAATTATACTAACAATGTAATCAAGCAATTAGTCTTTTAAACAATCAAGATTACATTTTAAGCCATACAACTCAATCCCTACATATTCCCAACTCTGTGCAGTTCCTGCAGTGAACTTTCATTATACCTCTGTAAAGGTAGAGTCGCATGGCACTACTCCAGGTAGCCCAATCCCTAACTCAATGTGACTTGATGGTCCTACCACAAGGGTAGCCATGTACTAAGTCTTCCACAGACCTGATGACCTCTCCAATAGGTAGCCATGTACTAGGTCTTCTTCTGACCTGATGGTCCTACCTATTAGATAGCCATGTACTAGGTCAACTATCATGCTACAGAGGGAACCAGGATCTGAGCTTGTTGGCATATATCCTTTGTGATAGTCATAGCCACATTATAGTTTGCATGAACTAAATTCATCTAACAGTTTAGTTGCATTCAATGCGATTAAACATCTGGGAATCAGCGAGAAACCTAAGCAGTTATTCATAAGTAACCACATACCTTTACTTGCACTTTTCAAGATAATAACCCAATCAACAAGCAATGAGGAAGAGAAATCCTGAAATAAAAGTACCAATTCCTTTTATTAATAATTATCCAATTTCCTTATTCAAATTAGGATTCCAATTCCATAATTAGGGTTTCTTCTAGAAATTAGGGTTTTACTTCTTCTTTCATCATTACCATTCTTAATTTATCAATCTTCATAAAACTCCTAATTTCTCATTGAATTTCCTTTATTAGACAACTGATTTCCTTATTTCATAAAAATATGGTTTTTAGCTCTCTTTATCCCAAATTAGGGTTTCCATGCAAATTAACCTTCTTTTAAACATTATAATTCCAAGTTAAGCATTTTTGCAATCAAATAGCAAATGAAACTACCATTAACATTATCAGAGTCAAACTTAACGATTTTACTTGTTGAATTACCCAAATTACCCTCTCAACATGCAATTAGGGTTTCTCATCAAATTTTACTAAACTTTATTAGTCAAATAAAGTACTTTTGCTAAACGAAGTGTAATTAGGTTCTGGAATTATTTTTATCATGTTCCTTGCATTTTTCTATGCAACTTTCATGTACAAAGTTTTCTCATTAGATAATCCTAGCAATTACTACGAATTTTGCAAGAAAAAGTCCTTTTTCTGGTTATTCGTTAGAGATGGGAAATTACTAAAAAAATGTCAGTCGTTCGATTGGTGCGCCCGTGGTCCGCGCCTCGATCCGACGCTCCTCGCCGCGTGTCTCCTTTACTTACGCGCCTCAAGTCCGGATCGTCCGATCCCGCGAGTCCACAGTGGACTTAGGATCCAACCGTCTCGGCCTAACTTTGACCCGGACGTTAGATCTCGATCTAACGGTAGCTGCACTTCATCCTCTTTGTTCTCTGTTCTTCTACACGTGGTAGAGCCGCAGCGGCACCCTCACCGGAGCAAGGTCGATTGAGAGCGAGGGTGAGCAAGGGAAGGCAATAAGTAGCCGATGAGGTTCGCGATGACACCAGGGATCGAGGGATCCCCTTATATAGGCCATGGGGGGTCCCCTCTTAGGGTTCCCAACAAGGCCGCCACTCCTACTCCCTGCCCGATTGGGCGTTTCTCGATCTTAGTTCAAAACCTGGTAAAACCAGGGTCCAACCTCTCTGCCTTGGTCTCCCGGACTCAAAGGGACTCTTCCCTTGAGTGCTCGTGCCTTGTATCAAACAGGAAAACGAGGAGAAGATTCCTCAGGGACGCACTACAGTCCGAGTCCCTTTGGGACTCTGGACGATGACCGCAATCTATTGGATCAAAATCCAACGATCAGCATTGTCCGCGTTTAAACCAAAAAGGAAAACAATTTCTTGGTTAATTGAATTATTTCCCAAATTCAAAGGAAACTTGGAAAAATTGTATCTCTCAATTGGATAGGTATTTCTTTCCCAAATTTTGAGGGAAACTCGAGTTCAGTGTTATCTTTCATCCCTCCAAATTTTGTGTCATAATAATACTGATTCGATTCCTTTTCTTGTAATGCAAGTTGTTATTATATTAATCACAATTTTCCTTCTTTTCCTTAATCCTTTTATTATTATTCCCTGATTTTGAGTTCCTTGAACTCCAAGGTATCCATTATCTCAAATTCTTATTTTTGGGGAAATATTCCTCATCCTTTTTCTTATTTTATGGAAGTCTTTATGTATTCTTCAATCATATCAATTTGGGCTTCAATTAAAGCAAGGCCCATTAAGAAACATGCAATCAATTATTCATGGAATCCATTTTAGTCCACATCACGTTAATCATGGAATTCATCATATCATTATTTGTTCAATTAGCTTTAATATGAGGAATTTCATTTCTCATTAATTAATCCCCAAAATTGGGGTTATAACATCCTTCCCCTCTTATAGGAATTTTGTCCTCAAAATTCAAACAAGCAAACAAACAACAATTCAGGATAAGACTTTTCCCATGTCCATCATTGGCCCCTATGTGGCTTTACCGTACTCATGGTGCTTCCAAAGAACCTTTACCATCACATATCCTTTTCCTTGAGTCCTTTCATCCTGGCGTCTATAAACTACACAGGTGACTCAGGCCATTTCAGCCTCCCTTGGGGCTCACTCGGTTCATTGCTCAGCACATGGTCGGGTACCTCACATAGTGCTCTAAATTGGACACCTGGAAAACATCACACATTACTCTATCCTGAGGGGTAGGGTCAAAACCTAACCATCTCCACCCATCCATCTCTAATGGACCCATGTATCGGGGACTCAGCTTTCTCAGCTATAGCTCAGAGGGGTCAGATTCTCACATTATATTCTCCCACAGTACACTGCATGTTAGTCTACTTTACATCTGCTCACGACTCTCGTCGTCTCTAGGCTCCTTTCAGCCATTGCATGATTAAAGTGACTTTCGTCTTCATGCACTGTGGTCCCTTTTCTAATCATCATGTGGTCCTTTCACCAACATCACCTTACTGAAGTGGTGACCGACACAACCTCCCTTACAGAGCTCCTTATAAAACCCGATACTGGATATGGTGGTCATCATCACATCTTTCATAGGACAAAACTGTCTCTAGCTATCACCCTGAACGAGCACATATGCTCTCATCAGACCCTTTAGTCTGGATCATACTAACCATTAGGGGTGATAATCCGTACTAACATTGAGTTCTCCATGTCCCTACTTCCACCTTTTGGAAGGGAACTTTTAGGTCAAACTCAAAACCTTTCAACTCACTTCACAGTTGAACCATCTCTCTCATGGATAGATCAACCCGATCTGTTCTTCATAGAACTCTTTCTTTCTCATGTCATCTAGGTAAGGTGACCTAGCATAACCCATGTTGCATTTCGACCTTCCTTGGCCCAGGGGAGACTTCAACATCCATAGTGATGAACTCCCTTTCTCTCTTGGGGACTCTTTTGTCCTCTATATCGATACACTGGGTTACTGGGGTTCGTCTTTTACCTCCTGACTTGCATGGCCATAAACCACATGCAACTTCATCTTAAGCATCCAAAGTACTATTGCTATTTACCACGATATATGGTGGTCTTCAATCATGATTTTTTGTATGTCATGCTTCCTCAAGATCGATTCTTCTGAAACCCTAAACCACTCATATCGGGGTTTCATCACCTTCTTTTCTAAAGAAGTGCACTTGAGGTTCTACCACCATCCTTTCATTGCATCAAGGACTAGACTGGCTAACCAACCAACCCTTAACTTTTCAACATATCTTATTATATTTGAGTGTTATCTAAACACCACTCCTTTTCAAACATAGGGTTAGCCAAACAACCTCTTCCAACAAGTCAGATGTATCTCAACCAGCGCATCCATTACCACTTCACATCCTTAGCTATTAGGTAACGTTGAAGACATACACTTCCATGTATTTCACTTATTATATCCCCTTAAACTCTCTATCTATCTTCGTTAAGAACACTCTCTGATTTCATCATCGTGGTGATTAAACTCAACCTGGTATAACTTGTAAGTTCCACTTAGCTCAGGATAAACACATCCTCATAAGGTAACTATCTTCCATGTATCATTCTCTTTACCAGGGTAGGTTATCTTCTCTATCCCCATTTCTCGTGGCAACGTTCCAACCTACATCATCTCTTATCCTTAGTGTATGCCATGCGTAATGTACTATCTCTCACCCCCATAACAAGAGGAAATAAGTATTTGGCTGCAGTCCAAATACAGAGTTCTTCCTGTTCCAAGAGTAGAGATGGTACATCCCACCTTGCCAATACACCTTTTAAATCTAAGTTGAAATGTGCCACATCTGTCTCTACATCACAGACATCATGATAACAAACTAATCTTGAACCTTCTGAGGTTTATATCCTTGGTCATCTCCTCTAGGTCTATAGGGTACTGACTCTTTTGGGGTCATCCCTCTTCCCTCGTGCATCAAGAGAGTGCCCTATTCATCTGCCCTTTGGGTCCCATAAGTTCATGAAGGTGATCAATCTCCTAACCCATGGCCCTCAGACAATGATAGCTGTTACCTCCCGACCCTATGGTCATGTGCAACTTAGGAATTAGGCAACTCCTACTTTCATCGATCTTATCCCTACCTGACCCTAGGATAGACTTAGGATTCTTCATTATAGTACATGTTCACTTAGAACCTTACCCATGTCTTCATCATCTCCCTTTCTACATTTATCTGTTGGCCTTCATCCTTTCATTGGGATCATGGAAACCTGCCTACCTTGGTCCAGCCCCAAACCGATTACCTCAATGGTAACTCATTCATATGCAATTAGAGATGGATATCTATGAGTCTACATGTTCAGTCTCATACCATGTACTTTTCACTTAACTTCTCAAGATTCTATGAGACCTCTTTTAAACTAACAAAACTGATATACACCCTACCAAAGGGGTCCCTCTCCCAGGATGGGAGGAAAACTATCCCTTGACCACGAGGTCACAAAAGCTCTTAGGTCTAGGGTTTACATCCACATGAGCCTACTTAACCCTAGCAAGCTATTAAGGTATAAGCAGATCACCTACTGAACCATGCTAGGTCATACTTGTCCTCTTTCCTCAATGTTGGATCAAGATCATATCTTCCTTTATCCTCAACCTAGCTGTGAGGGGTTTATCAAACCTACCTTTAAACTTAAGGGTATTTCCCTTTCCTTTATGCATGTGGAGCACCATGCTCGAAACTATAGCAACTAAATCCTCATCATGAGTATTAGGTATACCACTTCCCCTCTTAGGCCTAAGAACCCTAGGTTCACCAACTGCATACTCTATTTCTTAACCATTAACCAAGCTTGCAAAAAGCATGACATGTACTCCTGTCATCCTTCCCTTGAACAACCCTTTAAGGTTGAGTCCTCTTCAAGGACAATCAACAAGGTACAAGGCCTCAAAACTTGTTACTATACTTCTCCAGGGTTTATGGAACTCTTCTTCTCATCTATACGAAGGTATAAACAGACTCATCCTCTATCTAGGATTTGGGTGGCCAAAGGTACTCGTTCATCGAACCTCTCATTGCTCATATGGCATCCCAGGCACATCCATCCAAACACCTGGTCTAACTCATCATGCCATCTCTCTCTATATCCCTCACTTAGGGTTAGGGTTAACGTCATCCTCATAGCCAGGTTTCTACTTATCATGGAGATCTCTATCTCCAAAACTAACTTATCCTCCAGACAAGAAGGTCTAGCCTCAGGTCTCTTCTGAGGTCATGACAACTTATGTCATACGACCTAAGCATGTATCTATCATTTAGTTGTGCTTAATCTATTAAGCTTATGTCCATGACATCTTATTTACATGCTTTTCATTAATTTGATGGAGGATTTCATTAGATCTTATTAACCTTACCCCTACCTCAAGAGGGTGAGGAAAAGAGAGAAAACCCTAATCCTTAAGGTCCTTAACAGAATTTTGTGATGAGAAGGGATGAATAAGATGAGAAAGTCCTAAAGGTATCTTATTTCGATTCATACCCTTAGACTTTGGCCAAGCGGTCACACGGGTCCGGGAGTCCTCGTATTCCGACTAGCGGTGCGGAGGAAAATCTTGCCAGCCCCCGGTCGTGATCCCTTTCTAGACACCTCTGTCTTTCGGATACTCCTCTAATAACTCCCTTGGGTTCTATGGAGTTTGTAAAATTAATAATTATTAATGGTTAAATGAGGAACCTATGCTCTGATACCAAATGTTACGACCCCACCTTCCGATAACCCCCAATTAAGGGAGACCGAGAGGTTGAAGCCGCACCCATAAATTCCGGATCAAAAGTTCGACATATAACCAATAACAATTATTAAATTCTAACAGACTATACTGAAAATGGTAATAAAAATTTTCTTTATCATACCTTTGGAAAGATTGGAAGTACTAGACTTCTAACCACAGATGAACTACTCTAACTAGTTCCTCCTTGTTCTTTAATTCTTGATTTCACAATGTGTCACTTTACTGTTTGTGCTTTAGGATTTGTACCTAAATCGCCAACAAACAAAACAACGGTCAGTCGAAACTTGTATGTGGGTGAAACAATAATCAAGCAATTATACTAACAATGTAATCAAGCAATTAGTCTTTTAAACAATCAAGATTACATTTTAAGCCATACAACTCAATCCCTACATATTCCCAACTCTGTGCAGTTCCTGCAGTGAACTTTCATTATACCTCTGTAAAGGTAGAGTCGCATGGCACTACTCCAGGTAGCCCAATCCCTAACTCAATGTGACTTGATGGTCCTACCACAAGGGTAGCCATGTACTAAGTCATCCACAGACCTGATGACCTCTCCAATAGGTAGCCATGTACTAGGTCTTCTTCTGACCTGATGGTCCTACCTATTAGATAGCCATGTACTAGGTCAACTATCATGCTACAGAGGGAACCAGGATCTGAGCTTGTTGGCATATATCCTTTGTGATAGTCATAGCCACATTATAGTTTGCATGAACTAAATTCATCCAACAGTTTAGTTGCATTCAATGCGATTAAACATCTGGAAATCAGCGAGAAACATAAGCGGTTATTCATAAGTAACCACATACCTTTACTTGCACTTTTCAAGATAATAACCCAATCAACAAGCAATGAGGAAGAGAAATCCTGAAATAAAAGTACCAATTCCTTTTATTAATAATTATCCAATTTCCTTATTCAAATTAGGATTCCAATTCCATAATTAGGGTTTCTTCTAGAAATTAGGGTTTTACTTCTTCTTTCATCATTACCATTCTTAATTTATCAATCTTCATAAAACTCCTAATTTCTCATTGAATTTCCTTTATTAGACAACTGATTTCCTTATTTCATAAAAATATGGTTTTTAGCTCTCTTTATCCCAAATTAGGGTTTCCATGCAAATTAACCTTCTTTTAAACATTATAATTCCAAGTTAAGCATTTTTGCAATAAAATAGCAAATTAAACTACCATTAACATTATCAGAGTCAAACTTAACGATTTGACTTGTTGAATTACCCAAATTACCCTCTCAACATGCAATTAGGGTTTCTCATCAAATTTTACTAAACTTTATTAGTCAAATAAAGTACTTTTGCTAAACGAAGTGGAATTAGGTTCTGGAATTATTTTTATCGTGTTCCTTACATTTTTCTATGCAACTTTCATGTACAAAGTTTTCTCATTAGATAATCCTAGCAATTACTACAAATTTTGCAAGAAAAAGTCCTTTTTCTGGTTATTCGTTAGAGATGGGAAATTACCAAAAAACGTCAGCCGTTCGATTGGTGCGCCCGTGGTCCGCGCCTCAATCTGATGCTCCTCACCGCGCGTCTCCTTTACTTACGCGCCTCGAGTCCGGATCATCCGATCCCGCGAGTCCACGGTGGACTTAGGATCCAACCGTCTCGGCCTAACTTTGACCCGGACGTTAGATCTCGATCTAACGGCAGCTGCACTTCGTCCTCTTCGTTCTCTGTTCTTCTACACGTGGCGGCGCTCTCACCGGAGCAAGGTCAATTGAGAGCGAGGGCGAGAAAGGGAAGGCAATAAGTAGTCGATCAGGTTCGCGATGACACCAGGGATCGAGGGATCCCCTTTTATAGGCCATGGGGGGTCCCCTCTTAGGGTTCCCAACTCGGACGCCACTCCTACTCCCTGCCCGATTGGGCGTTTCTCGATCTTAGTTCAAAACATGGTAAAACCAGGGTCCAACCTCTCCGCCTTGGTCTCCCGGACTCAAAGTGACTCTGCCCTTGAGTGCTCATGCCTTGTATCAAACAGGAAAATGAGGAGAAGATTCCTCAGGGACGCGCTACAGTCCGAGTCCCTTTGGGACTCTGGACGATGACCGTGATCTGTTGGATCAAAATCCAACGATCAGCATTGTCCGCGTTTAAACCAAAAAGGAAAACAATTTCTTGGTTAATTGAATTATTTCCCAAATTCAAAGGAAACTTGGAAAAATTGTATCTCTCAATTGGATAGGTATTTCTTTCCCAAATTTTGAGGGAAACTCGAGTTCAGTGTTATCTTTCATCCCTCCAAATTTGGTGTCATAATAATACTGATTTGATTCCTTGTCTTGTAATGCAAGTTATTATTATATTAATCACATTTTTCCTTCTTTTCCTTAATCCTTTTATTATTATTCCCTGATTTTGAGTTCCTTGAACTCCAAGGTATCCATTATCTTGAATTCTTATTTTTGGGGAAATATTCCTCATCCTTTTTCTTATTTTATGGAAGTCTATATGTATTCTTCAATCATATCAATTTGGGCTTCAATTAAAGCAAGGCCCATTAAGAAACATGCAATCAATTATTCATGGAATCCATTTTAGTCCACATCACGTTAATCATGGAATTCATCATATCATTATTTGTTCAATTAGCTTTAATATGAGAAATTTCATTTCTCATTAATTAAGCCCAAAAATTGGGGTTATAACATCCATAACCTTCTTGAGGTGTTTAACCCATCATGAAAAAGGCCAAGAGTTGACCGTAATGATATGGAACCTCCTCTATGGCTTCTTGGCCGATAGTCACTCCCATATAAGCCGTATAATTCGATACAACTCATATAGAGTTTCAACTATACAACTCTTCTTGGTCTTTTCATCACCAAGAATACCATCACTCATAAATGGTTCAAACATGGTGAATATTTCTTTCTCTCTCCTCTATATGATTATAAGAGAGAGTAGGGACACTCTAGAGGTGGTAATTTTCATATCAACCCTACATTTTGGGTAAATTACAAATTGCACCAAAACTAGTACACAAGGCACATGCATTATTCAAACAAGCTCCAACTTGGAACTTAGACTTTCCACAAGCCACCCCTTAGCATCATTCTCTATCTTATGATGCTAAAGCACTTGAAGAATGTTCAAAATGTGACATATTGCAATATAACCCCTCATTTTGGGTACATTGCAAATTACACCCAAACTAGCATATAATGCACAAACAGTTTGCAAATAAGCTCAAACTTGAAAATTAAACTCAAGGAGAGTCTTAATTACTTTTCAAAAGATTAAAACAAATTTATAAATAACTTACTTAAGAAAAACTTCTAGGTTTATGCCAAAACCTAGGTTAGGGATGTTACAATTATCAACCCCTAACAGGGATTTCGTCCCTGAAATCTCAAGAGAAAAGAGAAGGGTACTTCCTCCTCATTTCTTTATCTAGATCCCATGTGGCTTCTTCAACACCACAATGATGCCAGAGAACTTTCACAAGAATTATGTCTTTCTTTTTCAACTTCTTGATTCTTTTGTCAAGAATCATCATTGGACCTTCTACATAAGATATATCTTCATTCAATTCTGCCTCTACAGGTTGAAACACCAAATTTGTATCAAGATGACACTTTCTCAGTACAAATATATGAAACACTAGATGTAGTATATGTATCTCAGGTGGAAAATCCAACCTATAGGCTACCTTTCCAATCAGTGTTGTCACTGTGTAAGGTCCCATAAATCCTGGAGCTAACTTACCCTTCTTCCCAAATATGAGAACACCTTTCCAAGGAGAGACCTTGAGATACACCCTGTCTCCAACTTGGAATTCTAAAGGTCTACGACGTTCATCGGCATATGATTTCTATCTATCATGTGCAACCTTCAACTGCTGTTGTATTACTTTAATCTTTTCAGTTGTCTATTGCACTAATTTAGGACCCAAAAGTTGGTATTCTCCTGTCTCATACCAACATAACAGATATCTACAATGGATACCATATAATGCTTCAAATGGTGCCATATCAATAATAGTCTGATAACTATTGTTGTAGGCAAACTCTATTAAGCTCAAGTGTAAGTCCCAACTTCCTACAAACTGAAGAACACATGCCCTAAGCAAGTTCTCCAAAGTCTATATAGTCCTTTCAAATTGTCCATCTGTCTGAGGGTGAAAAGTTGTGCTAAACTTTAACTGTGTACCCAAGGCTTTATGTAGTTGTTCCCAAAAATGACTTGTAAACTGGGGACCTCTATCAGACACAATTTTGGTTGGAACTCTATGTAACTACACTATCTCATCTATATAGATCTGTGTAAGTTTTTCAGAAGTACAGGTTGTTCTAATAGGAAGAAAATGTGCTGACTTAGTCAACCTATCAACTATCACCCAAATGGAATCATGGCTTTTGGTTGTTGTGGGTAGACCAACCACAAAGTCCTTTGTCACGTGATCCCATTTCCACTTTGGTATAGGTAAGGGTTGCAATGTTCCTGTAGGCTTCTGGTGTTCTACTTTAACTTGCTGACACACTGGACACCGCATAACAAACTCGGCTACATCCTTCTTCAAACCAGGCCACCAATACATATCTTTTAATTTATGATACATTTTAGTACTCCCTGGATGTATTGCATACATGGATGAATGAGTTTCCTCCATAACTAACTATCTTAAGTCATTGGCATCATGTACTACTATCCTACCATGGTAACAGACTACCTCATCCTCTGACTCATGGAAACCGTCCCCTTTCTCACTACCATACTCTGACCTGATTTGTTGAATCACAGTATCAGCATGTTGTGCCTCTTTAATCTGTTCCATCATAGTAGGTTTCACATGCATCTCGACCAGTAATCCTGCTAACAAAGATACTTTTAACTATACATTTATTTGTCTCAAAGAGACAAACATGTCCCGTTTAAATCACATTAAAGAATTCAATTGTGCTTTATCTATAGATGGAGATGAAGATTTTCTACTTAGTACATCTGCCACTACATTATTTTTTCTTAGATGATAATCAATTGTACAATTGTAGTCCTTAATTTATTCCATCCAGCAATGTTGTCTCATATTTAACTTGTGTTGTGAGAAGATGTACTTTAAGTTTCTATGGTCTATGAAAATCTGACATGTTTCTCCATAAAGATTGTGGGCTCTGATCTCCAAAACCTGAGATAAACACATAACTTTGAGTTTAAAATTAGCGGAAGCGATTCGATTAGCAGCGGAATACCAAAAATCAGCAGAAATTAAAAACTTTTTGAGATAAAGCATTGAAACCATAAAACTTCATTCATAAAAGGAGATAAACTGTTTACATCTATGTCAAATTACTTCTTGAGTAATTATACACATCATGATTCAAAATCTCAAGAATCGCAACAAAACTCAGACCAACAACTCCAAGACTTGAGAGTACAGAGGACTCATAGGACTGACTCTATCTATACCACATAGCAGGCTAAATCTCCACCTGAGATTTACTGCTGATCTTGGTGCTGCTGCTGCTGGGACTGGTCACATGTAGACCGGTTCCTCCGTCTTCAACGACCACCTAAAAAGTTGAAGTCTACGGGGTGAGACAATTTAAATAATTGTCCCAGCGGGAGTTATAACTCTCCACTAGAAGTTTTATAAGGCAAAACAAAGAATAACTTAAGTAGTAAAAGCTTTCAAAGTATTCAACAGCAATTTTGGTAGTAAGCAAGAGTTCAACATTTATGAAACATGAAGAACATATGCACTATATAGTGTAACATCAATCAATTAACTCGTAGTTATCTCTAACAGGTATACTACGCTGTAGATTATGTTTTTCAAACATTATTATCATGCCCTGCGGAGATGAGGTATACCACTCATACTCCAACTGATCATTGTTACGTGCCTCGATATCATACTAGGTCATTGAAAGAGATGGATTCTCATGACCTTCACCTTCCTCTGTAAGAGGATTACTTGCAGGACATCTTGTGTCTCTGCTACTATAGCTTACCAGGGTAATATGGTCCTTCACTATTTTAGAGTTACAGTGGCGTTCTGTACTCTCTTCTTCATCAGGAGATTTTGTGTTTACCTTCCACTGATACGGTATCTGTGCTTTCTTCGTCATCAGGAGATTTCGTGTTTACCTTCCACTGATGCGGTATGGATTTGTAGTGAAGGATTGATGGATTACACATCTACATCAATGCCTACACTAGTATGTAAGGTCCTACACATCCATATACCCCACATACTCAAAAGTATGTGATCCAGGAGTTCCCTTAGGAAAACCTATTTCACCATCATTTGATCTCTGACAATGATGGATCTATGATTAGGGCTCTACATGGTATGATTACACTTGATTAGTTAGGTACATTCAGTATTCTTTTAACATCATACATTGTTTTCAAACAATAACATTAGCATAACAGCTATGAAGGGAGAATACTAAATGTAACAAGCCTAACTCACATCAATTATCATTTCTCAATATTCTCATCACAAGTCACCTCTAAAGCATGACCTTGATGGTATTTATGGCTCTCACAGCCCATTAATCTCATAAGATGCCACTGACAAGACATCAAGATATTTTACTATTCATAAAGCTAACAACATGCTTTCAATGAATGTAGCATCATCATCCATACCTGGATATGATCATCCTCATATAAGAACTTGCATGGTTAATTCAACTGATGAAAGAAATTCAATTCAAGAATTATACCTTCACTCTTGCCATAAGAGTTAAGTTCCCTGATTCTCATCAATCAGGGTTTACTATTCACATTACAGTCATCACCCTTGAATTAGGGTTTACTATTCACATTATGGTGAATTGTACTCATAACATCATCATGTATGAGGAACATCATCATTTATGCTCTCAGATTTAGGTTAAGATTCATCATTTATCATAATTAGGGTTTCCATGATCTCACATAGGTGGATCATACCCTAATCATGCACATTCATGTGTATTGAGGGTACTTTACTTGAGTTTCCACCATAAAAGGGTACTTTCTCTCTCCTCTAACTAGTAGATGGTGATTACACCACTGTATATTAAACGAGTGTGGACCCGTTTGAGCCTAAACGAGTGTGAACCCGTTTGAGCTTAAACGTGTGTGACCCCATTTGAGCCTAAACGAGTGTGGACCCATTTGAGCCTAAACGAGTGTCAACCCATTTGAGCCTAAACGAGTGTGGACCCATTTGAGCCTAAACGAGTGTCAACCCATTTGAGCCTAAACGAGTGTGGACCCGTTTGAGCCTAAACGAGTGTCAACCCGTTTGAGATTAAACGAGTGTCAACCCATTTACAAATTGAATCAATTAGGATGTGCCTCAAACAATTGGACACCAATTTGACCTTCAATTGAAAGCCAATTAGAGTTAAGTCTAACTCAATTAAGGTTTCCAATCGGCTAATCATCAATTTTCAACAATGTGAATCAAATTAAGGTTGAACCTATCAATTGAACTCCAATTGGGCCCAAACTTGGCCCAAACGGTCTTGAGATCGTTTGGACATCATCCAAACGGTCTTGAGACCGTTTGCCCAAAGTTTGACCAAAAACCAAGTTGGTTGGATTAGGGTTGAACTTGAATTAGGTCTAAAATCAGCATTTTTATCAATTCATCAACTTATTACAATTGGACCCTCAAACCATCAAATTACCTCAACTTTAGACCTTCAAACGGTCTTGGGTTGTGCCCAAATGGTCTTGAGACCGTTTGGAGGAACCCCCAAACGGTCTTGAGACCGTTTGTGTCCTTCAACACAAAACTCAACAAAATCTATATATGAATACAACAATTTCAGCCCAATTAGGGTTAGGATGTTGAAGTGCCTTCAACTCTCAATTGGTTAAGAATTTAAATTTGATTCTTTGCAGGAAAGAAATTCAACATATTATGAACAGGAATCTCAAACGGTCAATGCTTGGTCAACTCATTCAAATGGGTTGAACCCGTTTGCCCAAAAAGTTCAAGTTAATCAGTTTGGAAAATCAGCACTTAATTCAATTCGATTGCCTAATTGATTGGCCTTCAACCTACGATTCCTTTGGAGTTAACCCATCAAATTTGGTGGGTCATTAGACTACATGATTATGAACAGGAATCCCAAACGGTAAACGCTTGGTCAATGCCCTCAAACGGGTTGAACCCGTTTTCTCCAACCGACCTTGTGAACCCGTTTGCCCTTCAAACGGTTTGGTCAGAAGGGGGGGGGAACCAGGACCGTTTGATAAAGTAACTTTGGTAATCACGCCCATCTTCTTCAACCTTTATAAAGGACGGTTATACCACCGTTTTGCTTGCAAAAGTGCAAGGAAGAAGGGAGGTAGAAGGAGAACTAAATGCTAAAAGTGCAAGAACAAATATGCATATAAAGCAAAGAGTTTAAAGTTATAAAACCCACCTTAAGGTCGTTCCTTGAGCTCCAAGCTTCCAAGCTTCAAGCCTATAATGGTGTCTTGAGCTCCACAGGTCGGCCAAGGATGTTTCTCCAAGGAAAGGTTGGGAAAAGATGGCTAGAACGAGAAAGCTAAGAGAATTAGCCATGAAACCAACCTTATACAAGAATTTTCTCCATGAATTCAAGATAGAAGGTGGTGTTCTCTTACCTAGAACAGGTTGGTCGCCCTCCTCTTCTCCAGAGCTCTGTCCTAATTCGTTCTAAGCAAGGAAATAAGAAAGGAAGTGAAGGAAACGCTCCTTTACAAACAAAGGAAGGGTGTATATATATCTTGGGGTCATTTCCAACATAAGGACAACTGGTTTCTCCTTTTCTTAATTAGGTCCCTCCTTTCTTATAGGCAAGTCCCTTCTCCTTATTATAAGCCACGTTTCTCCCTTTCATACTTAAGCAAAACTCGTCTTAAACCCAAGGTCCAAAGGTGAAGAAGGTCAACTTTCAACTAGGGTTCATACATGAAAGATCTCCATACCCATATATGGTGAATTTCATGCACAAAGATCACTTTTCTTATCTGATTATTAATTGATGTATCTCTTTCATCATTTCTACTCTAAATGATGCCAAGAGTCATATAAGATGCTCTAGAAGGTGTACTTTACAAATTTCACCCACAATTTGGGTAAATTACACTTTACTCCAAATTAGGGTTTTTTAAGCATTAGGATCACTCCACAAGCTGCATTTGAATGCCCAAGCTTGGAAAATCCATCATGCCTCATCATATTCACTCATATGATGTCTCAACATCAAAAGAACATCTTAACCTGTGAAATTTCAAGTTAAACCCTTAAACTGGGTAACTTGCACATGGGTCCCTGCATTACAAAACAATGCTACAACTTTGTTTATAAAGGAGCAAAATTGAAAGTATATGTTCCTTTAGGAACTTAGTTACATGCCAGAGAATACTCACAGGTGTTTAATTACATAATTTAGGCAAAACTTCCAGGGTTAGGTTATAACCCAGGTCAGGGATGTTACAAATTATCCACCCCTTACAAGGATTTCGTCCCCAAAATCGATAAAACGCATTAAGAGAAAAGAGTAGGGTATTTCCTTCTCATCTCATCCTTTAGTTCCCAAGTGGCTTCTTCAACACCACGGTGGTTCCAGAGGACTTTCACAAGACTTATATCTTTCTTCTTTAACTTTTTAATTCTGTTATCAAGAATGGACACTGGTCCCTCCTCATATGTTATATCTTCATTCAATTATACTTCCATAGGTTGTAGAACTGACTTGGTGTCGGGGTGACATTTCCTCAGCATGGAAATGTGAAAAACAGGATGTAACTTCTGCAACTCCTGAGGTAACTCTAGTCTATAGGCTACCTTTCCAATTCTCTCAACGATTGGATAAGGTCCCATAAATCTAGGAGCTAACTTCCCTTTTCTTCCAAAATGAAGGACTCCTTTCCATGGTGAGACCTTGAGATACACTCTGTCTCCAACCTGGAACTCTAGGGGTCTACGACGTTTATCAGCATACGACTTCTGCCTATCCTGTGCAGTCTTAAGTTGTTGCTGTATAACTTTAATCTTCTCTGTAGTTTGCTGCACAAGATCAGGACCTAACAACTGGTGCTCACCAGTCTCATACCATCACAAAGGTGATCTACAACGTCTACCATACAAGGCTTCATATGGTGCCATATCAATACTATGTTGATAGCTATTGTTATAGGCAAACTCTATCAAGCTCAGGTGTAGATCCCAACTCCCGGTAAACTGGAGAACACATGCTCTCAACAGGTCTTCCAAGGTCTGTATAGTCCTTTCAGACTGTCCATCAGTCTGTGGGTGAAAGGCTGTACTAAACCTTAACTTGGTGCCTAAGGCTCTGTGTAACTGCTCCCAAAAACGACTTGTGAACTGGGGACCTCTGTCAGAAACTATAGAGACAGGAACTCCGTGCAACCGCACTATCTCTTGCACATACAACTGGGATAACCTCTCAGCATAATAGGTTGTTTTGACAGGCAAGAAATGTGTTGTCTTTGTCAACCTATCAACAATTACCCAAATGGAATCATGTCCTTTGCTTGTCTTGGGTAGGCCAACAACAAAGTCCATGGTCGCGTGGTCCCACTTCCACTGTGGTATGGGTAAAGGTTGCATTGTTCCTGCAGGCTTCTGGTGCTCAGCCTTAACCTGCTGACAAACTGGACACCTCATCACAAACTCTGCAACATCCTTCTTCATCCCGGGCCACCAATACATATCTTTCAAATTTCGATACATCTTGGTGCTCCCTGGATGCATAGCATACATTGAAGAATGATCTTCTTCCAGGACTAGCTTCCTCAGGTTATCCACATCTGGCACTATCATCCTCCCATGATAGCATGCCACATGGTCATCTGAGTCATGGAAACCATCTCATTTTTCATCACCATACTCAGACCTGATCTGTTGAACTGCAGCATCCTCTAACTGTGCCTACTTTATCTGCTCTCTTAGAGTAGGTTTAATATGCATCTCAGCTAACAAACTGGCTAACAATGACACCTTCAACTGTACATTGTTTTGCCTTAAAGAGATAAGCATATCTCTCCTAGAGCATACTAAAGAACTTAGTTGTGCTCTATCCATGGTTGATGTTTCTGATTTCCTGCTCAAGGCATCTGCAACCACATTGGCCTTGCCCGGATGGTAATCAATCGTACAGTCGTAGTCCTTGATTAACTCCATCCAGCGATGTTGCCTCATGTTAAGCTCATGCTGAGAGAAGATATACTGAAGATTCTTGTGGTCTGTGAATATCTGGAATGTTTCTCCGTAGAGATAATGCCTCCAGATTTTCAAGGCATGAACCACAGCAGCTAACTCCAGATCGTGTGTCGGATAATTCTCCTCGTGCTTCTTAAGCTGTCGGGAAGCAAAAGAAATCACTTGTTTATCCTACATCAACACACATCCAAGTCCATTCTTGGAGGCATCACAGAAGACTACATATCCTTTTCCTTGCTCAGGTAGCACAAGCACAGGTGCACTTGTCAACCTCTCCTTCGACAGTTGGAAAGATTGTCGACACTTATCACTCCAAGAAAAAGGAACATATTTCCGGGTTAACTTGGTCAAAGGTAAGGCTATAGAACTGAAATTATTAATAAACCTTCGATAGTAACCAGCTAACCCCAAGAAACTTCTAATCTCCGTCGGTGTTTTTGGTTGTTCCCATTGTAGAACAGATTCTACCTTTTTAGGGTCAACACGAATACCCGAGGCAGATACCACATGTCCAAGAAAAGACACTTCAGGTAACCAGAACTCGCACTTGCTAAACTTAGCGTATAGCTTATGTTCTCTTAGCAAGGTCAAAGTTTGGCGAAGATGTTGCTCATGCTGCTGAGCATCCTTACTATAAATCAGAATGTCATCTATGAAGACAACAACATACTGATCAAGGAAAGGTCGGAAGATTCTATTCATGAGTTCCATAAATGCAGCTGGTGCATTAGTTAGTCCAAATGACATAACTGTGAACTCATAGTGACCATATCTTGTCCTAAAGGCAGACTTGGATATGTCACTGTCCTTAATGCGGAGTTGATGATATCCAGATCTCAAATCTATCTTTGAGAAGACTGTTGCACCATGCAACTGGTAAAAAAGATCATCAATCCTCGGCAAAGGGTACTTGTTCTTTATTGTTACTTTATTGAGTTGTCTATAGTCAATGCACAACCACATTGACCCATCTTTCTTTTTAACAAACAAAACCGGAGCACCCCAAGGTGAGGTACTCGGTCGGATGAAACCTTTCTCAAGTAACTCTTGAAGTTGTTTCTTGAGTTCTGCCATCTCGGCAGGCGCCATCCTATACGGAGTCTGGGCTATGGGTTTTGTATCTGGGACCAAATTGATCTCAAAATCAATCACCCGAGGTGGTGGTATACCAGGAAGTTCTTCAGGAAACACATCCTCGAATTCCCTGACTATAGGAACTTCAGTAGGATTGGGACTCTCCTTGGTAACATCTACAACATGGGCCAAGAATGCATAACATCCTTACCTCATCAGCTTATCAGCAACCATAGCTGATACAAGACAGGTGGGAAGAATCTTTCTTTCTCCTTGAAAGATCCATGTGTTGCTTTCATCAGCAAACACAGCCAACTTGGACTCACAATCCAAGACAACTCTATACCTCTCTAAGGTATCCATTCCTAGGATTATATCAAATCCTTGCATATCAAGTGGTATTAGATCCACTTGAATGCGATGATCAGAAAAGAAGAGGATGCAGGGAGAACATACCTCCTGCAAAACAGCAGACCCTTTCAACGGAGTCTCCAACAACAAACTATCTGCCCTATGACTGACAGTCATATTGCAGTTGCGAATCACTCTTCGAGTGATGAAAGAGTGCGTAGCACCCGGGTCAATCAGAACAGATACTACACAAGATTTAGACATATCAGAATATAAAAGTTCCATCTGACCAGCCACTACTTGTGGATTGACCACTGCCTCTGGTGGGTTCATAGCATAGAACCTCGTTGTAGCCTGGTGTTGAGGTGGTGCTGATGATCTAGCTTGAGACGCTTGCCCGTGTCCTCGAGCTGCTCCTTGAGATTGCCTTCTCTGTGATCCCTGTTTACCTTGTCTCGGAGACTGTGTCACACTGACAGGCTTAGAGCGACAGTCCTTCATCAAATGTCCCACCTTACCACAGTTGTAGCAACTTCTCTCCAGTTGTGGTGGTCTTGGTGGTCCAGTGACTGACATCGATGCAGAACTGTGAGTCCCTTGAGGCGGTTGACTCCGTCCTCTACCTCTACTTGGTGACCATTGAGTTTGAGAACTCGATCTGGGTGGTAGAGGGTTAGGTGCAGAGAATCTAGGTTTCTTGGAATCCCTAGATGAAGAACCCTGGAACTGTGGATATCTTTTCTGGGTTTGCCTCTTCTCAACCATAGATCTCTCTATCCTTTGGACTGACTCAACGAAGGTAGAGAATCTCTCTCGGTTTTCTAAGGCAGACACAGGGGTTGACATATCAGCATTCAAACCCTTCTCGAATCTCCTGATTCTTTCCTCTTCTGTGGCAGCCATGTGCGGGCAGAACCGCAACAACTCCATGAACTTAGCTTCATACTCGCTAATGTTCATCATGCCCTTCCTCAATCTCTCAAACTGAGAGATCTTCTCATCTAGGAAGGTCTTCGGGAAATATCTATGAACAAATTCCCGGCGAAACTCTTCCCATGAGATCTCTATTCCAGGTCTCTTTTGCTCTTCCATGTTCCACCAGTGACCAGTGCTTCCCTTAAGAAGATAGACAGCATGTCTAACCTTCTCAGCTTCCGGGATGTTAAGAATCCTGAAAGCCTTCTCCAACTCTGTCAACCACAGATCTGCATCTGCGGGGTCGGCAGTCCCAAAGTACTCGGTAGCTCCGACATGAAATAATCGCTCGAACGTCTTCCCGATACCTTGTCCTTCAGGCTGGACAGGTGCACTAGGTTCAGGCATGGGCATCCTGTCGGTTATGTGTGTCATTGCAGTCATAAACTGCCCAAACATCGTCTGAACTGCTGGGTTACCCATATCGGCTGGGTCAAACTGGGGTGGCTCTCGGGGTGGCTCAGGTGTAGGCTATTCTATTTCTGGAACCCTTGCACCACCTTGAGGTGCACTAGCACTACTCTCTGCCACGTACTCATCATGTGGTTCTACCATCCTTATGTATCTTCTTCTCCTGAGGAACAGAAGATTCTATTAGATAAGGAAGGAACACTAAGGATAAACTCAACATCCTAAGTCCTATGCCTCTGTAGACTCAGCGAACCTGGAGCTCTGATACCACTTAATTGTGGGCTCTGATCTCCAAAACCCGAGATAAACACATAACTTCGAGTTTAAACTTAGCGGAAGGGATTCGATTAGCAGTGGAATACCAAAAATCAGCGGAAATTAAAAACTTTTTGAGATAAAGCATTGAAACCATAAAACTTCATTCATAAATGGAGATAAACTATTTACATCTCTGTCAAATTACTTCTTGAGTAATTATACACATCATGATTCAAAATCTCAAGAATCGCAACAAAACTCAGACCAACAACTCCAAGACCTGAGAGTACAGAGGACACATAGGACTGACTCTATCTACACCACATAGAAGGCTAAATCTCCACCTGAGATTTACTGCTGCTCTTGGTGCTGCTGCTGCTGGGACTGGTCACCTGTAGACCGGTTCCTCCGTCTTCGACGACCACCTAAAAAGTTGAAGTCTACGGGGTGAGACAATTTAAATAATTGTCCCAGCGGGAGTTATAACTCTCCACTAGAAGCTTTATAAGGCAAAACAAAGAATAACTTAAGCAGTAAAAGCTTTCAAAGTATTCAACAGCAATTTTGGTAGTAAGCAATAGTTCAACATTTATGAAACATGAAGAACATATGCACTATACAGTGTAACATCAATCAATTAACTCGTAGTTATCTCTAACAGGTATACTACGTTGTAGATTATGTTTTTCAAACATTATTATCATGCCCTACGGAGATGAGGTATACCACTCATACTCCAACCGATCACTGTTACGTGCCTCGATATCATACTAGGTCATTGAAAGAGTCGGATTCTCATGACCTTCACCTTCCTCAATCAGTAAGAGGATTACTTGCAGGACATCTTGTGTCTCTGCTACTATAGCTTACCAGGGTAATCTGGTCCTTCGCTATTTTATAGTTACAGTGGCGTTCTGTACTCTCTTCGTCATCAGGAGATTTCGTGTTTACCTTCCACTGATACGGTATCTGTGCTTTCTTCGTCATCAGGAGATTTCGTGTTTACCTTCCACTGATGCGGTATGGATTTGTAGTGAAGGATTGACGGATTACACATCTACATCAATGCCTACACTAGGATGTAAGGTCCTACACATCCATATACCCCACATACTCAAAAGTATGTGATCCAGGAGTTCCCTTAGGAAAACCTGTTTCACCATCATTTGATCTCTGACAATGATGGATCTATGATCAGGGCTCTACATGGTATGATTACACTTGATTAGTTAGGTACATTCAGTATTCTTTTAACATCATACATTGTTTTCAAACAATAACATTAGCATAACAGCTATGAAGGGAGAATACTAAATGTAACAAGCCTAACTCACATCAATTATCATTTCTCAATATTCTCATCACAAGTCACCTCTAAAGCATGACCTTGATGGTATTTATGGCTCTCACAGCCCATTAATCTCATAAGATGCCACTGACAAGACATCAAGATATTTTACTATTCATAAAGCTAACAACATGCTTTCAATGAATGTAGCATCATCATCCATACCTGGATATGATCATCCTCATATAAGAACCTGCATGGTTAATCCAACTGATGAAAGCAATTCAATTCAAGAATTATACCTTCACTCTTGCCATAAGAGCTAAGTTCCCTGATTCTCATCAATTAGGGTTTACTATTCACATTACAGTCATCACCCTAGAATTAGGGTTTACTATTCACATTAAGGTGAATTGAACTCATAACATCATCATGTATGAGGAACATCATCATTGATGCTCTCAGATTTAGGTTAAGATTCATCATTTATCATAATTAGGGTTTCCATGATCTCACATAGGTGGATCATACCCTAATCATGCACATTCATGTGTATTGAGGGTACTTTACTTGAGTTTCCACCATAAAGGGGTACTTTCTCTCTCCTCTAACTAGTAGATGGTGATTACACCACTCTAGATTAGGTTGGGTTAAGTCCTCATTGACTAACACAAGTCAACACATCACCATCATGTGATTAGGGTTTGATTAAAACAAGGTATCACTCAATTGAACCTTTCAAGGGCATTTTGGTAATTTACCCATTGATCATCATTATGGGTCAATTCATTAGTCACTTAGTCCCTTAATATCTTAAGTTACCATTAGGGTTTAGATTAGATCATCATTGAACCATTTACACCTTCAAGTGATTAAGTATAAACAACCTTGAAGGTCTCCAATTGGTTTCAACCTTCAACCTCCAACCCATTTAAATTTTAAACGACCTTGAACTCGTTTAATCTCAAACGACCCTAAACCCATTTGAGCCTTAAACGAGTATGGACCCATTTAGGCTTAAACGAGTGTGGACCCGTTTGAGCCTAAACGAGTGTGGACCCGTTTGAGCCTAAACGAGTGTCAACCCATTTGAGCCTAAAGGAGTGTGGACCCGTTTGAGCCTAAACGAGTGTGAACCTGTTTGAGCTTAAACGTGTGTGACCCCATTTGAGCCTAAACGAGTGTGGACCCGTTTGAGCCTAAACGAGTGTCAACCCATTTGAGCCTAAACGGGTGTGGACCCGTTTGAGCCTAAACGAGTGTGAACCCGTTTGAGCTTAAACGAGTGTCAACCCATTTACAAATTGAGTCAATTAGGATGAGCCTCAAACAATTGGACACCAATTTGACCTTCAATTGAAAGCCAATTAGAGTTAAGTCTAACTCAATTAAGGTTTCCAATCGGCTAATCATCAATTTTCAACAATGTGAATCAAATTAAGGTTGAACCTATCAATTGAACTCCAATTGGGCCCAAACTTGGCCCAAACGGTCTTGAGATCGTTTGGACATCATTATTTGCAGGAAAGAAATTCAACATATTATGAACAGGAATCTCAAATGGTCAATGCTTGGTCAACTCATTCAAATGGGTTGAACCCGTTTGCCCAAAAAGTTCAAGTTAATCAGTTTGGAAAATCAGCACTTAATTCAATTCGATTGCCTAATTGATTGGCCTTCAACCTACGATTCCTTTAGAGTTAACCCCTCAAATTTGGTGGGTCATTATACTACATGATTATGAACAGGAATCCCAAATGGTCAACGCTTGGTCAACACCCTCAAACGGGTTGAACCCGTTTTCTCTAACCGACCTTGTGAACCCGTTTGCCCTTCAAACGGTTTGGTCAGAAGGGGGGGGACCAGGACCATTTGATAAAGTAACTTTGGTAATCACACCCATCTTCTTCAACCTCTATCAAGGACGGTTATACCACCATTTTGCTTGCAAAAGTGCAAGGAAGAAGGGAGGTAGAAGGAGAACTAAATGCTAAAATTGCAAGAACAAATATGCATATAAAGCAAAGAGTTTAAAGTTATAAAACCCGCCTTAAGGTCATTCCTTGAGCTCCAAGCTTCCAAGCTTCAAGCCTCTAATGGTGTCTTGAGCTCCACAGGTCGGCCAAGGATGTTTCTCCAAGGAAAGGTTGGGAAAAGATGGCTAGAACGAGAAAGCTAAGAGAATTAGCCATGAAACCAACCTTATACAAGAATTTTCTCCATGAATTCAAGATAGAAGGTGGTGTTCTCTTACCTAGAACAGGTTGGTAGCCCTCCTCTTCTCCAGAGCTCTGTCCTAATTCGGTCTAAGCAAGTAAATAAGAAAGGAAGTGAAGGAAACGTTCCTTTACAAACAAAGGAAGGGTGTATATATATCTTGGGGTCATTTCCAACATAAGGACAACTAGTTTCTCCTTTTCTTAATTAGGTCCCTCCTTTCTTATAGGCACGTCCCTTCTCCTTATTATAAGCCACGTTTCTCCCTTTCATACTTAAGCAAAACTCATCTTAAACCCAAGGTACAAAGGTGAAGAAGGTGAACTTTCAACTAGGGTTCATACATGAAAGATCTCCATACCCATATATGGTGAATTTCATGCACAAAGATCACTTTTCTTATCTGATTATTAATTGATGTATCTCTTTCATCATTTCTACTCTAAATGATGCCAAGAGTCATATAAGATGCTCTAGAAGGTGTACTTTACAAATTTCACCCACAATTTGGGTAAATTACACTTTACTCCAAATTAGGGTTTTTAAGCATTAGGATCACTCCACAAGCTGCATTTGAATGCCCAAGCTTGGAAAATCCATCATGCCTCATCATATTCACTCATATGATGTCTCAACATCAAAAGAACATCTTAACCTGTGAAATTGCAAGTTAAACCCTTAAACTGGGTAACTTGCACATGGGTCCCTGCATTACAAAACAATGCTACAACTTTGTTTATAAAGGAGCAAAATTGAAAGTATATGTTCCTTTAGGAACTTAGTTACATGCCAGAGAATACTCACAGGTGTTTAATTACATAATTTAGGAAAAACTTCCAGGGTTAGGTTATAACCCAGGTCAGGGATGTTACAAAGATAATGTATCCAAATCTTCAATGCGTGGTCTAGATCATGCGTCGAATAATTCTCCTCGTGTTTCTTAAGTTGTCGAGAAGCAAAAGAAGCTACATGATCACTCTGCATCAACACACTTCCTAGACCTTTCTTAGAGGCATCACATAAAATAATGTATCCCTTTCCCTGCTCAAGTAAAACTAACACAAGTGTACTAGTCAACCTTACTTTCAACAACTAGAAAGAATGTTGACACTTGTCATTCCAGACAAAAGGAACTTCCTTCCTGGTCAACCTAGTTAGGGGTAATGCTACAGAACTGAAGTCTTTAATAAACCTTCTGTAGTAACCTGCCAAACCTAGGAAACTACAAATCTCAGTTGGTGTCTTGGGCTGTTCCCACTCTACAATAGACTCCACTTTATTAGGATTAACATGAATACCTGAAGAAGATATAACGTGTCCTAGGAAAGACACTTCTGACAACTAGAACTCACACTTGCTAAACTTAGCATATAGCTTGTGCTGTCTTACCAAAGTCAAGGCTTGACGAAGGTGTCGTTCATGTTGTTGACCATCTCTACTGTATATCAAGATGTCATCTATGAAGACCACTATGAACTGATCAAGGAATGGCCGAAAGATTCTATTCATCAGCTCCATGAATGTAGTTGGTGCATTAGTTAGTCCAAACGACATAATTATAAACTCATAATGACCATACCTTGTCCTAAAGGATGACTTAGGTATGTCACTCTCCTTGATACGTAATTGATGATATCCTGACCTTAAATCTATGTTAGAGAACATTGTTGCATCATGCAACTGGTCAAACAAATCATCTATCCTTGGCAGAGGATATTTGTTCTTTATAGTCACCTTATTAAGCTGTCTATAGTCTATGCATAATCTCATAGACTCGTCCTTCTTTTTTAATAAAAAGAACTGGAGCACCCCATGCTGAAGTACTCGGTCGAATGAAACCTTTCTCAAGCAACTCCTGTAACTGTTTCTTGAGTTCTGCCATCTTAGCAGGGGCCATTCTATAAGGTGTTTGAGCTAAGGGTTATGTATCTAGAATTAGATTAATCTCAAAATCAATCTCTCAAGGTGGATGAATATCTGAAAATTCTTCTGGAAACACATCCTTGAATTCCCTAACAATAGGAACTTCAAAAAGACTAGGACTCTCTACTTTAGTGTCTACCACATGTGCCAAGAATGCTTCACATTCTTATTGCATCAATCTCTCAACTACCATTGTTGACACTAGACAGGTTGGAAGAATATTTCTATCCCCCTGAAAGACCCATGTCTCATTACTGTTTGCGAACATAACTTGCTTGGAACCACAATCCAAGACAACCTTATATTTTTCTAGGGTATCCATCCCAAGAATTACATCAAACATGTGCATCTCAAGTGGTATAAAATCCACTAGAATGTTGTGTTCTGAAAAGAAAAGAACACAGGGAGAACATACCTCCCGCAACACTGTAGATTTGACTAATAAAGTTTCTAATAACAGATTATTTGCTCTATGACTGACAGTCATATTGCAGTCATGAATCACTTCATGAGTGATAAAAGAATGCGTAGCACCCGGATCAATCAAAACAGATACAAAGTAGGATGAAGACATATCAAAATGAAACAATTCCATCTGACCTATCATGACTCTTAGATTCAATAGTGCCTCCGGCTGATTCATAGCATAGAATCTTGATGTTGCCTGTTATCGACTCTGTGCTCTGTTGTTTGGTGTAGATGAACCTTCTTAGGACAGGCATCCTCGTGTGCTACTACTAAACTGTTTCCTCTGAGAGCCTTATTGATTCTGCTTTGGTGGTTGGGTTACCTCCATGTCTCATACTGGATATTCTCTCATCATATGGCATGTCTGCCCACACTTGAAGCAGTTTATGTCCTACTGTGGTCTAGATGGTCCCATTATTAATATTGATTTCATACTATGGCCTCCACTTGGCAGAAAACTACGACCTCTACCCTTGCTTGACATCCATTGCGTCTGAGCATTGAACCTCTATGGTTCTACTGGTATAGGAAATCTTGGTTTCTTGAAACTTCCAGACCTCTATCCCTGGAACTAGGCAGGTACTTTCCTACTGTGAGCCTCACATTTCTCAATCACAGACCTCTTTATCCTCCTAACTGACTCCACAAAGGTGGAAAACCTCTCTCTATTCTCTAGAGAAGCTACATGTGTGGTTAACTCAGCCAATCCTTCTCAAAATGCCGAATCCTTTCCTCATCTGTAGTATACATGTGTGGACAAAACCGCAGAAGCTCCATGAACTTAGCTTCATGCTCACTAATCTTCATCAGTCCTTGTTTAATCCGCTCAAACTGTGAGATTTTCTCATCCAGATAAGTCTTAGGAAAGTATCTACTGACAAACTCGTGTCAGAATTCCTGCCATCCAACCTCAACACTAGGTCTTTTCTCTTCTTCAATGGCCCACCAATGACCAACGCTTCCTTTTAAGAGGTACATAGCATGCCTAACTTTATCAGTTTCTGGGATGCTAAGGATTCTAAAGGCTTTTTTTCAGTTCAGTGAGCCATGAATATGCGTCTGATGGGTCAGCTATACCGGCATATTCGGTGGCTCCTACCTGGTGTAACCGCTCAAAGGTCTTACCAGATCCATGTCCCTCATTGGGAACCGGTGCCCTAGGTGTTGGTGCTAGCATCTGATCTGCCATATGTGTCGTTGTAGTCATGAATTGCTCGAAAAGAGCATGAAAGGCTGGGTTTTCTAGCATGGCTTGATCAAGCTGGAGATTCTCACGAACTGATTCTTCTCTTGCGTGATCCCTTGCACCTTCTCTTGGTGCAGCAACACTGCTCTCAACAACATGTTCTTCATGTGTTCCAGCCATCTTTCAGCTTTATTTCTTCTCATATATGAGCAGAAGTCACTATAAGATAAACTAGAGGACACTAGAACAGACTCAACAACCTTAATCCTATGTCTCTATAGACTCAGCGAACCTTAGGCTCTTATACCAAAACCTTGTGATGACCCGACAGCCAAATCACCACTGGTAATATGCAGAATAACCATGAGCAGCGGATTAACGAAAATCACTAAAAATTAAAACCATTGTGTAAAGAGTTCCATTTCCAGGAAACTCTTAAAGAAAGAACCAAAACAATATATACATCATGGTTCACATTGTACATACATTGTACCATCTCATCTTGAGGATATCATATACTAGTTGCTTTTCCCAAACATATACATAAGCAACATAAAACCTCGAGGCATACAAGTCAAAATCTCAGGTCGTTTATAAAACCATTACGTACTAACTCCCAAGGACCTGAGAGTACACAGACAACACATAGGAATTCTATCTACAAGACACGACAGACAACACACACAACCTGAGATGTTACTGATATCCCTGTTGCTATTCTCCTCCCTCTATAGTACGGTCTCTACCTCCTCATCTATGTCCACCTAAAAATGTTGGTACCAATAGGGTGAGACAAAAGTCCTAGCGAGAGATATAACTCTCTGCCAACAATATTATTATCACAGGTGTATAGTATAAAACTGAGCAGCTGATCTTTTATATTAATAATCAAGATTAATCATTGTTTAAAAGAAGAATAGAGCAATATCATCTTTTAAAAGATTGCAGCTATCTAAGATAAAGTAATAAATCGTCTATTCACTTTATAAGGAATACGAAGAACACATATAACATCTTTCTATTTAAGATGTGTAAAAGTAATGTAGCATCAACCAATGTTTTCGTATTCAATCCTTAAGAAGATATGCTACATAGTTGATTACATATTTACAATTACACTTATACCGAGAGGATATGAGGTATACCTCTCATGATCCAACCGACCACCGCTTAGTCGAAATCGGTACCATACAAG
Source organism: Alisma plantago-aquatica (assembly GCA_963693085.1). NCBI lineage: Eukaryota > Viridiplantae > Streptophyta > Magnoliopsida > Alismatales > Alismataceae > Alisma > Alisma plantago-aquatica. The sequence goes on along the minus strand of OY856412.1, from coordinate 608,360,338 downwards.
GTCAATGGAAGAGCTGGTTGCCAAGGCCTCACCCGTCTCAGTCAGTACAAGACCACTGGCAGTGACATCATGTCAAACTGCAACTAGCTTTCTAGGGTACAGTGACATCTTCACATAGAGCTACAGTCACAGCATGCACTCTCTTCGGGGAGATCAAATATCAATCTCGATACATTTTTATTAGGGTGATCACACAACAACCCTGGTATTCATCAGGGAGATCATATAGAAATCCCTATCAGGACATAAGAATAGGTTCGTCCGTCATCCCCACATATTAAAAAATATGCACTCAGAGTTAAACTCATTTCACCATTCAACAAATCCTGACATCGAATGGATCTATGGCTTGGGCAACTACATGATAAGGTTCCATTTGATTAATTAGGTTTATTGTAGTATCTTTTAGTATCAATCAAGTTACAAGCATGAATTATAACAGATGCTACAAAGAAAGGTGTAATACATTTATCAAGTACTTTTATAATCTTTGGAACACATTGAATGCATAACACTCAAGATCTCAATCCCTTATCACATTCTTGGGAATTCTCATCCCTTAACATTATCGTCATCATCATTGCTAGATTTGGGTATTGAAATCCTTAGTTCATCACTGAACATTGTCACCTCTTATCAGGTAACTATTACCTCTAGGTTCTCATACTAGGTATACATTATACTGATTGCACAAGTATTTTACATGGCTCACAAGGCCCATTTAATCTGTATCATATGAAACATCATAGCTCATACATGACTATGCTCATCATCTCATGATACCCGCATGGTTAGTATTTTATGATAAAAACAATATCAAGTACATATCATCACCATGCAATACAAGAGAAATACAACCTTCCCATTATTAGGGTTAGGATTTCCTTTTCAATCCAACTAGGGTTTCAAGCCAATAAAGTTTTCAAGACAATCAGGGTTTCAAGTTCATATTATCAAGAATCAAAACCATGATTCATAGCTCCACATATATTAGGAGTATCAATGTATGCTCATTAAATGATTATCATAGAAAGTATGAGTTTCTCTCTCATTCTCACTAGGATATTGATTACCACATACCTTTTTTAAGTTGGCTCAACCCTTTTCTCAAGGTACATTGGCCTACATTTATCAAAATGCATTAAACTCTTTACATCTTAATGTATCATTTGACATAACACACTTCATGTGTTACTCAATCAAGTATATTGTATTTGAGGTTCTTCCACCATATCAGACAAGAGGTGTGTGCTTGCTTCCATATCGCCCAAGAGGTTTGTGCTTGCTTTCATATCGGGCAAGAGGTGTGTGTGTGTCACCATATCGTGCATGAGGTGTATACTCATCACCATATCATTTAGAGATGTTTTATCATCACCATATCATTCTAGAGATGTATGTTAATCACCATATCGTGTATGAGGTGTATCCTTGATCACCATATTGTGCATGAGGTGTATACTTGATCACCATATCGCGCATGAGGTGTATACTTGATCACCATATCATGAATGAGGTGTAGGCTCATCACCATATCGTGCATTAGGTGTATCCTTGATCACCATATCATGTATTAGGTGTATCTTTGATCACCATATCGTGCATGAGGTGTAGGTTCATCACCATATCGTGCATTAGGTGTATCCTTGATCACCATATCGTACATGAGGTGTAGGTTCAAACAAGCTCCAACTTGGAACTTAGACTTTCCACAAGCCACCCCATAGCATCATTCTCTCTCTTATGATGCTAAAACACTTGAAGCATGTTCAAAATGTGGCATTTTGCAATATAATCCCTCATTTTGGGTAAATTGCAAATTACACCCAAACTAGTATATAATGCACAAATAGTTTGCAAGTAAGCTCAAACTTAAAAATTAAACTCAAGGAGAGTCTTAATTACTTTTTAAAAGATTAAAATAAATTTATAAATAACTTACTTAAGCAAAATTTTCAGGTTTATGCCATAACCCAAGTCAGGGATGTTACAGTTTTAGGCACCCCTACGATCCCCTTGCACTATTGTTAATCTTTGTGAGGCTATGGTATTTGTTTTCTTTTAAAAAGGGCTTATGTGTGCAAGATATAATGACTAATGGAAAATGTCACCTACAATCATGTGTTTGAAATAATAAGATTATATAAGTGATTATCAACCCAAGATGCTTAGTGCTTGCATCAATGAGAGGTTGGAAAGAGGGGGGGAGGGAGAAGTAATAATAACAAAATAACAACATACAAAAGTAAGTTATTCATATCAACATTTTATTGGTGATCATCAACCCTGATTGATCATATCCTTACATCACTGAAGGATTGAAATTGAGGGAGTAAGAGTATGGATCACTTTGTGGTTGGACCACATGTCTACCACATTTTATTTGTGTTGCATGATCGTTGTTTAAGGAGGAAATAAGTTGTTCTCTCTCAAGGGGTGGATCTACTCTAATACCTTAGTGCCATGGTCTCATATCTCAAAATTTTAGCCTTTTGCAAATGACAGCATGGAAGGCTCAACCTCCTTACCAACACTAGACTCTCTCCAAATTTTATTCCTCAATTTTATATCCTAGGTACGTACGATCTTTTTATATGGCCACCAAGAGTTTTATTCACAAAGGGTAGGGGCTCCTTAGGGTTAGGGCTTGGTTTGGAGTTTTCCCAAGAAAAAAGGGGGTTGGAAGACGACTAGACAAAAGATAGGCGGTTGGGTTTTTCTAGAGTCTTTAGGACGTGTCTAGTTAGTTTGGTCAAGGCATATGCAGGGTGTGTGATAGATGGGCACCCTACTTTCTAGATCTATATGGATTACTTTTTGAGCAATGCAGAACTGACTAGTCAACACATGAGGGTGAAGTCTGTGGAGGTGAGTTATAGATAGGCACCCCGCTTTTTGGGGCCTTTAGGGCCAATTTTTGGGTGACACACAGTTGAATGTTCAATGTGGGAGGGCGAGGAATGAGAGTAACGTGACAGATAGTGCCCCCACTTTCTGCATCCTTCCTCGAGCAGATGCCCAACACTCTAGTAGGCCCAAGACTGGAGGAAAAGAAGGCACAATAGTCAGATGGGTGTTCCTCCTTTTGAGGTTTAGTTTGATTTGTTCTAACCAAACTCATGGTTAGTTTGGGGTGGGATTTCATCCACACAGGGCAAGGCACACATGTGATAAGTGGCTTGCCTAACCTTGGCCCTTGTGTGCGCGTTTGTCAGGTATAGGTGGAGCTTGGACCTTGATTTGCATATCTAGTGATGCATTTGTATATCTGGGGACCAAGGTATGAGACTGCCTAGGGTTGAGACCATGGTGACAACATCAAACAAGATAATTTGGAATGAGTCGTTCATGGTTTGTATGTTCAGCCCAGTCAATCGGTGGCCTTCCCATTGTGGGGATTTGATATATGAATTAAAAAAAATGACCAACAGTCATGAGATATATATGATTGTGTTTTGTTAATTCAATTGGCGACTTCTTCTAGTCAGAGTCTCTCTTGATCGGTTGGATATGTTGAGCATTGTGTTTGATTTTCTCTTTTTTATATATATAACCGAGTTAATTTTATTCAGACTGCTCTCGGTATGCAGGATTTAAATTTAGTACAGAAGTAGAGGATGACTGAAGCTCTTCCTCATATTCTTTGAGGCAGAGTTGTGGGCAAGCCCTCCATTCGTGTTGGTGGATGTCATTCTTGGCTGACCATTTGGCTAGGATGTCCGCAGTTCTATTTGTTGATCTCCTGCTATACTCCAAAGTAATATTTCCTTTCAGGGTGAGAAGATGTTGCAGGTTTCTTTGGAATGGCTGGAATCTCCGGTTTTTAGTAGCACCTGTGAGAATTCTGAAAGCAGATAGACTGTCTGTTTCTACGATTGTGGCTCTTGGTTCATTGATGATTCTTTTTATTCCTCGCATCACAGCTTGTATTTCTACTTGTAAAACATCAGTGCAAGGGGCTCCCTGGGTACCTCCACTTAGCCATAAACCATTTGCATCTCGTAAGACGAAACTGGTGCTAGCCTTATCCTGCTTTCTCTCAATCTACGATGGCTTATAGTGCCTTTGGGCTAGATTTTGGTGTCTACGGTTATGCTCAAAATCTGTATATTCGCATTTGTTTTCATTGATCGCATATCCGCAATAATTGAATACGTTGTGGTTCTCTTATTCGCTTTACATTATTCACAAAGTAAAGAGTTAACAGCCAAAAAGAAAAGGATGTGGTGGACTGATTAACATGAAATTGAAACCTGGAGCCTCACGTACACACCTTTTTCCCCGAAGCGCATCCATCCCCCGACACCCAACCCCTTCCCATTCTCTCTCTCTCTCTGTAAGCTACAGCTTTGAGCCCCTCCCTCTCTTATACCCTTTTCTCGTTCTCTCTCTAATCCAGATCTAGAGCCTTGTGCCCGTCTCTCTCTCACTAAGCTAGCGTTTTGAGCCATTATATGGGTGAGATCATGGTAGTTCTCCGTGATTACAGAAAAGTGTGGTGCAAGTAACCGTCGTCATCGTAACAAAAGGCTGTGTGTGCTTTTATCGAAAAGGAAAGATATCATAGAGAAAATAACTAAGCGACAAGGATGTGGTGATTATCAGAAACGGATGACGGAGACGGAGTCCAGGCCTACCTGACCTCTTCTTAATCCAAGATTAGTCAGACAGACTAGAGAGGAAGGGTGGATAGGAAAAAGAAAAGAAACGAGGTGGAGAGGTAGACATGACGATTAAACAAACTCTTCAACACCAGAGCAACAGAGCTCGTTCATCCGTCTCGGGCTTTTTGTTCCCAAATGACGACGGAGGATAGAATTGACGGGATACGAACTTTTGTTCCGTTGTTTTAATTTGGTGGACTGGTTGGTGAGAGCGAGAGGTGGAGCCGGGTGGTTTGCAGCGCCTTATCCTTGTTTTTTCTTCGCAGCGCTAGCGTATGGCTTGGTTGTTTGCCGTGAATGTGGTGGTGCCGGTATAAGTTGCTGATATCCACGGCTTGACGGATGAAGTCTCTGATATTACGGGTAAGGGAATGTTTTATTAAAATTCCAACTTTTTATTCCACATTTAGTTTGCCATACTTAAGATAGCAAGGCTGGAACAAGGTTTTGTTGGTCGCAGGGAAAAAAATACATTGGTTTCATTGCACTTTACACATCAAATTCTACTTCTAATTAATCTAACTACAATCACTTTTGAGTTTTTGGCAGTTTCTTTGATACTATTGGGTGGACCGAACGATGCCATAAAAACCGAGTCCAATTGGAATGCCGAAAGGCAGGTATGCCGTATGCAGGCACGTCGTGGCTTATGATCGTGACATGCGATGACGCCGATTGGAATGCCAATAGACCCGTTTCCTTGCATCCGTGTCGACAGTTCGCCGACGATGCCCCGCGAGTCGTGGTTACGTGTCAGGAAACACGGCAATGGGGCTTGGTGGTAGTACCGTTGCCGACGTGATTGTTCGTCCCAACTATATATAAAGAAAAACAATCGACGCAGTATCACCACCACGTCGACGACCACCACGACGACGACGACCAGGACATGGTGGGCCGACGAGTATTATATACCCCGTCAACACGCTCATACATTTTCAATCTGGATGAATCAATCGTCACAGACTCGCAGCTGCAGTAAAAACTTCCCTACGGTTTTTTTTATATTTATGGAAACGGGAATAAAAATATCAAACACTTAGCCGTCGGCCGAGGATGATCATTATTAGATAGCGGCCGTAATTCCTATTTAATTTCTTTGGTTCAATTGGTTTTTATTTTTCGAAATCCAGTTGATTGGTATTGCTTTACGTTAGCTCAGAAAAAAGGAACTGCTCTTTCCCTCTCTATCCTCTCGGGTTTCCGCGGGCAAGCCACAGCCATACCAACCATGCATGACCATGTCACACTGTCCCCTCTAATCACCGTCACACTATTGATGCCCTCCCTCTGACATAAAACAGCATGCGGAGAAAGCGAGCCGAGAACAGCTGCTACAACTGGTACAGCTGGTGGTGGTCGAGGTCGTCGGGTGGTGTGAGCTGTTTCCTGCTGCAGACCTGCAGTGGCGACCATATCCTATGCGCCTCTCCTTAGATTCGTCCGAGCTGGCCAATGCCAGAGCGCAGATGGGCGGATGGGAGGGAAAGTGTTTTAAAAAAAATCTTTCACAGGAGGAGGGAGGAGGACGACCGATGGAGACTGCACTGACCCTGCGCAAGCTGAACCTGATCAGAATCGACCTCTCCTCAGATCTGCATGCCGGCGCGGCAGCGTCAGTTGTTGTTTGTGGTGATCCGTCGCATTCGATCCAGTCCCGACCGCCTGCTTGCCCGCCAGTTCTGTGAAAGGCAACCAAATTTTTGGAATTACGCAGAACATTGCGAGCGTAGATATTCAAACTACTATGAATAATAGTAAACCAGATCCGAAGCGAGCGAGGGAGAATTTCTCTTTCTTTTTCTAGTCCTTACAAACACTGCATTTCCATTCCAGTAAAGATTGAGATGGAGTAAACGCTCACGGGCGGACGCAAGGGGGGCGGGTGGGGGCCACCCCCCCCCCCCCCCCCCAAATTTAATATATATGTTTGTAATGTTATGTTGATAATATATATTATGTATATCAAATATTAGTTAGAAAGATATATTTGGTAGAGTGGTTTGTAACTACAATCATATTTAGGAAGTCTCAAGTTCAAATCATTGTGTACATCGTCATTCATTTTTCGCAATACATACAAAATGCAGTTGTTATATATAATCTCTTTGACACACCAAAATATATAAGTTTGATTGTTGTAGTGGTTAATGTGTTTATTGTTGTATTTGAGGTCATGAGTTCCAATCCTGTATTGAGTAATTTTTTATCCCCCCCCCAACCACCAACTACTAGTTCTGCCACTGAGCCTCCTGGTACATTATGTTAATAACATCGATTAGCTCGAAAGTAATAGAATTACATCTCACCATTAATCTTTTCTGAATAGCAAAACTAACCTTCTAAAACACTACAATCATAATTTTGGAAGTCATAACTTTTGTTATATGCAATATTTTCCAGACACTCTTTAAGAAGCTCCATGCCTCTAGTGTTAAGAAGCAAAAAATATCAATCCAGAAAGGCATAAATATGTGTTGATTGTCAATGCATACTTCTATATTTGGCGATTTTAGCTAAAATATCCTTAAAAGCAGTTTGTCCCACAGTAAATCTCTCACCCCTCATATCTACGTGGGGATACCCATGTCAGATCCACACAAGCATGCTTCCTTCTAACCCATATAAAAATCAAGACATTAGCTGGTCTAAATATTGATCTCCATCTCGTGGATCATTCAAAAAGTTAACATGCATCACTTTCTTAGCAGCAAATCCAGTGTCTAGGTACATCATAAGAGCACCATTAACAAAATCATCTCTATACTTGAAACAATGTAGCTCTCTGCAATGAAGTGCATACTCTCCAAAAGTATCCAACGACGTCTTACAACAAACTAGACATATATCATCAATAGGAGAGAAGAAATTATAATACAATACATGAGGACAGTACATTACTCCATTAGTGATATATGTAGACCTAACCCATTAATAGGAATAGCAAGAAGAGAATCATGAGCGTGATCGAGTTGTAGACACTCGAAAATTACTTTTTGTCTAACAGTCATCTCAAACCTAACTCCCGAATCCTCAATAATTTTGCTAAACAAGGAACTCATCAAAGCATGTTGGACTCTTCTTGGGGGGGATTGTGTTCTTATTACAAAAACTACTAAGGCCAAAAGTTGGAATTGTGACACAAAGACAAAACAAAGTACTATCAAAATCAGAGTCCACATCACAAATCTCACAATCATATAAAATATGATCCTAGAGCACATAGATTGGACTTCATGGGTCATAAAAGGTGTATGGGGGAAGCTTCCTTCGTCAAGTACAACCTTAAGACCCTAAGACAAACGGGTAGGGAAGCCACCCACCATTGAATATTTTCAACAACAACAAAAATTGCCACAAACTATAATGTATTCAATAGAACTTTGCAAACCCATACGGAACAAAACTATTATCTCCTCGGTGTATACATGTTGACATGTCTGTAAGTCAAAAATACCCACACAAGAACAAAACAAAAGGAGCTCCAATCCCCCAACTATAAAAGAAGATGCATCATCAAAACAACCATTGTAGCCCTCCTCATGGCTAACCCCTCAATTAGCCTTTCTCTTTACTCAGATTCTCCAAGTAACTTCACTCCAATCAAATGTTTCCCAATGTCCATGGAATACAACCCATTGAGAAAGCTTCCTACCATCACGTGGCAAAAAAAAACTTTGTTTTATGAATATCTAGAACATGACCCAAACATGGACTAGTCCGGTGAATGATGATGAACAACTTGACCACCTATATTGTGTCTCCAATTATGATCCCTTCATAAAGATACCAAGCGTGAATGAGAACCTTATAGTTGTCTCTATTCTCACGAACAAGTGGACACTTAGCAAGGGTAAAAAGCGGCCCAAAGGATCATTATTAACCCATGAGGCAAAGTGTAGGATACTAGAAGTAGGAGTGCAAAATGTTATGAAAAATGGGAAGTACCCCTTAGCAAAGCCCAAACAAGGACAGAGGATGGGAACTATATTCCAAAGGTGTAGGGGTACATAAAAAAAACCCAACAAGATTGTAAAAATCAAAAGAACGTTAGATTTTGGGGGAGTGAACCTGTAACATTAGTGATCCATGTACTAATGTTGTGTTGGCAACAAAATTCTATTAAATTGCTTTTTTATCTTCTAATACTTTTTTAGTACTTTAAAAACTACAACTCTACAAAATTCCTTCACAGAAGCACATGCAACAAATTGGGCTTCCAATTATTTTTGGATGGCAAAACTTATAGATCTAACAACAAAATTATAAGAAGAAGAAGAAGAAGAAGACGGTAGAATAAGAGTCATATTAGTAATGTGTTGAAGGTGTCACAAAATAGAGGTCTCTCCGTCAGTAAGAACTCCAAAGGTATCAAAAGCAACAAATAAAAAATAATAGTGATTTGTCATACAAGTTGCACCATGTTTTTATACCTTTTTTATAGCAACATTGTCAGTTGTCTGGCTTACTTTATAGTTACTTGAAAGAATATTGACATAGGAAAGTCATTATTGACCTAACACAAGTGTGTTTTCCATCTATCCAATCAAATAACATAGTGTGTAGTATGGACACATGTATCGAATATACTGAATTGTCAAGAGATGTTTCATTAGGCCAATATTTGAATTCTTGAGATGAGATCTAACCATTTTCTTAATGAGAATGTTTTAGGTGATTAGTATGGACACCTATCTTCATATTCCTTTCCTATCACATTATATTCTCACTCTAAATTACGTCAAATACTTCCCTTTCTCATATGTTTCATCTTGATTTCTTATTATGTTCCTATCTTTCATGTATTTGAGTCATACTCTTTACTTTAATCCATTTGAAAATATCATTTTTATCTTAGAAGTCATGGTGATCTTTTTGTACATATCAAAAGATGGATAATTACAACAGTTATGTCAAAATCCATGAGGAAAAAGAAAGCATAAGTTATGTAAAATAAGATCTAAAACAAGAAGACCACACAAATTGGCAAATACTATATATACCGGTCCTTAGAGAACTCCAAATCGCATATATGTACTTTTGTATGTATCTTTAAAAGTTTTAAAATCCCTTTATTTCCCTATTTCATAAAGAATGAGAATCACTATGACTTGACCTTATCCACTAAAGTTAGTCAAATCAATATAGATGTGTGACCTACTTGTAAAATACATATCATTTACAACAACATTTCATACTACCTGAGAAAACATACTGTAAGGACCCTGACCTGCGTTTAGGGTTTACCCTGTTTGTTTTGCTTAACCTTGGTGGTTTGATGCTTTCTAATCACCTTTGAGTGGTGATTAGGGTTTTTGTTGTGCTTTGTTGAGAGTTCGAGGGGCTACTTGCAAATAACCCAAGTCTAGGGTTTTGTGTGCAAGTTTGCCATCTTGTGAGATGTTTTCCCCTCTTTGCTTCCTCTAGGGTTGAGAGGAAGGCTTGGGCTTGTTGTTTGAGTTCTCTGGGCCTTGCTTGATCTTGTTTGGGCCTTGAGGTGCTTTGTTTGGGCTTGCTTGAGCCTTGTGTCGGCCAAGACCAGCTTGTGTCGCCCAAGGAAGAGTGTGTGTCACCCAGCAGAGCTGCTAGTTGTGTCGCCCATGTTGCTTGGTCCAACCTTGACCATGTTTGGTGGACACTTGGTGTGTATCTTGGACAAGTGTCTCTTGGTGTGCTAGTGTGTTGGCTTGAACCCTAGGACAAGTGTCCCTTGGGTGGACGACACTTAGCATGGATCTACCTTGGTTTCTCCTCCCCTTCTTTCTATATATGTGGCTCTTTCCCTTGCCTTAGCTTCCTTTTCTCTTTTGGTCTCTCCTCCACCTTGAGTGCACGACACTCCTCCCTCTCTTGCTTGTGTCGGCCGAGACACTCTCCTGGAGTTGCAGTGGTGGTCGATACCCTCTCTTGGAGTAGCTTTGGTTGACGACATCCCTTGGAGCTTGAAGTGCATCTTCTTCCTTGGAGCTTGGAGCTTAAGGCGGGTTGCATAGCTTCTAACCCTAACTCCTTTACCTTTAGCTATGATCTTGTTGTATGATAGTAGTTTAGCTTAGTTCTTTTCTTTTATACCTTACTTGTGTACCTTTGATGGCCGATCCCCCTCTAGGGTTTAGGGTTCCTTTGTGCACCTTGCTTTCTAGGGTTTAGGGTTTCCTTGTGCTTGAGGTAGGTGATGACCCTTGTTGGGCGACATCCTCTCTTGCCCTGATGATGGGCGATGCCCTCCCTTGGTTTGGGTGTGTTGGGCGACACCCTTGTTCTTGTGATGGGCGACATAGTGGTGTTCTTTGAGTTGAATGACATGATGTGTTCTTGAGGTTGGCCGATACCCTTGCCCATGTGTTGGGCGATAGGGTGAGCTAGGGTCATGTTGGCCGATATGATGGTGACCCATGTTGGGCGACATGGTCCTTGAGCTAAGCAACACCTTTGTTCTTGAGTTGGGCGAGACCCTCTCTTGTCTTGGTGTTGGGCGAGATGGGTACCTTGTGATGGGCGACATGGTGAGTGCTCTTGTGTGGAGTGATAGGTCAACTAGTGAGGTGTTGGACAATATGGTTGAGTTGGCCGTTGGATGTTGTTGGGCGATATATCTTGTTGTGTTGGCCGATAGCCATGTTGGACGACAGCCTTGGGTGGTGATGGCTGATAGGGTTGGTGTGTGTGTCGGCCGATAGGCCATGATAGGTTTTAGTGAGGGTTGATAAGAGTTATGGTGAGAGTCTTGTAATCCTATAGTAACGACCCTTAGTGATGAGGAAGTGGTTAGTTATGCACCAATATATGATGGTGGTGTCTTGTTAGTAATAACAACAATGAGTATGATGCCTTGCAATAATAACAGTACTAATACTAGTAATGATGCCAATACTAATAATGTGAGTAATGATGGTGATGGTAGTAGTGATGGTAATGAGGAAGGTCATGGTAATAAGATGCATGATGTGACCCTTATGCTTATTTGTTAATAATAAAGAAGATGATAGTAATAATGTTGATCATAATAATGATGACAATAATGGTAATAATGATATGAATGAAGTAATCCTTGTACTTAATGAGAACGGTGATAGTTAAACTAGTAGCTTGCTCAATGATATGGTAATAATGATGATAATGGATGGTGACATAATGGTAGTGGTAACAATAGTACTTGTTATGTATGTTGGGACACTTTGATTACTTGTATAATTTTGAGATAAGAGTAAGCATGTATATGGCTTGTTAATGAGGTGACTTGATTACCACATAGGGTAAGAATGATAAGTAGAGTATCTTGAATGGCATTTCATGATGGTAGCATATTCCTTATGATTGGATCTATGATTATTGTGTACTCTAACCATGCAGGTGATGATTAGCCTTGAAAAGGGGCTATGAGACACATGTGATGAGTAACATCACTTGGTAATTACTCTGGTTAATAAAATGATATGTATAATGTGTTAAGTTCCATGATGATGATGTGAGCCTTGAGAGGCATTGGCAGTACATGATGAGGGATTGAGATCCCATGGTATGTGATGATCCTCGAGATGGATCTGGATGGTTGGCAAGAGGCCAAGTGGTAACATGTGATGTTGGATCCCTGTGATGGATCAGGTTGATGTGATTAAATAATAATATAATGTTGTTTACTTTCCGTTATATCTTGCATGTTATACAACTTGGTTGAATCCTGCAATCCATCTAAAAGATACTAAATAATTACAGTGGAATCATATCATGTAGTTTGCCCTGGCCATAGATCCATCATCGTCAGGACTTGGTGATGGTGAAACAGGTTCTCCTACGAGTTAACCTGGAAGCGCATATTGTTGAATATGTGTAGGTTGCTCCTAGCCTGAAAATGAGGAGGTAAGAGTGTAACTTCAGTTACAGACTCATATATGGATATAGAGCATGGTGAACAGGCCCATGGCTCAGGATATGTGATGTGTGAGCATGATTGTGTTCATGGCTCAGAGCACGGTGAACAGGCCCATGGCTTAGTTTTACTAGCGCCGAGACCTGTACCAAGGCGGGCTAGAGTAAGGGTAGCCTATGGAGCTGACCCTGTGGCTCAGACCACTTCAGCATTTGACTGCGGTCCTGCTTGTGTTGTACTCGTGTACTGACCACGAGGTGGGAGGTCGTGGAGTCTGGCTCTTTCATTTACCTTGTATGGCACCAGCTTGGGTTTCGTAACCGAAGGTTGGATTTGAATGGTACGATTCAAATCCTCAGGGCATAATAATACGTAACACAACCGTTTAGCATTTACTACTTAAGATAAACACGAAACATTGGTTGAGGCCTGGTTTGTGTAATATCTTCGTTATATCTTGCAGGTTATGTGATAATATGTCTGATCTTGATAAGCAGGTTATGTGACATTATATCTTGTTCTGGTAATCATGTCGTATAGTGATACATCTTATCTTGCTAATCATATTCCTTGAGATATATCTGGTTATATGCTTTTGTATAGCGGGTAAGCTTGTCGGTGAGAATAATATGTTTTATATAAACTGCTCTTGTTATACCTGTTATTAGATATCTGCTGTTATAATCTATCTTGCTGAGGTTCTGTAGTTGCGGTGGGGAGTTATGTTTCCCGCTGGGACAATTGTTCAATTATCTCACCCCACTGGTTTAACCCCTTTTTAGGTGGTCGAGGTAGACGTGGTCGTGGTCGTGGTGTTGCGGCCGAGCAGCTTGAGGAGCAGTAGAAGGCAAGCGTTGGACATGTTGCTGTTTTGGATGTTTTGTAGTAGAGTCTAGAGTCATCCCTGTACTCTCAGGTCCTTGGAAGTGTTTTGACGATGTTTCACGATGATCGATCGATGATGTTTTTATATCCTGCTGTTGGCCGGATGTGGGCCTTTTCTGTATATGAACAGGTGGTGAAATCATGTGCAGGATGAGGACTGGAAAGTAATAGTTTCACAGTTTATCAGTTTTTCCGCAATCGGTTTTAATTAACCCGTGTTTTCATAATCTGTGGTTATGGTGATTTCTGCACGTTTTCGCATAACACCTCATTATCTGTCTGATAATGGGATGTGTTGCCACACATACACTTAAACATAATATGGTCTAGATTTATGCAATTAGACCTACAAAGCATACACATAGAAGGAAAGTGAAAAACTTTCTTGGAGAGCTTATTTTTTTAATTAACTTCTTTAGAAAATTTTCCATACAACAATCTTACATAGTTGGAGCTTTAGATTTCCAAGCCCAACTATGCCAATCAACCTTTTTAGAACTAACACTGAGACAATTCCAAAAATATTTCACCTTCTTAGAACAAGTTCCAAGACATCATTAGAATTGAATTTTGCTTTGTTGTGAAATTGGATAACCTCCATAATGTCATTGACATGCCTGGAAGAAATATTGAATCAAATATACTTTTTCATAAATAAGGAAATTTAGGGAAGCAAGATTACCTCCGCCAAGACTTAGTTTGTTATAAAACATCATCCAGGAATATTCCTTCATAGTCCAAGGATATCTACATAATAAAATATTCTTGCAATCTCTTGGTATAAAGTACACCATGTTGATAATTTAATCCCAAAATATAATCAACTCTTTCCATAACCACAAAGTTGATGATTTTAAACTCACTCACCATATCGTATCCCCTTTGAGCCACCTTTCATTCACCCATATTGTCCTTCTTACTAGAAACATTCTAGAAATAACAAACTAAATATGCATTGAAAATATCTCTAGCACTTATAATCCCAAAACCCCCTTCTTCTTCAGGGGTACAGATGTTACACCATTTTACACTGTGAATTTTTTCAAGGTTGTTCCTCCCATAAAAAGCTCCTGCAAATCTAGTCAATATTATCAACAACATTACAAGGAATGGGAAAGGATGTAGCCTAGTAGACATGAAAGGATGAAAGAGTCAAAATGACTAATTCACATCTCCTAGCAAAGGGTAATTGATGGGATTTACAACCTTCAAGCTTGACTTTAATCTAATACAAAATGGAAGGACACAAACTTGTGGGTAATCTATCTTTGAAGAGAGGAAAACCTAATTACTTCATAGGTAAAGAACCACACTGGATACTAAGACAAGTCAAATCTTTCCTTGTTAGTTCCTTTGTTACAAAAAATATGACTTTTGGAATTGCTAGCTCTCATACTAGAAAGATCCCAAAAACTTAAGAAGATGTTATTAAGAGCACACATGGAACTATCATCATCTTCAGAAAAGACAATAAGACCATCCACAAACATGATGTGTGAAATAGATAAATTGTTTGAAGCTTTATTTAATAGGAGTCACTATAGAAGAAAAAGTGGATTCGTTGAACATTGCACTAAAACCTTCCATAGATATGACAAATAAATAGGGAACAATAATATCTCCTTTCCTGATACCTCTCTAAGAAAAAGGGGTTCAGAAGGTACCCCATCAATGAGAACCCAGAATCATATAGTGTTGAACATCACATTAGGACAAATTAAAAGTAGCTAAGAATCATATTACTTAGAATGGTATTAAAATAAGACCAGTTAATAGAATTTTTTTGCCTTCATAAGATCAACTTTCACACACGTTTTTGGGGTCTAACTTCTCATCATATTATAAATGAGTTCATTTACTAGAAGGGTAACATCATAAATAGATCTTCCTTATAGGAAAGCACATTGCATAGGACTATTCATTTCAAGAAGATTTTTTTGTAAATGATTAGTTATCAATTTACAGATTATTTTATATACCACACTACATAAAGAAATTGGTCTCCTATATTTTATCTGAGAAGCATCATTTGCCTTAAGAATAAGATAAATGAAAGACTAATTAACCTCTCTAAGAAGATGACCATTGTCAAAGAAATGAACTTATTTCTTAACATCATGACCAACAATAGGCCATCAGTATTTGAAGAATTGATAACTAAAACTATTAGGTCCAGGTGCTTTTCACCATTAGAATAAAAGATCACTTCATCAATATCTTTATCAGTTAATAATATGCACACTCTATATCATCTTTTGAACTACTTTTGATTACTTTTTCAAATCAATTTCACCCATATATCGCTCTTAATCACGCTAGATATTTTTTCTTTTAATTTTTTACTTGTTCCATGGTTTGGACTATAGGTACTATTATTAGACACCAAAATGTTGATGAATTGATCATAATTCGACCTTTACCACATTCTAGAAGTGATTTCTCAAAGTTGGAGTGAATTCTTGAAGAATTTGACAGAAACATGATGCATTAATCAACTAACATGACATGTCCGTTGTAGCTTAAGTGCGATCTACAAGAGAGAAAATAGCATGGTGTGCTGGCCAACCAAAGCGGTGTGTTGCTTTAGATAAAAAGAACTTAGAATTCACTGGATTTGAGCAATACATTGTGTTGTCCAACCAACACATCATGTTCTCTTTCTTTAGACTTTCTAAAATTCCCTAACTTCCAGCAATATGGTGACACGCTTAAATGATGCATGTAAAAAGCGAGTGCATGCATCATGTAATAAGGCTTATGAGGCCCGAGTGTTGAACTCAAGAAACTTCACCAAATACTACTACTAATTAAAACCTAATCATCCAGGCCTAGAAAAAATGGTTAGCATTGAATTAAATCTCAATTAAGTGAGTTGTGACCAAGAATGGATGGATTCTTCAAGATTGTTGTTTCAACACTGCATGAATTACATTCAATTCTATTTCATCAATAATTATTATCCCTTAACCCTAGACTAAAGACATGTAGTGAGTATTACCCACCCCCATAATGTAGTACACTACCTAAAGTATAATAAACCCCATTCCCATAGCGGTTTAGGAATTAACTAGGTGCATTATTGAAATCTCTAGGTTAAACTTTCACATGTGTAATCCATCTCCCAAGGTGTGATATAGGCTGTGTGAATCTTTGATTTTCCCAACCCCTAATTCCACTCCCAAAGCAATTAATGGTCTATTAATTTTATTATGGTGATCAAGCATAAATAAATTGATAGGAGATCATAAAATCACTTCCAAAATGAAGGAAATAAATTATCTATTCACAAAATTTAATTGAAAAAAAATATCAAGATACTCTCCAAACCTAATGAATATGGGGTTTATCCCCTCATAATTGCTATCATCATACAAAGAGAGGAAGAGGAAGAAAACAGACAAAACATTAGAAAACCAATGTAAGAACCCCTGAAGAAGTTGTCTCATTGATTCCTTCTAGTGAACACCTTGATCTGCAGTGTTTAGGTCGCAAAACTGACCTCTAAAGTGCCTAGAGCATCCGGTCTATGTCTATCCTTCATCCCCTCCTCTCCCAGCTTTGTTTGCTATTGCAATGCCATATAATGTGATCTCCCTTTTTGTCCACACTCCACCTTAGGTCATAAGTGGGGATTTGGCCATCATTTAGTTGTAGCCCTTGGATCTGGCTTAATCTCATATTCAAACTGATTGCAAAGAGTCCCTACCACTGATAGGGTGTAGTCGGAACCAAGTTGACAGTTGATTCACGAACCTCGAACTGCGTCAGTACTACCAAAATGCATGTCGATAGCCCCGAGTTGCTTTCTTCAAAATATAATGTACGGGAATGTTGAATTTGGTACCATCGACAAGATGGTCAGTGGCACCTAGACAATCAAAGTCGATTATTGGTGTTCTTTGGATGGGGAGTCGATAGCACTGACTACAAGCACTTCTAGCATCGACTCCTTACTCAATAGCACCAAAGGTTGTCTTGATAGCACTCAGATTTCTAGATTTCCTTGTTGAAACTTTGTGTCATATCGATACCATCAACACACTCTTCAATAGCACTAACTGTCATATAAATGCTCAATTTACCTAAAACAAGGGAAATAACATGAGGCTGAATTATAGATGATAATTTAGCATGATTTGGTAGACATACTTAATAATTGATACTATAATGATTCACATGCTAATAACAAAAAACAATGTATAATCATACCTCAAAATGAGCAAATATACAATAAATGTACAAAAAATAGCCAACCAAAAGTGATTGAATCCCCTAAGCTTGAATGTTTCTTGCCCACAAGAAAAACTACCTTTGGATCTGTTTGAATGGGGGATCAAGAGGAAAAATCCTATGAATTATGTTTCTCAATTACCCCCACTTGACGGTTCCAAATCAGCCATTGACCAAATAACTACTCTAAAGTGACCAAAAATGTCCATTAAAGATGTCCAAACTTAGATCAATGAAACACTATTAATAAAGATCAGTTAATATCATATTTAATAGGGCATAAACTTGATGCACCATATGATTCCCTATCTATTTTTCTCTGATCTACCTATACATCTATGTTTTAAGAAGTTCCTTGTATAGAAATGAATGAGGGGATTAGTTGTATATGTGTCCTACCATATAGAGCAATGGGTGGAAATGGGATAGGTGGCTATGAACAATTCAAAGTAACATACAAATCATTTATTCATAAATGAAATATGATGCACCTAAAAAATGAAGGGAATGAAAATGCACGATTCCTAATACCTACTATTATGGTAGGATGATTAATGCACTTAATATCTCATTTTAATAATGAGTGTGGGTGAAAGGATGTATACATGTAAGCTATTTTTACCTTCTCCTTGAAGAAAATCAATATTGAGTTCAAGACATCCTTTTCTCCCTTTTCATTTGATTTTTTTCTTTGCCCTCTTATTTTAGCATGATTTATGATTAATACTTGGGATTTCTTCACCATACATGGTTTATTTATTTTGATGTTTTTTCTTCACTGGGAGAGGTACAAATGGGTAGATCCTTTCACTATTAATTTGTGAAGAAATTTAAATAGATACATGTTTCACAATATGCAAAGAATGATGCAAAAGGAAAATGCAATCTATATGAAATTTATTATGCATCTAAAATATCTCAACTTAATAAAATGATATGTGCATCTCTATTTTTTATTTATTTTTCTAATGCAATTGCAAACAATTAACTATCATACTACCTACTATGCTTGTAGTGAAGTCAAGAGAAAATAATGAGGATTATTTGATCATCTTGTGGTGCTGAATGAAATGTCATGAAAGGTGGGTGGAATCACATGACTAAGAGACAATGCCTTTCTTAACTATGACATATCCCTCTCCTATCAACCTGTGTAAACGGTGACCTTAGAATTTCTTTCTAAAACTCCCACTTAAGGTCTTGCTACTTGTTTGGTTGGTTTTATCTCAAACCTCATCATCATACACAAGTCTTGGATAATTTAAGTTTTTCATTCATAAGTGTCCTCAAGCTCACTAACCCAAACCCTTCCTCCAGTTGGTGTTGACTAAGACTTTGCAAATAAGCTTAAAAAGATGTGATCCTTTTTAGATTTATTGCAAGACAATGAAACACATTATTTTTAATGATGTGATGCAATCATGATAAACTAAGATACATAATATGCTAGATAGATTGTGGATCCTACTACTTGAAAATAAGAAAAACCAAATAAGATAGAAAATAGAGCAAGATAAATTCGTTCCATCACCCCCCGCTTGAATTTGACTATGTCCTCATAGTCAAAACTCACACTAAGAGGTGGAACGGGGGTACCATATTCTCAATATGATGGTGGTGGGTGAAATGTTGGTGAACTATGAAGGTTCTACTAGCATCAATCTTTGACTAGAAATGCCAGTGCCACTGACAAGTGTGTTAGTGGTATTGAGTTGTGTTGTCATTTGTCTTTTGTGACCTTGATTGGTCGATACCACCAAGATTCCTCTTAGTGGTCTTGATGCTCTTTTGCTATAGCTTAATGATTTCTCCTCAAAAAATGTTGGTGCTACCGATGGTGGCGTTAGCGCTATTGAGCTTGATGGCTCTCACACAGTCTTTAACTGATAAGGAGTCAGAGCCACCAACATGGGTTTTGGTGGTACTGAGATATTTGACAAATTTCCCTATTGATTCATGGATAGTGTTTCAGTGGTACTGACATTGTTAAAACTTGAACAATGCACAAAATGCATCAAGGTACCTTAAATTGCATTAACTAAACATCAAATATAAGACATATGGACTATAAATAATGAAAAGACCTAAAAGAGGTAAATAACATAAATGAAAATGGGTTGTATCACATAAGCACCCTTTTTTAATGTCCTAGGCTTAACAAGATGATTTTCTTCAGCCTGAGTTTTTAAGGGATGGTTGTGAAATCTTATTTCACAGTCTGAACTCCACTCTATCATCATCTATCCTCAGTTTCAAGTAACCTCTATCCATGGCAATGATCACATAGATCGTAGCTTGGAAAGACCATCCTAACAACATCTCGAATCCTTGCATTTCTTGCATATCCATGACCACAAAGTCCATAAGATAGGTAAATTTGTCAACTTTCACTAAAACATCTCTACACATCCCATATGGCCTCACAATTGATCTATCTGCCAATTGAACTACCATGGACGTCTTCATTGGTTTCTTAAATCCCACCTTCTAAAAGGTAGAGAGAGGCATGAGTACTTATCCTAGAGTCCAATTGTGCTTCTTCAAGATGTTTGCTATCAATAGAACAAGGGATGTAGAAACATCATGGATCCTTTCTCTTTGTTGTCGTACTTCCTTGGATAATGGCACTAACAACTTCATCAACATGCAAGACATCTATATCTTTCATCCAACTTTTCTTGTTGACAATATCCTTCAAAACTCTTCCATACATAGGGATCCGTTCTATCACCTCCACAAGTGGGATGTTGATGTGGAGTTCTTGGAAAATTCCTATGAACTTCTTAAATTGTTTTTCTTTCTTTCTCGGCTTCATACTATTGGGGAATGGCACATGTGGCTTCTCTACAAGCTTGTGTGAAGGAATGTATGGCACATTAATGACCTCCTCCCTTAAGTTTGGATCAACGCCACCTCCTAGGATTTAATCTAGCATATCTCATGTGGATGGGGTAACTTGGTACTTCTCCTTCTCAATTGCGGGTGCTTCCTTGTTGATTGTGACTGCTCCACTATGAAGTAGAACCTTCACTTGTTCTTGTTGCATGGACACCTTTTCTAAAACTAGGAGCATGGAGATAGCAATGGTGGAACCTTGAAGTTCCTTGTCTTGCCAAATTGGTGCAGATGGGTTGTCCTTGTTGCTTTAGCAGATGATGTATTGAATGAGATGCATGTATGTGCATAATGTACTAGCGTTCTACATCTTTCTGGTCTTCCGTATAGGCTGTTGAGAAATGGAACTTTTAGCACATACACACATTTAGGATTTGAAGTATGTTGATTTGGTGTCTCCTCAGTAACCTGCTCTGTTTCCTTAAAAATAGAGACATAATTTACTTATTGATGTTGATGAGTTATTTTTGTGTTCCAAGGAAATCCTACTGAATGGTCTTCTTTATGGATGCCACTTCTGCTGTCAGCTGAGAGTTGATTTTAAATATTGTGGATTTAGGCCCCTTGATTCTGGTTCTCCCTATTTATCTGGTCCAGTAAGGCCTTGTTCTAACTCGTCAGTCTATCCCACATGTCTTCAATATCGTCTATCTTACTAAGACTCCTATCCTATTAATATTTCTATGAAGGGTTGCCTTGTTTCTACTGTGATAGGTCCTATTGGAAATTGTTTGGATCCTTCCAAGAGAACTTAGTATCTTGATGCCATGTGTATTTGTTGTTTCCCCTATTATTCTTTTGTCACACAAACATGCACTCCTCCTATTCATATCTAGATGAGGTGCCAAATTTATGATCAAGCTTCCTAGTGAGACTTTCCATTTGAGCCTTAACTTTTGTGATCTCTCTTGATTCCATAGAACTCTTGATTGTTTTTGGTGTTTCTCACTCCTCTCCTCAGGATTGGTTCTTATTCATGTTCTTCAACATCTCATGACATCTTGTAGCCTTATTGTTAGGAAGAATCTTACCCCTGCACTGTCAAGAGTAGTCCTCTTCCCTTTGTGAAGGCCATAATAGAATGTCCTCGCCTACCCATACAGATCAATCCCATGGTCAGGGACCTTCCTAAGCAAGTTCTGAAATCTCAACCAAGCTTCTAAATATGACTCCTCACCGTGCTACTTGAAATTGTTGAACTTTCCAACCAATTCATTGATCTTATGGGGTGGAAAGTATCACTCAAAGAACACATTTATTATCTCATCTTAGGTTTTTCTATAGACTTTGGAGGTAGACTAAGGAACAATACCTTGGCTTTATCTAACAAATAATATGAGAATAGCTTCAGATATATCACCATGGTCTGTCTAGTTTTAGCATGTCCCAGCTTTACAAAGATATTTATGTAAGTCATTGGGTTCTCCACATTGTGTCCATGGAATGACTATGATTTGATTAATGCCACTAGTATGTGTTCTATCTTGTAGCTGCTAACATTAACTGCTTGACGTTTAATTTGCCCTAATTGAGTTGTGGTTGAAGATGCCTTTATCTTCTGCCAAACCATCTATTCCTTAGGCACGTCCTCAATATAATCTCTATCATTAGACTCCATATCTATTGTTTTCTCTTTCTCTAGGAGTGGTGGTGAAATTTGGATGAGCTTCTCAGGTGAGGCTCCAAATGCTCGTGCCTTGCAAAAAATCTCCTCCAGAATTACACTAGTTTGAGTAGATTTTTTGTAATTTGTGGTTCGACTATGAACCATACACTAATATCTAAAATCTAATGAAAATGTGAGAACACAAAATACTAGTGAATTGTAAAAAAATAGTTTTCAATTACGCACTTGTCCAAAAGAATATACAAAAAGTAAATAAAAGAAAGAAAAGTGGCCTAGAGTGGCTGGTCACAACACTCGTAGTGCTGGTGTTGTTGTTTTCCTAGCAACAGTGGAAAAAACTTGATATGCTTAAACTATGCATGTAAAACGCAAGTGTGCATGTCATGTAATAAGACCTATGAGGCTCGAGTGTTGAACTCAGGAAAACATTCACCAAAGACTACTAGCTAAAACCTAATCAATTAGGCCTATAAAAAATGGCTGGTTGATTGTTTTATAACTAAGGAAAAAGAATTAAATCAAAACTAAGTGAGTATGACCAAGAATGGATGGATTCCCCAGGAACGTAGTTTCACCACGGCATGCATTGCATTCAAATTTTATTTCATACATAACTATTAATCCTTAACCATAGAATCAATACATGTAGCAAGTATTATCCACTCCTGCAACATATTACACTACCTAAATTAAAACAAACCCCACTCCAGTACTTGTTTAGGAATTATTTAGGTGCATTATCAAAATATCTAGGTTGTTCTTTCACATCCTTAAGACTTCTCCTAAGGCACCATATAGGTTGTGTGAATCTACAATTTGTCCAACCCGTAATCCCTCTCCTGAAGCAATTCACGGTCAATTAATTTGATCATGGTGATCAAGCATAAATGAATCGATAGGAGGTCATAAACTCAAGTCCAGAATGAAGCAAATAATTTATCGATTCATAAAATTTGAATACAAAGCACTACCAGGCTACTCCGGGGTCCTAAGGTGTATGGGGTTTAGCTCTTTTGGATTGCTATCATCATAAAAAGAGAGGAAGAGGGAGAAAATAAGCTAAATATTAGAAATCAATGTAAGAAACCCTAGAGAAGTTGTCTCAAAGATCCCCTCTGATGAAAAACTTGGTCTGCAACATTCGAGTTGCAAATCTACCCTCCTGTCCATGGTTATATCCTTTATCTCCTCCTCTCCTGGCTTTGTGCGTTGTTGCAATGTGATAGAATGTGATCCCCCTTTTTGGCCCCACTCCCACTTAGGTCATAAGTGGGGCTTTGGCCGACATTAAATCACAGTCATTGGATATGAATTAATTTTAGATCTACATTGATTGCGGAGAGTCGGCACCATTGATAGGGTGGTGGTGGAACCGATTTGACGGTTGATTTGTGAACCTCAAACTATGTTGGTACTACCGACATGCGTGTAAATATCACTGAGTTGCTTTCTTCGAGTTCAGTGACACTGAGACAATTAAACTCAATTCCTAATGCTCGCTGGATGGCGAGTCAGTAGCACTGACTAGAAGCTTTGGTAGCATCGATTCCTTACTCAATAGCACTGACGTTTATCTCATTTGAACTAAGATTTTTGTATTTCCCTATTAAAACTTCATGTCATATCAGTACCATTGACACACTTGTCAATAGCACCAAGTTGTCATATAAGTGCTCAATTGACAAGAAATGAGGGAAAATTAATATAAATCCAAATTATAAATTATAATTTAGCATGATTAAATAGAAATACTCAATAATTGATGAAATGATGATTCACAAGCTAATAAGAGAAATAATACATAATTATATCTCAAAATAAATATTTATTCAATAAGTACACAGAAAATGGCCTGTAAAAAGCAATTGAAAATTAATGCGGCACATGACGTGTTGGTCCACCAAAACGTTGTGTTCTCTCATTCTAGAAATGTTTAGAGTTCCTTGATTTGCAGCAAAATGGCATGTTACCCAACCAACACGCTGTGTTAGCTTTGATCAAAGTAGTTTGACTATTGAAACCGTAAGTAACACACTATGTTGACTTGTCAACACAACATGTTACCTGTAGTTTTGCCTTAAATTAGAAGAAAATTGTCCTGTGCTTTTTACATATAAACAAAAACTATATGGAACGGTTATCACGAGTCATTTAAAGCAAAAAGATGTCCAAATCAAAGCCAAGTGGAGGAGAAGGGAGAATTTTCTACACAATTGAGCAATATGATGATCATTGAGCTTAGCGACTTTCCATTTTTCATTCCAAACAGAGTTGATATTGATGTCTTTCTTAAACAAACCATCATAATAGTCAACAATATGAAAATTGATTGCATTTTCATCTATAAAAGAGATTACCATCAATAAACAGACCTTTACTAGTATTTTTGACTCATATAGATTTCAAAGAAGAGTAGAAAATCTTTGTATTTTTATCCCCCCCCTCAAGCAACTACACTCTAGACTTTTTTCTAATGAGTGATTCTTTAAATTCATAAGCCTCAATTGCAACCTTCCTTTTATGTTGAGAAATAGATACAATACCATGATCTTGGGGTTATTATCGATATCTATTTGAGAATCGCATGCTTCATCTTCCAAAATATTCAAATTTTTTGAGATATTGGAAACTTTAAGTTTGTTCCGAACACCTGAAGTAATTTTAGCCTTTCTCATTTTTTCACAAAGTCTAAACATAGGGTTACCAATGACTTCCTCTTTCCAGGCTTCTTTAACAACCTCTTAGACTCCAGGAATAGAAACCCAAGCATTTATAAACCAAAAAGGAGTTATTTTATTGATGTCATAAACAAAATAGATAACATTTGTTGTCACTACAAATATAGAAAATAATATCCCCCCAAACATTCAGATAAGAATCAATAAAATTTTGTTATAGAGAGTTTTGTTTATTTTTGACATAAGATGTTTATCACCCTCCTCCTTGTTAACATAGGTTAAATGAACTCCAACCATATTTAGCTCAAAGGATTATTTTTCATTAATAAACTCATTAAAGTGAGTCATTGAGTTTGAAGAAGCTTCACTAATCAATGCCTTTCACAGGCTAATCTCATAGAGTTAAAATCACAAACAAGAATCCATGGGTCAATCATGTTTTATAAGATAGACTCTACCATAAAGGAACTCTTTTATAATCAAGATTATGTCTAAAAATTGCACTACATATGAAAGAAAAACCATATGATCAAACTTCATATGTAATAAATTGATCAACCATCAATCTTATTAAGAAAGCATATAATAATAACTCTCTCAAGAGGATGGGAAGAGTGGCTAACAATCCAAAAATCGCATGGCCATAACCTGTTGGTAGATGTTTTTATTTTCTTTATCCTAATATTTGATTCCACAATGTAAGCAAGAAATATAATTAATAGAGATGGTTGTCTTCATGTCTTATTCAATCATTTCACATTCCAAGACAAGATTGATAAAGGATTAGCCATTATGATTTAGTGTCAGAGATCTTCTAGTTATAATAGTTGCTTCACCTTTGTTGTCATCCTCTAAAACATCTAGGAATTCCAAAACTTGAAAACAATTTGGAGTGATTGGGATTCCAATTACTTTTTTTAGAGAATTTTGAAATGTTCTTGGGAGGAGAACCATTTATTCTAGACTATTAACTCCACTCACTTTAAGGAGTATCATGAATGGCTTGACTTGATTTGAACATGGGAGTAGTGGGCTAATCGATTCCTGATTACAAATTTTAGTTTGAACTTAGTGGTTTACATGCAATTAAGCAATTACATGACTCTCATTTGGAGGGTAGTCATAGAAAGTTTTGGTGCTTACATCAGTTTCATTTGAATTATAAATTTGCCTAAGCCTACTTTACTTGAGTTCACTTATTTACATGCTTGACACAATCATGTTGTCCATGGCCAAATCTGCCATAGACTTTACAAAGTTAGGAATCCATTCGTATTCAAATCTAATGGTGTATTTAATACCATTATCACTTATGAGAGTCAATTATGTAAGACCCTGACCTATGTTTTGGGTTATCCCTATTTTCTTTGGCTTGATGATGTGCTTATAACGTTGCTCCAATCCTTTGAGATGATCTTAGAGCTTTTGGAGAGCTTAAGTCTCCAGTTTGAGCTTGTTTGGATGTTGTTTGGTTTGTGTGTGCTTGTTGCGGTGCAAATTGCAACTTACCCATTTGTGGGAGTATTCTTATAATTTGCCACATCTAGAGTGTTCCTTCTCTCTCTTGGCTTCATGAAAGGGAGTGTTGTGCTTTGGGGTGCCTTTTTTACCCTTGGTTGAGTGGTGTCACCCTTAGTGATGATTAGGATTTCTAGGGTTGGTGTTCCTTGACCCTGTGAACCTTGTTGGTTTGTCTCAACCTAGGGTTTGTTGGGAGGGTGTCATGGTCAAGACACCTCCCCTAGGTGTGATGGTCACAACCTAGATGGTATTGTGTTGAGACAATAGCTTGGCATGGAGTGTCTCAACCTAGGTTGTGTGTGGTGACCCCTTGTCGCGACCTTGTTGTGTTGAGTGGTGTGTCGCGACCATAGGTGGTTCCCTTGGTGGGTTGTGACTGTGACATAGGTGTTGGGTGGTCTACATGGTCAAGATCCAACCTAGAGTGTATCACCATCTCTTGCATGTGGTATTTAAGTGGTTGCATGTTAGTTTCTTGAGTGGACAAGTGTCCCTTTGGAGCCCTATCTTGTTGACATCTCATCCCTTGCCCTACCTCTATCCTCCTTTGCTATATAAACCCTCTTTTCTCCATGCAAGTGATCTTTTTCGGTCATATTCTTACTCCCTTGCTTTTTTCTCGTCCTTGGAGCTTGGTGGATCAAGAATAAGTTGTTCTTGGTGCTTTGGAGGTGGTTCAACCTTTGATGTGGAGTTCGTAGTGATCCTTGGTCATCTTCAACATTGGTGAGTGTTTATCTTTCCTCTTTGGTGTTTTTCCTTGGACCTTATACCCAATATGTTTCTCTTTCCTTGGCCCTAGACCATGGTTCCTCCATGGTGGTCGTTTTGTGATGGAAACTCCTCATCACAAGGGTCATAGACCATGTTTTGACAAGGTAGACCCAAGTGTGAGGAGGGTTTCTTCTCTCTTCCTCCCTTTGTCTTTTGGCTCAGTATAGAGCTTTCTAGCCCTCTTCCCTTTGGTGATCTTTGACCATAGTGTCTTGTATTTCTTGAGGTGTTCTTGTGGACGAAGAGTGGAGCTTTTGATGGAGCTAGATCATCCTTGGCGATCGTGTTCTCAGAACTTGCCTTCTTTGGAGTGATCTTCCTTAAGACAGGTTATATAACTCTTAACCTTCTCTATTAATGCACCTTCCTTGCATGCATGTTGTTGTTTCCTCTCTCTAATGTTCCCTTAACATGCTAGTAGATGATAATAGACTCTAGAACTTGGGTGATGATGATATCATTCTTGGTTTGGATGTAATCTGAAACCGTAATTTCCTTTGTACCCGATTTTGGTGTTTGAGGTGCATGAAGGTTTTTCCTTCTTTTCTAGACCCTGGTTTGAGTTGCATGCATGATGATCGATCCTTTTGTGTTCTATGAATTTTTGGTTCGGTTTGGCAGTGATGATCTTAGTTCCTCACTCTTGTTGAGGCTCCTTTTCTTGGTGGTTTCATGAAGTTTGTAATAGGGTTTGATGACCATTTTGCATGAGAGTTTTCCTTCATGACGATGATGGGTTTTCCTTATTTTGTATCCTATTTTAGCCATGGGTTATCTCTATTTTGTCCTTGGTTAACCTTAGGATGGAGCTGGTCCTAAGTCTTGGTGGAGGCTCAACCCTTAATGGTCATTGTGCCTTGTTTTGTCTTGGGTTGCAACATATCTTGGCATGTTGGTTTTGGGTCGAGATAGTTGACCTTGTAGAGGTCGTGACATCCTCATCCTTGATGGCTACGACACCTACTTCCTAGAGGGTCGAGACACACCCTGGTTTTGGTCGATATGTTTCCTTCTCCCTTGGTTGGTTGTGACATGGTTGGGTCTTGAGGTCAAGACATGTTCTTGTTGCGGGTCGAGTTGAGTCCTTGTCTTTGGGTCATGATATGCTCTACCTTGGGTGGTTAAACCATAACCGTAGTTGGATGTGACCTGGTTGCTTGTGGGTCGAGACATGGTATACCCGTTTGGTGGGTCACAGTCAGGACATGAAGGAGGTTGTCCATAGTTGTGACACCATGGGTGATGTTGGCCGCGACCCGTGTGGTAATGGTTGCGACATACATGAGTTGGATGGTTGTGTCACATGCTTGAACACTTCATCAATACACTTGTATGAGTAATGTATGAGATATGTATGAGCCACATGTAGTTCTACATGGATAGTTGTTGATTAACCCTTATGATGATCCCTAACCCTAAAAGCATTCCAATAATGTGGGAGATGTTCCACCTAGGACTTATTGTTGTACATCTACAAAACCCTAATTGGCTAAGTTAGTCCTAAATGTGAGTTATGAGATGTGAATGCTTTCTCTCTCTCTTTTGTTTATAATCCCTAATCTTACAAATGATATGTATGGCATGTCTTGTATATGTTGCAATGGTGATTATGTGAAATAGGGTGGTGCTTATGCACATCGATGAGGCATAATGTGCAGGGCTTAATGTGATAGGTCTTATGACCTGATGATGGTTGGATGCCTATCGAGAGGTGATATCCTCAAGTGATGTGATTAAGGGATTGACACCCCATGGTGATATGTGACTTTGGTGATTGCCTTGTGAATGGAAGAGCAATGAGTATCATGTGGTGATTGTGTAACAAGTTCACACCTTGTATGTTTTATATCTTCTGAAGTTGCAACACACATTTATTCTTGTAGAGTTTGTTTTAGCTTTATACATTGTAACTTGATTGATGCTAAAAATCACCCAATTGGCTAACAAATCAAGTGAAACCTAATCATGTACTTTGCCATGTTCCATATATCCATTCTAGTATCAGCTTTATTTGCTAGATTGGTGAAACAAGTTTAACTCAGAGCACATATTTTTTAATATGTGGGGTGCAAGTTGAGTATCTCCTTGCATCCTTAATTATAGGTTGTATAAGATGGCCATGCGTGAGCCGATATCTTTGTGATATGGATGGCCATGTGTGAGTCAATCCTCTTTTTAAGAATGGCCACGTGTAAGCATGTTCTTCTAGTGTCGTTACATGTACCAAGGTGGGCTAGGTGTTTATATATGGACGGCCATGTGTGAGTCGATCATTGTGCTGAATATATGTCACTCTTTTGCAGTTGACTGATATGTCTCTACAGTGTTCTCTTAAGTCGACCAAGAGGTTTTGGAGGGGTCATGGATTCTGATGCTTCCATGGACCTCATATGGCACTGATTTTGACTTAGTAGTGGTTAGTTGGATTTGGGTGGTACGAATCAAATCCTCAGCATAATAGAAGATGTAATACAATTGTATAGTATATATATGCTTAGGGTGACATACGTCTCACATTGGTTGAGTCTTTGCCATATATTTTTACTAGTTTCTTGAATTATAAGACGGTAAGAGAAATCAACTATTATACATGTTCTTCGTATTCCTTTTTAGAATATAACTTGATCTACTACCCAGTAGTGGCCACCTAGTCTTGTTTAATATGTTTCATCTGTTGAGCACATATCATTTAGCTGAATCTGCTCATCTTGTTGGTATATTGTTTTACCTACTTAGTTTACTTGTGCTTTAATAGCATTGGCAGAGAGTTATATCTCTTGTTGGGATATTTGGTCTCACCCCGTGGATTTCCACATTTTTTAGGTGATCGTGCACGAAGAGGTAGAGGTCGTGCAGCTGAAGAAGAGAAGCAAGAGTAGTAGCAGATAAGGTTGGATGTGATGCTAGTCTTTTGGTGTTAGAGTTCTAGAGTCGTCCATGTACACTCAGGTCCTTTGGGTGTTGTGGAGATGTTTTGTGATTATGAAATTGTTACGAGGTTTTTGTTTTGTGTGCCATGGTTGTATAGTTTTGATAGATGTACTTGTATATATATGGAACTCATATCTTGTATAATAGGTTGATGACATGAATATTGATCTACAGTGATGGAAGCACCACATGACATGTTATGCCCTACATGTGATAGGCTTGTGGGCTCATATGTAATTAGTTTTTGGCTTGGGTGCTTTAATGAAATCAGTTTTAATTTATTGTGTTTTTTGGTAATCCGCCGGTTAGTGTTGTTTCTACGTTTGGTTTTGAGTAATCTCATTTGTGGCACGTCAGGGCGTCACAACTAGGGTTGGTATCAGAGCTTTAGGTTTGATGAGTCTACAGGGACCTAGGACTAGGGTTTGTGTCTGTTCTAAGTGTCCTCCAATCTCTCTTATAGTGACTTCTGCTTATGCAGTAGAAGAAAAGGATTAGAAAATATGGTTGGAGAACACAAAGAACATATTGTAGAGAGTAATGTTATTGCACCCAGTGGTGCTGTGAGGGCTCAGGAAATAGAAGATCGGGTGCTTGATGAGCCCTAGTTTGACCCGATTGTGGTAGAGAACCCTGACTTACAATTTCTCTTTGGGCAGGTTACGGTGATGATGACGCACATGGCAGACAGAATGCCTGTCCCTCAACCTAGGCAGTTGTCCCTGGTGCTGAATCCCTAGGAGTTGGGAAGACCTTTGAGAGGTTGAGACGTGTTGGTGCTGTGGAATATGATGGTATGGCTGATCCAGCAGATGTTGATCTTTGGCTAACATAGTTGGAAAAGGCTTTCAAGATACTTAATATCCCTAAGGACAATAAGGTGAAGCAAGAAGTGTATCTTCTGAAGGGGATTGTTGGCCATTGGTGGACTATTGAAGAGGATAAATGACCAGGTGTTGATATCAATTGGGAGGAGTTTAGATGAGAGTTTCAGCATGTACTTTTCATGTACCTATTTGAATGAGAAGATCAATCAGTTTGAGCAGATCTGGCAGGTATCCATGTTGATTAATGAGTACGAAGCAAAGTTTATGGAGCTTCTCAAGTTTTGTCCTCACATGGTGTCAAGGGATGAGGAGAGGATTTGACATTTCAAGAAGGGTCTGAACGGTGAGCTAACGACAGCGGTAGCAGCGCTTAAGAATCGTGAGAAGTTTGCGACATTTGTGGAGTCTATCTGGATGATTGAATAATATGTGGTTGAGAAACGGGAAAAGAGCACCAGGAAGAGGTCAGTGCAATACTAAGGACAGTCACCATGAAGATTTAAGAGGACTAGGTATTCTGCACCACCAGCACAGCAAAGGTCTAGTGCACAGACCCAACGGTCGCCCAGTAAGGGCATACGATGTAGTTTTCCATCGGCAGGAGCTCAGAGTGTAGTATCAGATTCGGTGACCGATCCATCCAGGACATGGTATGAGAGAAAGACCTACTACAAGTGCAGACAAGTGGGGCATAGGAAGTTGTTCTGCCCTATGAAGGATGAAGAAGTCACCAAGCAATCGAGGCAGAGCCAGCAGGGCTCGTAGAGATAGTAGTTCAATGGCAGTGGAAGGGGATGTGGACAAGCGTCTCAAGCTTGTTCTTTAGGATAGGCCAGTAGAGGAAGAGGGCAGCAATAGGTGACGTATAGATTCTATGCTATGAGTCAGCCGGAAGGAGTGGTCAACCCACAAGTAGTGACAGGTCATATGGAGTTGTTTCATTCTAATCTTCTTCTAACTTTATATCTATTTTGGTTGATTCATACTCTTTTATCACTTGAGAAGTGAATGATGCTAGTTCTTTTCCTATTAGTCATAGAAGGGATAGTCTTTGTTAAGAAACCCTATTAGTTGGTCCCACGGAGTTGCGGGAGGTGTGTTCTTTCTTTTTTAAGACATAGCATTCAAGTGGATCTCTTACCACCTGATATGCATGGATCCAGTGTGATCCTTAGAATGGATACCTTGGAGAAGTATCAGGTGGTCTTAGATAGTAGTTCCAAGGTGACGACGTTCATAGATGGTGGTGTGTCGTGGATCTTCCAAGGTGAAAGGAAGATTCTTCCTCCTATTTGGTATCGGCAATGGTGGATGAGAACTTGATGAGATAGGGTTGTGATGTGTTCTTAGCACATGTGGTGGATACTAAGGTGAAGAGTTTGAGTATCCGGGAGGTGAAAGTTGTCAGAGAGTTTGAGGATGTGTTCCCAAATGAGTTCCTAGGTGTTCCCCCTATCAAAGAGATTGATTTTGAGATCAATCTAGTCCCGGGCATGCAACTGATAGCACAGACACCGTATAGAATGGAGCCAGTAGAGATGGCAGAGTTGAAGAAATAGTTGCAAGAGCTACTTGAGAAGGGTTTCATCAGACTAAGTACATCTCCATGGGGTGCTCTCATGCTATTTGTGAAGAAGAAAGATGGATCCATGAGGTTGTGTATAGACTATAGGCAGTTGAACAAGGTGACGATAAAGAATAATTATCCCTTACCAAGGATTGATGACTTAATTGATCAGCTATGAGGTGTTGCAGTTTTCTCCAAGATAGATCTGAGGTCAGGGTATCACCAGTTGTGGATCAAGGTGGATGACAATCCTAAGTCGGATTTTAGGACTCGGTGTGGTCATTATGAGTTCTTGGTCATGTCATTTGGGATGACTAATGCACACTAGCAACATTCATGGACTTGACGAACAGAGTGTTCCGACCGTTCCTTAATCAATTCATAGTGGTGTTCATAGATGACATCTTGATATACATATGTGATAATCAGAAACATGAACAACATCTGACCATGTTGAGGCAGCATCAGCTATACACCAAGTTCTACAAGTACGAGTTCTGGCTGAAGGAGGTGTCTTTCCTAGGACACGTGATATCTACCCAAGGTTTTCGTGTAGACCCCAAGAAGGTTGAATCTGTTCTGGAGTGGGAGCAGCCAAAGATGCCAATGGAAGTGTGCAACTTTCTAGGTTTGGCAGGCTACTACAGGAGGTTCATTAAAAACTTCCACTCTGTGGTGTTGCCCCCAACCAAGATGATGAGTAAGGATGTGTCTTTTGTTTGGGATGACAAATGTCCATGTGACTTTCAATTTTTGAAGGAGAAGATGACGAGTGCACCAGTGATAGTACTGCCTGAGCAAGGGGAAGGGTATTTAGTTTTTTATGATGTGTCATGAAATGGCTTGGGTTGTGTGCTGATGCAGGACAAGAATGTGATATCTTTCATGTCATGATAGTTGAAAAAGCACGGGGAGAAATATCCTACCCATGACCTGGAGTTGGCCATAGTGGTCCATGCCTTGAAGACCTGGAGGCACTACCTTTATGGTGAGAAGTGACAGATCTTCACAGATCACAAGAGCCTGAAGTACATCTTTTCACATCAGGAGTTGAACATGTAGTAGAGGTGTTGGAGGGAATTAATCAAGGATTATGATTGTACTATTGATTACCGTCTAGGCAAGGCAAATGTTGTGGAAGATGCGCTATGAAGAAAGTCTTCTTCGACATCATCTGTGGGCAGTGCACAATTGAACTCCTTGGTGTGTCATAAGAGAGACATGCTGGTCTCCTTACGTTACATGAATGTGAAGCTAGAGATATCTATCTTAGTAGGGTTGTTGGCATAATTGTAGGTGAAGTCGATGCTGAGACAACAGATCAAATAGGCACAACATGCTTATATTGTGATACAGTAATAAGATCATAGGTTGGCAGTGAAAAGTGTGATGGTTTCCATGAGGCAAATGATGGGACAGTTTGTTACCAGGATAGAGTTGTGATTCTAGATGTTGGTACTCTGAGGAAGATGGTTCTAGAAGAGGCTCATCTTCAATGTATGTGATGCACCCAGGTAGCACTAAGATGCATCATAACCTTAAAGATATGTATTAGTGGCTTGGATGAAGTGGGATGTGGTTGAGTTCGTGGCCAAGTGCGTGGTGTGTCAGCAAGTCAAGGCAGAGCATCAGAAGCCTACAGGGACATTGCAGTTGTTACCCATACCACAATGGAAGTGGGGTCATGTTATGATGGACTATGTGGTTTCTGCCTAGGATAGCCATATGACATGATTTCATTTGGGTGATAGTTGATCGGTTGACAAAGTCATCCCACTTCTTGCCTATGAAGATGACATACTCAATAGAGAATCTAGCTCATATCTAAGTAGATGAGATAGTGTGTATGCACGGTGTCCCAGCTACTCTTGTGTCAGATAGAGGTCCTCAGTTCACGAGTCACTTTTAGGAGCGCTTGCACACAGCTTTGGGCACGCAGTTGAGGTCCAACACTGCTTTCCACCCACATATAGATGGTCAGTCTAAAAGGACCATACAGACCTTGGAGGACCTATTAAGGACTTGTTTCCAACAGTTTTAGGGGAATTGGGACATTCATCTTAGTTTGATAGAGTTTTCTTATAATAACAGTTATCAGAGGAGCATCGACATGGTATCGTACACTAGTACATAACCAACCTTTAGTGTTAATTATTTAAGGTCTTTAGTGTCAGTTTTAATGTGACACCTATGTGGGTGCCACTAAAAGGCCAACCGTTAGGCCTCGGTTCTCAAACTGATGCCACAACCTTTCGCGTGCCACTGAAAACGTGCCAGAAGGGGGTATAGACGTTGATTATTAGCTTTGAAACTGACACCATAAACCTTCACGCCACAGAAAGGGCGCCATCTGGGGCACTATTAGTGTCGGTTTATTAGTGAACATCGACACCATATCACCCGTTGCCACAGTCATGCTGGCCATCACGGTCGTGTTGTCTGGCCAGCACGACCGTGGTGTCTGGCCTCATTAGGGAAATCAACGTCGGCTACTAGTAGGGCAACCAACGCCAGAACCATCAGTGTCGGTTTATTATTGATAACCGACGCCACATCACATGCATTAGGCGTCGATATAATTATTTATCTGACGATGTAATCATTTTTCGTCGGTTTTAAACAAATAAATGACGCCTATTTCATTTTTTTTCTTTTCATTCTGCGGGCCTGCTGTGGCTGATCGCAGGATGAGAAACCTGCAATTCAGTTATGAACTACAAGTTTTATGACATCTATTGATATCAGCCAACAACAGGCCACAAACCTGCAAAATTAACAACATTAATTTTCACACATTTTGCAACCTACAGTTCCATTCGATTTTCACACATGTAGAAACATTCATGTAGCAATTTGCAGTTCCATTCATTTTCACATTCACACATGTAGAAACATTCATATAGCAGCCAACAGTTTCATTCATATATGTATAAACATTCACACATGTATAAACATTCAGACACATGTAGAAACATTCACACATATTATAATTCAGAAATTCATTTACAAAATATCATTCTTAGTCATTATTCGCTATCAACATCCCAATTATATGTTAAAATCCCCACTACTTGTATGGCTGTTGTGCATTCCTCTCTTATATCATTAAATTATTCCATTGTATAGGGAGCATGTACATATGGTAAGGCATTTCCTGTAGTGTGGTCAGTTTTAAACACCTGCAAAGAGAATGATGTATATATATAATTAATAATATATAAATAAGATTGATATATTTCATATTATCTAACGAGACTATATATAATACCTCATGAATGGTATCGATGTCCACTGCGGCATATTTGATAATCATGTGCATAAATCACATCACATAGTATGCACATGCCCGTCCGTTGTCTTGTATAGCACACTATAAATTGAAACATACAAAATATTAAAAAATACAACTAATTAAGCACTGTTCACATAAATAATATATACATTGCAGTCGGCAACTTACTTCCACATTTTTCCAAATTATTTGCTGGTTCTTTTTCCTAGGGACCTTTCCTCCAACCTTTTTGAACTCATCTAAACCCCTACATGTTAATGTAACACAGTACATTGCATAATTAACTAGTAATGTAATAACATATGTTAACAGATATGAAAATGAAATATTTCTCACTGGAATAATGCCATTTTCATTTTGTGTCCTTATTTTGAATTCAATTTAGTCTCCTTAGGATCTAGATAATAGATAGTGAACGTCTCAGGGACAATAACTAGTAACTCCCAATGCATACCACTAGAGGTAAAAAAAGTTAAAAATTAATAACTCAAAATCCATAATAAAAATGTAATTTTCTTAAGTCCCAATTATAAGCAAAGTAAACTTACTCCATATAGAATGGAGCTATTATCACCGTCTTCTTATTTTGACCAAAATTTGTAAAAGCATCACAACATTATTGTTGACCTGACGGAGGGTCTTTAGCTACTAGACTAATCAAAGATGGAATCAAAAATCCTACATGTTCGAATGAAAAATCTGTACATATCTTGTCTAAGTAGCTGCAAAACATGTATTACGTATGCATTAATAAATAAGAAACTAGATCACCAGATCCTACACAAGGTATATGGATGTATAAAGAAGATCTCACCTTATCCATAGCTCTATCACAGATGTATTCAGCTAATCATATCGAAACAACTCCAAAATATCTTGTATAAATAGGTTGCTTTCGTATGATTGACCTGCAACATCTGCATCTATAGAAACAGTTATAGGGAAATTTATATCATGTTCGCCTAACCATATTGCCATACCCCTACAATTAGGACCTAACGGGATAAGTAGGTCATGTGGAACCCAACTTGGTAATGTAGGAGGTGGAGGTGGAGGCCTAGATGCTCTGGGTGTCTTCTTTTTAACCTATATATATATATATATATATAAATAAAATTTCAGATCAATTGACATCATATACACACACTAACAATTTAACGTAATATAAATTTACCATACAGTTTCAGTATAGAGGACATCTGCTTTTAGCCATAATATCACTCCGCCTTCTGCCTCACCAAGCGTTTCATAATCTGGGTGGGCATATGGCAATAGAAGATCCATCCAATTGGGGAATATATGTACCGGGCTCACATGAACCCAACCAGCTGGTAATGGAGACCCATGAAATATTTCCCCTGGTAGGGATGGGTAAGCTGACGCCTCTGCAATGACAAATTCTTTACTTTTTAAACGGCATGGCTTCAACCCCTACAAATTTTTGTGTAAAGAATGTTATATACATATATACATATCATCTTGAAAACATATCATCTTGAAAAGACTAGTTACTATGTCATAAAAATACTTACAACGGATGTGCTAGGTGGTGGGTCTACATGATTACTCCCAACCTCTGCAGTAGAAGTAGAGCGGGACGCCATAGGTACTGTCTGCTGAGTGGCAGTCTGAGATGCCTGCCACTTGCTCATTGCTTCTTCGAGTTTCCTATCAACTATCTTATCTACCTATACATGTATAAAAGAAATGTTAGATTTTGATTATTGAATTCTCTTTTACAGTAACATTACAAAGAAAGAATAGGTTACCTCTTCTTGTGAAAGTCCCACTTTTGGGACATGTTTGCGTTGGGATGGCCCAAAGAACGCTTTGATGCCCACACCAGCGCCTGCATCCCTAACACGTCCAGGATGCTCTGGGTTACCCAGAGCAACTGTCAATTCATCCCTTGTGCCCTCAGGGATGAACTTGCCTTGTTTCATCAGCTTGTGCAGCTCCTGGTAATCGCCAAAACAAAATTTTGTAATTAAGTAAACACCACAAATAATCAATATTCGAACGATTGCTCTAAGAGTTGTATTTTACCATTTTTGCAGCCGCCTCAGCAGTTGCGGGCTTCCTTATTTCTCCCTTCTTATTTTGTCTCCCAGCTATCCATACATCATGTCTAGGCAGAGGTATGGTACCTATAGTAGAGGACTCCTGAGTAGTAGCAGACTGAGTAGTAGACTCAACCTGTAGTCTTTGGTGAATGCATGCATACCCCTTTGGATGCACGCCTTGCTTTTTACGCCTCACGGAGGGCCTAGTTAGTATGCACATTAATGATTTGGTTAGTAACACTAAATGTTAATCTTGAATAGGTGAATACAATGTATATTAATTAAATTGGGAGTGACGCCTAATACCTTGAATTCATCAGTTTGTCTTGAAGCAACAAACGTGTCCCATTCTTCTTGGTCCAGGAAGTTCCACTGTTCAGTGGTTGTCTTCTTCCTCTTATCACCTTCTTTTATGTATTCTCGGGTGAGATTTGTCTTATAGTTCCTTAGGACTCTCCCACAGCGTTGCATCATGCATTTACGATGCAACTTTTCATCCAATTCAAATATACTCTACAAAATAGAATTGCTATTAACTAGTATCCAAAAAATTAGTAATCTACAAAATAGAATTGTAAATTAATAATAACTCACGCATAAATCCTTCCATATTACTTCTTTCTTCCCCTTAGGAACTTTATGCCAAGAATCTATCATACAACTGCAATGGCTATATGTAATATACCCAAGATATGAAACAAATGAATTGTGATTCACTTCAATTGCATTTCCTGTATTATCAAAATCCACAACAAGTTTGGGTCCATTGCCCCTTTGCGCTATTAACTTCTTCATCATAGTGATGCCTCTTCTCTTGTCAACTTTTTGGTGCTTCTCATCAAGTGCCTCAAGTGCTTCAAAGGGTACATGTGCATCATCAACCTAAAATTTTACAAAATAAACACACTTACATGATATAACTAGAAATGGACATGCAGATATAAATATATGATATATTTTTAAAACTTACATTGTGAGGCGGCACATTGATGTCCTCACCCTCACGGTAATCATCAGCACAGACATCAGAAGAATGCTCAGCCATCTGAAAGTTCACAATCACATTATAAAGTTCACATTGTAAAGTAATTCACATTAGAAAGCTCACATTGTAAAGTAATTCACATCGTAAAATTCACATTGTAAAGTTCACATTCACATTGTAAAGTAATTCACATTGTAAAGTTCACATTCAGAAAAATAAAACATATAAAAAAATATAAACATGCCTCTAATATTGTGAATTTTTATCAATTAACAATCCTTCATTGTGATCTCTGTGCACATACAAGTCATCATTAGCTTCAATATTTGCTGGTGTTGGCAACCCAACTGAGAATGGACTGGAGTCATCATACTTATCATAGTACTCTTCTTCATCTATAGGATCTTCAATGAACTGTCTTTTACCATGAAGAACAACCGACCATTTATCATTTGCAGGATCATCGATATAAAATACTTGTTTCACCTGTGATGCCAATATGAATGGTTCATCCCTTCTCGCCAATCTTTTCAAAGTTCACTAAAGTGAAACCCAATTCATCCACTATAACTCCTTTGGTGTTATCAACCCAATTACATTTGAAGAGCGGAATTCTGAAATCTATGTAGTCAAACTCCCATATGTCTTCAATAACACCGTAATATGACATTTTAGCTTCACGTGGACTCTTATCCTTTGCACTTGCAAAAAACATAGTCGACGCTTGAAGGGTGACCCCACTATTTTGGACGACACTCTTATTATCTTGGCACTTTGTGTAATATGTGAATCCATTAATGTCATACCCTTCATAAGACATAACATTCAATTTTGGTTTAAAGGCGAGGCATTTGATAGTTTCAGTAATATCATCTAGTATTTGAGATAGTTGATGTAAGACTTTATCTTCAAACCACTTAATAAATGTCTTGTTATGCTCTCTAGCAAGCCACATTGTATTGGCTCGAGGATATTGTCTCTTGATGAAATTGGTATGTTCCTCGATATAAACATTCACTTCGTCCATGTTGTGTAAAATATATAAGTGACCTTGTTCCAACTGCTCACGGCTGATTACTTTCACCCGTGATCCCAAAATTCCTTTACCAAATTGCTCCTCAATATTCTTGTCATTACCAGGAGTGTCATTACCACTGAGAAAGTCATTGCAAAAATCCATAACCTCTCTTGCCACATAACCCTCAATAATACTCCCTTCAGGGCGATAACGGTTTCGAACATCACTTTTAAAAATGCTCATGTATCGTTCAAAGGGATTCATCCAATGCAAGAAAATGGGTCCCAACATTTTCACTTCCCTAGTCAAGTGGACAACAAGATGTACCATGATATCAAAGAACGACAGAGGAAAATACATCTCAAGCTGACATAGGGTAACAACCACTTCTCTTTGCAAATTATCGAGAGTATCAAGGCAATAACTTTGTTGCACAGACTATTGAAAAAGAAACAAAGTCTGGTGATTGCAAACCTTACATCCTTCAACAATATAGATCGAATTGCCACAGGAAATATTTGTTGCATTAGAGTGTGACAATCATGAGATTTAAGACCTATCAACTTCAGATCTTTCATTGATACCAATATACAGATGTTGGATGAGTAACCCTGTGGAACCTTAACATTTACCAAACATTCACAAAAAACTTTCTTCTCCTTTCTAGACAATGTGTAACAAGCGGGAGGTAAGTATGTTCTCCGATTTCCCATTTCACGTAATTCTGTTAATTCTGACCTTATTCACATTTCACGTAGGTCCAGTCTGGATTTTATCCCATCTTTAGTCTTACCTGGTATATTCAACAAAGTACCAATGACACTATCACAAATATTTTTCTCAACGTGCATGACATCGATACAATGTCTGACTGTCAAAGAACTCCAATAAGGAAGATCCCAAAATATTGACTTCTTCTTGAATAAAGATTTGTCACTCCGTCTGGCCATAGGACATTGTGATCTCTTACCAAATTCATTGACAAAGTCTTTTACTCTTTCATAAACAACCTCCCCTGGTATAGGTTCAGGTGCACTCCGTTCCTCATTCAATCCATTGAATGCTTTGCGCTTCCTACGATACGGATGAAATTTTGTAAGAAACCTTCGATCACCGAGATATACAGTCTTACCGCCATGTTTTAGTCTTGTTGAATCAGTGTTCTCTTCACATATAGGACACGCTTTAGCTCCTTTGACACTATATCCAGACAAATTCCCATATGCTGGAAAGTCATTAATAGTGCAAAACAACATAGCATGCAAACAAAATGTGTCTCTTCGTGAAGCATCATAGGTCATCACACCTTCACCCCAGAGTTTCTTTAAGTCATCAATCAGAGGTTCAAGATAATCATCGATATCATTTCCAGGTTGTTTAGGGCCCGATATCAACAATGACAACATTACATACTTATTTTTCATACACATCCAGGGAGGAAGATTGTATATAACAAGCATGACTGGCCAAGAGCTATGTTGGCTGCTCAAAGTCTCGTATGGATTCATCTCATCTGTACAAAGCCCAACTCTTAGATTCCTGACTTCTTCACCAAATTCAGGGTACAATAGATCAATATTCTTCCACTGTGGGGAATCAGACGAATGTCGTAGGATCCCATCATTATTTTTCTTAACATCTACATGCCACCTCAAATTCTTCACATCTATCGGATTGTCAAACAAGCAATGAAACCGTGATATTATAGGTAGATACCACATCACCTTGGCAGGAGAGCCAGTTTTGGACTCCCCTGAAGTCGTCAATTTATATCGTAACACACCACATTTTGGATAATCTTTCAAATCCACATAGTCCTTTTGAAATAATACACAATCATTCGGGCATGCGTGTATCTTCTTGGCATCCATTCCCATTGGGCACAACAATTTCTTTACATGGTATGTTGAGATTGGCAGCTCGTTTCCTTCAGGAAGTATTTCTTTCAACAAAGACAACAATGACGTGAAGCTTTTGTCGCTCCATCTATTATTAGCTTTCAGCTTATACAATCTCAACACAACACTAAGCTTCGTAAACTTAGTACCATCTATGTATAACAATATCTCAGCATCATGCATAATGTTTCTAAAAATGGGAGGTGGATCGCTGTGCTCTACCCCACAACTATCCAACATTGCATCAACGATGTCTACTGGAACTGGTTCATTCACATCTACGTCATCATAGGCAATTTCTTCTTCAACACAAGCACTGCTATCGACATCCACTGG
Organism: Alisma plantago-aquatica; assembly: GCA_963693085.1. NCBI lineage: Eukaryota > Viridiplantae > Streptophyta > Magnoliopsida > Alismatales > Alismataceae > Alisma > Alisma plantago-aquatica. The sequence continues at coordinate 608,318,277 of OY856412.1, read as the reverse complement.
TTTCGGGTTTGAAATCTCTCCATACCAATGTCATTCTGTATAGCCTTGTATAATCCCATTGCACAAGACATGACTTTTGATTTCGTCACTAGTGCTGACTTTCAAGTTGTTACCACAATCCCTACATGGACAGTAGAACCTATCTCCAGGTTGTTTCCTATGTTCCTCGGCAAATCTAATAAACTTGTCAAGATTGCGAATGGACATCCATGATCTATCCATTCTATGATCAAAGAGAAAACAAGTATATATTACAACAAGATTAGGGTCTAGGATTAGAGTTTTTGCATGGTTAAAACTTTAGGCCAACAAATATATGTGTTGTCATTCTTATATATAATAAATGTGTACCACCTATCCCATTCTTGAACACCTAATCTCACTAGTAAGTGTATAATGTGTATTGGGTTTTCAAGAAAATTTTGGAAGCATTTCCCCATTTGTTCTCTAAGTACATATGTACTTAGAGAACAAACGGGGAAATGCTGCCAAAATTTTCTTGAAAACCAAATACACACTATACACTTACATCCTAAGTGAGATTAGGTATTCAAGAATAGTCCCAAACTGGGGACTATCCAAGATTTACTCCTAATGAGTAAATCTTAGACGGGTTTCTAGACCAAAAAATACATGTATATATGTTGTCATTCCAATACCTACAATCCTAGTTTCATCATTCATATCCTAGGTTTCATGTAACATCATTTAATCTAGGTATCATATTCTATAACATTGATTTCAACATTTTGAGTGTCCATGCATGTTCATCATCAAGATAAAGACACACATAATTAAATTAGTATGACCTAGGGATGGAGAGATTCATAATTGATTTCAAAATTTCAAACTAGCTCATACATTATCATCAATCTACATCATACAATATAGGGATTCAATGTATCTTTTACACGCATGTTTTAAGGTTCAAAGCACATAATCAAATCAAATTAGGATGCTAGAATGGACAAGTTTCAATCTTATTTCAACATGCATCAAAATTTACTGATTAGGTCAAGCATGAGGATTAGAAACACAAATATATGCAAGCACAAAATTTATTGAATTAGGTCAACCATGAGGATAATCATTACACACAAATGTAGCTATCTGATTATAATTGAGCAATATAGCACAAAATCAGCCAACACGGCTGTGCCAACCTACAATTTCAGTACACACCATCATCAGTCGCGGAGCAGGGTACCTGCTTGAGGGTGGAGGAAGAAGAGTAGAGCAGGTATCTTCAACGATGTCGGCGAGGACAGTAACAGCAGTGAGCGGCACCAGAGTAGGAGAGAAGACCGCCGAAGCAGGAGAGAAGGCCGTCGGAGTAGGAGAGAAGGCCGGCGGAGCAGTGAGCTGGGGGCAGAGGGGAAGTGGCGGCGGAGGTGGGTAGAGGACCAGCAAGTGAGTGGAGCAGCGCGCGGTCGGAGCAAGCGACGGTGGAGGTGGGGGCAGAGGAGAAATCGTCAGACCAAACCCTGGAGTAGCACGAGAATGAATGAAATAGAGAAAGGGGAAGAGCCTGGCTCACACGGGTGCTATTAAGTTAACAATAGGTGTCGGTTCTTAAGTAAAACCGACACATAAAACTAAAGGTGTCAGTTCTACAAACACACCGACACCTATTCTCAATGATAGTCGTCAGTTTTTACTAGGAAAAAACCAACGTCTATCTACATATGCCGATTAAAAAATTGTTCTCAATTAATGACCATAGTCATCGGTTTCTTACGAAAACCGACGCTCAAAGGGTGTGAAAAATTTTCCAGGAACAACGCGGGAAAACCCATGAACGTGGGTCATTGTAGCAAAACTGACGACCAAAATGTGCCCAATTTCTGCCTCATGAATAACCTTTCATCGCCAGTTTAATAGTTGATAACCGACGCCATATGTTAAATTTTGGAGGTAATTTTTTTCACTAAAAATTTTGGATTTGGCAGTTAATTTTAGGTGTCGGTTTATTATTAGGGAACTGACACTGAATAAAAGTGATACCCGTGTCTGGTCGCCCTTCACAGATAGATGTCAGTTTTTTTATTAAACCGACGCTTTAGGTTTTAGGTGTCGGTGTATTTATACAACCGGAGCCTTTAAAAGTGACGTTATAAGCCATTTCTATAGTAGTGGTACGAGGTGTTGTATGAGAGACGTTGCATGTCTCTGTTATGTTGGTATGAGATAGGTGAATATTAGATTCTTGAAGCTGAGTTGGTGCAGCAGACAACTGAGAATATAAAAGTGATTCAACAATAGTTGAAGGTAGTAGAGGACAAGAAAAAGTCATATGTTGATAATCTTTGGAGACCCTTGGAGTTATAAGAGGGATATAAGGTATATCTCAAAGTCTCTCCTTGGAAGGGTGTTTTGAGGTTTGGAAAGAAGGGTAACATGACTCCCTGGTATATGGGACCTTACCCTATGGTGGAATGTGTTGGGAAGGTAGACTACATGTTGGATCTGCCACCTGAGTTGCACAAGTTGCACCCAGTGTTCCATGTGCCTATGCTAAGGAAGTGCCACCCTGATACCAAGTTGGTCTTGCAGCCAATGGAGGTTGAGCTTGATGAGGACATGTCCTATGTTGAAGGGTCCGTGTTGATCCTTGACATCAGAGTGAAGAAGTTGTAGAAGAAGGACATAGAGCTTGTGAAGGTTATGTGGCATCATCATAGTGTTGAGGAAGCCACATGGTAGCTTGAGGAAGAGATGCAGAAGAAGTACCCATATCTTTTTGCTTAGGATTTTGGGGGCAGAATCCATGTTAGGGGTTTATGGCTTGTAAGACCCCTAACCTATGTTTTTTTATCCTTATTTGCTTTGGGTTGATGATGTGCTTAGGACCTTTCTCTAATCCTCTAAGATGATATTAGAGCTTTTGGAGAGATTAAGTCTCCAGTTTGAGCTTGTTTGGATGTTGTTTGTGCTTTGTGTACTTGTTGTGGTACAAATTGCAACTTACCCATTTTTGGGGGTATTCTTGTAATTTGTCACATATACAATATTTCTTCTCTCTCTTGTTTTCATGATAGAGATAGTGTGGTTCTTTGGTGTGCCTTTTTTGACCCTTGGTTGAGTGGTGTCACCCTTAGTGGTGATTAGGGTTTCTAGGGTTGGTGTGCCTTAACCGTGTGAACCTTGTTGGTTTGTCTCGACCTAGGTCGTGACCTAGAATTTTTTGGGAGGGTGTCTTGGTCAAGACACCTCCCTTAGGAGTGGTGTTCATGACCTATATGGTCTTGGATCAAGACAATAGCTTGGTGTGGAGTGTCTCGACCTAGGTTGTGTGTGGTGACCCCTTGTCGCGACCTTGTTGTGTTGAGTGGTGTGTCACAACCATCGGTGGTTCCTTTGTTGAGTCGCGACCGTGACATAGGTGTTGGGTGTCCTAGGTGGTCTATATCTAACCTAGAGTGTATCATCATATCTTTCAAGTGGGCTTTAAGTGGTTGCATGTTAGTTTCTTGAGTGGACAAGTGTCCCTTTCGAGCCCTATCTTGTTGACACCACATACCTTTCCCTACCTCTCCCCTCTTTTGCTATATAAACCCTCTTTTCTCCATGCAAGTGATATTTTTTGGCCGTCTTCTTCCTCCCTTCCTTTTTGCTCATCCTTGGAAAAAATGTATTTTCAAATTCAGTAGGATTCAATATCAATTTTGAGAGTACAAGTTCAAATTTTCAAATAGTTAGCACATGTAAATGTCTTTTTGTTGGTGAAGCCATGTGTTCTCTCCTATGGAGAACAACAAAACACCAACTAAGTTTCCCAATATATTGAGGGACCTATGTTCTTTAACTCTTTATAGAGGCGTGGAAGTGTAATTCCACTAAACTAATGGACACCAGTCTGTCCTTTTCAATGCTTAAACTGTGTGCTACTATTTTCAAGAATATTTGTTGGTGGTTTTTAAAATAGGAAGGCTAAAGTTTAAAAAAAATAAGCCAACCAAACTACCTACTATGCATTATTTTAAGAGGTAAATTAAACTTATCAAAAGTAAAAGAAATTTTGTACCTCAAATTCAAAGCAAGAATGTCCAATATGAAAATATTGAGTTCATAGTGGATCTACAATGTAGAGAGAAATGGATTGTTGTTAGATTAGAATCAATGCTTGTTCAAATTTTTTTGTTTCAAAATGGGATAAAGATAGTCATTCTCTCCCCCTCTCCCATGTCTGTGACTGAGGCTGAATGTCCAGAAGGGTGGTAAACCAAGGTGGCAGCTGGGATTCAAACATGGGTCCCTTCGTGAGGAGATACCGTGCTTGACCACTTGAGCCACTCATTGTTGGCTTTTTTTGTTTCAAAATAGATTCTCTATTTAGAAGTCATTTCTAGGTTTTCATAAAGTCAATATGATTATAACCTATAATTGTCAATGTATGACCAAATGAATGACTTAGGGCTTAAGGTAATCTTATACATGCACAAATAATTAGTCAAATATGGATAATATAAGAATGTACTTAGTATTTATTCATTTGTAAGAAAAAATTAAATTACCATTTTTCCTATAGTGATTGGATTATTTAATAATCACTTTTTGTTGTTAAAATGTATCATTTTGAATTTTTAATTATATTTCTTTTGGTAAATTGACATGGTTTATTATCACACTAACAAATTCACTCGGGGTTGAAATCCCAGAGTTTCTACCAAAACCTTGTGCAATAATACCACCCGCAAGAGGACATGTCTTGTCATAGTATAGTTAAGGATCGAATCCCAAGAGACAACATTTTTAAGAATTGTTGCTAGTCTAGTCCAGTTCGAGTAAGGCTAATATTTAGAACAAAGGTTGATTTGAGTTTAACTAAGCTATATGCAGGAAAGTAAAGAGCAGAATTAAAGTTGATTCTAGATTAATGATATGGAATCACTGGGATAGTACCAGGTTTCACCACCACTACACATACAAGCACATCCAAACATCAAACATCTAGGCAAGATATAACTATCCAAATAGAACTGTTCTGAACCCTCCCTGAGGGATGTCTAGGTTCACGTAAGCATCACCTTAGGCATAAGATATCTAATCGCCATCCAGATCATACACTTACAGTTCCGAAGATACATAAATCCAATTGAAGCTGTGGGCCCCCTATACAGGCGTTAGGCACACAGAAGCTTCACTGTGGGCTAGATGGCTCGTCCCCTCACGGATCATACACTTACGACCTCAAGGAATCCCTTTCTGTTTCTAGTCATGGAGTCAACCATGCTAATTGAAAAGCAAGTAAGTGATTAATCTACAAGCAAACATCGACGATTAACAACGAAGATATAGAATCCAACTAAAGTTGTGGCCCTCCCTGAGGGATGTTTAGGCCACAGAAGTGTCACAGTGAGCTAGATGGCTTGTCCCCTCATGGATCATACACTTACTACCTCAAGGAATCCAAATCTATTTCTAGTTTGGGAGTCAACCTCGTTAATCGACATTCTACCCTACATATAGAAGTTCTCACAACATAGGGAAGAACAAGATAAGAGCAAGCAGGTAATCAATCTACAAACTTTAACGATTAACAATGAAATGAAAAGTTATATACATTGCCATGGAATGTTTAACAAGAGAACATGCTTGCATGGGCAGTGGGGCTAGTCCCCGCACCCCAGTGAGAAAGAACTAGTCGCTCATGATGTGAGAAACAAGAAGAATAAGAGAGATGGAAGGTTCTGCCATGAGCATGATGCAGAAGGCAGTCGCAGCTCGGTGAAGATGATGTAGTCTTCTAATTCGTGTCGGAGCAGATTTGGACGAGGAGGAAAAACCACCAAGGCGGACTGGGAAGATCTTCTTCTCCACCTTCTTTCTCTTCTTGACCTCCTTACTCACAGCCTCACAGCAGGAGCAGCAAGTGAAGTGGCAATGGTGTGGATGAACATGGACTGAACCTATGTTCAGGCAGCCTGTCAGCGTCCTGGGTCTGATGCCCCAAATGAGGACCTTGTTGGTCCTATTTATAGGCTTGGGTCAAGTCTTGAATGGTTTGGATGTGAGTCAACTTCACATAGTTTTGAGTTTAAACAGTTTGGAGTTAAATGCCTCCAATCGGTCTTCATCTTAATGGTTTGAGGAGTCTCGTCCAAACAGTCTTGGAGACCGTTTAAAATCCTCATGGTTTTGCTTTAACAGTTTTGGAAACTGATTAGTCTTCTCACATTTTGGAACTCTCATCCATATGGTCTTGTGAGGATCTTCACGTTTTGGTCTCCAGTCGGTTTCTCTTCACGGTCTTGCTTCCTTGCTACTTCAACCGATCTTGGTTTCTAATGGTTTCGACATGCCCCCAAACAATCTTGGGAAATCAGTCTTGCGCCCAACCAGTTTCGTGGTCTTCGGGTCCTAACTATCTTCATGATTGTTTGCTTTGATGCGTCCAAATGGTCTTCTGCCTCCAAACGATCTTGCATTCCATCCAAACGATCTTGGCTTCCAAACGGTCTCTACTCCAACTGGTCTTCACTTCCAAATGGTCTCGTTGCTCGCAGTTTGCTGTCTCTGATCAGTCTTGTGCCCTCAGCTGGCCTAATGGTCTTGAGGACTGTATGTCGTCAAATGGTTTCGGATGATCAAACGGTCCTGGGATCTTCATGGTCTTGTCTGATTGGTTTTGGAGATCGATTACGCTTTCACAGTCTTACTGTCCAATCGGTTTTGGGGGTTGATCGCCCAAACGGTTTGGAGACCTTTTCTTCTCATGGTTTGAGGATCGTTTGCTGGTAGCGAGGAGGATCGTATAGGTGAAACCGTTTGGGAAAAGAAGAGAAAACCGTGTGGATGCAAACTGAATGGACCAAGACCGTTTAGTCAAGACTGTTTAACCAAGACTGAGGCTGAGAGGATCTTGAGTGAAGGTGAGTTCTAGTTGATGGTTCAACCTCACCATGACCTGCATAATCTTCATGAAATCCATATAAAACTAGTTAATAACTTGATAATCTGATCAACCAAGCAAAATTGCACATTGTAAGTTTTAAGGAGATGAAATCAAATTTATTTAGTTGAATTGAGCTGAAAATGGTGACTGAAAATCATCATGACTTTGGATTCATCATAATACCCCAAACTTAAACGTTGCTCATCCTCGAGTAACACAAAATCTAAAACAATCACCAAATGAATACTTTCAGATCATGTGATTGCTTCCTCTTCACATCACGATTGTTTCCTTTTTTCTCAGTATAAATAATCATCTCAACTTCCTGAGATCACTAAACACATCTTACCACATCTTCGTTCCTGAGTTTGTTTTCCAACATCATTTCCTCCTCACTTTTTCCAACAACAAGCATTTCTAAGAGTTTTGTAAGAGTCCAGAGATACCCGCAGAACAACAAGTGTACACCTGATCTGACACTAGTGTATTTCAGGATAGTGGAGGCGTTCATTGTACCTTTAGGTAGAAAAGGGAGTGAATGGTGGTATGGAAGGAAGAAATAAATCTCTCCTCTATTCGACTCAAGATTTTTATTTTATGATTGCAATTTCATTGATTGCATTTTTTGTGTGAATCTCTCCTCTATTCGACTCGAGATTGCATTTTTGTGTGTGCACATTGGCATCTTTTCTTGGTGGTACACCCCTTTTTATTAGCAAGGGGTATGGAAGAAGCGGATATAGAGGGAGGTGGTGTGCCACCCCAAACTTAGGGTTTGGCACTATTTTGGCTATTTTTGTTTCTTTTTTATGGACAGAGGGGTACGAAGATGATAAAAGAAGTGTAGAAGAGAGTTCAGACTCAGAATGAAACTTGATTTATAATTCAGTGCACCGGGTGGTTCTCTTTATCATACTCTGCTCAAATAATGACTTGACGAGGATCCGTTGGAGATTCCATGTTATTGTTCACTTATCAGTGAGGAAGCACGACTTGTTTGATCTCTATCAGTTTGACAGACACTTGCCATTTTTGCAGTAGGATCATGATGTTAGGATTCATAAGCTTCACAAGATGATTTCAATCAATAGGCTAGTTTTTAGAAAATGGCCCTTTTAAGGGTCTGCTTTGAATAAGGAGGGTATAATGATGCAAAGAAAACCATGGACAGAAAAACTAGCCATCTAGGCAATGGCTAGTAATGAAAAGCGTCAAAACTTCATCAAGTTATGTTCAAATTCTTTGAAAACTTAAAAAAATTCAAAATTTTGATCAAAATTGCAACGATGAAATCTTAAGTATGAAATGGATGGGTGTAGGTGGAAAGTGAAATACGTACCACCCACCCTCCACCCTGAACTTAGAAATGTGCTTGTCCCGAGCAAACTCTAAATCTGAGATGGAGGGGGAATTTCTTTCCGGTTGGACCACCAAATGTGGTTGTGTTCCAATCAGCGTGTATCCTCCATCTGAAAATCTCAAAAATGAAGACTAGTCAAATAATAAGATAGCATATCGCGATGTGATTTTTATTTAGTGCAAAATTTCTAAAAAGTAAAAAAACAAGATCAAGGAAATTTTCAAATTAAAAACTAAAAGTAAAAATGAAGTTATTGATCGGGTTGCCTCCCGACAAGTGCCTTTGTTTTACGTTGATAGCTCGACGTGAGTCCTTCAATTTTCTAGTGGATACACTACTACAGAAACAGCCTTTGGCGTCGGTTGTTTAACCCCCTTTGGCTTCGGTTTCTGAGCGACGCCTATGTGGGCGCCGCTAAAGGTCGAACACTTCGGCGTCGGTTTTTTAACCGACGCCTATTTAACATATAGGCGTCGGTCTTTTAGTAGATAACCGACGCCAAAAGGGTTCGCGCCACAGAAAACGACGTCATCTAGGACACATTCTGCGTCGGTTATCTACTAAAACACCGACGCCTACACTTCAAGACGACACGGCCGTGCTTCTCTGCACGGCCGTGTTTAGTACTATAGGCGTCGGTTTTATATGAATCACCGACGTCTTTTCCACCACGGCCGTGCTATCCTGCACGGTCGGGTTGTTTGTACTATTAGGGGTCAGTTTTTATCAAATAACCGACACTGTAGGTCTTTGCTGACGGTTTTCTATTAATAACCGACGCCTATATCTATTTTTTTTTCATATCAGTTTGCAGGCCTGCTGTGGCTGGTCAGCAGGATGAGAACCTGCAGTTCAGTTTTCTGAACTGCAGGTTTACGACATCCATTGATATCAGCCTACAAACATGCCGCAAACCTGCAAAAGTCACAAGGAAAATTTCACACAAGTACATACATTCAGACATCAATTCAATTATCACATTCACACATATAGAAACATTCAAATACATGTATTAACATTCAGAAATATTCATTTACAAAGTATCATTCATTATCGCTATCAACATCCCAATTATATCTTACAGTTGCCACTGCTTGTATGGCTTTTGCCCATTCTTCTCTTACTTCATTTAATGCTTCCATCGTATATGGAGCATGTATATTTTTTAAGCGTTTACCTATAGTGTGGTCAGTTTTAAACACCTGCAAAGAGAATGATGTATATATATAAGTAATAATATAAAAATAAGATAAGATTGATATATTTCATACTAACTAATGAGACTATATATAATACCTCATGTATGGTATCGATGTCCAATGCGGCATATTTGATAATCATCTGCATAAATCGCATCACATAGTATACGCATGCCCAGTCATTGTCTTGTGTAGCACACTATAAATTGAAACATACCAAATAATACAACTAAGCACAATTCACATCAATAATATATATATTCGAGTCGGGAACTTACTTGTACGTTCTGCCAATTTATTGGCTGGTTCTTTTTCCTTGGGACTGTTCCTCTAGCCTTTTTGAATGCATTTAAACCCCTACATGTTAATATAACACAATAAATTGCATAAGTAAATAGTAATGTAATAAAAGATGTTAACGGATATAAAAATGAAATATTTCTCACCAGAATAATGGCATTCTCATTACGTGTCCAATTTTAGTGTTCAATGTACTCCCCGCAGGATCTAGATAATAAACAGTGAATGTCCCGGGGACAATAACTAGTAACTCCCAATGTCTACCGCTAGAGGTAAGAAGTTAACAATTAATAACTTAAAATGCAAAATAAAAATGGAATTTTCTTAAGTCCAAATTATAAATAAAGTAAACTTACTTGACATTGAATGGAGCTATTATTATCGTCTTCTTTTGCTGACCAAAAATTGTAAAAGCATCTATACAGTATTGTTGAACATTATCAGGGTCTTTAGCTACCAAACTAATCAATGATGGAATCAAAAATCCCACATGATCATATGCAAATTGTTTGCAATGATCTTCGACTAAGTAGCTGTAAAACATATAGGCGTATGCATTAATATATAAGAAACCAGATCACCGGATCTTACACAAGGTATATGGATGTATAAACAAGATCTCACCTTATCCATGTCTCTATCATTGATGTATTCAGTCAATCATACATAAACAGCTCAATAATATCTTGTATAAATAAAGAGCTATCGTATGATTGACCTGCATAATCTACATCTAAAGAAACTATTATAGGGCAATGTATATTATGTGCCCGTAGCCAACATGCCATTCCCCTACAAGTAGGACCTAACGGGTATGTTAGGTCAGTTGGAACCCAAGTTGGTAATGCGGGAAGTGGAGGTGGAGGCCTAGGTGCTCCTGGTGTCTTCTTTTTAACCTGTATATATAATTTCAGATCAGTTGACATCATATATACACATTAACAGTCTAAATCAATGTAAATTTATCTTACAATTTCAGTCGTGTAGACGACATCTGCTTTGGGCCACAATATGACACCGCCTTCTGCCTCACCAAGTCTATCAATATCTGGGTGGGCATATGGCAACGCAACTTCCCTCCAATCGGGTAATACATGTAGCGGGCTCACACGAATGTAGCCCTGCGGCATTGGAGTCCCATGAAACGTTGCCCCAGGAAGGGACTGGTAAGCTTGCGCCTCTGCAACAACATAGTCTTGCATTCTTAAGCGGCATGGCTTCAATGCATATAAATTTACGTAAAGAATGTTATACATATATATATATAAATTTGAAAACATATCATCTTGAAAAGACTAGCTACAATGTCATAAGCAATACTTACAACAGACGTGCTAGGCAATGGGTCTCCAAGATTACTCACAGTCTGTGCATCAGGAGAAGAGTGGGTCGCCATAGGCTGATTGGAAGCCTGAGATGCCTGCCACCACAACAAGTCTTCCTTGATCTTCTCAGCAACTACATCGTTGATCTTCTTAGCAACTAAATCCTCAACTCTCTTATTCTCCTATACATGGATAAAAGAAACATTAACTTCTTATTAATGAATTTCCTTTTGTAGTAACATTCTAAAAAAAGAATAGGTTACCTCTTCTTGAGAAAGTCCCGCTCTGGGTTTGCGCTGGGATGGCCCAAAGAATGCTTTGATGCCAACACCAGCGCCGGCACCTCTAACACGTCCAGGATGCTCTGGGTTACCCAGAGCAACTGTCAATTCATCCCTTGTGCCCTGAGGGATGAACGTGCCTTGTTTCCTCTGCTCGTGCAGCTCCCGCTAATGACCATAAACAGAAATTGGTAATTTAACACCACAAATAATCAATATTCAAACGATTTCTTTAAGAGTTGTATTTTACCATTTTTGCAACCGCCTCAGCAGTTACAGGCTTCTTTATTTCACCCTTCTTGTTTTGCCTGCCAGCTATCCAGATATCATGGCGAGGCATGGGTGTGGCAGACTCCTGAGTAGGAGCAGACTCCTGAGTAGCAGCAGACTGCTGAGTAGCCGCAGACTCCGCCTGTAGTCTTTGGCGAACGCTTGCATAGCCTTTTGGACCCATAGTGTGGTCATGCACATTCAGTGCACGCCTTGCTTTTTGTGCGTCACTGAGGGCCTAGTTAGTATGCACATTAATGATTTGGTTAGTAGCACTAAATGTTAATCTTGAATAGGTGAATACAATGTATATTAATTAAATTGGGAGTGACACCTAATACCTTGAATTCTTCATATTTTATTGAAGCAACAAAATTGTCCCAATCTTCTTTGTCCAAGAAGTTCCATTGTTCAAGGGCTGACTTCTTCTTCTTATCACCCTCTTTTATGTATTCTCTATTCAGATTTGTCCTATAATTCCTAAGCATCTTTCCAGCGCGTTGCATCACACTTTTACGATGCAACTTCTCATCCAATGCAAACATATTCTGTAAAATAGAAATGTTATTAACTAGTATCCAAAATAGAATTGCAAATAATAGAATTTGTAATCTACAAAATAGAATTGCAAATAATAATAACTCACGCATAAATCTTTCCATATAAAGTCTTTTTTCCCTTGAGGAACTTTATGCCAATTATCATACTTAACACCACAATGGCTCCGAGTGGTACACCCAAGATTGTTTACAAAATTATTACGGTTCACTCCAATTACATTTCCTCCATTATCAAACTCCACCACCAATTTGGATCCACTACCACTTAGCGCTAATAACTTCTTCAACAGAGTGATGCCCCTTTTCTTGTTAAGTGTTTGGTGTTGCGCATCAAGTTTCTCCAGTGCTTCAGTGGGTACAGGTACATCATCAACCTAAAATTTGACAAAAATAAACACACTAAATTAGCCCAATATAGAAATATAGGATATATGACATAACTAGAAGATAATGAATTTTATAGAAATACAGGATATGTTTTTAGAACTTACATTGGTATCCTCGCCATGCTCGTCATGGACAGCATGCTCATCATGGACTTCATGCTCATCATGGACATCATGCTCATCATGGTCAGCCATCTGAAAATGTCATTAAAAAGGCAAACATTTAGCATTTGTATTAACTAGAAAAAGGCAAACATTTAGCATTTGTATTAACTAGAAAAAGGCAAACATTTAGCATTTGTATTAACTAGAAAAAGGCAAACATTTAGCATTTGTATAAACATACATGTCTCTAAAATTGTGATCTTTTATCAATTAACAATCCTTCATTGTGATCTCCGCGCACATATAAGTCATCATTAGCTTCAATATTTTGTGGAGTTGGCAACCCAACTGAGAATGGACTGGAGTCATCATACTTATCATAGTACTCTTCTTCATCTATAGGATCTTCAATGAATTGTCTTTTACCATGAAGAACAACCGACCATTTATCATTCGCAGGATCATCGATATAGAATATTTGTTTCGCCTGTGATGCCAATATGAATGGTTCACCCTTCTCGCCAATCTTTTCAAAGTTCACCAAAGTGAAACCCAATTCATCCACTATAACTCCTTTGGTGTTATCAACCCAATTACATTTAAAGAGCGGAATTTTGAAATCTATGTAGTCAAACTCCCAAATGTCCTCAATGACACCGTAATATGACATTTTAGCTTCACGTGGACTCTTATCCTTTGCACTTGCAAAGTACATAGTCGACGCTTGAAGAGTGACCCCACTATTTTGGACGACACTCTTATCATCTTGGCGCTTTGTGTAATATGTGAATCCATTAATGTCAAACCCTTCATAAGACATAACATTTGGTTTTGGTTTAAAGGCGAGGCATTTGATAGTTTCTGTAATATCATTTGGTGTTTGAGATAGTTGATGTAAGACTTTATCTTCAAACCACTTAGTAAAAGTCTTACTATGCTCTCTAGCAAGCCACATTGAACTTGCTCGAGGATGTTGTCTCTTTATGAAATTGGTATGTTCCTCGATATAAACACTCACTTCGTCCATATTGTGTAAAATATACAAGTGAGCTTGTTCCAACTGCTCACGGCTGATTACTTTCACACGTGATCCCAAAATTCCTTTGCCCTCCTCAAAATTCTTGTCATTATCAGGAGTGTCATTACCACTGAGAAAGTCATTGCAAAAATCCATAACCTCTCTCGCCACATAACCTTCAATAATACTCCCTTCATGCCGATAACGGTTTCGAACATCACCTTTAAAAACGCTCATGTATCGTTCAAAGGGATACATCCAATGCAAGAAAACTGATCCCAACATTTTCACTTCCCTAGTCAAGTGGACAACAAGATGTACCATGATATCAAAGAACGAAGGAGGGAAATACATCTCAAGCTGACATAGGGTAACAACCACTTCTCTTTGCAAATTATCGAGAGTATCAGGGTCAATAACTTTACTGCATAGACTGTTGAAAAAGAAACAAAGTCTGGTAATTGCAAACCTTACATGCTTCGGCAATATAGATCGAATTGCCACGGGTAATATTTGTTGCATTAGAGTGTGACAATCATGAGATTTAAGACCTATCAACTTCAGATCTTTCATTGATACCAATCTACGGATGTTGGATGAGTAACCATGTGGCACCTTAACATTTACCAAGCATTCACAAAAAGTTTTTTTCTCCTTTCTAGACAACGTGTAACAAGCAGGAGGTAAGTGTGTTCTTTTACTACCCATTTCACATAATTCTGTTAATTCTGACCTTATTCCCATTTCACGTAGGTCCAGTCTGGATTTTATCCCATCTTTAGTCTTACCTGGTATATTTAACAGAGTACCAATGATGCTATCACAGACATTTTTCTCAACGTGCATTACATCGATACAATGCCTGAATGTCAAAGAACTCCAATAAGGAAGATCCCAAAATATTGACTTCTTCTTGAATGAAGAATTGTCACTCCGTGTGGCCATACTACATTGTGATTTCTTACCAAATTCATTGACAATGTCTTTTACTCTTTCATAAACAACATCCCCTGGTATAGGTTTAGGTGCACTCCGTTCATCATTCCATCCATTGAATGCTTTGCGCTTCCTACGATACGGATGGAATTTTGTACAGTCTTTCCGCCATGTTTTAGTCTTATTGAATCAGTGTTTTCTTCACATATAGGACACGCTTTAGCTCCTTTGACACTATATCCAGACAAATTCCCATATGCTGGAAAGTCATTAATAGTGCAAAACAACATAGCGTGCAAACGAAATGTCTCTCTTGCTGAAGCATCATAGGTCATCACACCTTCAGCCCAAAGTTTCTTTAAGTCATCAATCAAAGGTTCAAGATAAACATCGATATCATTTCCGGGTTGTTTAGGGCCCGATATCAACAATGACAACATAACGTACTTATTCTTCATACACATCCAGGGAGGAAGATTGTATATAACAAGCATGACTGGCCAAGTGCTATGTTGGCTGCTCAATGTCCCGTACGGATTCATCCCATCTGTACAAAGCCCAAGTCTTAGATTCCTATCTTCTTCACCAAATTTGGGGTACAATAGATCAATCTTCTTCCACTGTGGGGAATCAGACGCATGTCGCAGGATCCCATCATTATTTTTCTTAACATCTGCATGCCACCTCAAATTCTTCGCATCTTTCGGATTTGCAAACAAGCGTTGAAACCGTGATATTATAGGTAGATACCACAACACCTTGGCAGGAGAACCAATTTTGGACTCCCCCGAAGTCGTCAATTTATACCGTGACGCACCACATTTTGGACAATCTTTCAAATCTACATAGTCCTTTTGAAATAATACACAATCATTCGGGCATGCGTGTATCTTCTTGGCCTCCATTCCCATTGGGCACAACATTTTCTTTACCTGGTATGTTGAGATTGGAAGCTCGTTTCCTTCAGGAAGCATTTCTTTCAACAAAGTCAACAATGAAGTGAAGCTTTTATCGCTCCATCTATTGTTAGCTTTCAACTTATACAATCTCAACACAGCGCTAAGCTTCGTAAACTTAGCACAGCCTGTGTATAACGGTATCTCAGCATCATGCATAATGTTTGTAAAGATAGGAGGTGGATCGGTGTGCTCTACCCTACAACTATCCAGCATCGCATCAACGATGTCTGCTGGAACTGGTTCGTTCACATTTACGTCATCGGAGGAAATTTCTTCTTCCACCCAAGCACTGCTATCGACATCTACTGGTTTCGATTTTGAAATCTCTCCATGCCAGTGCCATTCTGTATAGCCTTGTACAATCCCGTTGCACATGACATGACTTTTGATTTCCTCACCAGTGTTGACTTTCAAGTTGTTACCGCAATGCCTACATGGACAGTAGAACCTATCTATAGGTTTTTTCCTATGTTCCTCGGCAAATCTAATAAACTGATCAAGACCAGATATAAACTCTGGGGTGCAACGATTACGAATGGACATCCATGATCTATCCATTCTATGATCAGAGAAAACAAGTATATATTAGGAAACAAGTATATATTAGGAAAAGATTAGGGTATACACTTACAACCTAAGCGTATAATGTGATGTCATTCTTATATATAATAAATGTGTACCACCTATCCCATCCTTGAACACCTAATCTCACTAGTAAGTGTATAATGTGTATTGGGTTTTCAAGAAAATTTCGGCAGCATTTCCCCGCTGTTCTCTAAGTACATATGTACTTAGAGAACAAACGGGGAAATGCTACCAAAATTTTCTCGAAAACCCAATACACATTATACACTTACATCCTAAGTGAGATTAGGTGTTCAAGAACAGTCCCAAACCGGGGACTATCCAAGATTTACTCCTAATGAGTCAATCTTGGACGGGTTTCTAGGTCAACAAACACATTTGATGTCATTCTTATATATAATAAATGTGTACCACCTATCCCATCATTGAACACCTAATCTCACTAGTAAGTGTATAATGTGTATTTGGTTTTCAAGAAAATTTCAGCAGTATTTCCCCGTTGTTCTCTAAGTACATATGTACTTAGAGAACAAACGGAGAAATGCTACCGAAATTTTCTCGAAAACCCAATACACATTATACACTTACATACTAAGTGAGATTAGGTGTTCAAGAACAGTCCCAAACCGGGGACTATCCAAGATTTACTCCTAATGAGTAAATCTTGGACGGGTTTCTAGGCCAACAAATACATGTGTTGTCATTCTTATATATAATAAATGTCTATAAAGTACAGGCAACATGGTTAATCCTAATCAACAAAGCATTATTAGATAATAAATCAAGAAATCAATAGTTTCAAACAAAAGGTCTAGGAATCTTTACTAGACATTATATTTATCCCTAATCATCATATTTAACATACTACATTATTATGAACATCCAGATCAGATTAAGATCATACTATGTTATAACCATTGGTTTAATAACCCTATTTCCGCATGTACATGTTTATCAACTTTAAAACCCTATATTTCATGAAATCATTCTAATTCAATTTAATATGTTGGGATCACATAATTATATAATGACATCAGAATATATAGAAGAATCATAATTAACATGATTAACAACATGCTCATCAAACTAGGGTTTTCTTGACTATCATGTAATATTTGTGTACTAGACATTATATTTATCCCTAATCATCATATTTAACATACCATTATTATGAACATCCAGATTAGATTAACTCTAATCAAATACATTACATGCATTTTTATCACAACAATTTGATCGATGCATAAAAAAGCAGAGCAGCTAGCAGTGGGAAGACCAACCTTGTCAGAGGGAAGAAGGCAGAGGCTCCGGTGGCTCTGGCTGGAGAAGTAGCTAGAAGCGACGACGGTGGAGGAGCAGCTAGCAGCTCCGGTGGCTCTGGCAGTGGTTGCGGCGGCGCGACAACGGTGGAAAAGCACCAGGCGGCGCCTAATCTCAGGCGTGGCGGCGGCGCCGGTTCTCAGGCGCTTGGAGCAGCAGGGGCGGTGGAGAAGGAGGAGTGGTGGCGGAGAAGGGGGCGCCGGAGAAGGGGGCGCCGGAGAAGAAATAGCCGGAGAAATGGCACTGGAGAAGAAATCGCCGGAGAGAAATCGCCGGCAGCAGAGAAGGTAATTGCTCGCAATGAAACAGAAGAAAGGGGAAGAGTAGGGCGATCGCGGGTTATAAGTTCCCAAATAGCATCGGTTGTTTAAAACAACCGACGCCTAAACATCTTTAGCGTCGGTTGTTTTAAACAACCGACGTCCAATTGGACGATATTTTCATGAAATTGTTTGGCGGGAACCACCTTCAGCGTCGGTTATAAAAGGATAACTGACGCTGGAAGTGACACTTTTCGCGCAAATTTTCATCGCACATAGGCGTCGGTTTATACCTACATAACCGACGCTGAAAATGACACTATTTTTTTGAGCAAAATTTGGATTTCGCGGCCGACTTTCAGCGTCGGTTTGTTATAAACAACCGACGTTGAATACAAAGCGGTACTCGTGTCTGGCTGGTCTTCGAATATAAACGTCGGTTTTCTTAAACAACCGACGCCTAACATATAAGGCGTCGGTTTTCCTTAATAACCGACGCCTAGAAAAGTGACAATGAATGCTATTTCTGTAGTAGTGATATGTTGGATTGGTAAGATCCATCATTTCTTCGGTGTCTATGTCGGCTGAGGTGAAATATCTCTTTAAGTGTTGGTCGTTAGCCATAAATTCTCCTAATTGTTCGCTCCATAAAACGAAAGCACCATGTGGGTAGATGCTCTTGAGAATGTAAGGTCTGGACCAGTGAGAATGGAGTTTCCCTGGGAATAGCCTCAGTCTTGAGTTGAATAGAGGAACTTGGTCTCCCACTTGGATGTCCTTTATTTTTAGATGACCATCGTGCCAAAGTTTGGTACGTTCTTTGTAGATTCGTGCATTCTCATAAGCTATCATCCAGAGTTCTTCCAGCTCTTGAAGTTGCAGAATCCTGACTTCGCATGCTTTCTTCATGTCAAAATTTAGTTGTTTGATTGCCCACAATGCTTTATATTCGAGTTCTATAATAAAGTGGCATGACTTTCCATAGATTAAACGAAATGGTGTAGTTCTGAGAGGAGACTTAAAAGCGGTGTTGTAGGCCCACAAGGCATCATTGATTTTCACTGACCAATCTTTTCGGTTGCGACCTATTGTATTTCCCAAGATAGCCTTGAGTTGACGGTTAGAGACCTCTACCTACCCACTTGTCTGGGGATAGTAGGGTGAGGCTACCTTGTGTGTTACACCATATTTCTTCAACAACGCTTCAAAGCTTCTTTCCAAAAAATGAGAACCTCTGTCAGATATCACAGTGTGTGGGACTCCGAAATGGGGAAAATAATATCTTTGAATATCTTGATAACTAGTTTGGCATCACTAGTTATAGTTGGTATGGCTTCTACCCATTTTGAGACGTAATCCACTGCGACTAGGATGTAGGAAAATTCATGTGAAGGTGGGAATCAACCCATGTAGTCCACACCCTAAACATCAAAAATCTTGACTTCTTGCCATAGTTTAAGTGGCATCTCATCTCTTTTCATAATGTTACCCGTTCCCTGACATTTGTTACATGATAGAATAAAGTTGTAGGAATCTTTGGATATGGTCGGCCAAAAGAAACCACATTGCAAAACTTTCAAAGCAGTTTTCTTAGAACTCATATGGCCTCCAACTAGGCATGAGTGACATTGCTCTAAAATGAGTTGGGCTTCCTCCTCAGCGATACAATGTCTGTAGAGACCATCATCACATAGCTTGAATAGGTACAACTCATCCCAGTCATACTATTTCACATCATGCACAAATTTCTTTAGTGCATTCAGGGTGGATGACACCAGTGGCGAGGTAGTTCACATAGTCCAAGTACCAAGGGGTAGCTTCTGAAACTTTCATTAGTTTGTCATCCAGAAGAGAATCATTGATTGGGATCTTCTTGATTTCTAAGGTGTGGATGTGACTTAGGTGGTCTTATACAACATTCTCTTTACCCTTCTTATCTCTTATCTCTAAATAAATTTCTTTCAAGAGGAGAATCCATCTTATCAACCTGGGTTTTACATCTTTCTTTTCCAGGAGGTAACGGATAGCGGCATGATCTATGTAGACAATGACTTTAGAACCAATGAGATAAGATCTAAATTTGTCAAAGTCATACACGAATGCAAGGAGTTCCTTTTCAGTAGTCACGTAGTTCCTTTGAGCTTCATTGAGGGTCTTAGATGCACAGTATATTACATAATGTTTCTTCTCTATACATTGGCCTAAAACAACAACCACAACATAATCACTAGCATCACACATAATTTCAAACGGGTGATCCCAATCGACAGTTTTGATGATGGGTGTTGTTGTGAGAGCATGCCTCAGGTTGTTGAAACTCTTGACACATTCTTCGTCAAAATGGAAATTAGCATCCTTTAGCAATAAATTTGTCATCGGCTTGGTTATCTTGGAGAAGTCCTTTTATAAATTGTCTATAAAATATTGCATGACGAAGGAAAGCACGAACTTATCTTACATTAGTCAGGATAGAAAGTTTGGAAATAACTTTGATTTTCACTCAGTCTACTTCGATCCCTCGACTGCTAACTCTATGACCAAGGACAATGCCTTCCTTTACCATAAAGTGACATTTTTCCCAGTTCAATAGAAGATGTGCTTCTTCACACCATTTAAGGACAAGGGAGAGGTGCTTCAAGCATGAGTCGTATGAATCTTCGTATACAGAAAAAACATCCATGAAAACTTCCATGATAGTTTCAGTAAGACCAACAAATATGGCCACCATGCAACGTTGGAAAGTTACAGGCGCATTGCAGAGACCGAACGACATCCTTCTAAAGGCATATGTTCCAAACGGGCAAATAAAAGTTGTTTTCTCTTGGTCATATGGATGTATAGGTATTTGATATAATCCAGAGTAACCATCGATATAACAGAAATATTCTTGGTGGGCCAACCTTTCTAAGACTTGATCAAGAAAAGGCATCGGGAAATGATCCTTTCAGGTTGCCTTATTCAACTTCGTGTAATCAATACACATCCTCCACCCGGTGACTGTTCGAGTGGGGATGAGTTCATTGTCTTCATTCTGTATCACAGTAGTTCCACCTTTCTTCGGGACAACATGCACGGGACTCACCCATGGTGAGTCAGATATCGGATAAATGATTCCAGTAGTAAGCAGTTTAATGACTTCTCGACGGACTACTTCCTTCATGTTTGGATTTATCTTTCTTTGATGTTCAATGGTTTGCTTGTGATCTTCCATCATGGGGATTCTGTGCATGCAAAGCGCCTGGCTTACCCCGGTGAGATCACTCATCTTGTAGCCAATGGCTTTTCTTCTTTCCTTTAATTCCGTCAGGAGTTTATCTTCTTATTCTGCCGTTAGATCAGAATTTATGATGACTGGACAGACCTTGAGATCATCTAGAAACACATACTTCAATCCCTCAGGTAGGGGTTTCATTTCAGGAGCTTGTGGTTTCTGACATGTTTCTTCAGTAACATCCACAACTTTGAGTTCCTCAATTTTGGCTTCAGTATCTTCTTCAGTAGTATCGAGGTGGGGAGCACAACTTTTCACTTGTTTGTCAACTGAACTTTCTGCATTTGGATTAGTAAGGGCCATTCCTAAAGGATCTTCTTGTTCATAATCCTCTTGCGTGAGGAGTGACATCTGCTCTATGCACTCAATCAAGTAGACTTCTTCTTGCATGCTTGGTCTTTGCATACTTTCAAAAACTTTGAGCTCGAGAGTTTCTTGGCCTAGTCTGAGTAGTTAGGTTCCCGCTTCAACATCAATCAGAGCTCTTACAGTGGCAAGGAATGGACGACCAAATATTAAAGGGTATCTGGCATCTTCTTTTATGTCTATAATGACAAAGTCACATGGAACATAGGAATCCTTGCCTACCTTGACAGGTACATCTTCAATGATTCCCAAGGGAAGAGTCATGGTGTTATCTGCAAGCTATATGGTCATTCCAGTCGGGAGCAGTTCAACAAACCCTAGCCTTTTACAAAGACTAAGTGGCATGATAGAGATGCTAGCACCAAGATCAGCCAATCCTTTCTTACATGAAGAGTCGCTGATATGGCATGAAATCCCAAAGTATCCTGGATCTTTTTGCTTCTTTGGCATCTTGCTCTGAATAATGTCAGAAGTGGTCGTTGCTAACTTGATTGTCTCATATTCTTGAGTTATATACTTCCATGTAAGGAGCGACTTTAAGTACTTTTTCCATACTGGTATTTCGGCCAGTGCATCAGGAAAGGGTATATCAACATGAAGCTTCTTCATAGCTTCTTTGAACTTGTTGAATCGAGTGTCAAGCTTTGTCTTCCTCAAATGAGATGGGAAAGGTATATGAGGCTTGTACACTGGCACATTTGGCTCAGGTGTTTCTTCAGCTTATGTAATGGTAGGTTCTTCAGAACTTGCCTTGTCTGTTTTATGCATAGTTACTGCCTTTTTTGGTTGGGACTGAGGTGTTGTAGAGTCTTGGACAACCACAGAGTCACCCTCGTCAGTAATAACCACATGTGTCTCGACAGAAGGATCAGAATAATCTTTTCCAGACCTGGTGGTGATAGCCTTCAATTGCTCTGGGTGCTTAGGATTGTTCTCTGGTTGGCCAGCAAAGGCTCCAGCGAGTGGATTCATGCTAGCTGCAAGTTGGGCTAGTTGAGATTCAAACACCTTCTGATGGGCTTGCTAGTTAGCTATCATAGTCTGCTATGATTGTAACATCTTCTCAATGGTTGTCAGCTTGTCATCAAGAGAGATGGGACTGGCTTTCTGTCCTTATTGTTGATAAGGGACTTGGTTTGGATTCTGGAACTACGAATTATTTTGATAATTATTGTAGTTCCTATTCTAAAAGTTACCCCTAAAGTTTCCTTGATTCCTGAAATTTTGTTGTTAGTTATACTAGAATCCTGGTGGGCCTCGTTGCTAAATATTTGAACCAAGTTTTTGCGAGTTTTTTTCTCCTGAAGGATTTCTGTATTGAAAACCAGGATGGTTCATGTTCTGATTCGGATTGTAGTATCCTTGACTAGGGATGGTGTTGACAACATTAAGATTTTCCATTTGACTATTATCTCCTTGGCCACATGTGTTGCTTAAAGCAACATCATAGAGAACATTGTGGAATGATCAGTACCTTTACATGCTTCACAGAACAGTGAAGCTGACTTGATCTGTTCTTGTTGTTGAGGGAGTGAACGTCCTCTTCCAAAGGCAGTAAGAGATGATTCAATATGGTCTTGCTTGGCAACTAAGAGTTTGAGGGTTTCAACAATAGACTTGTATTCAGGAATAGCTTTAGCCATAGATACTTTCAATACTCCTTTACCTACAGATCTACCCCAATTAGCTTGATTTTCATCTCCAAGGGTGACAACCTTCCATGCGCTATCATAACTTTGACGCATGAAGTTTCCTCCGGATGAGGAGTCTAAGAACCTCTTGATATCGTCATCTACACCCCTATAGAAGATCTCAATGAGTTGATTCTTAGGAATGCCATGGTGTGGACACTTGTGTAGAAGCTCCTTGTATCTTTCCCATGCTTCAGCAAGGGATTCTCTAGGGACCTGAGTGAACATTGTTATTTGACCTCTAATTTCATAGGTGAGAGAAGGAGGATAGAACTTTTCCAAAAAAACATTTTGAAGTTGTTCCCAGGTGGTGATGGGTTCATATTGTAATGAGTTGTACCAACTTATAGCTCTATCAGCAAGAGAATACTTGAAGAGACAGAGTCAGATGGCATCGTCAGATACTCCATTTTGCTTTATCATGGCACATAAATCGATAAATCTTAGATGTTCCTGACTATCTTCTCCTTGCTTACCATAGAATGAGCTATTTTGAAGCAAGGTGATCCAATGTGCCCGGATCTCAAAATTTGGAGTGTTGATGGGAGGAGGTTGTACTGGGTGGTGAACATCAACTGCTTTAGGAATGGAGAACTCTCTAAGGTCCTTCTGTAGTTCTACTACTTGCGCTGCTACTTGTGTTGCTCGGATCTCTATTTCAACTACAGCTCTGGCTTCTTGCATAAGCCTATCTCTTTGTGCAGCAAGGGTTTGAGCAACCCTTTGGGCTATTTCCTCCTTTTGAGCCATCCTTGCTTGGTTCTCTCTATTCTGACGATGAAAAGTTCTGTCTATCTCAGGATCAAAGCTAGCAGTGAGACCGAGACTATTTGAGCGGTGCATTCACTAGTCTTTGTTGGTGCCTAGGATGAAAAGATTTGTTTAGAAGTGAGATTGACGGAGTAGAACCGAATTCAAGTGAATGATCAATTGTATCAAGAGAAAAAGCAAAATTCTAGATTAGCATTGAAAGAACTAGATTTGACTAACTGATTCTGTTGTCCCCGGTAACAGCACCAGAATTTGACGTGGTTTATTATCGTACTAACAAATTCACCCGGGGTTGAAATACCAAAACCTTGTGGAATAATACAACTCGAAAGCGGACGGGTCTTATCGTAGTATAGTTAAGGATCGAATCCTAAGAGACAACATTTTTAAGAATCGTTGCTCGTCTAGTCCAGTTTGAGTAAGGCTAATATTTAGAACAAAAGTTGATTTGATTTTAACTAAGCTAAATGCAGGAAAGTAAAGAGCAGAATTAAAGTTGATTCTAGATTAATGATATGGAATCATTGGGATGGTACCGGGTTTCACCACCACTACACATGCAAGCACATCCAAACATCAAACATCCAGGCAAGATATAACTATCCAAATAGAACTGTTGTGAACCCTCCCTGAGGGATGTTTAGGTTCGCGTAAGCATCACCTTAGGCATCAGATATATCATCGCCATCTGGATCATACACTTACGTTTCCAAAGATATGTAAATCCAACTGAAATTGTGGGCCTCCTATACAGGCATTAGGCACATAGAAGCGTCATTGTGGGCTAGATGGCTCATCCCCGCATGGATCATACACTTACGACCTCAAGGAATCCTTTTCTATTTCTAGTCAGGGAGTCAACCGTGCTAATCTAAAAGCAAGCAGGTGATTAATCTACAAGAAAACATCGACGATTAACAATGAAGATATAGAATCCAACTGAAGTTGTGGCCCTCCCTAAGGGATGTTTAGGCCATAGAAGCATCACTGTGGGCTAGATGGCTCATCCCCTCACGGATCATACATTTACTACCTCAAGGAATCTCATTCTATTTCTAGTTTGGGAGTCAACCTCATTAATTGACATTCTATCCTACATATATAAGTTCTCGCAACATAGGAAAGAACAAGATAAGAGCAAGCAGGTAATCAATCTAGAAACTTTAACGATTAACAATGAAATGAAAAGTTATATACATTGACATGGAATGTTTAACAAGAGAACATGCTTGCATGGGCAGCGGGGCTAGTCCCCGCACCCCAGTGAGAAAGAAATACTCTCTCATTATGTGAGAAAAAAGAAGAACAAGAGAGAGGGAAGGTTCCGCTATAAGCATGATGCAGAAGGTAGTCGTAGCTCGGTGAAGATGATGTGGTCTTCTACATCATGTCAGAGTATATCTGGACGAGGAGGAAGAGCCACCAAGGCATACCAGGCAGATCTTCTTCTCCACCTTCTTTCTCCTCTTGACCTCCTTGCTCGTAGCAGGAGCAGAAGGTGAAGTGGCAATGGCGTGGATAAACGTGGACCGAACTTGTGTTCAGGCAGCCTGTCGGCATCCTGGGTCCGATGCCCCAAATGAGGACCCTGTTGGTCCTATTTATAGGCTTGGGTTGAGTCTTGAATGGTTTGGGTGTGAGTCCACTTCACACGGTTTTGAGTTTAAATGGTTTGGAGTTAAATGCCTCCAACCGATCTTCATCTTAATGGTTTGAGGACTCTCATCCAAATAGTCTTGGAGACCGTTTAAAATCCTCACGGTTTTGCTTCAATGGTTTTGGAAACTGATTAGTCTTCTTACGGTTTGGAACTCTCATCCATACGGCCTTGTGAGGATCTTCACGTTTTGGTCACCAATCGGTTTCTCTTCATGGTATTGCTTCCTCACTGTTTCAACCGGTCTTGGTTTCTAACGGTTTCGACATGCCCCCAAATGGTCTTGGGCAATCGGTCTTGTGCCCAACCGGTCTCGTGGCCTTCGCGGTCTTCAGGTCCTAACGGTCTTCATGATCATTTGCTCTGATGTGTCTAAATGGTCTTCTGCCTCCAAATGATCTTGCGTTCCATACAAACGGTCTTGGCTTCCAAACGATCTCTACTCCAATCGGTCTTCACTTCCAAATGGTCTCGGTTGCTCACAGTTTGCTGCCTCTGATCGGTCTTGTGCCCTCAGCTGGCCTAACGGTCTTGAGGATCGTATGTCGTCACACGGTCTTGAGGATTGTATGTCATCAAACGGTTTTAGATGATCAAATGATCCTGGGATCTTCACAGTCTTGTCTGATCAGTTTTGGAGATCGATTACTCTTTCACGGTCTTACTGTCCAATCAGTTTTGGGGGTTTATCGCCCAAACGGTTTGGAGACTGTTTGCTTCTCACGGTTTGAGGACCGTTTGCTGGTAGCGAGGAGGATCGTATAGGTGAAACCGTTTGGGGAAAGGAGAGCAAACATTGTGGATGCAAACTGAATAAACCAAGACCGTTTGGTTAAGACCGTTTAACCAAGACTGAGGTTGATTGGAACTTGGGTGAAGGTGAGTTCTAGTTGATGGTTCAACCTCAACATGACCTGCATAATCTGTATGAAATCCATATAAAACTAGTTAATAACTTGATAATCTGATCAACCAAGAAAAATTGCACATTGTAAGTTTTAAGGAGATGAAATCGAATGTATTTAGTTGAATTGAGCCTAAAATGGTGACTGAAAATCATGATGAATTTGGATTCATCATCAGTCATCATGTACTCTCATATGATATGGTGGTATATTTCGCACGTGTTTATACATATATGTAAGATACAATCGTGTATACTTGTATTGCAAATAGGATATTAGTATATTAGGGTATATATTACATGTACTTGTAGTTTGGAATACTATAGATAGGTTACAATTTGTACTCATATCGTCTTCCCATGTTCATCCTTAATGTTCTTATTCTTTTCATTTTCCCTTATTAGTTTGCTATTTTTGTAATATGTATCATTATTAAGACTAGTTGCTTTGAGACCAACTATTGAGGACAAGTTTAAAACCATGGGTATCTATTATTCCAGCTTTTCTTTGATTTTCATTAATTCCTAATGATTTATTATTTTCTCTTTAAATCCTCTAGGTTTTAGATAGATACACATGTGTTAAATAAGACCAAAAGATATCTAGGTCATGATGTGCATATACCATTATGGTTTCCATATGCATTTCCCTTCTATTTTACTGATAATAATGTGAAAAGTGTAACTCTATGTATTAAATCAAAATTATAAATTATGTGTATATGTCATGGGTTGGATTTACTTGGTTTATTAGCCTTGATTTCATTTTCTTACATAGTATGTCGAATTGAATAGAGAAAGAGGGTGGCGTCGAGGTACCTCAATGTCATTGGGGAATTTGGCTAGACGATATCCTTCCAAGATCTAGGCTCAAAGGTACTACTATTTGTCCTCCTCTTGGCTTGGCCAGACCCTCAACACTATGGTTGGGATAATTAGAGGTGTCGTCCTGTCTGATCTGTAGAATCAACATTTCCTTGTGATAACATTTCATAGTGGCATAGATGGAGATGAGGTCCACAGCCATGGGGCTGATTGTAGGATCGTCGAAGTCATATGCCCATTTGTAGATCATGGAATTGGGTGCTTTAGGTTGGAACGAGAGAGGGTACCAGTATATTCTTGGTTGGAAACAATCGTATGGCCTATGATGGATTGGCATGACCATGATATATGTACTACCATTGACCTCTTCCTTACTGGCTAGACTCAGCCTAGCCAGATCCAACAACATCATCGGTTATGAGGATAGTGGTGAGGTGGAGTGAAGCAGTCTGTCTTTGTTCTCCATGTTAGAGCGGGAGAAGAGAGTACTTGGTCACTGTGTTTTTTAGGGTGTAAGGGGGTTCCAGGGGTGAGGAAGAGGTAGAGATAGTTCTTTCAAACATTGATGTAACCAGGTGGGTTTGAAGATCCTTCGCTTACCAAGTGTTGAAGTTTGGGAGAGACAGAGTTTTGTGACCATGTTGAGATATGTGCTGAAGTCTAGAGGATGTATATAGAGTACGAATGATGCTCTATCACTAGGAGAGTCTAGATGATTTAGGTAACAATTGCACTGCCATTTCCTTGTACTAGCAGGATATGACAGTTGTTTCCTAGAAAGGAGGAGTAATTCCATATTGAGGACTAGGACTTAGGGTTTAGAATGGTGTGGGGATTGTTAATGCCAAGGGGATGGTCTTTACTTTGAGGTCTAAGGTATTTTCATCAGGGTGAATGTACTTGTCGTTTCTCTGTGTAACTAGTAGAAACACAAGATCTCTAAAGGAGGAATGTGTTCAACAAGATGGTTTCTATCATTGTCGTTTATGGTCAGGGGAAGAAACTATAATGGTGGTGTATGCCCCTAGGATTTAGAAGAGCATTGGGATGACCGTTGGAGTGGGATCTTCATAGAGAGGATAGCTAACTCTCATCCAAGGTTGTTGTGTATGGGGTTGGGGGGCGATTACGATTGGTGACTGTAACTACCACAAACATTGGCATTTACAGGTTAGGGAAGACACATTGTTCTTAATATATTTATGTGTTACATATAATTAATGGGACAACCCATTAAGTTGAAAATTGCATAACTCCTACACTA
Source organism: Alisma plantago-aquatica (assembly GCA_963693085.1). Taxonomy (NCBI): domain Eukaryota; kingdom Viridiplantae; phylum Streptophyta; class Magnoliopsida; order Alismatales; family Alismataceae; genus Alisma; species Alisma plantago-aquatica. Next base: position 608,289,769 of record OY856412.1, on the reverse strand, counting down.
TATTGTCACTTGTAATTAAAATTTGATGACTCGTTTAATTTCTAGTAAACTTTTATTTGTTTTCTAAAACATTAGTACATCTATTCATAGATCTAACACAACTGGATATCATATACCTAAAATTCAATATAAGTATCTCATTTATTAGAATTGATTCTAAACCATTATGTAACAGGGTAAGCATAAGTCAATGTGAGGTGCAACAAGATTTTAAGACATTAATGATCTAAACTGCACTAATTTATGTCAAAATCATTCACAAAGATAAATTGAGGGATGAATTTGTAAATAATTCTGATGTGAGGAAAATTTATCTATTTATACAAAATAGATTCAAAAGGAGACAAAATACTATCCATGAACATGATAATTGACCAAAATAATCCAATGAGATTTAGAATGACGAACCAATTACAAATGGACTCAAATTTTGAGAGAATTATGAATCATAGCTCAAAATATATTTAGTACCTAAGTATGTTACAACTCTCCACCCCTTAAAGTCGATTTTGTCCTCAAAATTGGCACATCCATGGTCTATTTAGATACTACTCTCCACCCCTTAAAAGGATCAAACTTGAAGTCTAAACAGGCATGTCAACTACAATGTAGTATCCTTCACCGGCTCTAGGTTTTTGCTCTATGGTTTTATCATGCCTTCTTGGTTGTGACATATCTCAATATATCATCTATAAAATTCTAAAATCATTTTTTGTACATTTAGTATTATAAAGAAAATATTTTTAATGGGAAAATGGTTTTGATGTAAAACTAAAAATGGCCAAAATCAATGCAAGAACCAAGTCACAGTCACCTCATATCTACATTCTAATTACTATTACTCCATCATCCCAAATACTTGAGACATTTTGGGAATTTAGATTCCTATGGGATATAAAGAGTCACATGAGCACATAGTGATGTCTGGTCCATATAATTCCTCTAGTAAACCTTTATAAAATTTACCAAATATTGTTGTCACTAATCTTTAAGAGACTTTTTTTGGGTAAAAAAATTAGGTATACTTTATTTTTATTTCTCCATTTCAATGGGTAGGGTTTTACACCAATAAAATGGTTAGTTGAAAATAAGTTATCCAAAGTTCTATATATTCTCAAAAATTGGGAGTTTCAAAAGTCTATATGTCCTAATATTCATTTTATAGTGAATTGGGATGCAGTTTGAAATCTTAGGCTTTTTAGATTTGCATCTATAAAGGTTTAATGTTGGATTTGTAACTTATTTTTTTCTACACTTTTTAGTTTCACAAATATCATAATTACATTTATAAAAGGAGAACACATTATTTAACTCTCAGCTCACCATACTTTGTAGGGGTTTTATTTCAAAGTCATAATGAGATAAAAAAATAAACATTTTTTATTAGTAGGGTTTTTCATCTAAGTCCTAATGTATTATCATTTATTTCCTCTCCATTGTAGATGTTTAAACATACACACATTATAAAATTGGGTTAGTGACTAAATTCAATATTAGGGTTTTCCCAAATAGTAGATGTCACTTTGTTCAGGTTGGTATGTAAAGTAAGGAAACCCCATTACCACCTATGTGGATTGGGAGTGATTATGCCATAATGTTTAGTAAACATCCTTCCTTAGACAGCTCATCTCATTCCACCTACACGGTGATGGATTATTCTTAATTAATTAATAAACTTGGAGTAATTTGTCTATGTTACATCACTCTTACATATATTTTAAGGTTCCAAATGAAAGTTATAAATATATGACATTTACCATTCTATAGTTTAATAATATTTATTTAGTCCTTCTTTTTGCAATTACTTGTGGTTGCACCTAACTAAAGAGGAACTTAACAATGCTCTTCTCATTTGTATACTTATAGTGGTGATTTTAATGTATCAAGGGCCTCACTATAAATATACATACATGTATCTTAAATGATTCTTCCTCAACAATATCCCCATGTAAATCTACACCTGGGAGAGTTAAAAATCTAGTAGATGAACTAGGTATCTCTCATGACTTTCTATATTAAGGTACATACCTCACATCCTAGGGTCTTAGTGTTTCTTTCTTGTAGTCTAGGTATATCTTAATAATTAAGCCAATGATACTAGACTTTGTTGTAACTATTTTTCCATGCTCTAGGTGTACTACTATTTGATCCTAATTTCCATGACATATGCATGAGTTGACTGTTTATAGCTCTGATACCATCATGTAAAGACACAATCTTTACAATCAAATATTTACAAATTTATCTTAGAAAATATAACCATTTTCTTCATTCATACATTTTTCTAGGATTACATGGTGCTTTTAAAAAATATACATATACATTAAATAATAGTAAATAAAATATTCACTAATCAAGTATTTATCTCTAGCAAAGCACATCTCGTGCAATCTTTTATAGGTCTTGATTTGATCACATGTGCATGAGTTCCTAGAGGGAATGAAATCCACACATGGACCCCAAGAAGAGAAACATAACTCAGTCAAATGATCATTACAAAATTGATATTTGGAAAGTAAAAGTATGAACCTAGCTACAAATGATTTTTATGACAAATTGCAAGGAGTTAAATAATGTAGGAAAGTATCAAATGGAAAAATGGATTTTCAAATTCGATATGATTCAGTATCAACTTGAGAGTAGTAGTTTAAATTTTCAAAAAGATAGCACATATCAATGTTTGTACATTGAGGAATACATGTGTTCTCTATTATGGATAAAGACAACACACCAACTAAGTTTCTTAGTATAATAAGAAACCTTGTGTCCTTTAACTCTATGCAGAGGTGTGGAAACATTATTTGCACTAAACTAACTAGCTACAGTCTGCCCCTTTGGATGTTTAAACATTCTGCTAATACTTCTAGGAATATTTTTTGGTGGTTTTTCAAACAGAAAGGCTAAAGTTTTAAAACAAATTTTGGCCAACCAACCTATCTACTATGCATGACTTGAAGAGGAAATTAAACTTTCTAAAATAATAGAAATTGTGTACCTCAATTTCAAAGCAAGAATGTCCAATATGCAAATATTCAGTTGCAAGGTTTATTCACAGTGAATCTACAATGTATGGAGAACTGGATTATTATTGTCTTAGAATCAATACTTGTTCAATTTTTTTTGTTTCAAAGTAGGTTTTCTATTAGAAGTCATTTCTAGGTTTTCATAAAGTTATATATGATTATAACCTCATAATTGTCATTGTATGGCCAAATTAATGACCTAGGGTTCAAGGTTCTCTTGTACTTTGACACATAATTATTTAAATATGAATACTTTATATATAAGTACAAGAATGGACTTAGTAGCTATTCATATGTAAGAAAAGGCGAAATTATCATTTTGCCCCTTAGTGAGTAGATTGTTTAATAATCACTTTTTGTTTTTCTAATGTATCATTTTGAAATCATTAATTTCATTTCCTTTGGTTATTCTTCATGTAGTCTCATATGATATGTTGATATATGTCACACATGTTTATACATATATGTAAAATATAATCATATATGTTTGTATTAAAAAAGGTTATTTGTATATTAGGGTATATCTTCCTTTATACATAGGTTGGAATAATATGCATAGGCTATAATAATTACTATATCTCATATTCCCATGTTCATTTCTTAATATTATTATTTCTTTTCATTTTCATGTATTAGTTTGCTACTTTCATAATAGTATCATTACTAGGACTAGTCAATTTGAGATCAACTATTGAACATTATGTTTAAAACCATGGGTTCTATTCTTCCAATTTTTTCTTGAATTTATTTAACTCCTAATGATATACTATTTTTTCTTTAAATTGTCTAGGTTTACAAAGATACACATGTGTTAAATGAAACCAAAAGATATCTAGGTCATGGTATGCATATACCATTACAAGTTCTGTATGCATTTCCCTTCTATTTTATTAATTATAGTGTCAAGTGTGTAACTCTATGTATAAAATCAAAGTTCTTTATGCGTATGTGTCACAGGTTGGATGTACTTGGTTTATATGCCTCGGTTTCATTTTCTTACATAGTCTATTGGCTAGATCCTCAACATTGTGGTTGGGATAAGTAGAGGTGTCGTCTGGTTAAGTTTGCAAAACTAGCATTGCCTTGTGATGTCCAGTTTACAGTGGCATAGATGGATATGAGGTCCACATCCATGAGACTAATTGTAGGATTGATTGAATATCATTGAGGTCATAAGCCCATTTTTAGATATTGGAATTGGGTGCTTCAAGTTGGACTAAGAGAGGGTATCATTAGGTTCTTGGCTGGAAATGATCATATGGCCTATGACGCATGAATATGTACTACCATTGACTTGTTCCTGACTGGCCAGACTCATCCTTGCCAAATCCAATAGCGTTGTTGGCTGTGAGGATGACGGTGAGGTGGAGTGCAACAGTTTGTCTTTATTCTCCATGTCAGAGTAGGAGAAGAGAGAACTTAGTCACGGTGTCTTAGAGGGTGTAAGGGGTTTTTAGGGGTGACAAAGATGAGAGGCAGAGGTAGAGGCAGTTCTATCAGACAACGATGTAAATAGACAGGGTTGATGATCCACCGCAAACAGGTGTTGCAGTTTGGGAGAGATAGAACTTTGCAGCCATGCCAATGTGTGTGCTGAAGTCTAGAGGGTTTATAGCAGGTAGGATTGGTGCTCTGTCACCAGGAGAGTCAATGTGATTTAGGTAGTGGTTGCACTATCACTTCCTTGTACTAGAAGGATGTGGTAGTTTTTCTTGGTAGGGAGGAGTACTTCCATACAGGTGATTGGAACTTATGGTTTAGAACGGTGTGGGTATCTTTCGTGCCAAGGGGATGGTCTTGACTTCGAGCTCTAAGGTATTTTCATCAGGGTAAATGGATTTTTGTTCCTCTATGTAATCGGCGGTAACACAAGACTTGTGAAGGAGGAAGGCGTCCAACTAGAAGGTGGCTATCGTTGTTGTTTCTGGTCATGGTGGCGGATGCCCCTTAGGGTTTAAAAGGGAAGTGGGGTGATTGTTGGTGTAGGATCTTCATATCGAGGATAGCTAGCTCACATTCAAGGTTGTTGTGTATAGGGTTGAAGGGGAGAACGGTAACAAGGTGATTGTAACTTTTGCAAACATTAGTGTTTACAAGTTAGGGAAGACACGTCTCTGTTAATTTATTATCTGCTAAATATAATTAATGGCATAGCTTAATTAATCAAAAAAATTGTAACTCCTACATTATAACGCCAATTGTAATTAAAGTTTGACTACTTGTTTATTCTAGTAAAAAAAATTAATACTAGTACCTCTAGTTGTAGATTTATCTCAACTAAATATAGTATACCTAAAATTTAATATATTTAGCATATATATTAGAATTGATTCTAAACCATTATGTAAAAGGGTGAGCATGATGTCAATGTGAGGTTTAACAAGATTTTGAGGCATCACTGATCCAAATTGCACTAATTGATGTCAGGATCATTCACAAGGCTAAATTGAGGGTAAAATTGTAAACATTTCTGATGTGGGGAAAATGTATTCATTTATACACTATGAATTCAAAAGGAGACAAACTAATATCCAAGAAAATGATAATTTACCAAAATAATTTAATGGGATTTTAAATGATAAACCAATTGCAAATGGACTCAAATTTCAAGAGAATTATGAATTTTGCTCAAAATAGATTTAGTATCTAAAATTGAGTATGTTACAGTGAAGGCTACCGACATTATTGGTCAGGGATAGTTCTTGGTTCAAGTTTTTGCAAACACGACTTTTCCCGATGGGTCATAGGTCAAGGAATGGCCTTGACCAACAAGTATTGGTCAAATATTTATTGATAAAGGTTGGGGATTTAGCCCTCTTCCTTATTGATTTTGTTATATAGGTCAGATTATGTTAACTAATTCAAAAGTTGTGGCATTTTAGTGATTAGTTGTGTTGGACAAATATGTTGCAACAAGCAACAACTGCATCGGGCTAGTCATGTGCGTTGATGGGCACATCAAGAGTGTGCATCAGGGATTGCATGCATTGATGCACACATTAGGGGGTTGCACACTTGGTCAATCTGAGTGAATTAGGGATACTTAATGCCTAGTTACTAAAAATACAATCTGTTTCTTGTTTGAGCTCCCATTGCACCCATTCTTTTTTGTATTGGATTCATAATTTTAATTTTTTAAAATTTTACACTAAAATTTTGATAAAGTTCTTAAATACTAATTTGTTAGTCTCTCAAGTTTGGAAAACTTTCACGCATACATGTGTGGGCTATAACTATATTATTTTTACCTCATATAAGGCTTAAAGCTCACTAGATGCACATAATATATGTCTTACTTAGCCATACCAAATTTGAAGATAAAAATAATTGAATAAACAAATATTATTAGAAACAAATGATAAAGCTATAAACCAGGATAAGGTTTTACATAACCCTAGACATACTATATAAGCTACAATTGTGTTGTAACAGTGATCCCCCCTTAAGATGTTTCTTCCTTGAAACTTATACGTATGTAAAGTGAGTGCATCCAAAAATTACTTCTATTTATAAAATCACAGCATTTCTCTTGTTTTGTATTTCTCATGTGCAACCTCCTCTGTTATTTCAAAATAAGGTCATATTATAATTAAATAATCTAAATCACAACAAAGAACTTTTATATTCATGCTAAATTACTAAAACTTGATCTTCCCTGATCCTACTTGCTCTCTTTAGGTTCTGCCTTCATTTGGTATTATGATCTTTATTATATAATCTTGTACAATTATTATGTACTACACTTCTGATATAATATAACTTAATGAAGGTCAACATTTCTTATTTCGTTTTCACTATGGTGAGATTCTAATATTTAATCCCTCATAATCTGCATAGTAAGAGTTAATGGCATATTAGTTGTAGTGGATTAGTGATCAACCAAAAGAAAATTTTCAACTAAGTATACATTTCATTAGATACATTACATACACATACACGCCTACAAATGCGTTTATATCTTTTTTATGCCCTTAGAAAATTATATTAAGTATAGAAAGAAGGTAACCAATGGTTGTGGTTGAACAATGGGCGTGGCTCATGTTCACAACTACATGAAAGAAACTACCATTAGACATTGGTTGATGTTAATGACATTAATACATAAATCTTATTAATCATTGTTGAGGATAAAATGAGGTAAGAATTACCTCAAATTCTATGAGTTTTAGAATGAACTCTGTGTCACGCCAGAAAATTTTCAATCTCAAGTTTTGAGCCTATTAAATAGTTAATGTCTGAGTAGAGGCAAAACTGTCAATCTAGATGTAAATTAATTCTAAGAAATGAGTTAGCTCTCCGTATTGGTTAAACTTTATCTACGAATGATAATGAAGAAACTATCTTAAAAACAAAAGTTATTTAAATAAATTAATTAATTACAATAAAGTTCACCTAATATTATTTATAAAGGAAATTAGGATTTTCCGTATTAGAGGATTTTAATATTACCTTTATTGAATCCAAGTTTGTTCCGATAAATACTACATATTTAAATATATTTACTCATATCCTTACATGTATGTTATCATATCTAATCCAATATGTATATTAGTGACATATACTTTACTCTATAGTGAATCTAGGTTGATATTTTATCACTTGTTTGTACTTACTCCATTGAAGCATACTTTAATCTTAATCAATGCATTTTATTAATTACACCCATTACAGTACTCCTTATGCGCATAAAAAATGATTGGTATTTTGGGACCAAGACTTGGTCTAGCAAAACACTATGCATCAGATCATACCTACTCAAGTGTCATATGATGGTATAACTCCCTTGATGACTCCAATCTATATCACTCTTAGATTTCCATATCTATCATATGTATGAGGTCATGGCTACCTAGGTTTTGGATGAGAGCCTCCATACACCATATATGTACATTTTTAGCATTAATGTCCATTAGAGTGTATGAGGTAGATTTTAGCATTACTTGTAACATTATCCAACCACTAAACCCATTGTCACCCAAGTCATGGGATTAGGGATTACAATACATATTATTGTAAAATTGTAGTTTGTTATAATATATAAATGAATGTGAAAGACCATGTAGATGCAAGATACAAAATGAGATTATATTTTTTGAACCCATGAGAGACAAACAAAACTGTGCTAGTTCCCGAAGTGATGCCATAACATGAATGAGTGTAGATAAAAGTAAAATGTAAGAATTATGATGTTATGTAAACATGGCATATTGTGTAAAATCTGTTCTTTCCACTTTACTTTACCAAGTATATCATGCATAGCACACATCAAAATAGTTGCGCAGACTATGCTTGGATTAATGATTTCAGGTAATAGTGATGCACAAAGAATCATGAAATGAGATGTTTGTAGTGCGAAGATTTATAGAACCATCCAAAGAATATTGTCACCCTTGTACACATGTAGTTGACGTCACTATGTAACGTAATTCATTTTACTCTAATCACATGTTGATGTGAACCTGGTTCGATGATTATGTGATGTTCGTGTCTAAATGCCATCTTCTACTGAGCAATTTGATACCGCTTAGTAATTTGATATCTTAGCTAACATGTTTGAGAAGGTTTGCTCTCTTAGCGCTTTTAGGTTCGGAAGGAAAAACTGGAGAGTGGTGATCGTTACAACACATGTATCCCGTCTCCTTATGAGCGACCGACTGCTGCTCAGTGCTCACCAATTCTGCAATGTACCAGTGCTTTTGTGGTTATTCGTTCGTATGTGCCTGAAAGCTTTGGTATAAGTTTATCTCTTACCTTAGAGTTTCAATGCTGTAGTAACCAATCAAAATTTCCTTACCACGCCAGTGACTGTTTTTTATATATTAAAAAAAAATTGTTGATTGAAATTTGGATCCCTCGCAACTAACGTGGTGTATGTGCGAGATCTCCGTTTAAACAAATGTGACACAATGACGAATGTTGTAGCTCCTTAATCCGTATCCATGTTGTTGAGGAATTCAGTAGCTGCTGTTCTTCATTTCATCATTAACCTGGCAGTGATTTCCAGGTTGGCTCGGTTGAGGTCCTAGGTCGGCCAATTCTCCATGAGGGTACCTACCTTGACCAATGGACACATTTATAATACTTAGCATGCGTTTGGCACAGGACTGGGATTCTGGAATCTGGACTGGGTTAGTCAGGGTTAGTCAGGATTCCGGTGCTGGGGCAGTCATGATGCAGTCTGCTTTTGTTTGGCAACGCAGTCTGATTCTGGTCAGCTGGTCTGATTTCAGTCTGACTGCAGTCTGAATCTGTTTGGCTGGAAGTCTGATTTTGTTTGGCAGCGTAGTCAGTATCAGCGTATTCTGTCATGTTCTTGCATAACTGTTTGAACAAGTACGCAGAATGTGTATTTGTGATGTTGCTTCAACCTAAGTTTAGAATATATTAAAAATATATTTTATTTGTGTTGTGTGGGTGTTATTTTGTATATTTATAATAGTGCAAATAAGATATGATAATTCTAATTTTTTACATAGTGATTACAAATTAACTGTCATGTTCTTGCATCACTGTTTGAACAAGTACACTGAATGTGTATTTGTGATGTCATTTCAACCTAAGTTTATAATATATTAAAAATATATTTTATTTGTGTTGTGTGGGTGTTATTTTGTATATTTATAATAGTACAAATAAGATATGACAATTCTAATTTTTACGTAGTGATTAACAACTAATTGTCATGTTCTTGCATCACTGTTTGAACAAGTACGCATAATGTGTGTTTGTGATGTCACTTCAACCTAAGTTTAGAATATATTAAAAATATATTTTATTTGTGTTGTGTGGGTGTTATTTTGTATATTTAAAATAGTGCAAATAAGAGATGATAATTCTAATTTTAACGTAGTGATTAACAACTAACTGTCATGTTCTTGCATCACTGTTTGAACAAGTACGGAGAATGTGTGTTTGTGATGTCACTTCAACCTAAGTTTAGAATATATTAAAAATATATTTTATTTGTGTTGTGTGGGTGTTATTTTGTATAATTAAAATAGTGCAACTAAGATATGATAATTCTAATATTAACGTAGTGATGAAAAAGTAATGAAACGTTACTATCGTCTGGAATGACTTTTGCATGTGGTATATATGTAATGTTGAACCTAGTTAATTGTCGTCATGAGTGTGACGAATTACATTATCGTCAGTAACAGTCAAGCTACATGAAATATGAAATTGGCAGTCAAGCTACATGAAATATGAAATTGGCCTAATATATTTTGTTCATAACATAAACAAATTACATTATCGTCGGTAAAAGCAACCGATAATAATCATATTGTCGTCATTAGTGAAACATAAACGACCACTGATATTAACATAATTGTTTACGGGTGATATTCCTCAGGGGACAAGGACAAAAAAGGGGAGCAATAAACAGGCAAACCAAAGCTAAGATTTTAACAAGGCACTTTGGGCCAACGTTATGGCTTCATCGTACTCGTCCCATGACACTTGGCATGGTTCCTGCACCGGATGCTTGTTTTGTTGTTTGATGTCGTCTTTTGGCCAATCAAACAACAATGGCAAATGAGGAACATGCTGACTGACTTTACCCTTGACGACTTTGCCCTTGACTTGATCATCGGTCCCAATTTTGCCCTCCTCGTTTATGTGATTGCAACATGGTTTTTTGCATAAAAGGTTATCTTCAACATATTTATGAATTTTTTCTGGTGACTTCAAAAGTTTTTCAAATTTTGTTGTTGCCTTTGCCTTTGCACGCGATGTCGACATCTATAATTAATAAAAACAAAGGTATGAACAAATAACAGAATTCGTAAAGTAACTGTGGCAATAAGATAATAATGAAGTAGGAAATTTGATCGCATTATGGTAGCAACATATAATAATGCAACACATAAGTAGACAATGTAAATTGTTTCGACGCAAAAACACAACTACATTTAGCACAAATGTTACAAGTTCATTTGTTTATTTCAATTGTCAGTGTTAAAAAAATCCCTGGTGGGTAAGTGCGACGCGTCGTCAAGAAGTTGCGTTCAATGCCTTGTTGTGCGGCCAATGTGGGGGGAGGCAATAAATCTGCCAATATGAACATATTATCTCTTACAAACTCTCTCTTGATGTATTGCCATCGCATTTGCAACTCAGGCAATGAAATGTAAGGGCTTTCAGTTATGTATACGAACTGGTGCCATGCCTCCATCCAAGCCTGTGTAGAGTATACTCCATTCACACATCTACCCACGTGATATTGGGTTCTCATCAAACCCCTGAGAACCATATCAAGCTCGTGTGACCAAATAAAAGACGGTGTCGGCGGTTGGCTAGCCATATCACAGATTCTGTAAGTAATATATTTTTCAAAAAGTAAGGGTGTATATCATAATTAATTGTATTATTTGGTTAGAGCTAACGTTAAGAAAAAAATTCGAATAATAATATACATCATTACTAAAACACTCATCAACATGAAGAAAATTTTCATACCGCTTAAAATGTAATATGACGTTTATAAAAGTGCCTAAATTAAACAAGTGTATGATGTTCATAACATCCATTGATAGTCATTCTAAATAGAGAAGACAATGTAAATGCATTTGCCATTCAACGTCATGGAGTCATTTGAGGTGAAGGGATGTCGAGAATCATACGACAATCTTCCTCAAGACTGGCAACGTTGCGTTCTAAAACCTCATGCTCCTACTTTTTCGTAGCGTATAATTCATCGTAGTTGTAATGAATTTCAACGAAGTCCTTCATGTTCATCGCCTGACCCCACACTGACTTGCACTCAATAGTTAGTAACATAATCTCCACTTTCAATGAATCAATTGTTGGGGGGAGATCGACTGCCCAATGGAAGTATCTGCATCGGTCTTTTCCCTAAAATGTAGTATGAGGTACAAGTTAATGGCAAAGAATGCGGAGCCTCGACAAGGATAGTATATTATTTATTGATGTACTATCACACCTCACGAGTAGGGCATATGTAATACATTTCTCCCGGCCTTTGACTCAGAATGGCAAAGTCATTTAACCCTGCATCCTCTATGTTAAGCCGTAAGGCTGCATTTAGCCCACAATCACACCTCGGAACCTCAGATGGAATCATCGAAATCTAATAAAATAGAATTGACGATTAATAGAAAAATATCGGGTTCATGACATAGTTTTCAAAGATAATATGAAGACCGAGTAGCTAATTGTTGCAACAGACAAGTGGAGTTCATTTAGACATATCATAATATAGTATATCTATGACGTATTGTATCCATCTTCTTCTGATGAAGAGTCATTATCGCTCGTAATTTGAAGTCAGTGGCGAAGATATCGGCACCTCTCCCGCATACTTGAAATTTCTTCTTGTAACCTATCTGTGTATGCTCTGGTTGAACAGACAAAGGCACAATGTTCTGACCAGAACTTGCGTTCGCTACGTGCATATGCGAGTTGTGATACCATTGCATCCCTAATTGCAGTCAGCGTAGCCACTGTAGGTGGTACTTGCTGCGCGGGCAACCTCATATGGCATCTGGTTTGTACAAGACCCCTACCACATGTAAAATATGGCCTGTGGGGATTGTTGTCTTCAAACCGTCCATTTGCCACATCTGTGGCATCCATGTACACTCGTACGGTGCACTGCAGACCACATGGGCACGACAACATGTCTTTGTCCATTTTTAGACAGAAAATCTAATGAGACATAATTTCACATTGTTTATAAATAGGCAAATAAAACGGTGAACAATACAGTTTGAGAATAAAAGTTGGCCGTTAGGTTACACAAATAAGGGAGTAAGTGAAACATGTTGTAGAACATGTTTCAATGTATGCAAGTTACAAAAGAAATGTATAAATCACTGATTTGCCCACATAGAATTGGCAACAGTTTCGCGCAAGACATCTCCCTTTCTAGCATCGACCTGGCTTGTTTGTTGCAGAGAACTCAATTCGTTCGAGATTTCAGTGGTAGTATGAGGCTCATCCAAGTTTTCGTCCATCATAGGATCGCCATCATTTTGGCGACGGATAAAATTGTGAACGATACAACAAGCCATTACAATCCGAGACTGAGACTGCACGGGAAAAGTTGCTCCTTTACGAAAGTAGAAAAACCTCTTCTTCAACACACCAAAGGCTCGCTCGACAACGTTACGTAGTTGAGCATGTCGGTGGTTGAACATTTCCTTTTTGCTTGTGTATGAGCCTCTGTTACCCCGATACTCTGCTATATGGTAAGCAACATTTCGATATGGTGCAAGAAATTGCCTGGTGTTGGCGTACCCTGCATCAACAAGATAGTACTTCCTAGCGAGTACTTTGAACCCGCTTGTGGTTGTAGCTGCCTGAAGTACCCTTTGGTCAGCAGCAGATCCCTCCCAACCAGTCATGATATATGTAAACTCCATTGAGAAGTCGACTGTAGCCATGACATTCATGGAAACATTCCCTTTTCTATTTCTATATCGGTTCTGCTTTTCGCGCTTCACCAAAATGGGGATGTGTGTCCCGTCAATTGCCCCAATGGCATCCTAAGACAAGTATATAAGAAATACGCAAGTAAATACCAAACTCAACGATGACGATAGTGGTTATATTAACAATGGAATGGACAATGATCAACTAAGTGATGGTCATACCTTGAAGTAAGGGTAAAATCTTGGACTCTCGCCGATGCGGCGGTGCGGAGTTGTGGATGCAGTTGGCATGACAATATATTCACTGCACAAAGCACACACTGCATCCAACACCTCGTTAAACTTTCTACTTATGGTCTCACCACTGTGAATGTAGTCCTCAGCAAGAACACGGTTGGTATGGCCATGTCCAACCATCTGAAGGAAGTAGCAAACTGCCTCCACTGATGACACACCTCTGGTACTTTTCAACAAACCTCGGCCCTCAAGTTTGTCAACAAAGGCTAAAACCGTGTTGGGTAGCATACGATACAGATCGTACGCCCTCCTTTCATGGCCGTTTATTATTTCTAAAACCTTTTGATGGCCGCTCCTAATACTAACCGATCTCGGTATTGGTTGGTGTGTGGTTGATGCGTCTGAATTTCCCATGATATTGTGGGAAATTTGGTCGGCTATTTTGTAGGATATTGTGTTAGCAATGTCATAAGCCGGAGCAGACATAACATGCAGTAGTTGTAGAATGTCATCAGTTGTTTCGTATGGATGCATACCAGCCATCACGTCTATAATTAAAAGTGATTATCCGCATCAGGGAAATATCAAGATATTGCAGAACTAAAATTAGGGTTTGTTCCATTAAAACCATTACATAGTACTATAGTTCAGAGCTTGTTCCCAACAGAATAAAATAGTACAACAACAACTGAATAAAATAGTACAACAACAACTTCTGATAAAGTTTATCAAATAAAAGGCAGGATACTGATATACTTATTAAATTAGTCAACCTCAAAAGTACGGTGGAGATTGTGGCGTGAAGGGTGATTGTGATGCAGAAGCTGTGTTCTTCATTTCCCACAAGTCTTGCAACCAAATGGTAATTTTGTGTGGGGTGTCCATAAGGCTTAGGTAAATGTTACGGTTAGATGGATCTTTAATGGCGTGCACAAGAGTGGTAAAAACTGGGACAGGGGTGTCAGGGTAGGTTGCATGAAAGTGGTGCAAAATAGTTTGGTATTCGTCTTTATCATTACACCTAGCAGCAATTCCGTTGCCCATCTCATGTACCTTGGAAAACACCTTTGTGAATTCGGACACAACATCATTAGACAGGACACAACTGTCCTGTGAGCTTGACGCTCGCTTCCTACGCCTCATCGTGGTGGGAGTCGTTGCACCAACACCTTGGTTGTATGATCCGCCATTGGTGTCCTCACTTTGTGTCCCAGAATTAACCACGTCTTCAGTGAAACCGGCTGGACCGGTTGGTTCTGGGCTGGCAAATGAATCAGATGCATCTAGGTCAACAGCAACATCATCTTCAGATGCAACATCAGAAGGAGGTTGTCTATCGATTGAAGACATTGTATGATGGCCCCTAGCTATGTTCCTCCCCCCCATCAGCTCGACGTCGTGGTAGTGGTAGAATGGTCTGTTGATCAGTCTCGCTAGTTCCCTGTTTGCCTAAAATAGGGGACAACTACTGATTAGGTCAAAAGTGACAAGTTTAATTTAATATATAATAGTCAGTGGAGTATATATTATTAGACATACCGCAAGTGCCTCCCTCCACTCTGAGGTGTCAGGCAATATTGGCTTGTGCCTGTTGTCATCCCATCCAACACCACTTTTGTTGGTTACCAATTTTATCTTTGCATAGTCTCTCCTGAGGTTCTTCCACGGAGTTTTTAACTGATCCAATGTACCCTCATTCCTCCCCATCCTGATATGCCAATCGCGTAGCGTCTCCCTCCACGTGTCCCTAGTGAATATTCCATCGACTCACCTACTCATGTCATATTGTCTCCTCAATGCCGCAACCAGAGCCTCATCCAACTCTTTCGACCATACAATACGGAACCTCGGGTCGGGTGCAGCCATAGTAGAAATGACACTACGATATATCAATTTAGTGTGGGTGTTTAAACAAAACCGTCATACGAACCTAGTATGAGACTACGAAGTTGAAAGCAATAACTTGTATTGAAGTAGGCTAAGACAAGATCCATTAGCTGGGCCAGTCATAAGATCCAAAATGTGTACAACAAATTTTAAATTGTAGTTAAATTTGAAATGGTTGTAGCAAACGCATCATCAAATATGTTCATTACAGCAAAACTACATAAATAGCAAGCATTCAGCATGGCATTCACATTAAACGTGTTCGTATTGCTCATGAGATATACCTGGTAAGCCCAAGTGAAGGTTGAAGAGAGTTGCACGGGCAGCGACAGGGTCAGGGACGGTACATATAAGAAATTCAGAGGGAACACAGATTAGCTGAAATAGTGGTATTATTTGCAATATAATCAGCAAAATTCGTGTGTACAATAGTAACATTGTAAAAATATTGTAAAGCCTGATATATACAGGGATTCCAGTACAACATTGAGTTGTTCTGCTCATACAGTGAAAAAATATCACTAATTAGCTAATCAGGAGCATGGGTCCTGAAATATAGAAGGTAATATACAGAGAAGCTTTGAGAAAAATTAAAGTTTTGTACAATTTACTTATGTCTATACATGTGTTCTGATTTTTATAACATCCCCCTTCATGTATATGTTATTTTTACCTATATCAATACACATCTTATGATCTTTATATCATTTCCCCTTTCATATATATGTTATATTTCATATACATAAACGTAGGTCAATCAAAAAAATTATGGTTAATCCACTGATATACATGTCTTACAGGAAGATAAATATTTTATTGTTTTATACATAGATATATACATTTAAACACAACTAAACCTCAATATATACAATTGTATTGTTGCATATATAGATATATACATAATTTTGAAAGGTATACTTGTATGCATAGACGTAAATGTGGCAATAATGAGTATTTGAGGTTCCACTAATATACAAAACAGATTTATATAAATTCTATAATCCACTATACAACAGTTTTGGACTTAAGTAAGGGATTAAGGATAGCAGTGCTTAAATAGCAGCAGTAGATAATTTTTTATTTCAGTAGATAATTTTCATTAGTTTAGGGTTATATTCAGCTTATATACAGAGTTGTTGCAGCTAATATGGTTGCTTGAAGCTTCCTAAAATAAGCAAGAACGGATTTCTTATAAATACCAAGGATCAGATTCAACCAACTACCACAGGGATGCTGCAACATCAAGATCAAGATCAGATTCAATCAACTAATATGGCTGCAATCTATGTATAGTACAATTGGATAGCTATACAGGGATGCCTCAACATCAAGATCAGATTCAACCAACTACCACAGGAAAAATAGTAAAATAAATACCAAGAGTACTATCCAGAAAATAATGACATTGTACAACAAACATAGATATATATACTTCATTTGTATATTAGGACATGTGTATAGCAAATAAATAATTAAATACCTATATATAGACTCAGGAATCCATAAAAAACTTAAGGCGACATTTTGGTTAAGGCGCAGGTCAAGGCTCACCCCCTTGGGGCACCTTGACAAGTATGACATAAAGGTCAACAAGTTTACCCACATAATTGAAGTGTGTAGAAAAATAAAAACATGATGGATAGAGGATAGTTTCAAGTGGGAGAAAGAGGGATACAACCACATTTTTCAGCACATTTAGTTGACCACTTTGACAAGATGACAGTGGAGTGGGAAATGAAAGAGTCAGTAGTAGCAAGTGTGCCATATCCATCATATGTTGGGTAGCTAGAAATCCACAATCCACTATACAACAGTTTTTTATTTCAGTAATAATCTAATATGTGTCTATTTAAGTAACAAAGTGATACAGAGCTGTTGCAGCTAAACACAACTAAACCTCAATATATACAGTTGTATTGTTGCATACATAGATATATACATAATTTTGAAAGTTATACTTGTATGCATAGACGTAAATGTGGCAATAATGGGTATTTGAGGTTCCACTAATATACAAAACAGATTTATATAAATTTTGTAATCCACTATACAAATTTTGGACTTAAGTAAGGGATTAAGGATAGCACAACAGTAGATACAGAGTAGTTGCAATCGGAGAGCTAATATGTACAGAGCTGTTGCAGCTAATATGGCTGCTTCCTAAAATAAGCAAGAAGGGATTTCTAATAAATACCAAGGATCAGATTCAACCAACTACCACAGAGATGCCTCAACATCAAGTTCAAGATCAGATTCAATCAACTAATGTTATACTTTGAAATGTTACTAAATAGCATGTCGGCGGAGACATATACCATTTTTATACTGAAAACCTTGCAATGTTACTGACGAGATCGATGAAAAGGGGCGACGGATACCTACCTTGCAAGCAGCTCGGTGACTTCCCACAACAGCGGCTCGGCAGCGGCGGCGGAACAGAAGAGTGTATGGAGGCTTCGAAGGTGAAATGCGACCAGATCGATGATGAAATGCACAAGTATATAGCAGGCGGGACACTGGTTGCCCTTCCTAGGGTTTACTGCACGGCGCTTTGATGCGAGTTGACAACTCGGGAGTAGCTCGGCACCTGCAGACGAGCCACCATAGCTTTGCCGCTTGATTGACCTGCTACTCCGCCTACTCCACTGGGCAGGGTTTAGGGTACGCCAGTCACCTGCCATGGCTGTCGCTGGAACGACCGATGGAAACGATGCCTCAGCTTTATTACTGGCGATAATAGTAATGGCGAGGATAGACCACAGAGCTCGTCTCGAGGTCTCGGGAGAGGAGGTATCGGGAGGGAAGAGAGGATAGGCCACATAGCAGAAGGAGCAGAAGATAGAGGAGAAAGGAGACGAATGTCGGGATGGGTGTGGGGCGAGGGGAGGAGAGGATCGCGTAAACCGGGTTGTGAACCGGAATCCCGCCCCTCGTGGGACTGGGACAACCCCGATTTGGGGGTTCCGTTATCCCATAACGGAGGATTTTCTGGGTTTTGAACCAAACACGAACCAGCCTTGAACCGGCAGTTGTTTGGCAGGGTTGGCACTAAAAGACAGCATGAAACCGGGTTTCGGTCCCGTGCCAAACGCAGGCTTAGGAGCCCATGTCAAAATGGCGACATGAGTCCACTGCACCACCTAATCAAATGTTGTACATGTAAATCAAGTTGTTTGGAACAAAATGGTTTGACCTATTTCTAATGGTGTGAAATGCTTGGTTGAACTATTGAAGAATGGGGTTGTTACCGTGATGGGAAGTATGTTTCTTATGTGCCTCACGGGCCTATACCTCACATGTAAATCAAGTTGTTTGGAACAAACATGCTTTGACCTATTTCTAATGGTGTGTACTGCTTGGTTGAACTATTGAAGAATGGGGTTGTTACCGTGACGGGAAGTATGCTTCTTGTGTGCCTCTCGGGCCTATGCCTCACCCTACTCATATATGTCTTCAGCCGGGCTGATACATGGGAAAATGACTCTGAAATCTCTCTTTTTCTCCTCACTGCTTGTATGGAACTGTATTGGCGGCTGTATTTTTGCGAACACATAAGATTAAACATGGTTAATGAAATCCATATTAAATCCCATTTTATTTGGTAAGACTTGGACCAGCAACTTATGTTGAGGTTCTTAATCCTATTACACGGACCAACTCAGACATATTCGGAGCATGATTAGAGAATTCCAGTCCGATTTAACATATATCTTGTATGATGTTTTGTCTTATATGAAATAATGACAATTAGTTCGGCACAGACGGATCGTCAAATAAAATCAGACTAAAAACATACTAGACTTATACCATTATCCAGTTTGTCCAGTTTAAATCCCCAATAGATGTGAAATCTCTATTCTACCCCAAACTGTGGTTTAGGACGAGACGGAAAGCATGAAGCAAAGAAGGACATCCCATTGATCACCGTATCTTCGGCATCTTGTCGAAAGAAAAAGAAAACAAAATCATAATAATCACGGTCGGCTACATCTCATGACAGGGGGCCATGTCTAATGCTCGGTAGCTTGGATGTCTCATAGGAGAACAGTAACGCTGATGCCATGGCCTACTTTTATGGATTTTGCTTAGATTAATGAGAAATGAGACAAGAAATAGGATCTTTTTTGTCCCCACACATATATAATAACGGGAGAGAAGTAAGTTACTTTATTCCTTTATTTTGTTATTATGCATGTGTGGGGACAAAAAAATATCTCATTTCTTTTCGAAAAATCCTCTCGTGACGCGCAGGGGGGAGGACTCGTGTTTTGACACGGTCCTCTGGGTGATTTCTAGTGCGGGACCCAACTGGTAGGGGGTTTGGGTGGGTGGAGGTGGTTTTGTAAGGTGAGGTGGCATGGGGCAGGTGAGAGGCTGATTTGATAAGTCCGTGGAAAGAGATTAAAATAGAAATATAAAGAAAAGTTTATTTTCCACATAACTTTTGATCCGTAATGATTTTTTGACGAAATAAAAATTGTTGGATTTCGAAAAATACAATCCAACAAGACCAATATTAATATATTTTTGAAAAATAATATATATAGATATTAGGAATGGGTGTATTTAAATAAATAGGCGCAAGAGTGACAAAAGAAGTGAGGAGAGAAGTAGTTGACGCATTTAGTGTCGTAGTGGGTGAATGCATTCAAAAGTAGGCGCATTCAGGACAATAGAGGGTGCATTCTGTTAAAAGCAAGCGCATTGAGAATAATAGTGGGCGCATTCAAGCATAATTGAGCGCATTGAGGACTGTAGTGGGTGCATTAATGCAAAAGTAGTCGCATTCATGACAATAATGGGCGCAATCGCGTTAAAGTGGGCGCATTCATGACTATAGTGGGTGCATTCAAGCAAAAGTAGGTGCATTCAGGACAACATGGGGCACATTCATGTAAAAGTGGGTGCATTGAAGCAATAGTGGGCACATTCAAGCAAAATTGGGCGCATTGATGGTTGTAGTGGGTGCATTAAAAAAATAGGCGTATTCAAGCAAAAGTAGGCACATTAAAAAAAAGTAGGCGCATTCAAGCAAAAATAAGTGCATTCAAGACAATAATGGGCGTATTCAGGACAAAGGAGGGACGTAGTGGGCGCAATCAAGCAAAAGTGGGCGCATTTAAACAGTTCTGGGCACTTTCTGGATAATAGTGGGCGCATTCAAGCAAAAGTGGACGCATTTAAGCAATAGTGGGCTCATTCAAGTAAAAGTGGGCACATTCAAGCAATAATGGGCGCATTGAAGCAATAGTGGGCGCATTCTGCACAATAGTGGACGCATTCAAACAAAAGTGGGTGCATTGAGGAGGGAATTCATGGGCACATTCAAGCAAAAGTGGGGGCATTTAAACAGTATTGGGTGCATTCTGGATAATAGTGGGTGCATTTAAGTAAAAGTGTACGCATTCAAGTAAAAGTGGGCACATTTAAGCAATAGTAAACGCATTCAAGTAATAATGGGCGCATTGAGAGATGCAATGGGCGCATTCAAGCAAAAATACGCGCTTTCAGCACAATAATAAGTGCATTCACGCAAAATTAGGAGCATTGAGGTTGTTGTAGGCGCATTCAAGCAAAAGTAGGCACATTCAGCACAATAACATGCGCATTCAGTACAATAATGGGTGCATTCACGTAAAATTAGGTGCATTGAGGTTGTAGTAGGTGCATTCAAGAAAAAGTAGGCGCATTCAAGCCAATAATCGACGCATTCACATAAAAGTGGATGCATTGAGCTGTAGTGGTCGCATTCAAGTAAAAGTCAGCGCATTCAGAATAATAGTGGGCGCAATCATATAAAAGTGGGTACAATTGAAGCAATAGTTGGCACATTAAAGTAATTGTGGACACATTCAAAAGAAATGGGCGTTTTGACGCAATAGTGGGCGCATTCAGAAAATAGTGGGTGCATTAAAATAAAAATAGATACATTGAAATAAATAATAGGCACGTTCAATAAAAAATACGTGTATTGAGGTCTATAATGAGCTTATTCAAGCAAAAAATCATTATTTATTATGTTTTTACTTCCCTCCTCTCTCCTTTTATTTTCTAAATATTTCCTCTTCTTTTTTCTTTAAAAATATGTCAATATTAGTCTTATTGAAATGTACTTTTTATAAGAATTGTAATGCATTTTATTTCATTAAAAAAAATCCTTCTGGTTTAAAAGTTACAAGTAAAAAAGTAAAAATAAAAATAAAATTTTTGACACATTGGCAGGTGGCAGTTGGGTTGTTTGGTGGACAGTGGGATGGTTTCTCCGGCGCGTGAGGGAAATTTTACTCTTTCTTTTCCATGTAGTACTTTTATTCTGTGTTATCCCTCCCTCCCCGAGGCTAATGGTGACATTGATGCGACGCCACCAACTAGACCGCTAAATGGTGTCGCTGTTCCCGTCCTGACCTTCTTGCTCGCCCCCACAGCACGCCAACAGGCAACAGCTAAGAAACTGGAATCGTGGTGGCGACTGGCGAGCTCGACGGGGGAGACTGGTGCACTTCAAATGCGGCGCAGCGGGAAGAAACGGCATCGACGACGACCAAGCGGACGACGATAGATTTGCTTTGTTTTGGGAATCTGTTTTGGCACGTAACGTAAGTTGCTGTTGCCTTTTTCAACACCCCCCACCAAACCACACTACACCCCAGCCCCGTTGCGATATTCTCCTCTATTTTCTCTTCCTGTAATCCTTTTGGGAGTTCAAATTAAAAACTGTTAATCTAAAAAATAAACATATCCATTATCCGAATCATTATCGGCTGGCGGCTGCCAACACACCGCCACCGACTCCCACAGTATCTACCCCAAAATCCAAATCCGAAAAAGCAGACAGAGAGAGAGAGAGAGAGAAAGTAAACGATGGGCGTCAGCTGTCCAAAACTACCAAGTACCAGCCGCCCATTTCCCTTTTTCTCCTACCCAACCGTGGGCCTCCTCAATCCTCATCCCATTCCAGTATTCCACCCACGTCTTGGGGCTCCACTTCGCCCCCACTTCCTCCCAACCAACCGGGACAAGAGGCCTGCGTACGCACGCAAACTGGGCCACACCAACCCGAAAACCATGGGGCCTAAAGGCAAGGAGGAGCTTCTCCAATTCAAATGGTCGGCCGCCGCCTACTCCCTCATGCTACACTAGCATCGCTAGACTAAGGCTATAATCGGCCCCACTTCGGTGTCCAGAGAGGCCCACGCTGCGGCAATGGCATCACGTCACGATGACGCTGACGCACATCTGTTCTTTTGTTTTTTCCTTATCCACAAAGGTTTGCATGTCCATAGGCACCCTTAGCATTAGACACATGGAAAGTAGCTTGACACCTCATGCTTTAATTCTTCCTTATCCATAAAGGCTTACATGTCCATGGACACCCTTATACATGACACATGGAAAGTCTCATAGACACCTCATACTTGACCTCTTTCTTTATATAGCCATATCTACCCCTTCCCAACTCCAAATTCAAAAACGCTTGCTCGTATTTCTTTCCTCTAGCTTAGATCATAACTCATACTCTGTTTGGACACAAAGGTGATGTCCCAAGGTAAAAGAAGATGCCTACCTTGGTGAAGAAGGCTCCTAGGGTTCCAAATTTGCTCTATTTAGGGTTTCTAAAGCTCATCCTTGGTTATTTTGACCAAAACTAGTAAGTATCCTCCTTTCCTTCCCTATTTTCATGTTGTTACTAGACCTCCCATTGTTGCGGGGAAAAGAGAAGAAAATATTAGGTAGCACCTCTACTTAAGTTTTTCCTATAGAAATCAGTAAGAATTTTTCCTACAGAAATCAGTAAGAACGGTATTTTTATTTGACTGTAATCCTCCACCAGTTGCATCAGTATTACTCCATCAGAATTTGCACCAGTGATTTGTGAGACAGTCACTTCATATGGTAGTGACCAAGTCATGCCATCTAGCGACTACCTCAGCCTCATTTAATTGAGGTTCAACAAAAGGAGGTGTTTTAAGGATGGGGTGGGAAATATCACCGACACGAGCTATCCTCCAGAGGATCTGAATTTAAGCATTCCTCACGATAAGCAAATGCACAAATTAAGGAATATGAAGCAAAGGAAAGGACCAGAAAAACAGCACACATCTACCAATGGTGCCCTTGTTGATGATTTTCACACTTGGCAAGAAATCAGCAATACATGGCCTAGTGAATTTATCTGATTATCGTGATCTGTTAGTGTAGAAAATTCGTGTTGAAGGTATCTATCCATTATCACATCCATTATCTAAAGTTGGTTTCAAGATGCAATGTAAATTGGCCGATCAATAGGTGGGTAATATCAACCATATGTGTTCTGTTCGTCAGAAAGTTCACATCTCATATCGTTGCAACAACCATTCTCGTATCAAGAAAACAAGCTGGAGCCCTATATGTTTAAAGATACATGTGTGATGGGCTTTTGAGTACCTGAGGTTGACTCTGGAAGCAAAGAAAGTTAACTCTCCGATAGGCTCCTACAACACCATTCTTATCAAAGTTGTCCTTGTCGACATCTCAAAATTGCCTCGTATATAGCAACATTGGAGTGTACAGATGTGGCGTGTCAGGTCTGCAACCACGGTTGTTTTTTCTTTATTGAGGCAGCAAATCTGCAATGTTGCAATGTCGTTCTCACGGCATACTCGCATTAACTTCTTACATAAGGGAATGTGGGCTAGATTGTTAGAAATAGATTTGTAGAGACAAATAGGAAATCAGGTGTGATCCTTAGATGTGGCAATCATGAGAACTTATATGTTGTTGTCATGAGAATGGATCCGATGAGAGTACATATAACACACAGGTGATCGTGTGTAGTCGTTAAACAAGGGCAGACACGTGTCTGCTTATAATAAATAGCATAACAATTCAAATGGCTTGCCCCATGCCTCCTGCACAGAATTAATATCTTAGCAGATACTTGTATTCAGAAAACAAATGTCATGCCCAAGTCACTACGATATATGCATGTATTCATATCCAACTGTACCGTTAAGTAGCGCGCAGAGTGTTCCACTTCATACGCACACAAATTAAAACAAGTTATTCTTTGGCATGTGTCTTTCTAATGTAATCCCTCGTTGACCTCCTTGTCAAGTCACCCGTTGCCTGGTAACATGCACTCTCAACAAAAGCAAAACCAAATGCATCTTCAACAAAAATGATATAAAGAGATGTTTCCAATTACCCTTCACGGATTTAGTGTCCTGTTGTACATAGTTACTGGGGAATGACGAGATACCAAATAGTAAACTACACAAAATTCACTGGAGTGGCGAAAGAGCAAAAGAAGGCAAAAGAAAGGCAGCCAACAAGGCTACAGTACTAAACCTTGGTCAGAGTAGGGCAGCAGCCAAAGTCGGGGAAATTGCATATCGTGATAGCAAGTATAGTTGGAAACTTTGAAATATCAACAAGAACAGCAATACATACTAAGATTTCAGGAGGCGCCCTTTGCCATATAACATCTTTTGGTAAGCATCGAGCTAATCTAACAGAATATGCGCACTTCTCAGTGAGCATATTAGCATATGTTTCACCTGCTCCACTCTGCATCGGGGCTGACAGCAGTCACTTGCCTACTGGGACTTGGACTGTGACCTCCAGATTCCACCACCACCTTCTGGTTCCATCCCATGATATGCGGCAAGATAAACTGCATAGCAGCATGTCACCTAGTTAAAAAAACTTATTCCCAGAGGCCGGAGCAGTTGACTAAATGTATATGGCAAATGCTGATAGCACGTACAGCTAACGAAAAATATCATCATTAATACAAGTAGCTTAGAATTGCTGCAAGTAGACTTACACTAAAAGATGTGCGCATAACAGCAAATTCAGCTTTTGTTGTAGGGATAGATATCCGCTCCATTGTTCTCTCCAAGGTATTATTAACAGCTGCATCAGATTGCTACTCGAACAGTTAGAAAAAGAAATCAAATTCAAGTATGATCTCTGCCTATGGTAACTGGAACAAGAATAAAGATACAAGCCCACACATCAGGAATGGATTCATAATAATAGTTTTCTTTCTCATACACTTTCAGGTCAAATTAGAATTTCTATGTTATTTTGCCCGCTTAAGAACCCACTTTACACATAAGCACTCTGTTTTGACTGGTCATTCATTTACCACTTTGCCCTTTCCAAAGGCTAGTATGTATAGAAAGAAGTTGCAAACACAAAAAGGATGAAAGGAAATACATTGATGTAGAAATAGGTCAAGTCCACCACTTATGATCAAAAAGTATTTAAATGTCAAAAACAACTATGGTAGGCATATGAAAGAACATGTTTGATTCGACTCATAAGAGTAACATCATCATCATCATCATCTAAGCCTCAATCCCAACTATGTTGGGGTCGGCTACATGGATCCTTCGTTTCCATTCAGCTCTATCATGGGTCATATTCTGATTGAGATGTAGAGATTCAAAATCTCTCTTTATAAGCTCATCCCATGTTAATTTAGGCCTTCCTCTTCTTCTATTTATAGTGTTTGGCTCAATAGCATTGCTTCGTATAGGCGCACTAGTTGGTCTGCGTTGCACATGTCCGTACCATCTGAGTCGGCCCTCACGCAACTTGTCCTCAATGCTCGCCACCCCCACTTTATTCCTGATATAGTCATTTCTCAAACGATCTTTTCTTGTCTTCCCACACATCCATCTCATAAGAGTAACAATGAAACTTAATACACCACCTCCTGACTGGTATAGAAAAGGCAGATAAATTGGCAAAAAAAAAGTTCTTAATCATATCTGTAAAAGACAAAGCAAGTGTGGGAAGCGTAGGGTTGCACAATGTGTGCACCCTCATATATATAACATTGAAACAATTACAGAGAGGTCCACAAGTAATATGGAAATAACAAAACAATTAACAGAATATATAAAACAGGTATTGTAACACTCCCCCTCAAGTTGGAGCATAGATATCAATCATGCCCAACTTGTCCATCAAAATGCAGAATTGCTTCTTCGCCAGCAGCTTGGTGAAGATGTCAGCAACTTGGTCTTCAGAACGAGTGAAGGGAGTGCAGATCTTGCCAGTCAGAATAGATTCCCGAATAAAATGACAGTCTACTTCAATATGTTTAGTGCGCTCATGATAGACTGGATTATTTGCAATGAAGATAGCAGCTTTATTATCACAGTGCATAGGTATAGCAGAAGAAGAAGAGTCAACTCCAAACTCTTTTAACAGAGAGCGCACCCACAGCAGTTCACAGGCAGTATGGGCCATGGCCCTATATTCAGCTTCAGCACTTGACCTAGCCACAACATTTTGTTTTTTACTCCGCCAGGTAACAAGATTTCCTCCAACATATGTACAATACCCAGAAGTGGATTTTCTGTCAACTCTGCTACCTGCATAATCAGAATCAGAGTACCCCGTAAGAGAACAGTGTCCATGCTTCCTGTAGTAAAGTCCCTTGCCAGGAGACTTTTTCAAATATCGTAGAATCTGACAAAGAGCATCCCAGTGACACTGTCTGGGCTTATCAAGATATCTGCTAAGAAGACCCACTGCAGTAGAAATGTCAGCTCTGGTGACAGTCAAATAAATAAGTTTACCAATCAGCCTCCTGTACTTTTTATGATCAGCAAACAGAGGAGAAGAATCATCATCCCAATTTACATTGGGATCTAGAGGAATATCAGCAGGTCTCGCCCCCAGCATACCAGTCTCCTGCAGTATGTCTAGGACATATTTTCTCTGAGACAACACAAGAGCATTAGAATTTCTAGAAACTTCTATGCCCAGAAAGTATCTAAGTTTGCCCAAATCTTTAGTAGCAAAATGTTTGCCCAGATGAGATTTAGTATCCTGAATACCAAGAGAATCACTGCCAGATATGATAATATCATCAACATAGACAATCAGAATAATAATACCAGCTGAAGTCTTCTTGGTAAAAACAGAATGATCCACCTGAGACCGCAGAAACCCAAAATCAATCATAATTTTGCTCAATTTATCAAACCAAGCCCGGGGACTCTGCTTAAGGCCATAAATAGACTTCTTTAATCTGCAAACTTTGTGAGACTCCCCCTGAGCAACAAACCCAGGAGGTTGCTCCATATAGACCTCTTCTTGTAAATCACCATACAAGAAGGCATTTTTGACATCAAGTTGCAACAAAGGCCAGTCAAGATTAACAGCAACAGACAGAAGAATTCTAACAGAATTAAGGCGAGCAACAGGAGAGAATGTCTCAAAATAGTCAATACCATACGTCTGGGTGTAGCCTTTAGCAACTAAGCGTGCCTTGAGCCTCTCAACAGTGCCATCAGGTTGATATTTCACAGCATACACCCATCTGCAACCGACCGGTTTGCACTGAGGAGGTGGATCCACCAACTCCCAAGTATCTCGTTCAGCAAGAGCAAACATCTCCTCCTTCATAGCAGACACCCAACCAGTACTCTGTAGAGCATCCTGGATATTCTTTGGTACAGCCACAACAGATAAAGCATATACAAAATTGCTAGAATGGACATTCAGATGGTCAGTAGAAACAAACTGAGCAATACTGTGTGATGTGCAGGAACGAGTACCCTTTCTAAGAGCAATGGGTAAGTGAAGATCAGAAGGTACCTCAGGTGTAGCAGAACCTTCTGGAGGTGAAGATTGGTTTTCATGGGGGGTTTCTTGAGTAGAAGGCACTCTGTTCCTGCGTTGATAAACTATCAGAGGAGGCGTATCAGCCTCAGTAGTGACGTTGTCAGTAGTGTCAGGCACACATTCAGAAACAACAGGTAGAGGTGAAGCAATAAGATCAGACTGTAAACTGTCACCACGAGCCGAATAATAAGGAGTATCTTCAAAGAAAACCACATCACTGCTAGTAAACCATTTCCTTGCAGTAGGACTGTAGCACCGATATCCCTTCTGGGTACGGGAGTACCCCAAAAAAATGCACTTCTCAGCACGAGGAGACAATTTATCAGAAGTAGGTCCAACTAACCGGACAAAACAGGTACATCCAAAAATCCTAGGAGGCACAGTAAATAGCGGAATATCGGGTTGGAGCACCTGAATA
Organism: Alisma plantago-aquatica; assembly: GCA_963693085.1. NCBI lineage: Eukaryota > Viridiplantae > Streptophyta > Magnoliopsida > Alismatales > Alismataceae > Alisma > Alisma plantago-aquatica. The sequence continues at coordinate 608,261,186 of OY856412.1, read as the reverse complement.
GGTATTTTGTTTCCAATCACAGATGATGGCATACGATTTATCAGAAAACAAGCAGTCAATATGGCCTCAGGCCAAAACGAGCGAGGAACATGTGCATGCATCATAATAGTTCTAGCAACTTCTAACACATGTCTATTTTTACGCTCAGCCACACCATTTTGCTGAGGTGTATAAGCACAAGAGGTCTGATGTATCGTACCCACAGATTTACAAAAAACATCCACATCCTTTTTAACAAATTCCAGTGCATTATCAGTACGAAAAATTTTAACAGGCATGCCATATTGAGTTTTTATTTCAGCAAAGAAGAACTTGATAACAGACAAGACTTCGGACCTACTTTTCATCATAAATAACCAAGTAGTCCGTGAGAAGTCATCGATAAACAGAATAAAATACTTATGACCAGATAAACTAGGCACATGACAAGGTCCCCATACATCAGAATGCACTATATCAAATATATTTTTACTGCTAATTTGACTGCGTCTAGGATAAACAGCACGAGTTTGCTTTCCAAGTTGACATGACTCGCACTGAAAACGACAAACACCAATATCAGACACCAAATATCTAAGCTTCTCAGATGAGGGATGGCCCAGCCGGTAGTGCCACTGTAATGCAGAAACAGATGTAGATAAAGCAGACGTCACAGATGCTTTAGCAGCTTTAGGTAACTGATCCAGATAGAAGAGTCCATCAGCACCTTCATACCCCCCACCAATCTTCATCCTCGTGCGAAGGTCCTGAAAAACACAAGATCCAGGAATAAAGGTCAGACTACACTGTAAGCTGCGCAATATCTTGCTAACAGACAACAGATTCAAAGGAAATCGCGGCACATATAAGGCAGATTTCAGCAGAAAATCAGAAGAAATATCCCCTACTCCAACCACTGCAGACCTGGAACCATCGGCCAACATGACAGAAGAGGGTCTAGCAGGTTGAAATAATTTTCGAAACAATGATCTATTTCCAGAAATATGCGAAGAGGCACCGGAGTCTATGACCCATTTAGTATTACCAGGCGTAGAGGAAGAACTCAGAAAGGCAGTGTCATAACCAGAGTAGGTGGCGGCATGAGCTCCACTAGTCGAAGCTTGAGACGACGCACCAGCGCGCTCAAGAAGAAGACGTTCCACCTCAGCACGGATGTAATCAGCAGTCGCACTCGAGGAGGCAGAGTCAGTAGCCTGAGTCGTCCCCTCTGAAGCAGTAGTAGTGGAGTCCGCAGCGGCATTGGCCCACGCCGGCTTACCATATTTCTCCCAGTATTTTTCTTCAATATGGTTGGACCGGCCACAGAAGGTACAAAGGCGCTGTCCTGACTGAGGACGCGCACCAGCAGTAAGGGCAGTAGAAGAGGCTCCACGACCTGGAGTAGCCCGTCCTCGTCCTCCACCCAGGGGAGGACGGCTCTCAGCAAAGCGACCACGGCCACGACCGCGACCACGACCAGAAGAAGCGGCAAGGGCCGAAGAATCTCCAACATCAGGAGTCAGAGAAGCAGACGACGAAGGCAAACGCTGAAGGCGTTTGTAGGCACTCTGTAGTGACGGCAGAGGGTCACTAGCAAGGATCTGGTCCACAACTCCAGCATATGACTCGGGCAAGCCACAGAGAAACTGAACCAACTGAAGCTCCTGGCGCTGACGCTGCATAGTAGCCAGGTCCGTGGAGAGAGGATGATAGGATTCCAGCTCCCCCCATAATCCAGTGAAGTCAGAGAAGTAGTCAGAAATATCTGTCCCCGTGAACTGTAGACGTCCCAGCTGCTTGGTGATGTCAAACACCTTCTTGGGGTTCTGACTATGCGAGTAAGTACCGGCGAGCTGATCCCACATCTGCTTCGCCGTAGGCAAGTAAAGAAGTGTGACACTGATCTTCTCGATGCTGCTGTTGAGAATCCAGGTCATCACGGTGGAGTCATCACGAACCCAGTCGTCATACGCCTTCACATCTTTAGCATCAGCGTCCTCGGCGGGTGCATCTGGACCCGTACGGATAAGGTGTGAGTACTTGCCCTGGGATCTAGCATAGATCGTCATAGAGCAGACCCAGTGTGGGTAGTTGCGCCCATCAAGCTTCACAGTAGTAACTTGACGGCGGAAGTCATCATGAGAAGACGCCATGGTAGCAGTAGGCACAGCAGGAACGGACACGATCAGGCAGGAGACGGTCTACACCGTCAGACAGGCACAGTAGGCACAACAAACACGGAGAGGACCTCTCACATACAGTCTACGCCGAAGCGCAGAACAGGACCCGGTGGCACACCGGCCTACACGGGCAGGCAGACAAAAAAAACCGAAACGAACGGTCTACACCTTCAAGCCACCGGAGCGCTGGAAAGTGTCACAGAGCCAACGGACCGGCGGCAAGGAACCGCGGAGGCGCACCGTCCCCGGCGGCGGAGGGGGCGCCCGGCCCCGGCGGCTAGCCCGGCGGCTGGAAGCCTGCCGGCTGCCCGCCCGGCGGCGGCGGCTGCCCGCCCTGCTGCTGCGGCGGCCCGCCCGGCTGCTGCGGCGGCGCCTGGCCGGCGGCTGCGGCTGCTGGCCCGGCGGCGGCTGGGCTGCTGGCCGGCGGCCCTGCTGCTGCTGGCCGGTGGCGCGCGGCGGGGGGGGGGGGGGCGGCGGAAAGAGAGAGAGAGGGAAGGGAAGGGAGGGTGACGGCCGGATCTACTGCTCTGGTACCATGTAAAAGACAAAGCAAGTGTGGGAAGCGTAGGGTTGCACAATGTGTGCACCCTCATATATATAACATTGAAACAATTACAGAGAGGTCCACAAGTAATATGGAAATAACAAAACAATTAACAGAATATATAAAACAGGTATTGTAACAATATCAATTACTTGTTTCACGCGAAACAACAAATGGATTTTTTTGTCAAATCAATGGCATAAATCAGATATCCCACCACTTACGCTTGTGATTGTGCCAAAAGAGAGCTAAAATGAGCAAGTAATGTAAATCTACTGAACTAAAAGAAATGTGGCTATTTGACTAAAGAGAATAATTCTCATTCAACAACTGTGTTTAAACAAAGATGCAATAGAGCCTTTATATAGGCTTCTAAAAGAGAGACTAAACGGATTTAGTCGAGAGCCGATGTGGGACTAAAGCACGTGACCTTACAAAAAGTCCGAGATAAGGAAAAGGCATAGTAAAATAATGTTAAGCTGAAAAAATCTAACTAACAACACGGCGACGCATGTGCTCGTAAGTTCATGGAGGCGGCGCTTGTCCTACATCAACAAGCTTATATTGGATTTAGGAAGTTTTGCTCAGACAAAAAATGCATTCCCTCTACTTGTGGTTAAACCACATGAGAGCAAAAAAACAAGGAGAATATTGATTGGACCCAATAGGAATCATACGCATACAAGATAAGCAAATTTTGACTTAGCTGAAGAGGAGGGAGGGAGAAAAAGATGAGCAGTTGTCTATGGAACACAATGGAGGTTCAAGAAAGGGACTATATAAAGGGCCTCTCACCAGACAACTTCTACAGTAGTTCAGGTATTAGTGTAAACTTCTTATGTTCATAGCTTAAGAGTTAAGACCCTATCTCATCCAAATAAGTGTAGACTAAAATCACCAAACTGCCACCAAGAAGGTAGACATACCACACATGAATGCCACTAAGTGGACAAAATTTATCGTGTCTGGGCAATGCAACACACAAACCAAACCTAGGTATGTCTAGCAAATTTATCATTTTCATGGGGGGAGAACATACATAATGGTTAGTCTGTCAATAGCCTGGTGTTGAAAGGTATGAGGGGAAAAGCCCACTATTGTTTTTGTATTAGATGGCACACCCTTGTCCTATATGTAGGAGAAAGGGTGGAGGCATTACAGACTTGGGACTCAAGGCAGGTTATTTGGGCATGGACACTTATGCCCACTAACTTATTAACCTATTAACTAAATAGGCTAATAATATATTTGAATACTCCCCCTCAAGCTGGAGCATGGATGAAAGTCATGTCCTAGCTTGGACTTACAGGACTATATTAAACGATAAAGCTAAAATTGTCACTTCCATATAAAAAGTGACATTTCCCTTAAACAATACTTCCCAACTAAAAATATATGATGACGTCTTTTTTTTAGTTGTGCTCTACGGGTTGGAAATGCTCGAGCTTGGAGAAGGTCCTCGAAGTGCATCTGGAATGAAGAACATGGAATCCAAACGGCACAACAAAATCAATAGCGTCACAATCAATTTGTAGCAAACGATCAGAAGCACCACAACTGCGCCATCTTCATTGGAGAGGAATGTGTAAGTGGTATAAGCATACAATTAACACATTCAACGTATATAATGTGGCACGAACACGGAGGCACAATGCCGATGTAGCAGTAAAGGTATCTTCAAATCGCCTGAGAAGTGTAGCCAACTGGAATTAGCATAGAAGACCACCAACGTGCATAATGTGGCGCGAACACGAGATGGACGAGGTGTTGATGATTGTCATATCCGTTCCATAAATCTGGCACATGAACCTTGGGGGCTTGATAGGAATGAAGGCACCATCAAGGAGAAGCCCAGAAGATCAGCAGAAGATGCAACTTAGACAAGACATAATGAAAGTAGCTTGATGAAGATAAATCTGGATGAGTCCTTGCATATACAGAATGCACAGGCTGGAAGATGACGAGCTACGGAGAAATATAATGTAGTAGAACGCGAAAGGCTTGGTGTCAAAATTGCAACTGCGAGATCCTTCAATGTCGTCTGAAAGCACTGACCAATCCAAAATTAGCACAGATAGCCAACCCACATGTAAATTGATGCTTAGTGAGACTGACGTGCCATAAAGACATCAAAAGAACATATGCGTCGAAGAATACGAAGCTCCAAAAAGATACCCTGGAATATATCGCTCTCATCCTAGGTTTTGGAAAGCGTGAAGCGGGAAGCGTGCGGACTGACCCCCTTGAAGCGGGAAGCAGGAAGCGGGTTCTAAAGCGGACTAAAGCATACGCTTTTTGAAAAAGCGGTCTGCATTGTTTTAAAAATGGTGAAAATTTTAGTGACCGCCATACTACTAACATAAAGAAATATTAATCAACAATCAAGCATTATGAATGATATTTCATTACATCAGAATAACTTTCATAGATTAAAAAGAGTCCTAATTATAAACGTAAATGTTTACTAGCAAAAAAAATTCAAACATCAAACAAAACCCATAGTCCTCGCTCCTAGAATGAGTAAAAACAAAGCCATCATGTAAAGATGCATTGAGTAGGTATAAATGATATTACCTTCAATTAATAATTAGTTTTATTACCAATCTACAATATAACGATTCGTTACAAATTCAGAAGAAATTAGAATATGTAGGCACTAGGCACACAGGGACTAAGTTGCAGCACAATGAGAATCATTACACCCGGAAGCAATAATGGAGCGTGGTGAATGTGTACTGGAATGAAGTGTGTTGAGTCAATTATGTCAATCACAAATGTTGATTATTAATCACTAACAGAGAACTAGTACACGCAAGACATCGTTGTATATAAAAATCAGAAGATGTTTAACTTATGAGAAGCGACCAATTATAATACTAAATTGTCACTTTGTAACCTCTATTCTTGGTCCTTGCTTCCCCTTTGTTAGCCTTGGCCTCTCAATGAGGGTTGACCGACCGGGCGCTAGTCAGACTCTAGGCGGACTCCAAGGATGCAGTATCTCCTCCTTTTGAGACGCCTTCCCTTCGGTAGAACCGATTTGTTTAACTCCAAGCGATTGTCGTTGTTGGCGTGTTTTGTACAGTCGTTGTTGCTCCTTCTATGGACGAACGGGGGCGCCAAGGAATAGGGATTGATTCCCACTCCCAATCAGAAACCAAGAGGCCCACAAAAACCATTTCCTAGCGGCAACATCTTCTATTGGGAAGTTGATGGGATATTTGGATTTAAGGGCTATGTAATTGGGTAATCAAATTGACAGCACATCGCACTTCGCCAGAAAGTGGCTGAAGCAGGCCGCTAAAGCGGGCTGAGGCGGGGATTTTCGCTAAAAAGCTACCGCTTCTGTTCAATCCGCCTCAACTCCCTATTCGCTTTTTGGATATGCCACACTCATATTTAAATGATACAAACACTTCCCAAATTATGTTACGAACATGTGCATTAAGTATTTCAAGTGATCAAGGAACTAAGTCAAGATCCAACTACAAATACCTTGTAAATATATATATATATATATTTTTGGATACTTGCAAATCAAGTTGTACCATGTATTTATGTATTTTTGTGCTTTTATACAACTTGATAGACATCTTCTGAAACCTGCCCAATCATATCCTACCTCACATAAAAACCTTCGAGTTGATAGGTTTCAAATAAATCTTCTATAGGACCTCACATACTTTACATATTCATGAACAAAGTCCTTCCCAGTCGAACTTATTATCGACAGGAAACACCTTCGGTCGAAATCTTTCTCGACCGACAAAGAGCCGTTGGGACATCTTTTTTTAACCAAGATATAGTCGTTGGAGCTTTTTCGCACTCTACACATTCTCGGCCGAGACAGTGCACGGTCGAAATAAATCTAAACTGAGGAGTGTTCTGGATTGAAAATTAATAAGCGATCAAACTAGTCGTTGCACCTTAATTAACTTCGTTCAAACGTCTAGTTGACCATCCAAAACACTCTAGACACTCCCTAAGATGTCCTAGCCACTTGTAAACCATTCCTATAGATAGTAGTGGTTTTAGGACACTTAGAAGTAATCCATTGAGCAACAATTGCATATACATACACTTGAGCATACTAGTTATCTTTCTCAAAGTGCTTAGTTTCTATATTTCATATTGCCATCAATCCAATGAAAGAGATATCGATGATACCGACCGGTATACCGATATCGACGTCATCGGTCATCGGTCATCGGTTCACACAAACCTGTCGTTGAGATTGCAAATATCGGTAAACCGATGGTATATCGCCAAATATCGCCAAATACCGCCAAATATCGACGAAATTTACTGGTATACCGACAGAAATACCGATTTTTTACATGCTTGAGTCTGTTTCTGTTGTTTGAGAGGAGAAAATGGCGGAGCAAAGGGATCTCGACAACTAGGGCTTAGATAAGTCTAATCTAAGGTATGCATTTATGTTTTCTATCACTTCTCTCATTTACACTTCATCTATCTCAATTAAAATGTAAATTCATCCCAAAATGCCTTAAATTGGCAAAGATCCCACCATCTCCTGTTTTATGTGTCTTCCTAGTTGTATGTGTTCTTAGATCTACAACACTTTCTCATAATCTACATTATAATCATAGTAATATACCTAAATAATCCACGAAATATAAGTACAATTTGCTATCATTTTTAGTGGCTAATTAGTATACATATGTTCTTACTAGTATATTTATCATAGAAAGGAAGAAAATGTACTACTTCGCAACACAACAAACAAATATTGTAAAAAAGTATAGATTTTGTAATTTTCTAGTCGTATATTTGTTTATATATGGTACTTGCTACATATATCCCACAACATGGACACGGTTGATATGGTAACTGCACTTTTATATTATCGCATCCCCACGACATGCATATAGTGGGCATGGTAATAATGGTTTTTATACTTATCCCGCCATCGTGCATAATCCATGGAGAAACTCACTACCGCATATCAAGATCTTGAGCAACAAGCAACGGCGGAGAAAAGGTGTCACAATAGTGACGATGCCTAACTTCCTTGACAATCATGAAGTTAACTGTCAAAGTCACACATTGGAAGAAGAGCAATAGAAAGCCATGGTGTATATTTTCTTTCAGAATCTGATATGACGCATATGGAGACAGTATTGTAAAATTCTAAAACATATTATGTTTAATTACATAATACGAACGAGTATTATACACTTATATAGTATTGTACATGACGTGTATGAGCAACATGTAACTTCATACCACCAGCCTTACATAATTTACATATCATGGGAGCAATATGTCAACCATATCAACTCAATATTGTATGGAGAATCAATGTGTAACTCGACATACAACTGATATGAGTTAGTAAGTTACTATGCTATTCATGTGTTGTAAATGGGATATTATTGCATAAGTGTGTGTATTTATGTTTATGGATTGTGCTAGTAAAATTCCAGATCTTAATTCCAATATTTTGTCATACAAATCTGCAGAAAACAAGACAGGTTCCCTACCTCCCACATGATGGACAACCACCCCACATACCCCTTATAGAATTTTATTGCATAAAACGATGCATTTAGGTGTAGAGATTACACTTGTGAAATTTCATGATTTAATTCGTTCGCTTTGGCGTCGATATGGCCAGGATTGCATCTGTCGATATTTATGTCGATATACCGGTAAATATCTATATCCAAGCTGTCGAAACGGCATCTGTATCGATCACTTAATTCCTTGCATCAATCTAGACTAAGCCCTAGCATCAGCTTGAGTGTTCTCTCCATCCAATACAACTTTGCCTAAACTTTGTGGAAGAAGATCATTATCACTTGTCCATAGTGCTTACTTGTACCTCTTGTGAAAGAGCGTTGTAATCTCCTTCTTCCTCTCTTGTTCCTGTGCTCCGGTTTGCTATTGCTTCTCACTACTTCGAGGTAGAAGGTTGTGGGGGAGCTCACTGCTCACTTGGTGCTAATTCTCGGTTGAAAGCTGCTACTAAGGTGGTGGAGTGGATTGCAATCCTCTCCAAGTGGGGTTCTCCTTGAGTTGAAAAAGAGGGTTAGTCTTGCGCCATAAAAGACATTGGCAAATTTTGTGTATTGTGTATCGGCATATAAAAGGAATAAAATACATGTTCTGCAAATCATGGTTGGGAACAACTAGGTAGTGGACTGACGTCATTTGACGGAACCACTCTATATTGTGTGTTCTCTGTGTTTGCTTCTTTAGTCCACTAATTTGCTTTATATTTCCGCTGCACTTGAAGTTGAACAATTAAATTTGATTATCATAAAACTCTATTCACCCCCCTCTAGATCTTTCGTTTGGTATCAGAGCAGGTCTTCAAGGAGCCCTTACAGGTCTTGAAGCAATGGGGGACAGTGTGATTAGCAACCTCAGTGATGGAGAACTACTGACAATCCTTGATGGATCCAACTACAAACAATGGAAGCAAGATATACATTTATACATTCAAAGTATTGATGCAAATCTTGGGAATTCATCCACTCTTATGAACCTCCTACAATAGAATTTGCAGAATGGGACGAGCCAACGGTAAGAAAAGCTACACTCAATGCCAAAGTTGTAAGTATCTTATACTCATATTTATCTCTTAAATAATTTGAAAGAATATCCTCTTGTGAGGCTGCATATGAAATATGAAGAATATTTTCGGTTACAGATGAAGATATTTTACTGGTCAAAAGTAATAATATATTTGAGCAAATGTTTGAATCATTTCATATGCAAGAAAATGAAACTATTTCTATAATCGATGCTAGATTTTCTTCTATAATCAATAATTTGAGTACCAGTGAAGAACAGGTTTCCAAGATGAAGATGGAGCAACTTATCGAGAACTTGGAAATATTTGTAAGTACAACTTGATGAAGAGGAAAGGCAAGAAAAAGAAGCAAGGTGTGCGGAGAAAACAGTTGCATTCAAAAAAAGTCTTCCTCTTCAAGTGACTCTTCTAGTAGTAAAGAAGAAATTTGTGCTAAAGGTAAGAAAAATGTACTTTCTTCTTCTAACAAAAATGTTAGATCTTTGTCTACTAGAGGTCACCAATATGGAGATAAAGGTCTTCGGCAATCTTAAAGCTCTAAACTTACGACGAAGAAGAAAGAAGGCAATAATGAAGGAGAAGGACATGCACGTGATGAATTTGAAACTCAAGGTAATGATGGTAATGATGATGTATGTCTTTCTACTTTATTCAAAGATGATCTTATGGAATTTGTTTTGAATAAAGTTGTAAAATTAATTACTATTGTAAATGAGATAAATTATGAACATCTTGTTTTATTCATATGCTTTAACTTGATCAAAAATGGATAATTTTTGTGACAGACCACCTCTAGGTCGAAGAATAGTTCGACCGAGGGGGAAATCGGTCGAAAAACAACTCGACCGAATTACTGACAAGTTTTTAATTTGACTATCTTATAATTGATAGTTAGTCAATTCGCTACAAATTATCTCTTAAAACCAAAATGAGACTGTCAGAAATTTAATTTGAATGTTTCAAATTACTACAAGGAAATGTCTCAATTTCGCGTCTGTAAAATTCTTTTGGCTTGGATAATATATGCTTAGAACTTGTCAGAATTTCTTCAAATAAAATTAAAGTATAAATAGAAAAAGAACAAATTGTCTAGTATGGTTGATTCCTTAAAACTAAATTTTCTTAATGAACAAAATACTATTCACAAGAAGAGATTGGATGATCTTACAAGTACTCCCTTATCAAGTCTGTGCATTTAAAATTTTACCTCTTTGTACTCATGACAATCATAACACTTCAAGAAAGTTTTGATGATATAACTTCTATTATGCTTAAAGGAGATCTTAGTAGACAATGCTTGATTTCTTTTTGGGTGAAAAGTTGAACTTATCCTTTGAAAAAATTTCAAATAGTAGTTACATTCTCATGTTGGTACTCATGAATTTGACTATATGCTTATCAAATGCATTGGTCATGAAACATGTCTTGCTTTCATATTATGCATTCTCATGTCATAGCAAATGATTTGGGTATCATTATTTTTCCTAGATAAGAAGTAAAAAGATCATGAGCCTCATTTGCAAAATATTTGTTTTGGTCTTAATATGTGAAATCACATCATCCACCTTAATTAGGCATCATATTTAGGGGGAGTATCCCACTAAGGATGAGTCATCTTGTATTTATACTTTCTATCCTCTAAGATGACAAAGGGGGACAAATAGTTCAACGCAAAATTCCTTCATTTGTGTTTAAAAGAGTTTATTTTAATATTTTACTTGATTTCTTGGTTTCTACATCTGACATGAATGATTTATCATAAAGTTTAAGATCTTAAATGGCTCTCTTTTTAGTGAATCTCTTTTTCTTATATTTGAGCTCTATTTACTTGGTATGAAATTAAGAGAGAGCTCAAAGTTCTTTAATACAACTTGCATATCTTTTTCTGCTCTGAATTGATTCTCTATATCAATGTACGCTTAACATCCTTTGACATTTGATTTAGAGATTCTTTGAAGAGGTATTATGATACTTAATGGATTCTCTATATCAATATGGGTTTAACATCCCTTATATTTGGTCTAGAGATATTTTTGTTGACCTCATCTTTGTGCTTAATGGATTCGCTAATCAATTTTGGGCTTAACATCCCTTGAAAATGATTGAGAAATCAATTCTGGTTTTATTTTTCATGGCATGTTTATATCATGGTGGACTTAGCATTCCTTACCATTGGTTTAGAATATCTTTTTGATATTTGCGCTTTATGGGATCTTTTTGTCATGAAGGACTTCAACATTCCTTTCATTGGCAATTAGACAACCTTTTATTGTTCCTCGATCGCATGGCTTTTGACTATGCCTCAATGTCTATCTTTTTTAATTTCCGGTCTATAAGTATTAATTTTCATTTTTTTTGGGGGGGGAGTCATGAGGCTATTTTATTCATCTCGTCCTCTTCTTACGAGCTTACGAGCCAATATGGATAAATACTACACATGTCTACCTCAATCAGAAACTAAACTTGGTAGTACCACTACCATTACAGGATTCCTCCCCCAGGAATGGAATGATACAATATGGTGGTCTGACACTATCAAACCGTAAGTTTGTTTTTTAAGATGTGCTTGGCTAAGGTGTCTGCTACCTTGTTGCAGGCTCTATTTTCATATTTAATCCTCCAGTTCTTGAACTCCTTTAGTCGTGATTGGATTCTTTCCAAAATTCTCATGAATCTTGGATATTGAATGGGATCTCGTTGGAGCATATCAACAACCACTTTGCAGTCAGTTTCAAATTCAACCTTTCGACTTGCATTTCTGCCTGCGAGATCAACAGGAACATCAACAACAAGGAGCTCCGTGTGGGTAGCCGATTGTGCAAGGATTTGGCGCCTATGACCCCCGATCCATTTCCCCTCATCATCTCGTATGATCACTGATACTACCCCGCCCTTGTTGTTCCATGCAGCGTCAGTGTTGATTTTAATATAAGTTTGTGGGGGCTTTTCCCAGCTTCCGTCTACAGATTGCAATCCACTGTTCCTCTCAGGTCCCCATACCTGCTAAGACAACAAAGTCTCTTTCAGAATTAATACATCAAGTATAAGCTTTTCCCTTTTATGGAAATAAGTATTGATTATCTTGTTGAGAGAGTGTCTCCTAGAGGGGGAGCATTGGTAAGTATTGACCCTTTTTGACTTTGACAAAAGGGGGAGAATAACCCATGAAATAAATTGGCTATCAACAAAGCAATTTAAAGGTATGAAGTTCTAAATTTGCTAATTCAATTTATCTTATGGAAATATTTGTTATGATCAAAAAGGGGGAGATTGTTGGCTTTTTGGATATGCCACACATAATTCGATGATACAAATATTTCTGAAACTATGTTACTAACATATGCATTAAGTATTTTAGGTGATCAAGGAACTAAGTCAAGATCCAACTACAAATACCTTGCAAATGCATATATATATGGATACTTGCAAATCAAGTTGTACCATGTATTTATGTATTCTTGTGCTTTTGTACAACTTGATGACATGATGTAAAGACAAAGTGATGATCTTCTAAAACCTACCTAAAACCCTATCCTACCTCAATTAAAAACCTTAGGGTTGATAAGTTTCAAATAAGTCTTCTATAGGACCTCACATGCTTTGCATATTCATGAACAGAGTCCTTCTCGGTCGAACTTATTGTCGACCAGAAACACCTTCGGTCGAAATCTTTCTCAACCGCCAAAGAGCCATTGGGACATCTTTTGATTTTTGACCAAGATATAGCCGTTGGAGCTTTTTCGCACTCAAAACATTCTCGGGACAGTGCCCGATCAAAATCAATCTCGACTGAGGAGCATTCTAAACTGAAAATTAATTAGTGATCAAACTTGTCGTTGCACCTTAATTAACTTCGTTCAGACCTCTCGTTGACAATCCTGAACACTCTAGACACTCCCTAAGATGTCCTAGCCACTTGTAAACCATTCCTATAAATAGTAGTGGTCTTAGGACACTTAGAAGCAATTCATTGAGCAACAATTGCATATACATACACTTGAGCATACTAGCTATCTTTCTTATAGTGCTTAGTCCCTATACTTCATATTGCCATTAGTCTAGACTAAGCCCTAGCATCAGCTTGAGTATTCTCTCCACCCTATACGACTTTGCCTAAACTTTGTGGAAGAAGATCATTATCACTTGTCCATAGTGCTTACTTGGACATCTTGTGAAAGAGCGTTGTAATCTCCTCCTTTCTTTCTTGTTCCAGTGCTCCGATTTGCCGTTGTTTCTCACTACTTCGAGGTAGAAGGTTGTAGTGAAGCTCTCTTGGTGCTACTTCTCGGTTGAAGGCTACTACCAAGGTGGTAGAGGTAGATTGTGGTCCTCACCAAGTGGGTTACCTTCCTTGGCCCGTCAAAGAAGGTTGAGTTCTCCGTGGGCAGAAAAGAAGGGCGAGTCTTGCGCTACAAAAGACACCGGTAAATTTTGTATATTGTCTATCGGTATATAAAAAGAATAAAATGCATGTTTTACGAATCCTAGTTGGGAACAACCAGGTAGTGGACTGACATCATTTGACAAATCCACTCTATATTGTGTGTTCTCTGTGGTTGCTTCTTTAGTCGACTAATTTGCTTTATATTTCTGCTGCACTTTAAGTTGAATAATTAAATTTGATTATCATAAAGGTCTATTTGTCGCCCCCCCTCTAGATCTTTCACTCCCGCCTAGGCCCAAAAAACAACAACTGTCCCTTCCACAACGCTTAAGCACGCGCTTCAGCACGAAGCGGGCCGCTTTTTAATCGTTGTTCTCATCTCTTATCTCTCCCCTCAAATGCTCTTTCTCATGTTCTCCTCATACCCTCCTCTTTCTCTCCCCTCACTATATCCTCCCCCACAACAACTACGAAGAGAAATAGTAGTTGTTGTGGATAAGAGACATGACTCCCGCACACATATGATGGATGGGAGAGGAAAAATGAAAAATGAGAGGTGTAGTATGGAGATAGAAGAAACCTATAACCGGAGTCAATACGCGAACGACCCGATTATAAGATTCGGATAGGAAAAATAAACGGATTTGTCCTTGACGCGGCAAAGGGGTGCATTGGCAGAGTCCTCGTAAAAAAAATTAGATTAGGTCAAAAAATAATAGGATTCGACTATCATTAGGTATTGGAGGAGAGAAAGACCTTTGGAGGATGTCATAACGTGAACTAGAAGTAGACAGACGGCTTCTGACACGCTGTGTTGTATCTTGACACATCATATAACTTTGTTGGCCGAAGGTGACAGGCTCTCAACTACATGTCCTATTGAAATCATGGTACTAAACATCCTCAACATCTGGTGATATATCCTCGATGTTACATATGTCTACGCATGTCGATGTCGAAATATGGTAAATTTCCATGCCCAATTGGTTGCCTACTTGTTGACTTGTGTCAATGAATTCGACCTAATTGGCGATGAAATTGACCCAACTAGCTCAAAACCTCCCATCTTCTCGATGATCTTTGTAGTTATTATTGTTGCGCACATAGTGAAGGCATAAAGAAACTTGTAGGAAACCATTTTTGACGTTGAGATGACCATTTCCTTGGTTTCTAACTAGAGAGGAAAGATAAGTTCATTCCTCTTCTAGATTTTCATAAGTTTTGCAAAATTTGGTGTAGACCTCATACCATTTCACCTCTTACTTATCCCCCTCTTTACAAATTGAAGTATTTGAAAATAAACTCATATTTTTTAATTCTAGAATGTGGTCCAATTGGGATTTTTGTAGATACAGAACACCACATATATAGAACATATTGAAGTTCTTAACATTTCATATAGAAGATTACAGGTGGAGTATGTGTTTACCAAAGTTTGATGTTTTAATGCCAAATTCCCTCACAATCTCAATCTTTTAGCTTATTTTGTGTCAAAATGTTAGTCCACAACTTCCTCAATTCCTTAGATTTTCCACAAACTTCCACTTCCATGCATGTCTAAGTTGACACTAAGACGACGTCTAGTACGTTTACATGTTACTGTGTTTTTCTACATATGTAAACTTGTATGGATGGCTATATATAAACATATATTTTTTTTAGCAAGAGATTTAATGAAATCTATCAATTTTCATCATGAAATCACTATTTTTAGCTTAATTTTTTTCAAATATGCGTCAAAGTTTGGTTGTAAAAATCCTCAGAAGTTTCCTCGATGTTTCTACAAACTTCCATTTCCACTCTTGTCGAAGTTGACTTGAAGTCGAAGTCCAGTTCCATGATTTAGATCATACGTGTCTAGGCGTTCTTCATATTTGTTTATATTTTACATTATATATAAATGATTTTGCATATACACTTAGCTATATTCAAATATATACATCACTATGTACATTTGTATATGTTATCCCTAAATCAATCATAACTTTACCTACATTACACATGTCGTGACCTAAGCTAGACCTCTTCGGCCTTAATTTGACCTAACATGATCTAAATTGGACTTAATTTAACTTAGTATGCCCTAATTTGGCCTAAGTCAAACCTATTTTGGCAAAACATGACCTAATCAGACGTAACTTCCCCTAGTTAGTCCTACATTGACCTAAATGAGCCCTAATTTGACAAAACCAGACCTAATTCCCAAATAAGACATGTTTTCCAATATTAGGTTTGTTTCCCTCAAATCAGACCTAATCTGCCCAAATTAGATCTGATTTGGCATAAATCAGATCTATTTCTTCCCTCAAATACCTAAACTTGCTCTAATTTGACCAAATTCAGACTTAATCCATGCTAATTTGGTTTTAAGTGTTATAATTTGGGCCTAAAAGGCCTTAGGTAACCACTTTAGTTACCCAAAAATCTAGGCGTCCAATTTAAGGCGGCCTAAGTAGAACCTACGGGGCATAGGCCCGCCTAGGCGGGGCATAGGCAAGAGCCTAGATAACTATGATTGAGATGCAACACTCCGTGTAAGAATGTCGGAGGCGTCAAACTAATTTCCGCCAACACGCCGTGTTGGAAATTTGACAGGTGTAGGCGTGAAACAGACTCCCGTCAACATGCCGTGTGGGATTTTGACATGCCATGTAAGTGGTAATCTAAACAAAACTCTACGCCTTCAGGAAGATTTCTGGAGTGCAACACGCCGTGTTGGTTGGACAACACGTCGTGTCAGCGGTGGCTGATGCACGATACGGATAGGATTTGTGTCGTCAAGATTAACACAAGCCCAGAAATTGGCACCAAGGGGTAACGGGAATTTGCATCGTCACTTGTGACCATGGATCGTGCAGATTTGAGGTAGCAACAGCCTCTTGCTAGACCAAGGACCAATCTAGATAGGATTAGCGTCGTCCAGGGAAAGATGTCCATGGAACAGTGGAGAGTTCGAGGGTGACAATAGCCACAGGGGGGATGACGGCTGGTCCACCACGAATAGATTTGAATGGGAATTAGCACATCCAGATGGAGGGAAGGGCATCCGATGGGCATGGAAGAAGTATGCCTACACACTTAGATCAGATGGATGATAAGAAAGGCGAGAAAGAAGTTTGGTAAATTTCCTTGCCAATCACCTCATGACACATTTTTCATATACTCTATTGATATCTTTGCACATAAACATATAGGTGAAAATCCTTTCAAACTTCTGGATGAGGCCATAGAGAAGGTTTTACCAAAATATATTACTCAGATGGTCAATGATAATGCCAGAAACTTTGTTCTAGTTGGGAAGTAGTTGTAGGAAAAGAGGCCGCATTTTTTTCTGGACACCATGTGCGAGACATTGCATTGACCTCATGTTGGAGGATATTGCATAGTTGCCCCAGTACGCAAGTATAATAAAAAAGGCAAGCAAGTTGACATCATTTACCTGCATATACTTCTACACAATGCTCGGTATTCAAATGGGAAGATAGTTGACAAGATGCTCAATTACTCGATTCGGCATAGCTTTTTTTACTCTTCCGAGTTTTTGCATGACGCTAGAAATGTTTTATCAGCAGATTGCTTCTTCCTAACATATGAACAACAAGCAAATGGGCTAAATTTAATGCTAGGATAAGATTGTCAAGAATGTGTTATCTCAAAGTTCTACGAGGCAATGGACAGCTATCTGAGAGCCAAAATGCCGCTTGTAAGACTCATTGAATCAGATGTTAAGCCATGCATGGGATACATCACCATGGCACTCACCAGTTGAGAGGATCAAGTATAATTTTGGCCATAATGAGAGACATTATGGTCCCGTAAAGGTTGAAAAAGGCGTGAGGCGCACCGAGGCGTAAGCCTCAAAAAAATTCTAGGCGCTCATATATATATATATATATATATATATATATATATATATATATATATATATATATATATATATATATATATATATATATATACATATATATGTATATATATACATATATATACATATATATGTATGTATATATATATATACATATATATACATATATATGTATGTATATATATAGATATATATACATATATATATATATATATATATATATATATAGTCAGGCTAGAATACACTCGAGTGTACAGATCACATTGTACACTCCAATGGTGTTTGCCTATCTATTCCATATATTTGCAAAATCTAATCCATTGATCTTCATTGCTATAATATTAATAGACCACATACAAAATTTGAGCCCATTTGGATGAATGTAAGCCACTCATCCAAGGACAACAAAATCGACGCACATAACTAATTTGAAATGCATGATTTTTGCATCTTTTAGATGCATGACCTATAAGTGTCTAAATAAGCTCAAATTTATTATATAATATGTTCTTAAGATATTTAAGAAGATCAATGATTTAGATTTTCAAAATAATTTCTTCATGATGGAAAACGATTGAGGTGTATAGTGTCTCTGATACACTCGAGTGTATTCCAGCTTAACTATATATATATAGTATGTACATATACGTGCATAGAAATATATGTATATATATTAATACTAACATATACACACACACATATATATATATACACGCATATATATAATATATGCATATATATCAATACTAATATATACACTCACATATATATAATACATACACACACATATTTATATTGTATATGTATATGTATTGTATATGTGTGTGTACACACACACACATGTATAGACACGCGCGCACACAGCACACACACTATGTACATTTATATAGGCATACACAAAGTACACACATTTTGAAAATTATATACATATAGATATATATACATGTCATATTTATATACGCGTACTTCCATTACATGTGTATACACATAAACATATGCAAGTACACCCAATTAACAGACCTTTACATTTATATACATATATACCTACATGCAGCAAATATATACATGTAAAGGTATACCATATGCGTCATTACATGTATATGCATATACATCATAGACACATACACAAATACAAAAGTATATTAACACAAATATACATGTTTAGATACATATATATATGTATATATACACACATATAGAGATTATACACACATATATACATATATGTATATACACACACATAGAGATTATACACACAAATATACATGTTTAGATATATATATATATATATATATATATGCATATTTACACATATATATAGATTATACATGTGCATATGAGGCTCAAATTGAGGTCTGAACTGAGGCTTGCGTCTCAACGTCTTTTTTACGCCTCTTCAAAATGAGGCACACGCCTCTCACCTGGACAGTGAGGTGCACGCCTTAGGGCACATTAGGGGCGCCTCACTCAAGGCGTACGCCTTTGAAGCCTTGAGGCGTGCCTTTTTTCCATGGACCCCGTTATGGCGATTGTCCATGATCACTGCAAATATCAGATGTCCATTGTATTGCATGATATTGATGCAGCTTTCTTCATCAACCCTGAAGGGTGGTTTAGTGCTTCATCTGCATGCCTCTATGAAGATGACGTAGATTCAGCTAGACACACTTTCACGAAGTCTTTCCTGAAAACGGTGGATGGTCATTTTTGATTGACAAAGTAGATGGATGTAGAGGCTTACCAAAGTTGTCGTGGATTGTTCGGGACTCTAGCGGCTATTCGCCACAGGGGCACCTTTTCAGCATGTAAGCCACTATAATTGTTTTCTTATGGCTTGCATATCATTTCCTATGCATGTATTATAATTGATTATAACACTTGTATGGTGGCTTGGTGGGAGCTATATAGCGTAGGGAATCCGACCCTTAAGAAGTTGCTTTTGCGATTCTTGAATCTTTGTTGCACCTCCAATTGCAAGCTAAATTGGAGCACATTGTTGAGTTTGTTAGTGTTCTCATGATCAACATGTTAATTAGTTTATGATATTGAAGAATTATGTTGACTTTGTGATAGATTATCATCATCATCATCTTAGCCTCAATCCCAACCATGCCAGGGTCGGATGCGTGGATCCTTCTTTTCTAATCAGTTCTGTTATGGGTCATACTTGATCAAGATGTAGAGATTCAAAATCTCTCTTTACAAGCTCTTCCGAAGTAAATTTAGGACTGCCTCTACTTCTTTTAGTTGTGCTCAATTGAATAACCTTGCTTCGAATAGGTACATTTGTCGGTCTGCATTGCACATATCCATATTATCTTAGAGGGCCTTCACGCAACTTGTCCTCGATGCTCACCCGCCACACACACACTTTGTTTCTAATATAATCATTCCTCAAACCAGTGTTTCATAAAACGGTTCATGCGGCTGCATATGCGGTCGCATATGCAGTTCGGACCCTTACTGAACCGCATATGGGAAATCGGTGCCTAAAACAGACCATGGATGCATAGTCATATATAAGGCCGATTAATCCTCGATTTTGAAATGGTCAAACTGCTAAGTTGGCAATTTTTTAATGTCACCCCCTATTCTTCATGCAACTAAAACCACCACCTACATTCAGGCTACCTTCTGCTTCCATTTCCTCATTTTTTACATTACATTCATCTATGGTTGTTATACATTTAGCTCATTATTGCATATTTGTATATATTTAAGTTGTGTTTGATTGCATTTTTGCTTGATTGCTCTAAAATATGTAATTTTACAAATTAAATATGTAATTGTATGATTAATGTATATTTATACAGATATAATAATGAAAAATTTTAATAAAAAAATCCAAAATAGCATATACTCCCGCATGTCGCGTATACTCTATTCAGTGACCTCTCTGAACGTACAACGCGTACCTTTTTTAAAACTATGCCTCAAACGATATTTTCTTGTCTCCCCACACATCCATCTCAGTGTACGCATTTTGACCACATTCATCTTGTCGAAGCCTTATTTCTTCACTGCCCAACATTCACTCACATATGGCATTGGATGGCCATATAGCGATTCTATAAAGCTTGATTAGCTAAAATTGCAATGCATGTATTCAATTTTGCTTCTACCAATATAAATCCATTAGATCAACTTTATCATTCAATATTTCTTTTCTTTCAGCAAGCAACACAATATCATCAACAAATAACATGCACCAAGGAATATTATCTTGAATATGTTTTGTCAACTTAACAAGCACAAATAGATATGGGTTGAGTGCCTATCCTTGATGTACCCTAACGGTTATAAGAAAGTTTGTGTCTCTCCTCTAGGAGCCCTAACACTTGCAATTGAGCCACCATACATGTCTTTAATCAAGTCAATGTATTGGATAGGCACACCTTTTTTATTCAAAACCCTCCATAACACTTCCATGGGTACTCAATAATAGGTCTTTTCCAGATCAATAAACACCATATATGTTCTCTTTTGTTTTCTCTATATTTCTCCATAAGCCTCCTTATTAGAAAAATAGCATATGTTGTTGATCTTCCTGGCATAAAATCACACTGGTTGTCTGAAATCTGTGTTATAGATCTTAGCCTTTGCTCAATAATCCTCTCTTAGAGCTTCATAGTGTGACTCATCAACTTGATACCTCCGTAGTTTGTGCAGCTCTGAACATCTCCTTTGTTCTTGTAGATTGGGACTACATTACAATTTTGTCCATTCATCTGGCATCTTCTTTGTCTAATCTTAATAGCGAAATTTGTTAACTACATTCTTTATCCCCCGTACTCTTCCATACATCAACGTCTGGACCACAAGCCTTCTTCATTTTCATCTTTTTCAAACATTCTTGATTTCAGATAGTGAAACTCGTCATTGTAAGTGATATCTTTTGCATTCATGTCACCCAAGTCTCTTACATTACTCACGGTATCTCCATTGAAAAGCTTATGAAAGTAGTTTCTACATTGATTCTTTATATCATAATCCTTCACCTAACACTCTGCCATCTTCATTCTTGATGCACTTTACTTGACTCAAGTCTCTTCCTTTCCTTTCTCTTAAACGAGCCACGTTATCGATATCATTTTCCGCTTCTCTAGTGTCCAACTTCTTATATATCTATTCAACGTATTTGGACATTGCCTCTTGAGTTGCCTTCCTAGCATCTTTTTTTGCTTGTTTATATCTCTAAAAGGTTGCATCATCTCTAGCTTTGGGCAGGCTCCTATAGATCTCTTCTTTTAGTTTAATAGTCTTCTATACTTCATCATGCCACCACTAAGTCTTTCTGAGGAGGCCCACACCCTTCAGACTCTCACAAAACCTCTTTGGCAATTTTCGTTGTGTAGGAGCTCATGTTTTGCCACATAGAGTTAACATCAGACTCTAAGTTCCAAGTTCTTTCCTTTTCAGGTTTATCATAAAATGTCAATTTCTTTTCTCCTTTGAGATTCCACTTGATCCTTCTATCTTAGCTTTTGTAAATGCTTACCTTTGTTGAACACTTGGTCTTCATGTTCACATCCAAAAGCACCAGCCTATGTTGGGTGGTGAGTTCTTCCCCAGGGATCACTTTACAATCCTTGCATACTTTTCGATCTAACCGTCTTGTAAGAAAGTAATCAATTTGGTTGCGCCCACTCTTGAAAGTAATAATAACTCTTTTCTTGAAATGTGTATTTGGCAAGATCACATCATAAGCAATTGCAAAATTAAAATCCGCTCTCCTTCTCCGTTTCTGCTACCATATCCAAAAACCTAAATGAACTCCCTCGAAAACAACATCACTGATAACACTCAAATTCAGGCATTTATGCTAAGCATTTATTTATGGTTTTGTGTCATTATAGCCTTAATATGCCCAAAATAACCCTAGATTCTTATCTTTTAGTAATTTATATCTTTTCATAGATAGAGTTGCTCAACTAGCCAATTTTGGGACTTGCAGGCACCAAACTCAAGAAGATATCAATTCTCCAGATTCTACCCCACAAGCATCACGTTATGTACACCAGTTTAGGAGACGGTGGTCCCGCTAACCGACTAGTTGTCCCAAGAAACTTTTGATATCTTGGACCCTATTTTTGATGGCCAATCCTTTATCAGAAAGCATCCTCGTCAATCAGAAGGTTCACATACGCGGGCCATCAACCACCCCCCCTTGGGGTGGGTTTGTTCCTAAAGAGCAAAGGGTCGCGACCGCTATACCGTCTCGACCGTAACACTAGGCACGGCCAGCCCCAGCCCGGCATGGTCGCGTCGAGGTCAAGGTGTAGCGACCGCTACACTCGTCGCGACCGCTACAATCTCAAACACAACAAAGACTGCCGCGACCACTACACTCATCGCGATCGCTACATCCGACATGGTCGTGCCCAGCCCGGCACGGCCGGGCCCAGGACAAGAGCCAGCAACAGTCTCGACCGCGACGTCTATCTCGACTGCTATAAGCTTTGCGTCCGCAACCTCCATCTCGACCGCGACATTTGTCTCGACCTCTACACCTGGCACGGTTGAGTCGAGACCAAGGTAGCGAGCGAGACAGGTGTCCCTCACTACCTGGAGAGGGGTTCCGACCCCTTTTGGTTCAACGTAGTAGTTCCGAGATTTTTAGATTCCCAGACTCCCGTGGGAGTATCAAAGCCCCAAAAGGCTGAAGTGCTCACCCTACGTCTGTCTCTTCAGTTAGCTTCCATCTACCATCATTTTCCACCACCATTCACCCACTTCCCACCATTCCCAGCCATCTTCCACCCCCATACACCCACTAAGCTGCTGCTTGGGGTGGAATCAAAGAGAAAGGAGGCCAAGGAGTCCAAATGACCAAGGAGAACAACCCAAAGATGAGATTTGGCCCATACGAAGGCTATGGAGTGAGAGTCACCTCTCCTCTACGGGCTAAATCTCTTCTTCTTCTCCTTTCTTCTATTGTTCTCCTTTGTTTATGTACAAAAGATGTTTCTCCATCTTTGTTCGGTGCCAACTATGCTTGTCCATGGCTAGTTGAGCTCCTTCTTGGCTATGTAGCCCGTTTTGGGCATGTTTATGTACTTCTACCTTAAGCAAGCAGTTTTATTTCAGATCTAGTACGTTTTCTATTATATCTTCTCTTTTTGGTTATGACTGCTAGTTTGGCTGATCTCTTTCTTGCTTGAACTTCTATTTCTGCCCATATCGAGAGATTCGTTGTAAAAATAGATAAGAGAAGGAAATTGGAATCGTAATCTGAAAAGAGAGTGGTTCAAGGTGATCTGTGAAAAACCATAGACCTGGGCACGGTCGGGCCCACTACTAGGTTTTGCCTAGATCACTTATGTTCCTACCATCTCAAAATATTCTAGACCTAAGAGGGTATCTAGAATATTCTCGGGTGTTGATTTGTCATCCTCAAAAGAGGTTTCATATCATTGATGATTTTTAGTCACCCTGTGCGAAAGCGAGTGTGATGACCCCCACAGGAACAGATACCATAGTACGCACTATGTTTGGATGTAGTTGCTTGCTGAGGTGTTTGAGGGTTGTCTACACCCGAGAACGGGTGCATAGACTGCCCAACTTGTGGTTACATAGCGGGGAACTCCTCTTCAATTAGTAGAATCCCGTGAACTCTATTTTGTTTTTCCTTATTTTGTCTTGTTTTATTCCGTGACGATCTGTTAGACTAGTTCTAGTTGCATACTTTTATCAACTATTAGATTGGCTTAACTGACTTAAGAACAAGATTTTAAGCGTCCTAAACGTTCCCGCATCCCAATGTTCGACCCCGCAATAAAGTTGTGGGGATCCTTGAAGGTTTCGGGTTATAAATTCAAAGTTCAATCCTTCTGAGTCCGCCTCTTTTCGAGACGCGTGATTTAGGCCATATCAATCACTACTCTCCACATGGTCATTCAAGTCACTCCCAATAATGATCTTCTCCTTTATCAATATTCCTTGCATTAGATCATCTATGTTTTTGATAGATTATAGATCATAATTTTTTGTCTTGTAGATACACTCAAATTGAAGGAATCCCTTATTGAGTAAGTGGTTGGATAAACTGGTGTTCATCCAATACAACCACATATTAGAGGAGCAATTTTAAAAAAATTAGGGATAAGAATTATGATAGTGATTGTGATTTGATTGCACTTGATTAGTTGTAATGGAGCAATGAGTGGGGGATGGAGATTCCTAACGATGTTATAGTTCTCCTTTTTGTATTTCGGAGTCACTCTGCGCAAAAATAAAAATGAAAGGGAAACAACTGGTTGTACAAGGATAGGTCATGGGGGCAATAACACTTTCGACGATTGACTATAGAAACAGTCAGCATGAAGAATCATGACGCTTCCTCCTTGGTGGTACTTGATGTCTCACGACAGTCTTTCTAGTTCATTCTCTACGAGAATAAACAGAAGGAATATAGACTAGGCCAAAATCTCATGATTTTCAAAATCCAATTTGGACCTTTCGTCGTATCAAAACGCATCATGATGGTCTCACTTGGAGACTTATAGATGTGGTCGTAGGAGCATCTGAAGAGGTGGCTAGGCCTGAGAGGGAAGCAAGTAAAAATACATCTAAGGTTGTTGACAAGGGAAAAGGAAAAATCGCCACCTATTCTCACAAGAGAAAAGCTCTTAAGTCCTCTAAAAACAAACCGCCACAGGCAAAGACATTAAGGACAACAAAGGTCGTTGTATGCAATGAGAAAGAAGTTCATACATTTGATGATTGTTTGAAGATCCACTTGATGAATCTAATGAGTTTGACGATGAGGATACTAAGGAAGAAAATGAAGAGGAAGAGATTGAGACAGAGGTTGGCAATGATGATGATGATGATCCGGCAGATCTCAATGATAATGAGTGATTGAGTGATGATTCATTAGCATATTGTGTTTTTCTCTTCCTTGAGGATAGATGCTCATGCTCGCGCTCAATCAATTTTTTGCTAAAACATTGTCCATTTCTTTCGTTTACATTTTGTGATCAATGTATGTTCTGCTTTGGAATTCTATATCAATTTCATCTACTTGTACTTACTACTTCCATTCATACATGATGCTTTTTGTTGCTTCCGTCCATATAATGTTAATTCCTTGTTGCATATTTATAATGTATTTTTATATATGTAAGAACTATATTGATTCATAAAGTATTATACATAATACATATAAAAATATTAAAAAAATAAAAAATGGCTCGGAACCCTCCGCCTAGGCTGTCTCGGCGCCCCTGCAGAACACCTGGCCGCCTAGCCACCTATACAACCTTGTATAGAGGATAAATAATGTGTCATGTACATAAAAATATCGTACATCATGTGCCTAAATTCCCAACTTCAATTGACATTTCCCAATTATAAGTTGTCAAAATTTCCAACGAGGCAACGACCATCAATGACAAGGATTTTATAGGAGTCAAAATGGCATCAAAAATAGTATGTATTATGTACAAAACCATACTACTATAAAGAAGTTAAGTAGAGTAGTTAACTCTCTGATGAATTGTATTTGTGATGTCAATTGTATTGATTGGAGTGGATGAGCTGACTGAACAGGCCTTTCTTAGCAACGAACTTGTTACATACCAGAATCATACAGCTCAAGATGAATAAAGATTTGTTTAGCTCAACGATTAAAATTGCTCACATAAACTATTTTAATTATTCAAACAAACTTCAAAATATTCCATACTCATTAGTTTTCTCAATTCGGTAAGAATATCCTAACAAGTAGCAAAAAAAGAGAGTTCTACCAATTTCATTTTGACGATATTTCTCAGAAGTTTGAAGCCCACAAATAAATTGAGAATTGCTGGGTAAAAATATGAACTTCATTCCGTAAAAGATATAGCAAACAGGACTTACTCAAGCCGATAAAATAGCTGCCATCTCCTGTAGGTGTCGGCTTCACACTCAAAGTCTTCTTAATTTGTCCCTCACAACTGATGATGCAGGATTTAGATTCTTGTAAGCAAGCTTCTTATAGCATCATATCGCTCAATTAATGTAATAAGTTCAATAGATGAACAACATTATAATCAATTATAGTTTTTAAAGAGGAGCCAGATAACGAGCAAACAAAATATGGGTATACCTCGATTTCATTGAGGGGTCATGCATGAACTCACAGGACTCTGTAGGGCCTAAGCTAATTAGACATCCAAGTTCAGTAGGAGACAGTGCAAATATCTAAGAAATGCAATCCAGGCATTAGGTGTAACTTCAATTATAAGATAAAAGCTCTATTCATATGTACTGAATAGGCAAATTGACTGAAATACTCCTAATAAGCTAAAAGACAAAATTTAGGCATAGGATTTATCATTTAAGAAAAACAGGCATATGTACATAGTCCTAAAAGCATTGAAAGTATCAAGGAGTACCTGTTTCTTTTGCCAATCATATTTTTGATGACCAATAGCTGGGACAAACTTCAGCATCACGGATCCCCCCTTATCCATCACAGATATACCAGACTGTAAAATGATAAAATGGCAAACAAGGTCCATATGAGATAAAATGCAGTAAATCCTCAGCTGGAGAAGAATGACAATGTAAGCAACTTACATCCTTCTTAACAAATTTTGGCAACAAAGGAGCCATAACAAGTGCTGCCTTGCCTTTATAGATAGAGAAATCAGCAAAGAGGGTAGAAGCCCCTGCAGACATAAATATCAATTTAGATGAGTACCATCTGCACTAGCAGGTGTGGGAATATGGAGGAGTGGCATTCAGCTCTACCATCAGATTGTGATGTTGAATTACGTATCAGTGATGCCGCACTGGAGTACCGCATGGATGGGGATAAAGGGCATCCTTCAAAAGCGACCTTCCTGCAAATGAGGTTACACTTTAGAAGAATACATTAACCCAGACACTCTTGCCTTCTAGGTTTTGGAAAGCGGGAAGAGAGCGGCCAACCTTACATTAGCGCTTCAGCGTGAAACGGCTAATTAAGCCGGAGCTTTGTATAAAGCGGATTATGCAATGAAATAATGTAGTTACTTACATTTTAGTAATACAATAGTACTACATTACTGAAAAAACTACACAGTAACCAAGTATTATGATTGATATTCATTGATTTAGGTAGTAATTGTAAATATGTAAATATTTTTATTTACTACAGTTTCATGGATTATAACATAAAACACATATTATATTAGTGACTTATTTTATGTTATTATACTGTATTAGCTATTGAGTAATGAAATCATAATTTTATCCTATAGCACACTATAGGAGTCAACCGACAATTTTAGGACATGTGTACTATATTTTACATTTTCTAATTATCCAAATTTATTATAATAGTACACATATTCTAGTTTGTATAATGTAGATTGTACCTTTAAATATTAATAGTGCTGATATAGTACTCGTGTGATACTTTACGTAGTACTTTTACAATACTAACATAGATTTTTTGTGTGGTAGAATCAATATAGGTCCTAAGGATATTATCAATAAGGTATAAAGTACTACATCTATAGCAGGTGGCGAGTGGCAGAAACACATACAACACCAATACACAACTTTGGTATGGATTGGAGAGCACAACACTACGGTCTGCTTCTTTTATCATTATGGCCTATAAGACATAGTAGGCATCAAGCAATCCATTGTTCTTTTAACATATATGTTGTTGGACCATGTGGGCCTTGTTTTGATTAATCGTTCCTACGCGCGCGATTAAGCGGCCCATACAAAGTGGGATAAAGTGAGTTGAAGCGGGAAAAAGCGCCTGCTTAACAACAAAGCGCTTCAGCAACCATTTCATCAAAGATCCCTCAGGTAGAGGAGCCGCCACCGCTTAAGCGGCGGAGCGGCTGCTCTTTTTGAATAAATGCCTTTGTACCTAAGCACACATATCTATTCTTTAGATTTCACCAAGCATTTCACGACAGCATCAAAATGCATGATCTAGTGGTTCTATATTACTGCAATCCTAGGGCCTAGGCTACTCATCACAACAAGGAAACTGGGATATAGGGTCCATTAACATATATAGCAAAACAAGCCAAAATGTTCTCCGAATTATTTGCTATCAATGAATATTTTATGAGATCTCGGAAAAAATTATGGCAGGATGAATTTCACCTAAATACATAGACTCATTCACTATTCAGAAATGTTGCATGTGTTCTATTATTTGTGCTAGCGAATAAACAGGCACTCAGATATGACCATGCATTGATCTGCTACTATCATAAAAACTTTCTCTTTAGATGTGTATATAAAGGCAGCGAGTAATAAATTTTAAAATGCGTTCATGTGATGATTGAAACTAGGAAAGGCTTCATTTGATCCTCCTTGGCCCTCAAACATTCAAATTGACAATTGATAATCTTATTGGTTTTGGATTCATAGCCATCAGCTGAACCAGTTAGCTTCAATTACTACAGTTGGTTTATGATTATCGTGGATAAAATGTCATCTAAACATAATTGTTTGATTATTCATTCATAACTGAACCAGTTAGCTTCAGTTACTTACTACAGTTGCTTTATCATTATCATGGGTAAGATATCATCTAAACATAATTGTCTGATTGTTCTGATGAATGTTCATGATGCGACTGTTAGGGTATGACTGGTTCGGTGGAACTGAAATTTCTGTAGAAGTCATTTTCCTGGAATTGAGTTTGAGTTCCTGGAAAACATGTTTCTAATGACTGGTTCGAAACCAAATTTCTGGAAATTAGAAAAGTTAATCTGGGTCATCGACAAGGGGTTAGGGCAAAGATTGGGGTTTAGAGTTTATCTGGCTGAAGCGCCGTCAAGTTGGATCTGGGGAGATTTTTGAATTCTCTCAATGAGAAAGAACATCGGAGGGAGATTTGTTTATTCTCCTCAATGAGAAAGAACATGGAAAGGATAAACTTCACATCCTGAATGACCTCCAGGCTTGGAATAGAGATCAAATCTTGAATCAGCATCGTCACGTCGACGCTAGTTGCCGGAACGGAGATTAAGACTTAGAGAGATCAATGATCGGTGCATTTGTGACTTCTTAGCCGGTTTAGTTAGAACGGATTTACCGACGCCTTCTCCATCGTCGCTCGGTTTTGCCCAAGTCACTGCACCACGAGCGGAAGCGGAAGAAAGGAGCGAGTCAGACGCGAACGGAACTTGTTTTCCGGATGGTTTGGCACGGAATCCATTTTCAGAAGTGTATATATATTGTTGGAAGTCTAGGGAAAATTATGGAACTCAAGTTCCAGACTTCCACCAAACCAGTCCGATAAAGTTATGAATGGAATTTGACTTCCAATGTTTTCAGGACAAATTACACCAAACCAGTCAGACCCTTAGTGGAAACTGTGCGCCTATCAAAGCAGTAGTTCATAGTTTTTCCCTCCTACCTTTTTATTTTCCAGTTTGCGTTGTGAACGCCAGTTCATGTTGCAATCAATTTCATATTACCAATCAGGATACACAAATATTGAAATATATAAACACACATGAGAAAGTGTCAAGAATTAGTAGGCTCATTTAGCTCGGTAAAAGGTGGATGTCATAATTTTAAATTTCCTATTAACCATGCACGCTTGAGGCACGAAATGGTGCACAATTCCCCAACTGTTCCATCAGATCCAACACATGACAACAGTTCCCAGATCACCTCCTCAACTGCAGAAGTGTCCAATTGATGAAACCATGACCAGGTCCTTAGGTAACTGCATCTGTCCCAGGCTCCCAGCTACATGCAACCTTTACTAACGTTCAGATGCATGCATGTTAGCGACTTCTTGCTATCTATAACACCTGTATTTAAATGAGTTTACAAGAAGCAGCATACGTGCGCGAGTTAGTAGTCCACTCCTGCAAATTGACATGGTTAAGACTTGAGAACAACCCATGTCTTGAGGCTCGGTTTCCAGCACCTCTTCATCTTCATGACCAGGTCCTTGGGTAACTGCATCTGTCCCAGCTACATACAAGCTCTAGTAACATTCAGATGCATGTTAGCAACTTCTTGCTATCTATAACACCTGTATTTAAATGAGTTTACAATAACCGGCATACGTGTGAGAGTTAGTACTTCGGTCTTGCAGATTGACATGGTTAACGTACAGAGACTTCTTTGGAGAAATTTGAAATAAAAGGAACATACTATTACCAAACAAAAAAAACATTAACTGCTCAGTTGGATCCTTTACTGGTGACTAAAAGGGCTAACAAAGAAGGCCAGACTCATTTCTTCTCATAAAATGTGGAAGCTCAGCACCTTGCTTATGGTCCAACGTAACACACCCGCATCTTGCCGCTCAATCAGATCCACATGTTAAAGCACGACAACATGTAATCTTTTTGTTTAGTGTGCAAATCAGCTTCTATCTTTCTATAAGAGGTAAAATATATAGCTGGTCAGCTACTATTGTGAAGTCAAGATTTACATTAGGATTTTAGTTTCAGCCAGGCTATCAAAAACATGGTGGCCACCACACTCTCAACCCACACCAAGCCCCTCGCCTACCATTAGATAACCAGCTTTGTTGGTTACCCAGGAGATAGTAGACACACAACCAATTCAACAACATCAGACTAATGCCAATTACAATGTTGTCACTCCAACAGCTTCCTTTGACATTGTATCAGGCATTAATTTCAACCACTTTAAATGGTTGTGACTGTGATAAACAATGTCAAGACCCATGTTTTGTGTGTGTCATTCCTAGGACATAACCCTCTAGGCAATCCCTTACCGCCAACACGGCACTCGGGCTCGTTAGTGTCACCACCTCACCTATAATGGTGCCCCTTCTTTCTATATGTTGTCCATACCCTGAAAAGCTTGGCATCCAAACATCAAGTGATGCATCATGAAACAGAACTCTCCGTTACAGTTATTCCGTATACATCGTGCGGATCGGTTGGGCCCAGCTTGAGTGTTTACTTCAATAAAATCAGTTCCACATCATAATCATGGAGTGATGCACCTCTCTGATTATTGTATTACCATGTGCCAAGTGCCATGGTTTTTGTAAATTATCAAGTGGTAGAGGATTCCTCAACTGTTACATGGTATCAAAGCCTCGCTACCAATCCATGTTCCACTTTATATTTTTCCCTTCCACATTGTTATTGGGCAGCTGCTACGTACTATGACTATCTCAAGACTTTCTTTTATGAACTTTCGCCACTTCCAAACTTTTCTATCTCAAGACTTTCCGCTATGAACTTTGTCTCTCTCAAAACTTTCCTTCATGAACTTTGTGTTGATGGCAATCCCCATGTACGCCTATGCCAATGTACTGCGACGATGTTACCATCTTTATTGCCAACAACCTGGCCATGACAGGTCAGAGCATATTGAAGTTGACTGCCACTTGGTTTGGGAAGCAGTTCAAACAAAGACTACCTTCATAATGTTAATATATATTTATAGTATTGATGGACTTATCGTTGGGCCTAGCTTGGGTGTTTAATTTATTACATGTTTAGTCTAGCATCGTGTAATCATACAGTAGAGTACTATCCTCTTTGGTTGCTATATAAGCATTAACTTCGAGTAAATCATCAAATGTGGAGAATCACCTTCTTCTATAGACTACAACTACAATTAAAAAGTTGAACGAAGGTTCATAGTGGCTATATGCTAAAGATTGGACACGGTTGCTCATTCACAGTGTTGATACCTCTTAAATCCCTACTTTTTCCCATTCCTCCACCCTGTAAATTGTGCACCATGGTCCTTACTTGACTAAATCACTCCTAATAGTCTCTTGTATCTTGTTATACAAGAGACCATCATCAGTACTTTGAATTCCACCCTTATCGTTGTGAAAGACACAGTCACACTAACTTTCTTCTCCTTAAAAATCGAACTAGAAAGGGCTCCACTGCCTCCTTGAGAACAATCCATCTACTGCTCATCTCTTCAAAGTCCAAAAGCATATCCTAGAATGGTTGGCATTGGTGGCTCATTCACGCAATGTTCACCAAGCAGTCGCCTCCAAACCTTAAATATCAAGGCATCCCCCTAGGCACCTAGGCTTAAGGAAGGCCACCTCAAACTGGGCGTGCAGCCCCTAATGTGACCTATGTGGCCACCTAAGGCCTTATAGGCCCAAAGCAACATAAAGGGTAATTCAGCATAAGTTAGGTCTAAATTTTGTCATATTAGATCAAATTGAGTCATTTTATGGTTGGAATAGGTATGATTTAGTCCAAATCAAGTAAATTCGGTCTGATTTGGGAAAAACAGACCTGATTTGGGGAAAACATACCTGATATGGGTACAATAGGTTAGATTTGGCAAAATCAGGTATCATTTGGCCACATTAGGTCTCATTTCAATGAATACAGGGCAGTGTATTAGAAAGCAGGAAGCGGGAGGCGTGCGGACAGCACCCTGTAACCGATTAAGCGGTAGGCGGGCGATTTTTTAAAAGTGGGTGCCTAAATTTTATATATTTTTATACAACATTACATGTATGTGTATATAAAAAATATATTTCTAAGGAACTTTTATACATATCTAATCAGCAAATCAGAAATTAACTAAGTAATAATCAATACTTTACTACTAATTAATCTTTCTAATCACTAAAATCAGCAAGCAGATCAGTAATTGCAGATACTAACCAGTAGTACCAATCAGTAATCACTGAAAGCAGCAAGGAAATTAATGTTACATGCTTCCAGTAGTATTTTCAAAAAAAGCGGGCAAAAAGCGGGAAAAAGGCGGGAAAAAAGCAGAAAAAAGCGGGTGAAGCGGGCAAAAAGCGGGTGATTTTCTTCAAACCTGTTAAGCGGGTGATTAGGGGCTGGATTAAGAGGTTGAGGGTCGTGGCCGCCTGAAACGCTTTTTAATACACTGATATAGGGCAAATTAGGGGTAGTTAGGTTCAAGTAGCTCATGTAACGCAAAATTAGGTTTGATTTCTGCCAAATAAAGTCAAATTTGGGCAAATTAGATCTAATTTGGGGGAAAACGAGCGTGATTTGGGAAACATGCATGATTTGAAGAGATTCGGTGTCATTTTTCCAAATTAGGTTTCATTTAGGTCAATATAGAGAAAATTTTGGGGAAATTAGGCTAGATCAGGTCGTTTTATGCAATCTTAGATTTAATTTGGGCCAAATCATATCAAAATTGAGTAGATTAGGTCCGATTTGGGGAAAACAAGTCTAATTTGGGGGAAATAGGCCTGAATTGGGGAGGTTAGGTCTGATTTGGTCATATTAGGTCTCATTTGAGGCAATATAGGGAAAATTTGGGTAAGTTAGGCCTGATTAGGTCACTTCATACATAATTAGGTCCAATTTATGCCTAATTACAGCACATCGGGACAAATTAGATCAAATTTCAACCAATTTAGTTCAAATTAGGGCCAATCAAGTCTAGTTTAGGTAATGTTAGGTGTGATTTAGCCTAGACTATGTAATACAATGTTACAAAGCCACAATAATACAACTACAAATATGAAATTAGGAATATAAATATCTGAATATCAACATTATTTAAAAAAAATAGAAAATGCATGGAAGCGCCTGGACGCCCACCTAGGCGCCCCCTCAGGAACGCCTAGCGTCTGGCCGCCTTGACAACTATGCACAACAAGTTTGTTGTGAAAATTGCACTAATGCATTTCTCTCCTACTAAAATAGGGGTGTCATTCCATTTGACTAGCTCATTCTCAATGTATGGCATTCTTCCTTGCATGCTTCTTCTATTGAAAACCTCTTCAATATATTTGTTGATATAGTTGATGGTTTTCTAAAATACTTGTATGTTTATTTCTTTGTTTCGCCAATCGCATGCCTTCCACAAATTGTAGTCTTCCGTGTGTTTGTTTAGTTCCTCTTACTAGTAGAATATCAACTCCATTGCCACATTAATACCATTCAGACTAATGACGCCGTGAGTTTTGAGCTCTAACCCCATAACAATATTGTAGAGGCACATGAATTCACGCAACATTGCATGTCTACATACCCACATTAACCAATGGCATTGAGTACATATTAACAAAGTAGTTGAAAATAGCCATACTTTACCAGACCATTCGGTATTTTCAAGAAACATCAACACTCTAGAAACATGTCTTCAAACCGTAGTGTATTCAATAAGCCATCTTCCCCCTTCACTTCATTGAAACCCCTCCCTCGATAAATTCCTTCACAGTGGTATCCTTGACTCCCAAGTTTATGAAGATTTTTGATTTGTCATTTTCATGATTACATGCCCATATGACCATCAATTGATGTTAGGGAAGGGACAGAGATGAGACTCAATGCCTCAGTCAAATGTTTCACACTCACAGAGGTGTAACCTCAAAGAATACCCCCTAAGGCCCACGCCCCAGGGTGTAAGAGCGCCTCGTGGCACACATAAGGCCAAAGCAAAAACTATCACCACACCCAAGTAACCGAATGTCAAACTTACCAAATAGAAATCCACCTCTCTGAGCCCGACCAATACCGTCAAATACCAACCCTCTTGTGGACATTTCCATTTACCGTTAACAAAATTTGACACTAGAAGTGATGACCAATTACCGGCACTGGGAGGTAGTGGTGAGTGGTGACACGTGTTCTTAGATATCCAAACACGCTATCCCCTATTCTCCATCCTTCACCTCCGTCTTCATCTATACCTCTTGGCTTCTTCTCGGAGGCATATCAGTAATCCATTCTTAGAAACTGGCCTTTTTAACCAAGTATCAATTCTGTCGTGCCGGTGTCATGGTGTTAAGCGACGGCGCAAATAACTAATGGAAAATGAGGGTGAGACGGCAGATGTAAGAAGCAAAAGAATCCCTAACGTGACAAACCCCGTTCTAGAAATGTCTGGGCAGAGTAGCAGGGAGAAAGAAGAAACAGACAGCCTCGTAGGAAATGACCCAGCAGAAGAGGGATGAACAACGGGTTGTAGTTACTTGACAGATAGAAGCAGTCCTCGCATCGTGTTGATCGGCAGCGGTTTCCCTGTTCGCTCCCGCTGACAACAGGAACAGCCTGAGCCCAACGCACCACCTGGTTAGCACGGCGTCGCTTCCAACCAAATGGTAGTCGGGTTCACCCCGTTCTGCCCTAGGCGCTGATGGTTGTTGTAAGTGGGTGTGGAAGAGGAGCTTCTGCGACGAGTACGGTGGCCGCGGCACAGAGCACCAGACGACCGGTTAATTTGAAGTTGAACGAAGACTGGGCTGGGTACGGGCGTTCCGACGCGGCCCACGGAGTCCGCCACCGTCTATGCAAACCGCCGAGCCACAACGTAATCCCACTAGTCGTCTAACCAGTAACCAGGCCCAACTCTCGTCCAATGTTTCCCCTTTTTCCGATAGGGTAATGCAAGCGCATAATATATATGAATTATTTATATTAACAATTAACAAATGAATAATATTAAAAAATGCGTTTACAGAAGCACGACGAACAAATTGGAGTCTCAGTTCCTTTTGGATGGCAAGATTTCTAGATCTAAAAATAAAATTATAAAATGAAGAAGACGGTAGCATAATTTGTAAAAAAAAAAAAAAAAAGGCAAACAAAATGATCTGAGAAGTTACTCCCGACCATTGGTGAATATATATTTTTCAAAATAAAAGATTCAGATTTCAATTATTAGATAAGTATTTCTCTATTCAACATCTGGGCGTGTGACTTCCATTATAAAATATGGTAGAGGGGGGGAAATGATACCCTAAAGTACAATAGGGATGATATCTCCTTAATTTGGTCCTACAATTGTCGAAGGGGTGGGATCTCCACGAAAACAACCCACTGTCATGGAGACTAATGGAGTTGTAGTAGCCATCGGGTCATAGTTCAAAGAGAACATAGTTGCAAAAAGATTACAGGTTCGTCAAGTCTTTACTCAACGAGTCATCAGCATATTCGTCAACAAAGTTGAGCAACCCAAAAGGGTTAAGACCACCATTATCATGATTGATGGTGATGGCATGACAACCAGTCAGGAGAGGTGTCACCTTTAAAAAATAACCAAAAAGAATAATTAATATAGATATCATAGATAATGTTGTTACGTAGGTCATTTATATTTTCAAAGTATCTTTGGTTTCGCTCCAACCACATATGGCATATGATGCAAGCCACAAGGATATTACAATATCTACTAAGGTGGGTGTCAATACAAACTTCCATATTGAACAATGTGTATAGTGTATGATCATGTTGTAAGTTATCATGGTTAGTATCGTTGTGGGAAGGTGATCAGATTCTAAAAGAAATCCCAATCATGGAAAGTGTTTTCTATATTTCAAATAATTGATGCATAACTAGAAAATGGAGGGACCATAAAGCCACGCATGTACCACTTTTCACCTAAGTAATATTTGTTTGTCTAGTATGCCAAAGAAATATGTTAGTCTTTGGAGGAAATTTAACGTGTTGGACGGAATTACCATAGTGAGAGTTGTGTCTAGGATAAATAAAGAACTTATAGGATTTCTTGACATTATAAAGGTCACCTGGGTTCTGGTCATGGTGTGTGGTCTAGAGAGGATCTCGATCATGTTAAAAAATATAATCCAATAGATCTTGTCATGAATTTACTAATGATATTTGTGCCATATATGCACAAATTATATGCACCATCGAGGTCAATGAATCTTATATATGATGATATTTGAATGTATATTTTTATTGGCTTATGCGACCCAATTTGGACCACGATCAATCCAAAAGATCATGTGAGCCTACAAAGGGTGGTATAGTTAAATATCTCCAAAAGTAAGAGCACTTCTTTATCTAGTACCAAGGGGTTTTCTTTTTGTAGTATATATTTTTGATGTAATTTAACCCAAGTACAAGGATGGACATCTATAATAGAGGTAATCACTCTATTAAACATACAGTGTGACTGTAATCTAAGATTGACGATCTCCTTCCACCTATATGGCTAGGGTGGCACAAACTCAACCAACTAACAAGATATATGTTTTCTATTTTGAATTTGCTTCCCAAAAGGAATTTTCTTTGCATTGATGTGTTCAAATTATTTAGGTAGAGGCATACAATTGATAAAGTATGATTAAATACATGAAAGGGTGGCATTAGTAAGTGAAATACATCCAACAAAAAAAGCTAAACATCTTTCGAAAACTCCACATCGACATCCCGCTTGTGGAGGCAATAAAACTGGTCCCCGTATATGGAAGATTTTTGAAGGATATAATCAACAAGAAAAGACATATAAAAGATATTGAGGTTGTGCGTGTTTGATAAAGTAGTTAGTGACTTGATCCAAAGAAGATTGTCAACAAAGGAGGACTTAGGATGTATCTACATCTCTTATGCTTCTGACAACAAATATTTCACAGAAGCACTATGTGACTCTGGGGCGAGCATAAATCTTATGACTCTCTTTGCCTTTTTGAATGTGGGATTGAAGAAACCAACAAAGACTTCCATGATAATCCAGTTGGTACACATGTCAATAGTGAGGCCATATGCGACATGCAAGGATGTTTTAGTTAAAGTTGACAAATTTATCTATAATTCTAACGTTGTGGTCATGGATATGCAAGAGATGTGAGGATCTGAGATGTTCTTAGGAAGGTTGTTCCAAGCTACGGCTCATGTGATCATTGCCATGGATAGAGGAAACTTGACACTGGGAATAGATGATGATAAAGTGGAGCTCATATTTCCAGATGATTCTTCACCGCTATCCCAAGACAACCTAGACTGAAGATAAGCACCTTGTCGAGCCTATGACACTAAACAAGGTGCTTATGGGAGGCAACCCTTTCAATTTTTATCATTTACTTTTTTTAGTCATCTCTTTTTTTACAATTTGTACTTTTTATAAGTAGTTGTTTAGTTTGATGCAAAGAAAAAGGTTCCTTGATGAATTTTACGTGATGTGTAAAAAATTCAGTGTCGAACCATCACCCAGGAATCTACATGGAAATTCAAAAATTTCAAAACCACTGATGAGCAGGTTGGTGCCACCAATTCTTATCATTAAAGATTGTATGAGATCCATTCGACTCGGTAGCACCTACAAAATTGTCGGTAGCATCGACAATTTTCAATCTCACACAACCACATAAAATTATTGTTGATACTACTGAGAGGATGTTTGGTGGTACCAATCCATCAAGCTTAAGAAAGACAAGGAATAATTAAGGTTGATACTAATGACATGCATATCGGTGGCAACGATAGAGAGGTTAGAGGAGGCCAAAAGTTCATCTCAGTACCATCAACATTCTTGTCGGTGGCACTGACACAGTAGACCAGATCTATGGAACTGACACTAATAATCATTATCATCCACATCCAACGGTAGGTGTCACCAATCCACGTGCCAATTTCAGGAACATGTACCATTGATAACTGTAGGTACCACCAACACAGACAAACCCATAGGTTGGTG
The DNA here is from genome assembly GCA_963693085.1 of Alisma plantago-aquatica. Lineage (NCBI taxonomy): Eukaryota > Viridiplantae > Streptophyta > Magnoliopsida > Alismatales > Alismataceae > Alisma > Alisma plantago-aquatica. Next base: position 608,222,327 of record OY856412.1, on the reverse strand, counting down.
TATCAACATCCTAAAGATGCTAGTATTAGGGTTGTACATATATAGATCTAAATCGACTGACCGGACCGGACCGGCTATTCAGTCTGGTCTGGTCTTGAACCGACTTGACTTTGAGTCCGATCTTTGATCTAATATTTTTTTTCTAAATCCGGTCCTTGATCTGGTCCATTCCAAAATCGATAGAAATTAGTCTAGACCGGATAATATAAAAAAAACTTATTATGAGGGTTGAGGGGATGTGCAGTACATCATTAATGACTCTATAATTTACCAATATGTATATTAATAAATGGTCTACACACTAATGTCATCATATAATAAATGTCAATAGCATTAATCATTGCACTTATATAAGCACCGAGTAGCCACTAAATAAATTTGAATATTACATTACATTGTGACGATGAAAAACTTAAAAGACTGCACATTAAAGTGAACTATTAATAAATTAGTGTATTACCTATTAATTAACATATAATTGAATTTTATAATGTTTCTAAATGTTAGATTTTTGCATGTTACAAATTTATGAAAGTTAGTCTCAAATGTGTTATTATATGTAAGTATATTATTAGTAATGTTTTCAATAGTCTTATAACATTTTAATCTCTTGAGTTGTAAGAATTTATTTATGTAAGTTGGTTTTTGTTCCCAAACCAAAGTGGCTTATTAGTTCTCTTATAATTTTTATAATATATTTTATAATCATGAGTTTATGAATATTGGTTATCCGGTTCAGTCTCATTCCAATTTTGGTCATTCATTTCTTTGATCCAATCCAAGATCATACCGGTTCTTATGGTCCGATCCTTGGTCCATAAATTTTTTGTTAACCAGGTATAGGTCTGGTCCCATCCAAACCGGTCCGGTTTGGGTTTGGACTGATGTAAAACACTAGTCGGTATAAATGATTGTCATTGAGGTGCACATGGATAGCAAAGAGTTGGTATCATTGACACTTCATGTCGGTAGTACTGACACTGCGCATGCACATACACCTTCAACTATAAAGGGTGATCATAAACCACACCCAAGAATTCCCCTTTTATTCACAAGGTGCAAGATGATCCCAGGAGGTCACAAAAGCATTCCAGTGCTCAAAATCTTCATTGAGCTCTTTTCCCTTATCTACATCTTCTCTTCCCCAAGCAATGGCATCCTAAAGACAATGTTTGTCTGCCACCATCATATCTGACCAGTTGTTAACCAAGCCAACGAGGGTGGCCTTCCCAGATGAAGCGTAGAATAAGCACTACACTACACTACAAAATAGGGAGCCCATACCAACTCGATATGGGGATCGGGCCTTCCTCACCAAAGTAGGGTCCACCGACAACCTCCAACATGTCTGCACTAGACAATGAACGGTAGGTGATCACCCATTCTTTAGTGACTGGCCCACCTACCCCAAGATCATCTGTCAGTTGCTTGCCACGCTAGAGTTGTGTTACATCCCTGAGCATGGGGAAGGATGGGAAGCCAACTGTGTGAAATTCTGATTATAAACACCATGCACCACCTCACATTGGAAGAATTCAATGCAGGAAAATATGGCTACAGAGCAAGCAGCAAAAATAAAAAAAAATTATATACTGTATTCTCCATAATCAGTAGATCGTATTAATTACTATAATGCAGGAAGGATGGTTTCGAGGATATACCTAGTCATGGAGCAAGTCTAGCGACAATCCTCATCATCGTAGATGTGTAGCTTCAGAATCCTAGTTGTACAGGGACTCGTCTGACTGTTGTGCCTTCTGGTTTGCACCACGGACTATAGCCATGAACCTCATCTTCTTCAACAACTCCTCTCGTCAAGACTTTTGGTTGACGTTGTCCTCCTAGTAGCAGACAATGGCCTCATGCCTCTATGGTAGTCCACACAGGCCGCCTAGAACTCCTATCGGTGGCTAGAATGATCAGGAGGAGGAGTTTGTCCCGTTGGTGTACTAGTCACCAACTTGCTCTCCCACGATAATGATCTCAGTTGCTCTCTCCCTTGGCTATCCCTCCCTAGTCAGGTAGGACTTACATGGGCTTTCATAGTTACCACATCCAGAGAGGATAATATTTGTCAGACCAACTGTTTCTCAATTTTCCGTGTTGTACTCTGGGAAGCCCCCAATATCCCTCTATTTATAGGTGAGGTATGGGTCTAGGTTCCCAATTGATGCAGTGTGCGACAGCCCAGACGGTCGTCTGGCTTTCCAGATGGTCATTTGGCACAGCTCAGATAGAGATATGGTTGTTTCTCAGTTGTACACAAATTTGGAAATTTATTTCTAATTATTATCTCATAATAATTTCCTTACACAACAAGTAATGTGTAACTCAAACAAATTAGGAAATATCTAGAAACTTCCCTTGGCCGAACCGGACCATCTCGCCCATGTGAGACGGCTGTCTTGGTTCACCGAGATGTAGGGGTGTAAACGGTATGGGTATGGTGTGGGTCTGGCCATACCCATACTCATACTCATCTAATTTAGCGGGTCTGGTTCTGATTCTAGACCCGCATAATACAAAACCTAGACCCGCACCATACTCATACCCGCAAGAATAGTGGGTATGCGGGTAAGCGGTTCTATAAAGCATCATATTGTTTATGTAAGAGAAATGACTATGTTATATATATTAAATAGAATAAGATATTGTTATTATATAGTATATTAGCATGTAGTAGTTATATTAGACAATGTTATATTTTATACATTAACATTAATTGAGTAATTGTTTACATATTTATAGTCATGATCATAACGTTTAAGTTATGTAGAAAGTAATGTAAATTAGTAGACATTTTGATTTTAAGTTTACATATGATATTCATTATTGTAACTATAATACTTAATTATTAATTATATGACTAGTTTCAACCTTATTATGGTTAGAGTAGGATATAATCGCAAGAATTATATTAGTTAGACTAATAAAGTATGATATGTATAACATATTGTTTAAGTAGTTACTTATGTATGCGGGTACACAGGTCTAGCGGGTCTGGGTCCAAGCATACCCATTATTGGACCCACTTATATATGGGTACAAGGGTATACGAGTCCAAAGATATGCGGGTATAAAAAATTAGACCCCTGACGGGTTTTTTAAGGGTCTAAATTTGTGGGTATGTGGGTCTACCCGTACCCATTTACAGCCCTACCCAGATGGTTGTCTGGTGATCTGAATCGAGCCGGTCATTTTGTTCAGTTCACTTCCTTAGCTAATTCATACCCATAATAGGCCTGACTCCCCAAATGCCCATCTCAACAATTGAGACAGTTATTTGGCACTTCCAGACGATCGTCTCAACACTTGAGATGAGTATTTGGCAGTGTTGTCAGCCTATTTGTTGTGTGAATCAAATACCTAAACGCTTTAGTACTTAATTCAATTGTCATTTGAGATTAAACTCCTCTTCTAGGTCAAGACCTATGTGTGTGACTGTCACACCCCAAATTTTTGTTAAGTATTATTGTGAGTGAAAGTACTACTAAGAAAACCCTAGTTATGTGAGATCAAGACAAGTGGGTCAAGTTTTACATATTTTATCATGTATTACAATCCATTTATGCGTATCTAGAGCCCAAGGACTTTTTGGTGAATTGATCATTGTGGGATGCTAGAAAGATCATATGCAAATTTAAGGTTGATTAATATGGTCATAATAAGGTTTTTCTAGAATTTAAGGACATTCTAACTATCAATGGATTACATAACATACCTAAGAGTACCTTAGGCTCTCTAATGTATGTAGCAATGAAATTTAAGACTGATTAGATATTCTCAGTGACATATAAGAGGTGACACAATTTTGGTGATTCATTTTCTTTATATAGGTCATGGTACAAGTGAAACTATTTTCACTATACTAGAGTAGTCTGGGTAGTGATTTAGGTCATGAGGATTTTTCTTGAGAAGATAACATGTATATGAGTTCTTGGTCAAATTTTGGGACCAGTCCGGAGTAAGGAGTAGCCTATAGGGTTTGTAGAAGAAATTAGAAGGAATACAATAATTAAGGGCTTTTGAACAATGAACCAAGGAAAAGAAAGTATGAACTGTTGGTTCATGACAACCTACTGGTTCGATTGAGTCATGTCAAATCTGGGAAGAACGCTCATAATGAAAAGAATGGGAAGGGTCTCACAACCCCCAATTTTTCCAAAACAAGAACTTAGTAACAAATGAAAGCGGGTGGATCTCATTGTGAGACTGGGAAAGATGGAGGCTATAAAGCCTAGGATGATTGGATCGGAAGGGGGCACAGTCAAGTAGGGTTTTACCATGAAAGGCGTGAGAATAAGCCTTAAGAATCACAGAGCAGGTTGGGTGGTGTTGCCTATGGAGGAGGATTTAGGGATCTTCAATTATGATGGTTGGATCCATGGTCATAATTTCTCCCTAGTCGGCAGGGCCCACACGAAGCTGTTGGTGGTCTAGGCTTGCACAACAACAACCTCCATGATGAGATTAGGCTTGTCAGAAACTACCCCAGTGGCGGCGGAGGCATGACTCTATCAAGCAGAGTATTAGGGGGAATCCCAATCAAGATGAGAAGAGGAGAACCCATGGAGTCATGGCGAGGGGGGGGGGTCATAGCGGCTATATGGCTTGATCTTGTCGTCGGATCAGTCATGGATGTTGGATTTCGCTGGAGAGGAGGCGGGGGAGTCAGTGCCATGTTTCATGGAAAAATAGGGGCACGTGATCCCTGGTTCATGCCGTTGCGTGTTAAGGAGAGGGAGGGGTCTGGGTCCCTCCTTGAGGGGTTGCCAGTTTGAGGCCCAATCAGACTGAAACGAGCAGGAAAATAAGGTAATAAGTATGATCTGAAATTGATTTGTTATAAACTTTGCAGATTCATAGAGATTGACCTGATTGTCAGAATAGGGTGTTTAAGGGCTCATTGGAAAGCTCGAGATATGAAGAACATCTTGAAGGGGATTCCAAACTCTTAAATGATCTCGATAAGGTAATTTAATTTGAGGAAAGGTTAGATAAGTAGATTATGTGCATATATGTTAATACTTGTTAAAACAATGCCATAGGTGTGAACCTCATCATTAAACTTCAAGGAAGTGTTACACTACAAGTTTTAAAGGCATGATGCTTTGAGAGTTAATGATTTGGAGATTAGATTGTTTTTATATGACATTTTGGGTATATTTTTATGCATGCCATAAAATTATGTAGGGTGTGACTAAGGGATAAAGGTGACTCTAGAAGAGTATTTGTGTATATGAGAATACATTAAGATAAACCCTAGAAGTTAACTACATAGTTAACTACATTGTAGTGGTTGGAATTAAGAATGATGATAAATTAATTCATATGGGTTTTAATGATAGAGAATGTCTTTTTAGGATTCAGACCTGACTAGAGGAAATCTAAGATGAAGATTTTATTCTCTCTGATACATGTAAGTGGTTCATGCCCATGAGTACTCATATTTATTAAACTCATCATATTTTCATAAGACTTCATACTTTATGTGATCCAATGTTCTAAGATTTTATGTTAAGATATGCAAGTAAGATTTTCATACATTCATGGGTATGTCCTTACATGTGCCTAATATCTTGAGAAGAGATATGTTATTAAGATTTATAAGAATGATAGAGACTCATGAACTAGGTTCATGAGATTTCTAAAGGATCATGTTTCTATAAGAACTATTAGTAATGATTCATGTTGATGAATAAGACTACAAGATAAGATATGAAACCAAGATAGTCATACATGACAATGCGGGATAAGAATGTATTAAGATTTCAAGTAGAAATATGCTATTAAGATTTCTTAGGTAGATTAATATCTAAGAACTAACTGTTATTTAGATTTCTTAGAATGGTTAAGATATAAAAATTAAGTACATGATAAGATCAACAAAGTAGAATGCATTAAGTTATGATTAACTTTGCAAGATAAGATTTTATAAGATTCATGTTTAAAATATTTAAGAGTAAATCTCACATGAATACATTAAGATGCATGTTAAGATAAGACTTCATGAGACTTTCAAGAGGATGAGTTATCATGTCAAAAATCATATTTTAAATATTTACTACTTAGTATTCCTATATCCAGTTTAGATTATTTTCCTAAGCCTTTAGACTTACATGTCATAAATCGAATATTAACATTTGATTAAGTCATTCGATCAAACAAGAATTTCAAATTAAGATTTATCCAGATAATAAGAATATCAAATTTTGATTACTCAATACGTGGGTAGCCAGATATTTGATTTAGATACATGATAAGGGTTTTAGACCCAATCTCAGTTTTGTAATTAAGATTATTCATATTCAGATGTAGATTCAGATTCAGAGTTCAGTACATATTCAATACTCAATATTCAATTTCAGATAAGTCCAGATTCAGAATTTAGTAAGCTTAGACTTGAGATAATTAATTTAGAACCTTCACATAATATATTATATGATAAGTCATCATTCAGAGAGTCCCAGGATGATTCAGAGGCATTGTCAATTCAGAGAAGTGTTTACTCCATTTTAGAGGGCATGTTGTGTCAACAGAGGGTGCATTGCACCATAGAGGACACTTCAGTATCAACAAAGGGCACGTAGTGCCAATAGAGGATGTGTTGCACCATAGAGGACACTTAATTGTCAACAAAGGAGGACTTATTGTATATAACGGTGGCCACGATCAGATAAAAGTCATAATAAAAATGCCTTAGTCTAGAGAATGTACATAATCTCATTCATAAATATAATGAAAGAGATTAAGATAAGAGAGGCATGACTCAGACCCTTTGTGCAAGTCATGTGGCCCAGACACTAGAGTGCACGCCAATTCAAAGACATAACCCAAGCCAGAGTGCATGTTATGTGACCCAGGTACCACAGTACAGGTCATGAGACCTAGGTACCATAGTACAAGTCTCCAGAGAAAGATAAGTAAAAGATTAGAACTAATTTAAAATAAGAAGAGATATTTATGTTTCAAATTTTGCAAAGTTATTAATGTTAGTTCTCAATATATAATGTTTAAGAATATGTTGTAGTATCTTATTTCATCAAGTAATGTATATGTTAGAATACACATGCCACTTACGCTAACAATCATTTTTCCAAAGCATGGTTGGGGACGAGTTGTCCACAGGTGAGGAGCAGGAGCAGAAGTAGCACCTAGAAACTTAGAGCGCAAAGATAGAGTATGATAAAATCTGGTGGAGTGCCAACTATAAGATGATCCTCATATTTATAGCTTCAGCTATATGTTTCCATGTTTAGAACTTTAGAATAGAGACTTTTTCTCAAGATGTAATATAAGTTTTCCATGTGATAGTATTTATGTTCCTTTTGTAAGAATAATCATGAGAATGTTTTAATAATTCAATTTGCGTGATTGATTATAATGTTATTATGTATGCCAATTTTATGTAATGCCACCTTGAGTGCACGAGTTATGGGTAACTTGGTGTTGCTTCCTCTATGTGCATCTGTGCACCTAGGGAGGGTGTTACAGTAACACTATGGGTCCCATATTACACTAGCAGTGATTGTCCATAATACTTATGACATCACAAGCATTGATCGGTGCCTAGTCGCACATCAATGCTACCCAAGTAAATGGAAAGTTGGGAAATAACTTCAACCTACAATCTGTGTATGGTGTTATAGTGTTTGTACAATTCCTTTGTCACTAATGTCCAGATTGAACTAGAGGCAGGGAGTAGTCACCCTCATTATTATTAAATCCTATTTCTTGAACAAGAGCAGATTGTCTAAGATATATGTAAGCTCAATATTAGATATTGACTCACATGCGCATGGCCATGCTTTTCTCAGTCTCGCTAATTAAGAGTCCTAGGACATCACACTCCATTAGGAAGGACAAATCTCATATATATCATTCACAGTCTATCCCCATGTGTCAAAGCCACCCAATCATCACCTATATAACAGCCTGTATTTAAATATTGTGTTTGATGATGTCAAAGTATACCCAATGACATGTGATGAGTGCAATAATTTTAGGTCTAAGAACCACAAACACCACCATCACTATGAGACTTGACCATGACTTCCATGAAGATGGCTTCCATGTGTCAGTCTCATGGTTGGTCTATCTGATACACTATTCTCTAACATGTATTTGTGTGCTTGGTTTAATATCCCCATATCATGACTAATGAGATTTATTCATCAACTAGCTCACACTCTGATCTTATGTGTCATTATTCTCTATAAACCTTCCACAATAACAACCGATCAGGAACATAATGAGAATATGTATATGTACTCTTAACATCTGTATTATCTCATCCACAAGGGTAGTAACTTGAATACATATGTCATTGATTACTATGATTCTCCTGACATTTATATTGTTACATCATTATCTCATAACTGAATTAAATAGAATAAATTGGAATCTGGCCTTTTACTAATAATTTTCACAAGTCATGCCATTAGAATCATCACATGATTGGCTTTCTAGGAATACTTAACCAACAGACTCCCACTTGCACTTAGATCCAATCACCTACAAATTATGTTCTAAGTGATCTTACATGACCATCATGCTTCTGTTGTGAAAGTGCCTTTGTCAAGGGATCAACAACGTTGTTCTTAGTTGGCACTTTATAAATCTTTGCATCTCCTCATTGTATGATCTCTCGTAGGAGATGATATCGCCTTTGTATATGCTTTGATCATTGATGTGATATGGGTTCCTTAGCTTGTGCAATAGCTCCATTGTTGTCACAATATAGCTCAATTGCCTCATTGATGCTTGGAAAGACTCCAAGTTCTATGATGAACTTCTTGATCCATACAACCTCCTTTGCTACACTTGATGCAACAATATACTCAGCCTCTATTATAGAATCGGCAACTGTTTCTTGCTTGGAACTCTTCTAGCTCACAACTCCATTGTTGATATAGAACACAAATCCTGATTGGGATTTGTAATCGTCTTGATCAGTCTGGAAGCTTGCATCGGTGTGACCCTTTACCACCAACTCTTCCTCTCCGTCATAGACCAAGAACCGATCCTTAGTCCTTCTTAAGTACTTGAGGATGTTCTTCATGAATGTCTAATGAGCATCATCTGGATCTGACTAATATCTTCTCGTCATGCTCAAGGCATACGAGACATCGGAATGGGTGCACAACATTGCGTACATGATTGATTCAATTTCTAAGGCATATGAAATCTCATTCATGTGTTCCCTTTATTCACAAGAACTGGGAGATTAACTCTTAGAGCCAGTCACTCCATGCAATGTTGGTAGGTTTCCTCTCTTTGAGTTCTCCATGCTGAACTGCTTCAACACTTTGTCAATGTATGTGCTCTATCTTTGTCCAAGAAGCCTTTTGGATTTATCTCTATAAATATTTATCCCCAAGATGTAGGATTCTTCTCCCAAGTCTTTCATAGAGAATGTATTTCCAAGCCATGTCTTTATCTTTTATAAAGTAAGGATGCCATTCCCCATCAATAATATGCCATCGACATACAATATGAGGAATGTCACTATGCTCCCACTAACCTTCTTGTACACACAAGGTTCATCTTCATTTTGAATGAAGCCAAACCCTTTGAATGTCTAATCAAAATGAAGATTCTAGCTCCGAGATGTTTGCTTCAATCCATAGATTGACCTTTGTAGCTTACAGAGTTTATTTGCATCCTTGGGATCGATAAAACCCTTAGGATGTGTCATGTACACATCCTCAAGTAAATTCTTGTTAAGGAATGTTATTTTAACATCCATCGGCCAAATTTCATAGTCATGATAAGCTGCAATAGCAAGCATCATCCTGATGGACTTAACCATGACCACTGGAGAAAAGGTTTCATCATAGTCAACACCTTGAACTTGTTTGAAACCCTTTACAACCAATCCGACCTTATAGGTTTGAACTTTTCCATCCATGTAGGTCTTCTTCTTGAAGACCCACTTGCACCCTATGGGTTTTACCCCTTCAGGTGGATCCACCAAAGTCCATACTTTGTTCATATACATGGATTCCATCTCAAATTTCATGGCCTCAAGCCATTTCTCAGACTCTGGTCCCTCTATAGCATCTTGATAGGAAATTGGCTCATCGTCTATGACCAATTCACTGCCTTCCTGAGTTATAAGATATCCAAATCTTTCAAGCTCAAGGCGTTTCCTATTAGATCTATGAGGTTCATGTATCACTTGAGGAATTTGAGATTCCACAACATCTTGTGAACCTCTTTGTTCCTCTTGTTCATCTATTGGTTCAATATTTTCTTGTTGGTCTAGAATCTCTTTGAGTTCCACTTTTCTCCTACCTATTCCTTTGGAAATGAAGTCCATCTCAAGAAATGCAACATCCCTGACAACAAACACTTTGTTGTCAGTTTGGGAATAAAAGTGATGTCCTCTTATTTCTTTAACATTTATTAGATTTGGGACTAAGCTTATTAGAAACATGTTCTTGACATAAGCTTCACATCCCCAAATCCTCATAAAAGACATATTGGGACATTTCCCATTCCATATCTCATATGGTGTCTTTTGAACCAACTTAGATGGTACTCGGTTTAGTGCAAATGTGTCAGTTTGTAGAGCATACCCCCAGAAGGTTGTCAGAAGCTTGGCTAAACTCATCATCGATCGCACCATATCCAGTAAAGTGTGATTCCTTCTTTCTGATACACCATTATGCTGAGGTGTTCGAGGTGGAGGCCACTGGGATACAATCCCATGGGCTCTAAGAAGGTCCTCAAACTTTTGGTTTAAGTATTCTCCACCTCAATTAGAACGAAGTGCCTTAATACTTTTACCAAGTTGGTTTTATACTTCATTCATAAACTCCTTGAACTTTTTAAGAGTTTCTGACTTATGTTTCATTAAATAAACATAGCTATACATATTGAAAACATCAGTGAAGGTAATGAAGTATTGATACCCACCTCTAGTGGTTGTTCTAAAAGGTCCACACACATTAGTATGTATGGGTCCTAATAGATCACTAGCCCTCTCATTGTTACCACTGAAAGGGGTCTTAGCCATCTTTTCCATCAAACATGATTCACATGTCTCTATTGATTCAAAATCAAAAGAGTCCATATAACCATCTTTATGGAGTCTAGATATGCGATTCTCATTTATGTGCCCTAGATGACAATGTGAAAGGTATGTTTTGTTTGAGTTGTTGAGTTTTAGTCTTTTGGTATTAATGTTATATACATAGGGGCACTGCCATAAAAGATCTCATTTTTTGAAATAGAACATCGACCATTTTTAATATGGAATTCAAATGCACCTATGTCCTTACAAAAATGATGTTTCTATTTATAGTAGGTATATAATAGCAGTTCTTTAACTCTATTACAAGCCATGTGGGTAGAGATATAGTATAGGTTCCAATTGCATTGGCTGCAACTCTTGCACCATTAGCAACTCACAATTCCACCTTACATTTTCCCAAAGGCCTACTTCCTTTCAGATCATGCATATGAGAACATATGTGAGATCCACATCTGGTATCAAGTACCCATGATGATGAAGTAGATAGATTTATCTCAATAACGTATATACCTGAAGTGAGGATCACCATCCCCATCTTCTTCTTCCTAAAAGCCTTCAAGTACAAAGGATGAATTCCTCTTATACTTTTCTTTCTTGTTATCTTGAGTGTTGAAGAATTGGACTTAGGCTTCTCGATCTTGCTTTGATCCTGGGACTCAACCCTACTAATCACGGTCACAAACTTGTCCTTCTTCAATTTTGCTTCAGCATGAATCAACATGGCAAGCAAGTCTGACATCTATCCATCATATTACTCACATGATAACATACACTAAAGCAACTATATGATTCATGCATAGTCCTTAGAATCATATCAGTGGCCAACTCTTGGCTCAAGGTGAATCCCAGTTCTTCAAGATGATACACATGTCCAATCATATTGAGCACATGTTCTTCTATTGAGGTTCCCTCTGTCAGTTTTGACTCAAGTAGCACCTTTAAGATAGCGTCCCTTTCTTGCTTGTCAAGACCAAGTGTTACCTTCTTAAGATGTGTCACCATCTCAAGAACACTCATGTCCTCACATTGTTCATGTAACTCATAGTTCATGCATCTTATAATAAGGTACTTTATATCCAAGGCATCATTGGCATGCTTCCAGTAAGCATCAACATGTGCCCTAGGTGCATTAGGAGGAGGTATTTCAGGCACTAGTTTGTCAAGGACGTAGGCTTGCACTCTTCATTGAGAACCCTTCTCTAAGTCCAAAACCAGTCGTGGAAATTTATACCGTCAAGGTTGTCCTTCTTCAAGACCAATCACAAATCAGATTTGTTCGACATTTGATTCTATAAGAGAAAGTTTGCATTTGTCAAATATCATTTTTGATTTGATTTTATTTATTTGAAAAAGTTGGTGATATTAATTAGGTCTTTAATTATTATCACTCCCACTATTTTATTCAAATTGATATCCCTCAATATCAATTCAGAATATTACAGTGTACTATATTCTAGTGGGCCAGATCCAAGATGACTGAATGGTGCCCTGATCAACACCACAAACACAATCAATCATCAAGGTAGGCAACTCTTGTCAATTACATCATATGCAATTTTGGATAGATGATATGCACAACTCCTTGCCATAATCACCTGCATACCTCTGGGCCCATACGCTCTAAGAATCACTAGTCAAGTCTGACCCAAAAACCAACACAATAATAATGCACCCCGCGGAGGCAAAACCTACATTATTACCATCACACTTCCATGAGATAGACGGTGCACCCCGTGGAGGTAGAACCTATGCTTAGTTGATCAAGTTTTTCATGTGTTCCACTTTTGGAAAGCATCTAAGACTTGATACTTTAATTGAGGGAATTTGTATTTATAAGTATATATATACTTTATCCAATCACCACATATATAGTACATATCATATCCATTCTATATTCCACAACAAAAACCTACAATAAATGAAAGCGATGGTTATGGCCAACCTAATGTAATCCCTTTGAGCCACAAGGAATTACGGTCATGTAGGTCTACTCACATGCAAAAAACCTATTATTGATGAAGATCTGTGCTTGCCAATCTGGGTTGATTGGTTCAATCTTTGAACTGATTAGCTTGCCTCTTGGCTGGTTGTTACGTCGTCTCGCTACTCATATGGTTCCATCAATCCACCATCTACTGGCTCCTCTAACTGGTCGGTCGGGTCCACCAAATGATTGGTCTGACTCATCCTCCTGATCCTCCATGGTCCTTCAGTCGGTCTGCTTGTCTTCGGGATGTCTTCTTCTTCGTCATAATAGAAAATAAAATATCCTACTTTTACATGATTATTTGGAAACTTCAAGTTACATTCGAGGGGAGCAAGGGTAGGAAAGAATTAACTTTACATGGGGAAAAAATATAAAGGCTCAGTACGCTGACCAAGATAAGAGGATCATCCAACCATACAATGATGCACAAAATATAGGGTTTATTGGCCATAATCATGCTACACATCCACCATCAAAACTGCTTTTAGGACGACGCATGTAAATTGCATATATATATATATATATATATATATATATATTAGTTTGGGATTATCGTGGTACTGGATTTGACAAGATATTATTTACATCACATGCAATAATAGAACGACAAAACCAAAATCTGATCATATCAATTATCCCATTATATAGTAAATTGATGTTGTCTCTAATACCACTATAGAGAAATATGGCTATAGAGCATGCAATGAAAACAAAAAATTTATGTACCATATTTCCCATAATCACTAGATTGCATCAATTACTATAATATAGGAAGGATGGTTTCAAGGATATACCTGATCCTAGAGCAAGTCCAATGACAATCCTCATCATTGTAGATGCGCAACTTTTGAAGCGTGGTTGCACTGGGATTCATCTGACTGATGTGCCTTCTGGTCTGCACCATGGACTACAACCACAAACCTCATCTTCTTTAGCATCTCCTCTTGTCACTGAATGCTTGTTGATGTTGTCCTCTTAGCATAAGACAATGACATCCCGCCTCTATGGTAGTCTACATGGACTACCTAGAACTCATGTCATCCTACTAGAATGACTAGGAAGGAGTCGTCCCTCCCATTTGTGTACTAGTCACCAACTTACTCTCTCACGACAATGATCTCATTTGCTCTCTCCTTGGTTATCCCTCCCTAGTTGGGTAGGACTTTCCTGGGCTCTCGTAGTTATCACAACCAGAGAGGATAATGTTTGTCAGAGCAATTGTTTCTCAATTGTTTGTGTTGTACTCTAAGAAGACCCCAGTACCCCTGTATTTATAGGTGGGGTCTGGGTCCAGGTTCACAGTTGATGCGGGAGTGGAAGGGGCCAGAAGATCTCAAATTTTCGTAATAATTCTAGAAATTCCACAACCTATGATAGCCCATACATTCATTTGGCAACCCAAATGGTCGTTTGGCATGCCATATGATCATTTGGCACAGCCTAGACATCCATTTGGTTATTTTCCACTTGTACACAAATTTGGCAATTTGTTTCCAATTAATATCTCATATTAATTTCCTTGCATAACAAGTAATGGGCAACTCAAACAAATTAGGAAATATCTAGAACCTTCCCTCAGTCGAACCGAATCTCGCCCATGTGAGATGGTTGTCGGTTCACCCAGACAGTCGTCTGGTGACCCGAGTCGAGCCGGTCTGTTTGGTCAGTTCACTTCCTTAGGCAATTCATACTCATAATAGGCTTGAATCCCCAGACACCCATCTCAACAATTGAGACGACCGTGTGGCACTTCTAAATGGTTGTCTTGATACTTGAGATGGGTGTTTGGCAGTGTTGTCAATCTATTTGTTGCGTGAATCAAATACATATACACTTTAATACTTAATTCAATTGTCATTCGAGGTTAAACCCCTATTCTAGGTCAAGACCTAAGTGTGTGACCCTATATGTGGCGAAGCGTTCGAACAAATCATCATTAACTAAGCAGAAGCGTTCATTAGCAGTGGATTACTAAAAATCACTAAAAATTAAAACATTTTTGCAAAGAGATCCAATTTCAGGACACTCTTAACAACAAGAACCAAAGTATTACATGTACATTCTGGTTCACAAGTACACACCATGTACCATTTCTTTATCTTGGATTACATACATCAATTGCTCTGTTAAGTCTACACATGAGCAACATAAAACCTCTAGGCATTCAAGCCAAGATCTCAGATCGATTATAAAAACACTAAGTACTGACTCCTAGGACCTGAGAGTACAGAGACGACACATAGGACTCATATCTACAAGCCACAACAGTCAGTATCTCCACCTGAGATGTTACTGTTGTCCCTGATGTTGCTATCCTTTTTCATGCTGTAAGATTTCTACCACTTCGTCCACGTCCACCTAAAAAAATGTTGGATCCCACGGGGGTGAGACAATTGAAAATTGTCCCAACGACAGATATAACTCTCTGCCAGAAACATTATTATTGCAGTTTAATAGAATAAAACTGAGTAGAGGATAAGCAGTTTAGAACATTCTCCTCTTTTGAAGCA
Source organism: Alisma plantago-aquatica (assembly GCA_963693085.1). Taxonomy (NCBI): domain Eukaryota; kingdom Viridiplantae; phylum Streptophyta; class Magnoliopsida; order Alismatales; family Alismataceae; genus Alisma; species Alisma plantago-aquatica. The sequence goes on along the minus strand of OY856412.1, from coordinate 608,206,792 downwards.
TTGCAACTATCTGTGATAGAGCAATAAATCATCTATTCACTTTATAAGGAATATTGTCATGACCGTCTCGTGAAAACATGATTAACTAATGTGGAAGCGTTCATCAAGCAGCGGATTAGCGAAAATCACTAAAAATTAAAACTTTTTGCAAAGAGATCCACACATAGGAAATCTTTTCCAACAAATGCCATTGTATATCATATACATTCTATTTCAAACGTACATATCCTGTACCATCTCTTTCCAGAGACTACATCATCAGCTGCCTTATAAACATATATGCAGGCAGCATACAAATCTCGAGGCATCAAGCCAAAACCTCAGACTGATATATCAAAAACACTGACTAAAAACTCCGAGGACCTGAGAGTACAGAGACGACACATAGGACTACTATCTATATGACTAGACAGACAATATCTCCACCTGAGATCTTATTGATGTCCCTGCTGTTGCTGTTGCTGCTGCTCTTTCCCTGTTCTAGAGTTTCTACTCTACCTTTCATGCATACCTAAAAATGTTTCCCACGGGGGTGAGACAATTGTAAATTGCCCCAACGAGAGATATAACTCTCCGCCAGAAACATTGTTATAGCAGATTATGAAATTAAACTGAGCAGGGGTTACTTTTACATTAATAGGCAGAATTATTCTTCATAGAACAGAATAAGAAAATCTCCATTTTCAATAAGAGCATTGCATCTACCCATGGTAGACTCATAGTTCATCCATCTACTTGTAATGAATACAACAGATATGAATAATCATCAATGAACTATAGATATATAACATAAATGTAACATCAGCCAAGTTCTCTAGCATAACTTATTAACACAAATGCTACAAAGAAAACATGATACTTGTTACCCACATCACACATGGCTCACAAGGACATTCATATCTTGTCACCTCTCACTAGGCAACAACTTATTCACATGGCTCACAAGGCCATTCACATCTTGTCACCTCTCACTAGGCAACAACTTATTCACATGGTTCATAAGGCCATTCACATCTTGTCACCTCTCACTAATTCAGACCCTCTTGAGTTAACCAACTTTATCTTGTATTAAGGTATTTCCCCTCTTAATACATTCCATCACAGAATACTCACCTTTAGCATATAATGCATAGGCCACACAGTAGAATTGTCCAGCTATCTCACATGATATGGACTTATCTTAGTTTAAGGCATAACTTTATTATAAAGTTGCCTATAAACAATCGCAATGATACGCCTTCAACTAGGGTTTCACAAGGATACACCCTCAACCAGGGTTCACAATGATACACCCTCCACTAGGGTTTCACAAGGTTACACCCTCAACCAGGGTTCACAATGATACACCCTCCACTAGGGTTTCACAAGGATACACCCTCAACCAGGGTTTATAAGGATACACCCTCAACTAGGGTTCATAAGGATACACCCTCAACTAGGGTTTACTAATCATATATTGGATCCATGCATTTGTTATGCATTATTGATTAGTACCATTAAGGGTATCTCTCACCTAATTACATTAGGTTTCCAAAAAGGTTTGATCAATTGGACCTTCAATGACATGAGGTATCCAATTGAATTGGGGTTTTCAATGTTGATTCCTTCAATCATTGAATTCATGGAACCAATCATCAATTGGACCTATACTCATACTTCAATTGAGTTTAATAGGTCAACCTTAAACTGATTTGACCCTCAATTGACCCTCAATTGATCATCAATTAGGGTTTGATTCAATTGAGTTAGGGTTTGGAATCGAAGATCCAACAACACTCATCAATGCAAGATTGGTTACTTTGAAACTATTGAACCATTATCCAAATTGGGTATGACCTGACCCCAAACGGTCTTGAGGTCGTTTGGATGACCTCCAAACGGTCTTGAGACCGTTTTCCCATCATATCACTCAAATCCAAGCCATCCAATTAAGGTTTGGATCATTGGATTGATCATCAAATCAACATTGCATTGTATAACAGCTTGGTACCTTTAGACCTTCAAACACCTAACCATACTCAACCCTAGACCTCCAAACGGTCTTGGGTGACCACCAAACGGTCTTGAGACCGTTTGGATGAGCTCCAAACGGTCTTGAGACCGTTTGGCCCATCCAACCTTTGGATTCTAGTGAAAAATCATCATGGATTGGTCTATCGAGTTGATCAACAAAGCAGCACTACATTGCAATATGATTAGTACCTTTGGACCTTCCATTGGTCAACTATACTTGACCCCAGACCTCCAAACGGTCTTGGGGTGACCCCCAAACGGTCTTGAGACCGTTTGGGTGATCCCCAAACGGTCTTGAAACCGTTTGGGCTAATCAACCCAAAATCTCAACTTAACTCATTGGAATTTCAGCACTGTTTTCAATTAGGGTTTGCCTAATTGAATAGCCTTCAACTAATGATTCCTTGGGAGTTAATCCCTCAAATTCGGTGAGTCATTAGACCACATCATTAGAAACAGTAATCCCAAACTGTCAACGCTTGGTCAACGCACTCAAACGGTCTTGAGATCGTTTTCCCAAAAAGTTCAATTAAATCAGATTGAAAATCAGCACTTAATCCAATTAGGTTTCCCTAATTGATTAGGCTTCAACTCACGATTCCTTTGGAGTTAATCCCTCAAATTTGGAGGGTTATTAATAAAAATAATTATGAACAGGAATCCCAAACGGTCAATGCTTGGTCAACCATCTCAAATGGTCTTGAAACCGTTTGCTCAACCAGGTCAAGTTAATCAGGTTGAAAATCAGCACATAATTCAATTCGATTGCCTAATTGATTGGCCTTCAACTCTCGATTCCTTTGGAGTTAATCCCTAAAATTTGGAGGGTTATCAGCCTACATAATTAGGAACAAAATTCCCAAACGGTCAATGCTTGGTCAACCATCTCAAACGGTCTTGAAACCGTTTTCTCCCAAACGGTTTCAAACCGTTTGCCCTTAAACGGTTTGCTGAAACCGCATAGCCAATCAAATTAAAACGATTTGGAGTAGCTATCAAAACGGTTTTGCTTGGTAATTTTCTTTGGATAAGCATCTAGGATGATTTCATCATCCCCTTCCTTCGAACAACCAAGAACATAAACCGTTCTTGATGGAAATTGCAGCAAAGAAACAAGTGTGTATCAAATTGAAGAAATCAATCAACAAAGCATAGAGAATTGATGCAATAGCAATGTTTAAGGGTTTGAGTTATAAAACCCGCCTCCAATTGAGCTCCAAAGATCCAAGATCACGCCATCAATGGTGTATGAAGCTCTAGCAACTCCCCCTAGGCTATTCCTCAAGCTTTTGATTGCAAAAGTTGGCTAGGGTTGAAGAGGAGATCGAAATAAGAAGGAAATCATAATTTATTTTCGATTTCCACCATGAAATCAAGGAGAACGAAGGTCAAGGGCTTACCCACAGGTTGGGGACGTGCTCCCTGCTCCTCCCTAGCTCCTTGGTCGGTTTTTCAAGCAAGGGGAAGAAGAAAATCCGAAAAAGGCCTTGGTTTGGGCTTGGAAATGGCACTTTTATAAGGAATTTGATGAGAGAGAAAATGCCTTATTAAAATGCATTTAATTCCAAAAATAGTACCACCTCTTCCTCCTTGGTTTGCTTGCATACAAAGGCAACTCAAAGCCACCGAACTCCCTTCCATTATCCATGGATTAAGGGAAAAGAAAATAAGCACCTTAATCCATTATAATATTAATATATCTTTTTGAGTGGAAATTCTTTCCCTTATAATAAGGTGAGTGGAATTTCACCTACTTAAGATATTTTCGTTCCTTATCTTGGCAAAGGAACGTCCATCCTTATTAAAAATCAACCAATAACATTTTGGTTGAAGGCCCTTTAATTAATACATTCATTTTTGCCCTAAATTGGATTAGGGTTTCACTTAGGATTAAATCTTGATTATTTTAATATCAAGATTCTCTCTCCTCCAACTTAATTCCAATGAGATTCCCCTCTCATTTTATTTGCTCTACATGATGCCAAGAAACATTAGGGACCTTATTGAAGTGGTAATTTGCATATTGAACCCTAGGTTTTGGGTAAATTTCACTTTACACCAAAATTGGGTTTTAATGCACAACATTGTCCAACAAGCTCTATCTTGGTGTCCAGACTTGTAGAAAGCTTACCACTACATCATATTCATTCTTATGATGTCACAACATCATAGGAACATCTTATCATGCAACATTTGTAATTTAACCCCTCCAATTTGGGGAATTTGTACTTTAGTCCAAAATAAGCAAACATTGCTTCAACATTGTCCAAACTGGACCAAAATTGAAACATAAGTTCGTCATGAGCCCTAATTACTTTTCCCAAGGTAAGATTAAGAATATACTCAGCCTTATTAGGCAAAAAATCTAGGTTTAATTCATAACCCAAGTCAGGGATGTTACAAATTATAAACCCCTAACAAGGATTTCGTCCTCAAAATCCCAAGAAAAGGAGGGACAAATTATTCATTAATCATGCCCTCAAGTCTTCACATATCATCTTAATATCATGGAGATATCATGAACTCTGTGATTCCATACAAATCTCCTTTCATTAATTCAACCTCATCAATGTTTATTGTTTATGCAAGGCATAAACCCCTAACATATGATGTTCATATCATTGAAAAGAAGAAGCATAAAAGAGCATACTTCTATCATCACACAGAAATATTTACTAAAAGAGAAACATATATATCTAATAGAGATAATTCATTCGACAATCCACTGACTAAGTTCATTAAGTATCCACGGAGCAAGTTCACTAAGTATTCACGGAGAAAGTTCACTAATTATCCACGGAGCAAGTTCACTAAGTATCCACAGAGCAAGTTCACTAAGTATTCACGGAGCAAGTTCACTAAGTATTCATGGAGCAAGTTCACTAAGTATTCACGGAGCAAGTTTACTAAGTATTCACGGTGCAAGTTCACTAAGTATTCACGGAGCAAGTTCACTAAGTATTCACGAAGAAAGTTCACTAATTATCCACGGAGCAAGTTCACTAAGTATCCACAGAGCAAGTTCACTAAGTATCCACAGAGCAAGTTCACTAAGTATTCACGGAGCAAGTTCACTAAGTATTCACGGAGCAAGTTCACTAAGTATTCACGGAGCAAGTTCACTAAGTATTCACGAAGCAAATTCACTAAGTATTCACGGAGCAAGTTCACTAAGTATTCACGAAGCAAGTTCACTAAGTATTCACGGAGCAAGTTCACATCATCATATTCAAGCTTCAAACCTTCGAAATCAGTTGTGATTCTTATGGTAATTTAAAAAACTAATCAAAAGGAAATCAAGAAAGAAGAAAGGTTCAACACATAGCAAATAAATTGCAAGCAATAATGACATTTATGGGTTCAAGTTATATAACCCGCCTTCAAATCTGAATCCAAGCTTCAATATTCACGTCTTCAATGGTGAATGAAGCTTCCTAAACTTCACAAGGCTCGTCCTCAAGTCTTTGAGTGAAATGAATGGCTAGGGTTGAAGATTGAATGAAGAAAACAAGAAAATAAGCATTGAAAATTGATTTCCACCATGAAATCAAGGTTGAAGATGACTATGGAGCTTACCTACAGGTTGGGGCTAGTCCTCCTGTTGCTCCTAAGCTCCCTTGTTCACGGACAAAGGAAGGAAAGAAAGAAGGGTCGAAAAGAGTCTTTCATGTGGGTGAACATTGGGATATATGTAAAGGAATTTCATGAGAGAGAAAGTGATAATTAATTCCTTCAACTCCCAAAATTGGTGCCACATCTCCCCCTAAAATCCTTTCATGCAAAGCCATCTTACCCACCTTCGAATTCCTCTTCATTATCCATGAATTAAAAGAAAGCAAATTAAGCACCTTAATCAATATAATAATAATATCCAAAATTGAGTGGATATTACTTTTCCTTTTACTAATGTGAGTGGACTCTCCACTCACTTTAGATATTTCGTGGACTTTGCAAGGCACAAGGACATTCACACTTATGAAAATTCAACCATCTCATTTTTGGTCGAAGGGCACTTCCATTAATATATTTATTTTTGCATTAAATTGAATTAGGGTTTCAATTATGCTTAAATCTTGATTATTTTAATATTAAGATTCTCTCTCCTCCAAAGAGATTCAAATGAGACGCCCCTCTGATTTTCTTGTCTCTAATTGATACCAAGAAACATTAGGGACTCTCTATAAGTGGTATTTTGCATATTTAACCCTAGGTTTTGGGTAAATTGCACATTACACCAAAACTAGGTTTTAATGCACAACATTGCTTAATAAGCTCTTTCTTAATGCTCAGGCTTTCACAAGCCATACCTCTGCATCATTCTCATTCTTATGATGCTTCAACACTTTAGGAACATTTTACCATGTAACATTTGCAAGTTAACCCCTCAACTTGGGTAATTTGCACTTTAGTCCAAAACAAGTAAAGCATTGTTTCAACATTATTCAAACAGGACCAAAATTGAAATATAAGTTCCTCTTGAGCCTTAATTACTTTTCAAAAGATAAGAGAAAGCATATAATTATATTTCTTAAACAAAACATCTAGGGTTAAAGCATAACCCAGGTCAGGGATGTTACAAATTATAAATCCCTAACAAGGATTTCGTCCCCGAAATCCTTGGTAAAGGAAGACAGATATTATTTATCCACTATATCATCAGGTCTCCACATAACATCTTAATGTCATTGAGATGCCATAGAACTTTGATCAACACAAAGTCCTTTTATTATTGACTGTAAAGTCAACTTTGTGTCAGGTAACACTTTTCTTAGTCAGAGATACATTTTGTTACCCACTTGTGACTACAAGTCTCTTCATACATCTGTCGTGCCATCCAATCTGCTGACACAACACTAAACTTTCATACTACTTGTACCAACTATCTTATTAGTTGTACATATTCTTTTCACAAGGGAAGGTTACCTATCAATTAATTATCTTAAATGTATCTTAAAGAATTATTTTTAGCTTGATAAGATTTTCCCATAATGATTTTACAATTGTTCCTTTGACTCATACATCTTTGCTGATGTCATGTTTATGCGGGGCATAAACCCCTAACATATGGTATTCATACTATAGTATGTAACTGGACAAATTTCAAAGTTGGCCCCTTCTAGGTAACCAAACATTACCTCTTATAAGGAGTCATGTTCCTACTTTCTCATATCATTGAAAGTTCTTGGATACTAGGATTGTTTACCTTGGTATCCATTATATGTGCCAAAAACACATCACATCATCATCATAATTACTAGGTTTGGGTATTCAACTCTCAGTCCATCATTGCACATTGTTACCTCTCATTAGGTAACTGTTACCTCTAGGTCCTCAGACCAAGGTATACATTATACTATACATCTTATTTTGTTTATAAATTGATTTATGATTTAACTCATATCCCTTCATATATCAATTAGAATGTGGTAGAAATATCCTTGCCACATCTTCTACCTCATTATACTCTTTATATTGTCTCAAAATGACTACTTGATCAGAGTAATCAGAAAGATAGCAATCTAAGAGTGGCATACTTACCTTATCTTCAATAGATGAATACCTGGCCAGGGTATTCAAGAACTGAAGTTAGGTAGTATGTATTGGTTTTTATATTATGTTTCATCTCTTTAAGTTTTACTACTTAGTATCTTAAATTTTCTATGGGTGATTCTATTACATCTCTTCCTTTCATCATGAAGAGAGAAATTTCAAAACATATAAAAGAATATTGGACTGAATATAAGTTCTCATCCTTCTTATCTCTTCCTCATGTCCTCATAAAATTAATTAAGAGAAGCTCAACAACAACTACCTTTCTTATAATTAGTAGGCAGAGAGTAAAAAAAGAAAGATGATTTAGAATGAAAAGTTCCATCTTGACATATAACCTCTTACAAGTTATCTGGTATCTTATCTGACTCAATACATGGAGTCAATTGTCATCTGCTATTGCCTTTGTCCCCTACTACTAAAGGTAGATGGACCAAACTGTGACACATGTCTTCGTCCTCGGCCCTCTGCTTCACTAAACTGGGGTCCTTGTGGATTTTGTAGGTTATTCCTTGACTGTTGGGTCACCACATTATTTCTTCTTGGACACTGCTGCCTAAAATGTCCTATCTGTCCACATTTATGGCAAGTTCGGCCCTCACTTGATGACCACTGCAAGGATGTACTATATTGTGGTTGAACTGGTGTTATTGAAAACTTGGGTTGTTTAGTACCACCAATCCACTATTCATGTGACTGTGTAGACCTCCTTTTGAGGTTTGCCTCATGTTTCTTTGTCACAGACCTTTCTATCCTCCGAATTGACTCGACAAATGTGGCAAACTTCTCTCTACTTTCTAATGCAACTGTCGAGATAGACACTTCATCACTCAGTCCTTTCTCAAAACGTCGAATCTTCTCCTGCTCAGTAGCAGCCATTTGAGGACAAAACTATAAAAGTTCCATAAAACTAGCCTCATATTCATTATTGACATGGTTCCCTGCCGAACCTTCTCAAACTGTGAGATCTTTTCATCTAAATATGTTCTTGGAAAATACTTATTGACGAATTCTTGACGAAATTCCTCCCAACCAACCTCTTCATCATTCATTTTTACTTCTTCTATGGACTACCAATGGCCAGCACTACCCTTCAAAAGATATACAACATGTTTGACTTTGTCAACATCTGGAATACTAAGGATCTTAAAATCCTTCTCTAACTCAGTGAGCCATAGATCAACATCTACTGGGTCAGTTGTCCCAGCATATTCTATATCTCCTACACGACATAGTTATTCAAAAGTCTTACCAGACCCATGTCCCTCATTGGGAGTTGGTGCCCTAGGTGCTGGTGCGGGCATCCGGTCTGCCATATACCTCATTGTGGTCATGAATTCCCTAAATAGAGCATGAATATTTGGGTTTTCTATCATAGCCTCATCAAAATGGGGATTCTCAGGCACTGGTTCCCCTCTTGCCTGATCCCTTACACCTCCTACTGGTGCAGCAACATTACTTTCAGCAACGTGATCCTCGTGTTCTCCAAACATCTTTAAGCTATCTCCCTTCTTCTGCATAAGCAGAAGTCACTATAAGATATACTGGAGGATACTAGAACAGACTCAACACCTTAGTCCTATGTCTCTGTAGACTCAGCGAACCTAGAGCTCTGATACCACTAAATTGTGGTGAAGCGTTCGAACAAATCATCATTAACTAAGCGGAAGCGTTCATTAGCAGCGGATTACTGAAAATCACTAAAAATTAAAACCTTTTTGCAAAGAGATCCAATTTCAGGAAACTCTTAACAACAAGAACCAAAGTATTACATGTACATTCTGGTTCACAAGTACACACCATGTACCATTTCTTTATCTTGGATTACATGCATCAATTGCTCTGTTAAGTCTACACATGAGCAACACAAAACCTCGAGACATTCAAGCCAAGATCTCAGATCGATTATAAAAACACTAAATACTGACTCCTAGGACCTAAGAGTATAGAGACGAAACATAGGACTCATATCTACAAGACACGACAGTCAGTATCTCCACCTGAGATGTTATTGCTGTCCCTGATGCTGATGTCCTTTTTCCTACTGTAAGATTTCTACCACTTCGTCTGCGTCCACCTAAAAAAAATGTTGGATCCCACGGGGGTGAGACAATTGAAAATTGTCCCAGTGAGAAATATAACACCCCGCTAGAAACATTATTATTACAGTTTAATAGAATAAAACTGAGCAAAGGATAAGCAGTTTAGAACATTCTCCTCTTTTGAAGCATTGCAAGTATCTGTGATAGAGCAGTAAATCATCTATTCACTTTATAAGGAATATGAAGAACATGTATATCATTTACCCATCATACTATATTAACATCTCAAGCTTATCCTGTGATATTCATTATCATGGTATGTCATCCATAAATCATTCTCATTTCTTTCTGTTGGCATCAGCCAATCTGCTAACCAGATATTGAATTGTATCATTCATGTGAGTATACATCATCATATTCTGTTCAGGCATTGGACTGTGCCAATCCTGTGCAACCATTCCATGCATTGGACTTTATCAATCTTGTGCAAACATTCCAGGCATTGGACTATGCCAATCATGTGCAAACATTCCAGGCATTGGACTATGACAATCCTGTGCAAACATTCCAGGCATTGGACTATGCCAATCCTGTGACATTATTCCGGGCATTGGGTTATTACCAATCCTATGCAATTATTCCAGGTATTGGGTTATCACCAATCCTATGACATTATTCTAGGTATTGGGTTATTACCAATCCTATGCAATTATTCCAGGTATTGTGTTATTACCAATCATGTGCAATTATTCTAGGTATTGGGTTATTACTAATCCTGTGCAATTATTCCAAGTATTGGGTTATGACCAATCCTGTGACATTATTCTAGGTATTGGGTTATTACCAATCTTGTGCAATTATTCCAGGTATTGGGTTATTACCAATCCTGTGTAATTATTCCAGGTATTGGGTTATTACCAATCTTGTGAAATTATTCCAGGTATTAGGTTATTACCAATCTTGTGCAATTATTCCATGTATTGGGTTATTACCAATCCTGTGCAATTACTCCAGGTATTGGGTTATTACCAATCATGTGATATTATTCTAGGTATTGAGTTATGACCAATCATGTGATATTATTCTAGGTATTGGGTTATGACCAATCATGTGATATTATTCCAGGTATTGGGTTATTACCAATGTCGTGCATCATCACTAAAGACCACATCACCTTTACTAGGTATTAAACCTTGGCCAAGCCATCATACTTATTCACATCCTTTGTGTAATTCAATCATTCCTCATATCTCTTTTAAGCTTATTCAGAATACTATAGCCCTTATTTGGCTATAAACATGAAGCATAACTAAGATTTCATTATTATTATTGTATTCATTAGTTATTATCATTATGTTACTAAGTTTCCATTGTTTATTTTGAACATTATAATTTCTCACATGAGACTTTATAAACATCTTGTTACCTATCACTAGGCAACAACTACTCTCATGTCTCACAAGGCCCATTATACATCTTGTCACCTCTCACTAGGCACCAACAACTCTCATGGCTCACAAGGCCATTAAACATCTTGTAACCTCTCACTTAGGCAACAACTATTCTCATGGCTCACAAGGCCATTACATATCTTGTCACCTCTCACTAGGCAATAACAACTCTCATGGCTCACAAGGCAATTAAACACCTTGTCATTAAATGATTATCAAGGTTTGAGTTTCTCTCTCATCCTTACCAGAGTATGAATACATCATACTTATTAACTTGGCTTAACCCTTTCTCAAGGTATGTTAGCCTAAACTTATCCAAATGTATTAAGCTCATTACATCTCAATGTAACAATTATCATGACAGAGTTTATGTGTTACTCATCCAGGTATATTGGATTTGGGGAACATCAAGGTGTATCAACTTTGAGGTGTTGAATATGATATTTATCATGTCTTGATGTATCACTTTCCTCATCACTTGTAATTTACTTAAGTATATCAGCTTATCTTGTATTAGGGTATCTTCCATCCTAATACTTTATGCACATGCTCATCACATTATCATGTAATATATTGGTCATAAATCACTCATTTGATTTATTCGACCATTATCAATAATGTGGACTCATCTCGGGTTAAGGCATTATTGATATAAGGTTATCCATTATCAACCACTTTAGGTGTTTCACCTACCAATATTTTATTCATTATTCCATTATTAGGAATAGGGTTTCCTCTCTTTATCAACTAGGGTTTTACATCACATCATCCTATGTTGGGGTTTCACATAACATCACCCTGTATTAGGGTTTCACATTACCTCTATGTATTAGGGTTTCACATGGCATCACCCTTGATTAGGATTTCACATGACATCACCCTTAATTAGGGTTTCACATATCATCACCCTTAATTAGGGTTTCACATGTCATCACCCTTAATTAGGGTTTCACATGACATTACCCTTAATTAGGGTTTCTCATATCATCACCCTTAATTAGGGTTTCACATGTCATCACCCTTAATTAGGGTTTCACATGACATTACCCTTAATTAGGGTTTTACATGACATTACCCTTAATTAGGGTTTCTCATAACATCACCCTCAATTAGGGTTAGGGTTCATTAACCTCCTCGATTAGGGTTTATTGATCTCATCATCTTGGATCATACCCTAATTACTTATTTCATTCATGTTAAAAGTGTTGAGGATCAATCACTACATAACTAACACTCATGTATAAGATCCTTCAATCTTGACTAGGTTGAATCAATTTGAATGAAGGGTTAGCATAGTGTGTTAAGTCATTGCTTCCATAAGCATAAAGGGTTAAACACTCTAAAGGTACTAATCATCTAAGTACTTTAGAGGTACAACCACTGGATATGACTTGGATATATGCTATTAATAATCAAGGGATTAATTGGTCTTTCATAACTTTTAAACTATTAGGTTTCCAAATGGTTTTGTTACTTTTGAACCTTCAAACGGTCTTGTGGTGCTTTACCTCCATACGATCTTGAGGTGCTTCAACCTCCATACAGTCTTGAGGTGCTTCAACCTCCATACGGTCTTGAGGTGCTTCAACCTCCATACGGTCTTGAGGTGCTTCAACATCTATACGGTCTTGAGGTACTTAACCTCCATACGGTCTTGAGGTACTTAACCTCCATACGGTCTTGAGGTACTTAACCTCCATACGGTCTTGAGGTACTTCAACCTCCATACGGTCAAATCTCCCAAACAGTCAACATGCCAAACGGTTTTGAAGATCAAATTACCCATTCGATCTTGATCAACTTTACCCATTCAGTCTTGATCATTTTTACCCATTCGGTCTTGATCCCTTTTACCCATTTGATCTTGATTGATTTTACCCATTCGGTCTTATAGTCATTTACCCATTCGGTATTGGGTACAACTACTCATTCGGTCTTGAACTCAATTTCCCATTCGGTCTTGAAACCGAATCAATTCAATTGGTTTTGAAACCGAATGAACTCAATTGATTTTGAAAACCGATTGCCCCCTTCCTTTGTTGAGGTGTGTGCTTAAGATGACATCATCATCTTCAAGCTTCAAACCTTCGAAATCAGTTGTGATTCTTATGGTAATTTCAACAACTAATCAAAAGGAAATCAAGAAAGAAGAAAGGTTCAACACATAGTGAATAAATTGCAAGCAATAATGACATTTAAGGGTTCAAGTTATATAACCCGCCTTCAAAGCTGAATCCAAGATTCAAGCTTCACGTCCTCAATGGTGAATGAAGCTTACTCAACTTCACAAGGCTTGTCCTCAAGTCTTTGAGTGAAATGAATGGCTAGGGTTGAAGATTGAATGAAGAAAACAAGAAAATAAGCATTGAAAATCGATTTCCACCATGAAATCAAGGTTGAAGATGACTATGGAGCTTACCTAAAGGTTGGGTCACGTCCTCCTGTTGCTCCTAAGCTCCCTTGTGCATGGACAAAGCAAAGAAAGAAAGAAGGGTCGAAAAGAGTCTTTCATGTGGGTGAAAAATGGGATATATGTAAAGGAATTTCATGAGAGAGAAAGTGATAATTAATTACTTCAACTCCCAAAATTGGTGACACATCTCCCCCTAAAATCCTTTCATGCAAAGACATCTTCCCCACCTTCGAATTCCTCTTCATTATCCATGAATTAAAAGAAAGCAAATTAAGCACCTTAATCAATATAATAATAATATCCAAAATTGAGTGGATATTACTTTTCCTTTTACTAATGTGAGTGGACTCTCCACTCGCTTTAGATATTTTGTGGCCTTTGCAAGGCACAATGACGTTCACACTTATGCAAATTCAACCATCTCATTTTTGTTTGAAGGGCACTTCCATTAATATATTTATTTTTGCATTAAATTGAATTAGGGTTTCAATTATGCTTAAATCTTGATTATTTTAATATCAAGATTCTATCTCCTCCAAAGAGATTAAAATGAGACGTCCCTCTGATTTTCTTACCTCCACTTGATACCAAGAAACATTAGGGACTCTCTAGAAGTGGTATTTTTCATATTGAACCCTAGGTTTTAGGTAAATTGCACATTACACCAAAACTAGGTTTTAATGCACAACATTGCTTAATCTGCTCTTTCTTAATGCTCAGGATTTCACAAGCCATACCTCTGCATCATTCTCATTCTTATGATGCTTAAACACTTGAGGAACATTTTACCATGTAACATTTGCAAGTTAACCCCTCAACTTGGGTAATTTGCACTTTAGTCCAAAATAAGTAAAACATTGTTTCAACATTATTCAAAAAGGACCAAAATTGAAATATAAGTTCCTCTTGAGCCTTAATTACTTTTAAAAAGATAAGAGCAAGCATATAATTATCTATATTAAACAAAACATCTAGGGTTAAAGCATAACCCAGGTCGGGGATGTTACACTATAGGTCCCATATTACATTGGAGGTGATTTTCCATGACACTTATGACATCACAAGCAATGAGTGGTGCTTAGTCACACATCAATGATATGAAAGTAAATGGAAAGTTGCAGAACAACTCCAACCTGCAATCTATGTATGGTGTTATAATGTTTGTATAATTCCTTTGTCACTAATGTCCATATTGAACTAAAGGCATGGAGCAGTCACCCTCATTATTATTCAATCATGTTTCTTGAACCAAGAGATGACTGTATGAGATATATGTAAGCTCAATATTACATATTGACTCACATGCGCATGGCCATGCTTTTCTCAGTTTTCCTAATCAAGAGGCCTAGGACATCACACTCTAGTAGGAGGGACAAATCTCATATCTATCATTCGCAATCTATCCCCATGTGTCAAAGCCACCTAATCATCACCTTTATAACAACCCATGTTTCAGGATTGCCTTTGATGATGTCAAAGTGTACCCAACGACATGTGATGAGTGCAATGATTTCAGGTCTAAGAACCAAAAACCACCACCATCACTATGAGATCTAACTATGACTTCCATGTGTTAGTCTCACAGTGGGTCTGTCCGATACACTGTTCTCTAACATGTATATGTGTGCTTGATTTGATATTGCCATATCATGACTAATGAGATTTAGTCATCAACCAACTCACACTCTAATCTTATGTGTCATTGTTGTCTATCAACCTTCCACAATAACAACTAATCATGGACATAATGAGAATATATATATGTACTCTTAACATCCATATGATCTCGTCTACAAGGGTACTGACTTGAATGCATACATCATTGAATAATATGATTTTCTAGACATTTATAATGTTACATCATATCTCATAATTGCATTAAACAGAATAAATTGGAAGCTTTCCTTTTATTAATAATCAAATCATTTTCACAAGTCTTGCCATTACAATCATCACATGATTGGCTCTATGGTCATACTTAACCAACATTTAATGCACTCTATGGTTGGTCCATGGGTGAGGTACATTTCACCCTATGCAACTTAGAATTTGTCATGGAATGGAGATGGATGACAATGCTAGCACATGGATTTGTTATCAAATGGCATCAGTCCTCCTTCATGGATTGTAACATCCCAGGATTTGAGGCCTCAGATAAAAAGATCTTATAAGGAATGATTGGACTACCCATATCACCAAGGTGCACCTCCTTTTCCGGGAGCCCATCTCTAAAGAACTCCATAGTTAAGCGTGCTCAGCTTGGAGTAGTACTAGGATGGGTGACCAGTCGGGAAGTTGATCCTGACTTGCATGTCAGTGTGGACAAAGTGTGCAGTTAAGGCTAGTGGTGGTCTGTGGGGCCAGTCGTCATTCATGAAACTCTACTAGAGCCTTGGACAGTGGGCCCAGGCATTACAAATGGTATCAGAGCCAATTCCCCTCCAGTAGGTGGGGCCCACATGGGCATGGCATGCCAGTCTTGAGCCGTGTAGTCCAGGCATGTAGGAAAGGGTTGTCCATGGTTGACGTAGCCACCCTTGCACTAGTGTTCCGTTATCCGAAGCTGGGTGTCCATGGGTCATTGTGGGTCTGCACCGAAATGGGGAAGAGATTATGAGGCCTTATAGTTGAGCCTTGACGAGGACGTCAAGAGTCTAAGTGGGGGAGATTGTAACATCCCAAGATTTGAGGCCTCGGATAAAAAGATCTTATAAGGAATGATTGGACTACCCATATCACCAAGGTGCACCTCCTTTTCCGGGAGCCCATCTCTAAAGAACTCCATAGTTAAGCATGCTCAACTTGGAGTAGTACTAGGATGGGTGACCAGTCGGGAAGTTAATCCTGGCTTGCATGTCAGTGTGGACAAAGTGTGCAGTTAAGGCTAGTGGTGGTCTGTGGGGCCAGTCGTCATTCCTGAAACTCTACTAGAGCCTTGGACAGTGGGCCCAGGCGTTACATGGATATAGAGCACCCCTTCAACCACATCTTCCATCAAGGGAGACAGTCAATCTTATCTCATTATTCCTTCTCCACATGATATCCGCGATGAGGAAAATTTAGAGGAACCCCCCCCATTCACGTTTGGGGGTTGCACACACTGCTAGCCATGCATCTCCACCTGAACATCTCCAAGGCCAACATACTCAAGATTTCATATTCTCTTGATGTCAAGCACTTCAAGTGGGATCAACTCATCTCCAAGTACCAAGGAAGGGTGTACACCAAGGATGATGAAGAAGAAGAGGAATAGGAGGAAGAAGAAGAGGCAGAATCCATGCCTTACACACTGCGCCGACATGTGCACCACATCCCCCACTGATATGTAGCTCCAAGCTCCACAACTCCACCACCTCCACCACTAGGAGATTCATTCTCCATGTACGACATGTATGTGATATTGCAGTCCATCCAACAAGGGTAGCAACAAGAATAAACCACTCTGACTCAGATTTAGGCTGTTCAAAAGTAGTTGCTTCAAAAACAACAACGAGCATCTTCTACTTGTCAACCAAGAGAACATACATACTCATATGCAACACATTGAGTACCACCAGAAGCCGCTCTATGATCACTATAGAGCCAAGGGAGCTTTTATAGCTACCCTCAGGCACCTGACATGCCAACCCAACCTCCGTAGTTCACCAACACATTCTATCTACTTGATCCACAAATGTCATCGGGAGCATTCCATCCACCAATATTGTTTTGAGTTTCGGGCACCACCATTTCACCCCCTAGTTTGATTTTAACTATGAGGACGTGGTCAATTTCAAGGTTGAGGGGATGGAATGGATTTCTTTTGCATTACATTTTGTCTTAGTTGGTTTTCTTGCATGTTTTTAGTTTTCTCTTGATTTGCTTCTAATAGTAGGATCCACAATCTATCCAGTGTAATCCTGGAGCTTAAATTCTCATGATTGCATCGTATACGTAAAAAGTGTGCTTCATACTCTTGCAATGAATTTGAATTTTTTTTCTCTAATGCTCTTCTTTTAAGTTTACTTGTGAATTCTAAGACAACACCAACTTGAGAAAGTGTTTGGCTCATTCAGATTGAGGACATCTTGTATGAATGAAAATCTTAATCTACCCAAGGATTGTGTACAATGGGAATGTTTGAGCCCAAACCAACCAATCAATAATGAGATCTTGAAGGGGCATGTAATAAATAAACCCTAAAGGTCACCCTATTACATAAGTTTATGAGAGAGGGACACATCATAGTTAAGAACTGCATCATCTCTTACTAACGTGATTCCATCCACTGTCCATTCAGTTTCATTCACCACCATAAGATGATCAAGTAAATCCAAATTATTTTCCTCTTGACTTCATTGCATGGCATAATAGGTAACATGTTAAGTAGTTTCTTTATAGTTGTATTAGAAAATAAAAAAAATAAAAAATGTGCATGTTATTGTGTTTTATTTGTGAAATTCGAGTTGCTTAACAACTTACATATGGATTGCATTTTCTTTTGCACAATTTTGTAGAATGTGAAACATGTATCTATTTAGCTTTCTCCACTAATAAAGAGTGAAATAATGTACATCCATAGTAAAAAAAAGATGTATAGTGAAGAAAGCCCAAGCATGAATGATGTATTATGCTAAAGTATATAAAAAATGAAAATTGTAGAAAAAAATAAATAAGGAAATGAGGAAAGGATGTTACGAACTCCAATTGAATTATCCCAAAGGAGAAAGTGGACATAGCTTAGATGTATGTATCTTTCCGCCTGTACTCATCATTAGGATGAGACATCAATTACATTCATCATTCCACCATAATAGTAGGCATGAGAGGACATGCATTTTCATTTCATCCATTTTATAGGTGCATCATTTTATTTATGGATCAATAATTTATATTTTACTTGTGTTGTTTGTTTCACAACCACCCATTCCTTTTCCACCCTTTACCCTACAAGGTAAGTCACATAAATGATTATTTCCCCCATCCATGTCATTATGGGAAACTGCTTCTAGCATAGTTGTGTAGGTAGATCAAAGCAATGCAGATAGGGGAATTACATGGTGCATCAAGCGCATGCCCTATTGAATATGATGTTAACTGTTCCATATTAATAATGTTTTCATTGATCTTATTGTGGACATCTTTAATGAACATTATGATTGCTTTAGAGTAGTTACATGTTTATTGGTTGTTAAGGGACGGTTCGGGACCGTCTCCTACGGGTAATTGAGAAAAGTATTTCATAAGATTTGTCCTCATGTTGACTCTTTCAAACATATCCAAAAGTAGTGTTGCTCGAGGTTCAGAAACATTCAAGCTTAGGTTATTTTTTATACATTAATTCAATTGGTTTTCACATGTTATTTCTAGGCTTATTTTGCATGTGTATTCACTTTGAGATATGTTTATGCATTGATTTCCATTATGATCATGTGAATCACTATTAGTATTCAATATTTTTATAGAATCATGTTAATTTATTATCCATATCTCAGATTTCATGTTATGTTTACCTTCTTTTCAGGTGATTTGAGCACTAAACAGAAAACTTGTTACTGCTGCCATATCACGATCTACAACAACAAAGGAGGGCAAACTAGGTGCTACCAAGATGATACTTAGTGCTACCAAGAGAGGCATCAATGCTACCAAAGGTAGTAGTAAGTGCTACTAACGCATGATCTAGGGAGCATGAAAACTCATGATTAATTGTCTCGGTGTCACCGATTTCCACATCTAAACCTCTATGAGAAACAAGTGGGTGCTACTAACACACTTTGAGGAGACGCAAGTTGACTGACCACTCAGTGCCAGTGACACTCCGTTGGTGATAACAAAACTGCACGATCAGAATAGATATGATATTAAGTCAGATCCAATGACCATGACTTAATGAGGGATAAAACCTCCTTTATTACCTAAGGAGTGCATACAAAAATAGATTATCACGTTATTGTAGAGCATAGAGTCAAGGAGGAGGAGAGGAAGGAGATAGTCATCGACTGGATGCTCCATACACTCATAGAGGATGGATCTGCAACCAGAAAGCTATAGATTAGAGTGTTCATTAGAGGGGATCATTGTGGAAACTTCTCCAAGGGTTTTATATTGGTTTTGTGATCTTTAGCCTATTGTACTCTTCTTCCTTCTATTTTACAATGATGATAATCATGCGGGGCTAAATCCATTATTCCTTAGGACCCCATAGTACCCCAGGTCTTATTGATTTGATCACAGTAAGTTATAGTCTCTGGATGTTTCCCAAAGTTCAACACTTAGGCCTCTTTTGGCCTATATTACACAACACATGCACTTGTGTTTAGCACACATTGTTTACATGTGTCAAGTACCTACAAAACACACCCATCTTCAATGATCAAAGTCCACTGGACACTATTGAGATCTACCAACCCAACATGCATAAAAATTAATATACAAGGCTCAACTTGCACAAATTGCCGCATCCATTCACCCTCCAGTGGGTTCATTTTCCAGACAACCTAGGAACAAATCCAAACATCAGGTAGAGAATATGAAGGCAGTGACCACATGTTCAGGGTTTGTTCTACCAGAACCCCAACCCCAACAATCACCAACAATAGGCTCATTATTGAACTAATGATTAAAACTCTTGAGCAAATTGATACGTCCCCTCCAACAACAAACATAACACCTAATTTTGAGAAGGCACCCAAAGTTACAAAAACTTTTCCCTCTATTCATGTGGTATCTATTTATAAACCATGTCGTACCAGATTCATCTAGCTTAAACATAGATAGATTTAATATTCATGAAGTTCAAGGAAGCATTGTAAAAGATGCATGTTGATATTCCCTTCCTTGACGCTCTTGAAGAAATCCCTTCATGGAAAAAATTATTCAAAATCTTCCTCACTCACAAGTAACTATCTGAGGAAGTTGAGATTATAAAACTAGCATGAATGAAATCGGACATATTCCATAGTGAGATTCTTAAGAAACTCAAAGATCTAGAATCATTCAACATCTCTAGCTTTGTTGGAGATACAACATGCCAAAAAGGCCTAGCCAATCTTGGGGCAAGCATTTCTATCATTCCTATAGTTTGTGCAAAATACTAGGCTTCACCACTGACATCCTTTCTACCATAATTGTGATTCAATTTGTTGAATCTTATATGACCACCCATGTGGGCATCATAGAAGATCCCTATGAGAGTGGGTCCCAAATGTTATTGTCCTTGTGGTTTTGTCATCATGGATAATAAGGAGGATATTCTATATCCCCTCTTCTTTGGTCGTCCTTTCCTTGCAAGTACCCATGCACTAAATGACATTGAAGTTGAGATTATGACGTTAAGACTAGAAATAAACATGATTGACTTTAAGGTTTTCAAGAGTCTCAAGCATCCTTTTTCCTAGGAACAATGCTTCATCATTAACTACATAGACAAAATGGAACAATTGAAAAAGGAGACACCAGCTTATGATGACCCACTTGAGACAAAGCTCATTGACCCTAATTCTCATGATCAGAATGATGAACATATGGGGCAAATTATCTTTCACCTAAACAATGAAGAGAAAGACCTTGAAGTTGAATTCGAAGAACTAAAGTTTATCTTAGTATTTGAAGAACAAGAAAAATAGCATGGTGCACCAAAGATGAAGCCACTACCCTAGGGTATTGTATACATCTTCCTAGATGAGAAAAAGGTTTGTCTGATTATCATCAATGCAAATCTCACTGTTGATCAAGAGGAGAAGCTAGTGATTGAGCTAAGGAAGAGGGAGAATGATTTAGGCTAAAAATGACTGAACAAAATTGGAGTTAGCTAACCCATGTTTAATCATAGAATTAATATGATTGACAACTACAAGCCCTCCATCGAGCCTCAATACAAGCTAGACCCAATTATGAAGGAGGTTGTGCACAAAGAGATAAATATACTACTTTTCATGATCATCTCCCATCTTTGATTCTCCATGGGTGACAACTTTGTAAGTAGTGCCAACGAAGGGCGCAATACAATTGTTTTGAATGAGAAGAATGATATTATCCCCACCCACACTATAACTGGGTGGCACATGTGCATAAACTATTGCAAGCTCAATAATACTACTTGGAAGGACCACTTTACCCTTCCATTTCTTGATAAAATCTTGGAGCAACTTGCACACCATGAGTTCTTCTACTACCTAGGTGGATACTATGGCTTCTACTAGATACCCATCCACCCCAACAATCAAGAAAAGACAACATTCATGTGTCCCTTTATCACATATGCTTTCCATCAAATGCCCTTCAGACCATTTAGTGCACCTGTCGCATTTTGGTGTTGTATGTCTTCCATCTTTGCCAGCCATATAGAGACCATAATGGGAATATTCATGAATGATTTCTCTGTCTGTAGAGATTCTTTTGATACTTGCCTAAGCCATCTTACCCTAGTCCTTGCATGTTGTAAAGAAGCACATATGGTGCTTAATTGGGAAAAGTGTCACTTCATGTAAAGGAGGTCATTGTTCTAGGACATCGTGTTAGCACGAGATGCATTGAGGTCAACAGAGTAAAGATCAAAGTGATTTCAAAGATATCTCCTCCGACTAATGTCAAACAAGCCTGGACATTTCTAGGGCATGCCCTATTTTAGGAGGTTTACTCACAACTTTAGTAAGATCACCAAGCCTCTTACACATTTTCCCTAGAATGATGTTGACTTCATTCGAATGAAAGAAGATATTCAACATCCTAAAGGAAGCTCTCATCTCTACTATGATTCTTCATGTCCCAGATTGGTATATTCCTTTTATAATCATGTGTGATGCCACTGTTATGATGTAGGTGCAATAATGGGGTAGCATGTCGATAAGAAACATCAGTGTTAGAAAGACATTAAACAACATGCAGAAGAAATACACAACCACTAACAAGGAACTTCTTACTATTGTCAACACCTTTGAAGAATTTTTCTCCTACTGAATATCTTCACAAGTGATTTCCTACATTGATCATGCAACTCTCAAGTAGTTTATGTCAAAGAAGGATGAAAAGCCTATATTGATCAGGTGGTTTCTATTTTTGTAGAGTTAGATCTAGAAATCAAGGACACAAAGGGAATTGAAAATATTATTGTAAATCACTTTAGCCAATTGCACATTTAAGAATCGGATGTGGTCCCCATCAATGACTCTTTTCCTGATTACCACTTGTTGAAGGTATCTATGTTCTCCCTGTGGTATGCCAATTTTGTGAAATATCCAACTACATGATTCCTTCATCCAGATTGCATAGGGAATGAAAAGAAGAAGTTTATGTCTGGAATTTGACATAAATATTTGGATGAGCCTTACCTATTTCATTTGTGCTCAAACCAAACTCTACCATTGGTGCATCTCTAAAGAGAAATATCATGTTATTCTTGAACATTTCCATACTGACCCAACTTGGGCCATGATATCATCAAAGTCCTATGATGTTGTCTCTTCTATCCGTCTATCTTCAAGGGCATTCATAGATCTGCCAAGTCCTATGAACAATGTCATCGATCAGGTATTTCTAAGAGGTATGAGATGCCTCTCAAACTTTGATAGGAAATAAAAAGCTTTAACATTTGGAGTGTGGACTAGATGGGTCCGTTCACCTCCTCTTATATCTTCCTATACATTCTTGTTGTTGTTGACTATGTTTCCATGTGGGTTGAAGCCATCCTCATAGTTTGTTGTGACTCCAGTCCAGTCATTAAACTTTTCAAAGACATTATCTTCCCATGCTTTGGACTCCCGTGCACTATCATTTCAGATGGAGGATCCACTTTCTCGAGCATAACTTTGAATTACTTCTTTGTAAGTATGGTGTAACGAACTGAAACTTGGACATTTTCTCTTTTTGACCCTCTTTTGAATATTTTCCTTTCATTTCTATCCTTTTTGTCTTTGATGTTCAATTTGTGGAAATAATAGTGGTTTGGGGTGAATTTGATCACCAGTTATGCCAACATATGGGTTTATGCACAAATACATCAGTAAATATTTTTAATAAGGGTCTAATATGCAAACTTACCACTTATGTGACATATTAATAAAATGAATTTGTTCTAGATCATTCCTTAGCCTTATGGAGCAAGGAAGAGAAAAATGAATGAATAATAATGATTTAAACATGTTAATGTGATATTGAATTATTTAATATGAGAAATTGTGGTAATATTGGATAATGGACTAAATTCATAAAAGGAAGACTAATTGGTTAAAGATAATTTGAGATTCGTTTTCCTTAGGTTTGTTTTGACTTTGAGGCCAAGTTTCATAATTTTATAATAATAATAACTATATCTCTTTTATTTTAAAAAGAAAAAATGAGTTTTCCTCAAAATATCAAATAAAATATTAAATTACTCCAAAGGTGGAAAATAATTTTGTATTCATGATCTACACATTAAAAATAGCATTTGGGTGAATTTTCATGTGATTTGGATAATCTTTAATATACATGTGAAGTTAGGAGAGAGTGTGTAGAACCTTCAAAATATTAAATAAATGTACGAACAACTTCAACATGTAAAATTATGGCAAATTCATATCCAAGACAATTAATGTGACTTGTGGGTGAAGTTTCATAAAATGTGGAGAATCTTATAACCATTAATGATGGAGGAAAGATAAAATAATATTTTATTTATCTAACATATAAAAAGTTCTCAAAAGGCAAATCTAATTGCATATTCAGATTCCACATATCAAAAATAGGCTAGATGTCAATTTTCATTAAATTTGGGATTCGTTTGCACCCTCAAAAGAGGAGAGTGAAAAGGGAAATAAATTTAATGTATCACTTTAGTTTGAATCAGATTTGGTAAGAAATTAAATGTCACACCTCTATAATTTTAGGTGCACGATCTGAGCCGTCAGATTTTTGATCGAACAGTTGCAAAGTTATCTCTTACCTTCTGCTTAGATGAATAATGCGCCGTGAAAAGGGTGATTTTTGGATCACGATTTCTTCCTCGTTTCTTATCCAAATCGCACGATTCTTTGCCATTGTGTTCCAAATGTGATTCCACATAGATTGATGTCTTACTCACAAGTTTTTGTCAAGAATTAAGGAAACACCCAATTTCCTCTCCATCGTGCATCGCAACTACATCCTGTCTCTCTGCTTCTCCCATCCTCACCTATATATACCCTTACCCCAGTCTCCACACCATCCATAGCAATCCTCCTCCAGAGCTAATTTCTTTATTTCATGCATTTTGGACCACCACTGAGCATGCTCTTTTCTATGTCTTGTGGCACCTCACGCGGACACTCAGAGACACCAGTCTTAAATCGCTTGTGGAGGTAAGTTCGGGTAGACTTACTCTTCGTTTCTATAACTTTGAATCGCTAAATCATCGTGGCCTGTGAATTCACCCAAAAATTGGAGCAAGCAACCTATTGCTTTGAGCAGTGATGGTTTTGTAAGGGAAGGGAGGAATCCCTCGGGTGAATTTCTCCTCTTACCCTTCTTTTCTTCTTTCTTTATTTTCTTGCCCAAGGGCAAATACATCATTTATCCCTCATTCTTCTTTGTTTTGGGGCAAGTCAACATGACCTTTGACCCATGACTTGGCATCACTTGATTGGGCCAAGTCAGCTGGGTCCCGGTCTCTCTCTCTCTCCCTCTCTCGCTTGTTTGGCATTTCTTGATTTTTTGATTGGTTGATCTTATAAAAATCATAATTTTTGCTTTGGTTGTCCAAAAATTAAAGTAAAACAATTTTTGGAATTGAAAACATGTGTTCTTTCTAATAAAAATGGTTTTGAGGACTGATTCCCATGATTTCTATGATTTATTGTTGAAGATCTAGTAAACCATATAAAAAGCCTTAAAATTGGTAACTAATTCATATAAACTCCAAATTGGACAAATAAATAAGTTTTCTTGATCAAGAGAACTTAATAAATCATTTGGCTGAGGTGTTGAGTAAAAAACCTGAGTTTTACTAAAAAGGTCTACAATTAGGGTTTCAATGCACTTATATGGATTTCAAAACCCTAATATTTGTGAATAACTTGAAATAGGCAAAGATGGATCTTGGATCATCTAAAAGTGGTAAAGGTGAATAATTGAAATCAATAAGAGAAATATGTGCTTTACTTACACCTTGAGTTGGGAATAATTGCAAACCCTAACCTAGTTTCCCTAATGAGGCTTTTATGAACCTTAATTTCTCTTTTGTTAATTCCTTTACTATATTTGCCTCAAAAATCAGTTTAGACATTTATTTCTTGGGTCTTGGAACCCCACTGCCATGTTGCGACTCTTTGATAATTTATCTTGCCACTTTACTATTTCTTGAGCATGATGGTTTATTTGACTATCTAGATATAGTAGTGGTACTTATATACAACCACCCATAGTTTAGGGCATGTGTTATTTCGCCCTGGGGAATGTGTTTACTCTCCCCCTGGGGAATGTGTTATCTCTCCCCAATATAAAATATTTGATAGGTGACTGGGAATTTGATTACTCTCCCCTCATATATTTGTTTTAGGTCTGGTAGGTGCATCATCCCTACTTAGTTAATTTAGTCCAATATTAATCACTCATGCAAATTCATTATTATTTATTGGTTTTGGCAAGAATCTTTTGTTATATGCCTCATTCTCTTGGCCTTTTCATCTTATGATGAATCTATATCCTTATGTTTCATTGTTTTTCTTATTTGTGTTCTTGTTCATATTGTTGACACATACCTTGCTTCTCTCTTTTACTGGGTGCTTTCCCAACCACCTAGGTAAAGCACAAGGTGTTGAACAAGATCAAGGAGAACATAGCTTTTGGCATGGACTTAGATCTTGGAGATGTTTCTTTGGAGACAAGACTTGAAGTAGTTTAGACTTTGCTCTATCTTAGATCCTTTGATGTCTCTTACATATAAACCCTTAATTTGAGATATGATGGAATTTTATAATCTTTTGAAAAGTTGAATACAATCATGATTTTTATTTGGCTACTACACACTTTGGTCTTTTGTATAATTTTACACCTTTTCCAACATATCTTTTGAGTATGTTTGGAATGGATGTTTTATTCTTCAAATTTTTAGCAAAATGGGTGATTTCACTCTTTTACATATGGTGTCTCTCATCGTGTAAGGAGTGGGACCTAGTAGGGGAGCCATTCATTTATGGGAATAATAGAAAACCATCTAGTGCCAAACTTGATAATAATTTTTCACGTAGGATGATGAACTAAAATTCAAGTATGTCATGTATCATACACCAAAAATGTAGCAGCAAAAGATAAACGTCTAACAATTACAATTATCAATTCTATCATATTTTCATCACCATTCATGATGAATACAAAATTAAAGGAAACCAACTATAGCTAAGAGGTTGTAGAGGGTAACTTGGATACTCCAATCTATCTCCAACAAAGACTGTTGTGTAGCATGCAACTTGAGGTCATCTATGTCATGATGATCTCTACCTAAGGGGTTGGAAGCATTCCCCACAAGAGAATACAAATGGAAGTTGTCATCATATAAGTTGGTATGTGCATATAAATAGAGACTGAACAATATAAGGGAAAAAGGGACAACAAATGATATAAGAAAGCTTTCCAAGAAAAAGAGAGAAAAGAACATCCAAATGGATATAAAAAGCATCTTCACATAGTTTGACACACATGTTATATGAAGAAACAAGGATAGAACTATCTAATCTTGCTTTAAATATCAAATTAGGGAACAATAATAAATAATAAGAATTATGCATGCAGATTATCATCATAATGACATGTATAATAAAATTCAAGGTATATGGCATCACTGCCATATCCACATGTTAAGGGATCATCACAATAATCTTTGGGGGAGTAATGGCATAACAACACTATTATCTAGGGTTAGGGATCGCCATCCAATCCCTCTGTTGGTAGTACACATAATAGGTACACACCACCTATTGTGCACATTATACAAGTTATTAAAGTCAAAATGCATTTTAAATAGAGAGGCAAGCATCAGTTTAGTCAGGTAAAAATATAGTATCCTAATTAGAAGAAAATAATAAAGATGTATAAACATGATCAGTGATACTATCATGTCTATTATATGGAAATTACGGTTTCTATTTAATACAAATCAATCAATTCATCAATATGCAAATTGCATGAAACAACAATAAGATACAAGAATATGATACAATTTGCAATTACAACATTCCATAAGACTAATTTAAGATTTTGGACCAAATCAGGTCAAATAGATGTAAACATGTGACATTTAAATAATATGTCATTGTCAAGTAAAAGAGATAGACAAAATATAAATCATTATCCAATATAAAATTGAGGAGATGCGACATAAATCATTAATTAATGTGTACATTACAAACCATACAATTACTGATTCTTTGTTATATTAAAGTGAGGTTATGAAACTTAGACTAATTGATAGGGTTTATTTTTTTATTCCAACGAATATTTATATTTTTTATTGAAAAGATAATTAGTTATGAATTTTTATGATTATACCAAATTCTCAAGAAGTAAATTAAATAAGAAGACTGGAATGCCATCACATCACACATCAGAAGATGGATGTGTGATCGAGCATCATAGTCATTTACCTGCGCTTGAAACAATACTTGATGAAATTGAAATATGATAGTAAAGACAATATTGCCCATGTAACAGGCACAAAATTGAATTAGAATCATGGTTAAATTGTAAAACATAGGTAAATTGTCTTCCTTCTAACTAGAGAGAACACAACAACTACTTCTCTACATTCCAAACCAAAATCTAGATCTTTTGCAAAGAAATTTGCAAACATGTATTTGCCATCACTTCCTCTGTGTAAGACCCCTGACCTAGCTTTTGCTCTATCTTGCTTGCTTAACATCATAAGATGCTTAAAACCTTAATCTAGTCACGTTACGTGCTTATGTTTAAGTTTGGTCCTATTTGGATGATGTTTGAGCTAGTTATGATATATGTGTGCTTATTTTGGACCAAGTTGCAATTTACCCATGTTGATGGTTTATCTTGCAATTTGTCACATGATGAATGTGCCCCCTATGTTTTTGCATCATTATTGATAGAATGATTCATAGGGGTGCCTTGTTGGACCTTGGCTGATGAGGTGGCATCATGTGTTGAGTTAGGGTTTTGCATGGATGCTTGAGTTGATGTTGACCATGGATGTTGATCCTTTGTGTTGTTGGGATTGATGTGCTTTCCCTTGGTTTTGTTGTTGCGATCAAAGTGTTTTGGGTGTGAGCACCTTAGTCGCTATGTGAGCACCTTGGTCTCTATGTTCTCATAGTGGTCACTAGGATTTTAAACCCTAGTTCGCTATGCTTTTGGTCTCCATGTTTGTATCGACCGCGATCCCTTATTGGTCACAACATCTCCTTTGACCGAAGAGTGCTTTTAGGAACAAGTGGTTGCTACCCTCACCTAGGTTTTAATGATCTTGATTGTGTGTTTGAGTTGAGTTCCTGCATGGAAGTTATATGGAGGACAAGTGGCACTTATGTGCATGACACCTAACCTTCCTTACCTCTCTCCTACCCTTGGGTATTTATACCCCTCCCCTTGCATGCAAGTAACCCATTTAGCTCTCTCTTCCTTCTCCCTTCTTTCTTAGAGCCCTTGTTCTTGGTGGTGCAAATGGAGGTTCTTGAGCTTGAAGAAGGAGACTGAACCCTTACATGTGGTGATCTAGGGTTGGATCATCTCTCTTTTATTGATCCTTTGATGATCCTTGATATTGGTAAGTGGTTTATCTTTCTTGATTTAATTTTCTTAAAATTCTACCCCCCCAATTTCTTCTCTTGGCCAATCCATGGTTCTCCATGGTGGTTCTCTTGAGGAACTTCTCTCTAATATATGTCGAATCCATGGTTCTCCCAGGGTAGTACCTAAGTGATATGAAGGTCTCCTCTTTCCATTTATTTTTGGCTTAGGGTTTGTACCCTCTCTTCTTTGTGCACCTTTTAACCTAGGTTTGTTCTTCTTCTCTTGAGGTGATCTTACTTGGCTATGGAGTGGAGCCAAGCTCTGGTTTTCCCTCTTCTGTTGGAGCTTGTTGGCTTTGGAGTTGTTCTCCACTTCAAGGCAAGTAATATAACTTTCCCCTCAATTCATGTTGCACTCATATTACATGCTAATAATCTATATCTAAAACGTGATTATAACTTGTGTAGTGATGATATCTTGATTTAGGGCTTATGATTATGTGGTGATCTTGTATGGATTAACTCTTTCTCTTAAATGTTAATTCTTGTATCTGAAATCTTGTTGATAGGGAGATGTAGGTTCTTACATGCACATGTTAAACGATTGATTTTCTCCTCATACTCTTGGTTCTATTTTATTCTTGATGGTGGAAGTTTTAGAGGCCTTTGATGATGGAATGTTGGTTTCCCTCTTCCTTGAATCATTGTTTAGTTTTCCTCTATGTTAATGATCAGATTTTAGGGTTTTGGTGGATGTTTTCCTTAGTGCACTTCACTCCTCATTGGGTTTCGATTTTTCATCTTCTTCAAGAGGTTCATATCATGGTGACTCTTCGGCTTCTGGATTTTGAACCACCTATTTTAAGGTATATGGTTGATATGGTTGAAGTCCCATGGTGTTCACTACATAAGTTGACTTTCCATAGTCACTATGTTGATAATTCTTATTTGGTTGCAGCAGTTTGCTCATGCTTGGTCACTACAAACCCTAACCCTAATATGTTTGGTCACTACATTTTCATGTTGATCGCTATGCCTTTGGTTTCTTACAATCGCAACCATCCTTTTACCATTGTGGTCGCTATGAATGGCTTAACCATGATGGTTGCTACACATGGTATCACCGTGAATGGTCACTACAGTTCCCTGATTTCATGATCTTGGTGATGTTGACTTAACAATGATAATGAATATGGTTTCTAAGAATGTGGGAAGTAGTAAAAATTAGGGCATGATGTTAATCATTGTTGAGAAGCCCTAATTTCTTAGCGATGAGGAACCCTAACCTTGATTTGAGTAACATGATGATTAATTCTTAGTTGCTTGAGTAATTAACATGATTGATGAATTTCTTTCTCTCTCCTAGCATGTTGTAACTCTAATTGCAAGTCGATGAACACCATAGCTAATGATTGATGTGATAACTCTTATACAACACATATGTGGTTATTATGATCCTTAATGAGGCATGATGAGATAATGATGTTATGCAAGTACTATGTGATTAGGTCTTATGACCTTGGAAGAGGCCTTGAGCCTAATTTTAGGTGATATCCTCTAGTGATGAGGGATTTGTCATCCCATAGTGATGTGATAATGGTGATAGCCTTGTGTATGGCAGTGAGACAATAGTGTCATGCGGTGATGTGATCAACTTTAGGCTTAATATGTTTTATATCTTCTGGAGTTGCAATCTACCCTTATCTTTGTAGAATATATTTAGGCTTTGTATGTTGTAACTTGATTAATGAAGCATAAAAGATACCCAATTGTCTTAACTGATCAAGTGAAACCCTAATCATGTAGTTTCCATGTGTCATAGATCCATTCCAGTGTTAGAACTTGTTGGATGGTGAAATGAGTATTCCCGTGGGAAACTTGGAGCGCATATTGTTGAGTATGCGGGGTGCTTGGAGAGAGCATTCTTATCATCCAGATCCCAAGTGTTTTGAGAATGGTTGTAGTTGTGTTTCAGTGATTATATTATGTGATGTGATTTTGGAGGACAACTACAGTTGTACATGGTGGTAGGGTTTCATACCATGGTGTCTAGCGTCATGACATGTACTAAGGTGGGCTAAGTGTTTTCAGCTTGACTATGTGTCACTGGTGACAGTTGACTATTATGTCTTTTTTTTATCAGTAAGCGTACTTCCTTTCTATATTAAATCCAAATTCAGCTGTACAAGTGGTTTTCATATAAAGAGCTATGACAGAAAGAAACCTATCTATACAAGTAGGCTATAATATGTTATTATGTTTTTTTGAAGTCTCCCCAAATCTTGTCGAGCTTCCTCAAATACGCATTGGTTTCTATGCACCCAAATGTGATAGCAAGCAATGAGACATTTGAGACGCCTTTTCTTATTCACCACTTTTAGCATGTCATCCAGGTTTGTTGGGATCTTTAACTCATTCCGTAGTTCTAGAGTGAAATCACAGCTCCAGAAAATATGATGAGTATCTTCAGAGCACGACTTGCATAAAGAGCATCTTGATGCCAGAGAAAAATTTCTTTGTTGTAGGTATTCTTCAGTAACAAGTTTGCCATGGAGTAGTTTCCATCCAAAGATTCTCATACAATTGGGGGCCTTAGTTTCCCACAGCCACTTCGCCCATCTGGGAGCAGGGTTTTTGGTGCGACAGAGGTCCCAAGCTGCTTTCAAGGTAAAATTATTGAGACCAATGAAATAACACTTATCTCTGATAACTAGTTGGTCAGAGTTGCAGATATCAATTAGCTTATCAACACCACACGCAGGTGGTAGTTCCCATCTTCCATCTTTGATGAGACCACATAGATACGAGGAAGGTTCCCGTCCTGTTCTGTACATAAGCCTTGTACCAATCAAGTCCTGCAAGTAACGCCCCTTGATCCATGGGTCTTTCCATACCTTAATCGTGCTGCCATCACCAATGTCAAATCTGACCAGATAGAGCATGCGATCCCTGTGTTTGAGAATAGACCTCCACATCCAGCTATGATACTACCTAGCTGTGTAGGTCCAAATGGATTCCATTTTGATGTATCTAGCATGGATCCACCTGATCCAAAGATTATTTTTACCGTTAGCAATGTCCCAGAGCAGCCTAGTCAGTCCAACAGCAGACCAATCTTCGACTTTCCTGATGCCGAGACCACCTTATAACTTGGGTTTGCAGATGTCGTCCCATGCAACTGTGTGAAAGTGTCTGCTATCCTCACTGTCACTCCACACAAAAGTCCTGCATAGTCTTTCAATTTCATTCATAGTTGCTTTAGGCAATGGGAAAACCCCGGTCCAGAAAAGATGATATGAAGTGAGTGTAGAAATCACCAGCTCGACCCTCCCAGCCATACAGAGGAGCTTGGTTTTCCAGGAGTCAAGTTTTTGCTTAATTTTGTCCACCAAGGGGGAGCACAGACTTTTAGTAAGTCTTCCAGTGAAAAGTGGAAGGCCGAGATATTTAACCGGCAGGTTGGTTCTCTCAACTTCCAGAATGTCAGCAATGTCAGGTGGAGCATTAGGACTCATGAAAAGCTGGTTTTTTTTGGGTTTAGTTCTAACCCGGACAGGGCGCTGAATTGTTTCATACAGTTTAGGATACCTTCTGCACTTTCCTTAGATGCTTCGGTGAAGATGAGAAGGTCATCTGCAAATATAAGGTGGGAGACATTAGTCCCACCAGCCTTTAGAGGTTTAATCTGGGACTCCTTTGCAGCTTTGTCAAGAATAGCAGTGAACCCTTGCATACCAATGTCAAATAGATAAGGGGCGAGAGGGTCGCCCTGCCTTATCCCTCTGGAGGCTTGAATAATATTCGTGGGAGCACCATTAACTAGTACTTGGAATGAAGCAGATTCCATACTAACTGGGAGGTAGAGGTGAGATCATGGATTTCAGATCTTCTACAGATCTTGTATGGCACTGATTTTGACTTAGTAGTGGTTAGTTGGATTTTGGTGGTACGAATCAAATCCTCAGGGATTAATAAAAGACATAACACATTCGTGTAGTATATCTGCTTAGGGCTAAACATGATTCACATTGGTTGTTGCCCTTGCCTTGTTTCTTGTATTATTTAGTTGTATTCTAATGTCGTAAGAGAAATCAACTGTTATACATGTTCTTCATATTCCTTCTAAAAGCATAACTTGTTCTACTTATCAGTTGTAGCTACTTTACCTATTTAGCCTATGTAACCAGATTTAAAATATTCATTTAGCTGAATCTGCTCATCCTGTTAATAATGTTACTTTCCTGCTTAAGTATAATCTGTGTTTATAATAGTTGTTGACAGATAGTTATATCTCTTACTGGGACTTGGGTCTCATCCATGTGGTTGATAACCTCCTATTTTAGTAGTTTATCTTAGTCTTTTTCTTTAGTTTTCCATACTCTTTCTACATTTATATTGTACTTAAACCTAATTTTACCCTTTTTTGTAAATACATCATCAAACTAACTTTTCCTTTTATAATTGCAGAAAAAAGCACAAAAAAATAACAAAAGAATAAACCAGCCCAAGGGTCGAGTGGATCCAAACGGTCCCAAGACCGCATGGAGTTCAAACGGTCCCGAGACCGCATGAAGCCAAACGGTTCCAAGACCGCATGGAGTTCAAACGGTCCCGAGACCGCATGAAGCCAAACGGTCCCAAGATCGCATGGAGTTCAAACGGTCCTGAGACCGCATGAAGCCAAACGGTCCCAAGACCGCATGGAGTTCAAACGGTCCCGAGACCGCATGAAGCCAAACGGTCCCAAGACCGCATGGAGTTCAAACGGTCCCGAGACCGCATGAAGCCAAACGGTCCCAAGACCGCATGGAGTTCAAACGGTCCCGAGACCGCATGAAGCCAAACGGTCCCAAGACCGCATGGAGTTCAAACGGTCCCGAGACCGCATGAAGCCAAACGGTCCCAAGACCGCATGGAGTTCAAACGGTCCCGAGACCGCATGAAGCCAAACGGTCCCAAGACCGCATGGAGTTCAAACGGTCCCGAGACCGCATGAAGCCAAATGGTCCCAAGACCGCATGGAGTTCAAACGGTCCCGAGACCGCATGAAGCCAAACGGTCCCAAGACCGCATGGAGTTCAAACGGTCCCGAGACCGCATGAAGCCAAACGGTCCCAAGACCGCATGGAGTTCAAACGGTCCCGAGACCGCATGAAGCCAAACGGGCCCAAGACCGTATGGAGTTCAAACGGTCCCAAGACCGTTTGACGCCAAACGATCTCAAGACCGTTTGACGCCAAACGATCCCAAGACCGTTTGAGCCCAGACGGTCTCAAGACCGTTTGACGCCAAACGATCTCAAGACCGTTTGACGCCAAACGATCCCAAGACCGTTTGAGCCCAGACGGTCTCAAGACCGTTTGACGCCAAACGATCTCAAGACCGTTTGACGCCAAACGATCCCAAGACCGTTTGAGCCCAAACGGTCTCAAGACCGTTTGACGCCAAACGGTCTCCAAACCGTTTGGATCTCACTCAAAGCCTATAAATAAGATCTCAGGGCCGTCCATGAAGAGGAGTCCAGACGTCCAGAGGCTGCCTCTCTACTACCAGAACAACTCCATCCATCACTCGAGGCTGCCGGTCTGAGACTCACGTCCATTGCAAGCTACTCTCTCTCTCTCATCAACAAGGAAGGTGAGAGGAGAAGATCCGTCATCAAGCAAGCTACAAGGGGTGGAGATCGTTGCTCTCTCCACCAAGGGTTCAACCTTCTCTCCTAGTGGAGATGATGTTCTTTCTATCTCTTCTTGCCTCCTTCTTTGTTGCTCCCTCTATGAGGAGCGAGTAGTTCCATCCACTGGGGCGCGGGGACTAGCCCCGCTGCCCATGTTTTGTATTATGTACTGTAAAAAGAGATGTTATCATTTCGTTTTAATACTAAATCGTTTCACACATGCTTGAATGATGGCCACGTTCTTGTATGCATTTATTGTCTTTCGTTGTGGTTTGTCTACGACCGCTATCGAGGCTTGAATACCGATTTAGTGTTGGTTTCTGGTGTGTGTTTCCACCACGCATCTGTTTCGGTGTCTAGAAGTGTATCTCAAAGAGTGGAGTAAACTCACTATCATATGGCACACTCCCATCTGTATGGAAGAGACCTTTGGTAAGTCGAGGAACACACTTTGCGAGGGGAATGATGTAAAGCATGTGACCATTCGTTCGGGGATGGCTGGCGTTGCATTATTCCCGCACTTCTCGTAGCTAGGTTATCCCTCACCGGAAACTAGGCCTACAAAGACGCTATTCGATTTGATAATTATCGCTCGCTTGTTAGTTTTAGATGTACGTTTCATGAGGTTGAGTAAGATTCTCTTTTCGGAGACTACACCCTTCAGTGACGCGTAGGATGTACCGTATTAGAGTTACTTAACCCTTGAAGGATGAGATGCATTGCCCTTTTCTTATATGGGCATTGGTCTTGTGGAACATCAAAGGGTGCAATGCATCGCTCTTGTCTTATGTGGGCATCGGTCTTGTGGAACACCCTTGGATGCAACGCATCGCTCTTGTCTTATAAGGCATCGGTCTTGTGGAAACATCCATGCATCTAGCTTATAAGTCTTGCTTAGTACATATACAATGCGTGTGTAGCGGTGGTAAATACCTGCTTAACCCCAGTGATTCATCATCATTTGTTAACTTTTAAGATTTACTTGCTTTATTTACTTTCTTACTTTACTTTCTTTGTGCTTAGTTTAAAACAACCAAATCAAACCTTCGATCTAAATATCAATCTTTAAGTTGTTAAGTAAAAGCTAAACGTTTTCCATCTTGACTTCGTCAAGACCGTTGTCCCGAGGATTCGACCCTTAACTATACTACGATAAGACTTCCACATGTCTTAGCACATGTGGGTGGAGTCTTCACCATAGTACTAGCAAGGCTAAACTTAGAGACTCATCATCTCTAGGATTTTTAGTGGTGTTGCAAATTAAAACTCCATCAAAAATTGGCGCCGTTGCCGGGGACAACAGAACTTTTTAGCTTTCACTTACCAATCTCTTGGTTGATTAGGATTTTACACCCTTTTTCGTAATAACCAATCCAATATTTCTTGATCTTTTTCGTTTCCCTCCATCTTTCCTAAACTTGAGATTTTCCTTCTACTCAGGTAGAAAACGTGTATGCAACCCCCGCATAGCATCGGATTCTCCCCTGAACCAGAATACGATTCTGAGGTAGAAAGAAGTTTTCACCGAAGGAATAGACTAAACCGCCAAAGAGCCAGACAGATGGCCGAAGAGCAACGCCTTGTTGCAGAAAGAGTCAACGCAGCCATAGCAGCACAACGAGCACAACTCATTGCTGACACTCGTGCTCAGGTGCAAGCTGAGATCCGAGCTGAAGTACAGGCACGCATCCAAGCAGAGCAAGCTGCTGCTCAACTCGCGTTAAGAAACAAGCAACTTCGGGATTACGCCGTCCCGAAGAATTACGAAGATAACCATCCGGTCCGGCCTCCGATCATTAACATCCCACACTTCGAGATCCGGACCCAATGGATTCAGATTATGCAAGGGATTTCTTTCTCTGGAAGTTCTGGAGACGACTGCATGGACCACCTGAAACGGTTTAAGGCATTATGCCGACTGGTCCCACAAGCTGGCATCGCTTTCGACGCAATAATGCTCCATCTGTTTCATTTCACTCTATCTGGAAGGGCCTTAAGTTGGTATAATTCATTGGATAGAGAACCCATTATTACCACCTGGGCCCCTCTAGAGGAGAAATTCCTGGAGAAGTTTTTTCCACCCTCGCTTACTTACGAAATCAGAGGGCAGATCAACCATTTCTCTCAACTTCCTGGAGAGACCCTCTCCGAGGCATGGGAAAGATTCAAAGAACTTCTTCGAAAATGCCCTCATCATGGGATTTCACAAAATCAACTGATTGAGACTTTTTATCGGGGGGTAAATGATGACATTAAACAGTTCCTAGATTCCTCATCTGGAGGAAATTTCATGAGGAAAAACTATGAAGACGCCTGGAAGATCGTCACTTTAGGGGCTGAAAACCAGTCCAACTGGGGGCGAACAGCCGGAAAAGGCGTCCTCAAAGTCTTTAAAGCTGAGGAATCCACGGAATTAAAGTCAATAGCAGAGGCTCTGAAAGCAATCGCCCATAAACAGCAAACCCTTGAATCATCTCTAGGGGAATTCAACAAGAAACAAACCCCGCAGCTGCATCAAGTCAAAGCTGTCACAGGTTCCTGTGAAGCTTGTCATGCATCAGATCATCCGACCTTATCCTGCGGAATGCTCTATAGTGTGATGATGGATCTTCATCCACCACCACAACCCTATGAGGCCATCACTAATCAGATTGAAGATCAGACTCCGGAGCAAGTCAACTCTATCCATACTATTCCCGGGCAAGTCTACTATAATCCCAGTCAACCAAGGAACCATCCTGGATTCCAGTATGGGAACCCTTCTGGGACTGCAAACCCGCAACACCAGACTCAAGGGGGATTTGACAGTAGGTTGCCTCCTGGGCTATCAAACAATCAAGGGAATCCAAGAAACAACTTCCCTAGGGTTAACTACCCTAGAAATCAGTCAGCCTACTACCAGTACACTCACCCCCCGCTACACCCACAATTGCACGTTCAACAATACCAACAACAAAATTCTCAGAAGAATATTACCACGCAGCCGGAAGATGAGCTATCTTCAATAAGACAGATGCTGCAATCTCAGCAAACCATGCTGGCCAACCAACAAGCCCAACAAAAGGCAGTTGAAACACAGCTTGCACAGATTGCTGCACAATTGAAGCCTTCGGCTGGCACTTTCGCTGGACAACCCGAATTAAATCCGAAACATGGGCTGAACAAAGATCAGCAATTAAATATGCCAGCAGTATAACAAGTCTTAGCTTCGTCGAGCCAGCGACATAAAACCAAGGCGCTTCTTGGGAGGCAACCCAAGACCTGAACATCAATTTCTCTTTTTTCTAGTTTTATTCTCTCTTAATTTTGTTTTGCTTTCTTTAAGTTCTTTTGTTACTAAATCTTAAAAAATACAAAAAAATCTACATAATAAAAACTACAAAAACAATATATAAAACAAACAAAATAAAAATCCATAAACAAAAAAAAAAACACAAATATATATATATACTCAAAAACACAAAAATATATAACCCCTTTTGTTACCTCCAAACGGTCTTAAACCCGTCTGGGACCAAACGGTCTCGAAACCGTTTGGGACCAAACGGTCCTCAAACCGTTTTGGACCAAACGGTCTCGAAACCGTTTGGGACCAAACGGTCCTCAAACCGTTTTGGACCAAACGGTCCTCAAACCGTTTTGGACCAAACGGTCTTGAAACCGTTTGAGACCAAACGGTCTTGAAACCGTTTGAGACCAAACGGTCTTGAAACCGTTTGAGACCAAACGGTCTTGAAACCGTTTGAGACCAAACGGTCTTGAAACCGTTTGAGACCAAACGGTCTTGAAACCGTTTGAGACCAAACGGTCTTGAAACCGTTTTGGACCAAACGGTCCTCAAACCGTTTGGGACCAAACGGTCCTGAAACCGTTTGGGACTAAACGACCTTGAGACCGATTGGGACCAAGCGGTCTTCAAAACCGTTTGGAATACGATAGACCACCAACCAATCACTATATATATATACCATCCCTACTCCATCCTTCTCTCTTCGAATCTTCGAATTCTCCAGAGCGTTCGTGCGAAGAGTCTTCTTCCTGCTACTGTTGCATTCGCCCTAGCCGCTCACCCGTTCGTTCGACCTTCTTCTGCAAGGTAGTCCGGCGACTCCAAACACGCCGCTCACGCCGACGTTTCCTGCACCGCCATCGCAGCCGTCGTCGAACGAAGTTCTCCGACCCCTCTGTCGCCTTCGTCACCGCGCCATTGTGTCGCTACCACCACTGAACCAGTCGCCGTCTCCTCGACCATCGCGCAACGTCTCTTTCTCCGCTATCACCGTCGCTACTCCGATTCCTCCGCCGCTTCCATCGCCGTCACCATTTTTCCTATCGTCTTCGTCATCATCGAGGTCGCTGGCGCGCTCACCTTCGCGTCGTTTCGCCTTCCCCTGCGCCGGCAACCTGCGACTCTTCGTTTTCCAAACGGTTTACCAAACGGTCTTGAAACCGTTTGAGACCAAACGGTCTTGAAACCGTTTGAGACCAAACGGTCTTGAAACCGTTTGAGACCAAACGGTCTTGAAACCGTTTGAGACCAAACGGTCTTGAAACCATTTGGAATCAAACGGTCCTGAAGCTAAGAAACTTCTAAATTGTTTCTTAATCTAAATCGTTTCAATCCTCTTTTCTAACTAAGAAACTTGTATCTTTTTCAGAAATGGCATCAAACAAGACTTCCGGATCTGCCCCTGCTCTGACAAGGGAGCAGATGATGGAGGAGCGAGAAAAGCTCGTGCAAATCAGGGACACCTACAACACCACTGGAGTTGCCCCTCCAAAAATCAAGATCATTGACGTCCTATGCGAAATAACCCGCCTTACCCAATGCTTGGGTGAGGCTCCTGAAGAAGACATTGAACACATTTCCTCGGACGACGACGAAGGTTCGGATTACATACCGAACCCCGATGAAGACTCCTCTGCCCAAGAGACAGAGGGAAAACGCAAGGCTGCAAAGGCTGCATCTGGGCAGCCTCCAAAAAGAGCAAGAAAACAGGTCCACCCTTCATCCGCCATGGACCAACCCTTCGCTAAACCATCCA
Source organism: Alisma plantago-aquatica (assembly GCA_963693085.1). Taxonomy (NCBI): domain Eukaryota; kingdom Viridiplantae; phylum Streptophyta; class Magnoliopsida; order Alismatales; family Alismataceae; genus Alisma; species Alisma plantago-aquatica. The sequence continues at coordinate 608,166,912 of OY856412.1, read as the reverse complement.
CATACGCTGCTACCATCATCACCCCTGCAGCTACCATCCCTACCACTTTCATTCCCATTACTGCTCCAATTCCACCTCCACAAAACCTATTCATCCAATCTTCCATCTCCATCGACAAAACCCTCAAACCGACTAAGTATGTTTGCTCCAGCATACTAGTCAAAATGGGAATTCAAGACCGCATCTTCAGCGTACTAAAGAAAGCCAGCCTCGCCAGGTTGTGCTCATTACCTGAAGTATCATACTTTGAACCTACGGCGGAATTCTTCTCCTTTCTAAGAAAGGAGCCCGTTGACATCACTGATAGGTCACGGGATGGGGGTGACAGAAGAATTGTCACCCAGATCTTTGGTAGCAATGTCGTCCTGACAGAAAATATGCTGAATTCTATGTTCATCGACAACACGGAGCAGCTACAAAAGGCCAAGCTAGTGGGAACCGATCACCCAGAATTCGACCGCCATACATTCTGGAAAAGCTTAACCGGACTTCCCATCTACGACGCAAAAACCTGTAAAGCGTCCAACATACATTCCGGATTTGTGCGCACTTTGAACAAAATCCTATCTGGCGCGCTTTTTCCAAGATCGGAAGGAGGAAACGTCACAATATCTGACCTCTTTGTCCTCTGGTCTATCCTCAACGACAGGCCAATAAACATTGGACGATTGATGGTCCAGAAATTTTCTGCTGCCCTAATAGGGAAAGAGATATGCTTGGGGGGCCATGTCATTTCCATTATAAAATTCCTTAAGATGGACAGGCTACTACCCAAATGCACGCTAATCAAGGGCGACATCCTTACGAACGAGCAATCTCTGAAAAACTCGTTCATAATCAAAGAAAAGGACGGGAAAATACACTACGTATTCTGCCCGATGGTTAAATCTTCAAGAATCCTCCTTCCGCTACCAGAGCTAGCACACTATGACATGACACAGCTCTTGTTTTCTGACGACGAGCTTACTAAGTTGCTGGCTTCGGTCAAACCCGCCGAGAAAGAAAAAACTGCGGGTCCAACCGAGATGAGTATTACAGCCCCGACAGCACGACTTACAAAGATCCCTGTCAAACGGCTCTCTAGAAGGTCATTACAGGCCAAGCAGCTGTCGGAGACGCCAACATCCCACCCCAACCCGGAGGTTGAGCATCTCAACGATGAAATTATCACAACATCCTCCCTTGACTCTTTCATCCAGAGTCTACACGAGCAGCTCTCCACTGCTCCCACCACCGCCTTCCCCTCCACCTCCACCTCCACGCCAGCATTCACATCCACCTTTCCACCATCCCTAACATCAGGCTTCCCTTTCCCCACCTCCATGCCTGATTTCACCACCTTCACCTCCGCTTCCACATCAGCATTCACATCCACTTTTTCACCCACCCCAACATCGGGCTTACCTTTCTTCACCTCCATGCCCGACTTCACCATCCCCACCCCTTCATCATCAATTCCACCACTCTTCACATCCGCCACCACCCCGACACCGCTGGTGACCTCATCAACAGTCACTACGCAGTTCGGGCCTTCATCAGTGTCTTTCCCGCAAGACTCTACCACCATCCCACATAGGCCCCAGCCACATCACCCTTCCGCCTCTGGGGCCCCCTTTACTAACATCGGTGAAGAATTCGGCCGTCAATTTGACGCTGTCCGACACCTCCTCGCCGACCCTTCTAACTTATTACATTCCATTTTTTCTTGTGTACAGGATTTAACTAAACAGGTAACCAGGATCGACAATCAACATCAAGCTCTTCCTGTCGTCCTGCAAGGTATTCAGCAACGACAGGATGAAGTGGCTAGGCAAGTTGAACATATCAACAGCCACACCAACAACCTGCCGGACCTGATCCTTGGGGCAACGCGTCAGCAAGAAGCTACGACGAGAAAAGTCGACGAGATCTCGACCCAGACTCACCCTCTGCAAGAGAATCTCTGCACGCTCGCGCAAAACCAAGACAAGCTAAGCTCGCGCCTGGCTACCATCGACGAAACAATTACGCAGCTCCACCATCATCAAGAGGAGGCTACCATTAATGAAATACAACAACTACGCGCCCAAGTCACAGATCTAACTGCACGCCTCCTCTCCGCCGAGGACAGATATACAGATCTCAAAGAAGGCCACGACGCATTGCTCGAAAAACACGAGCATCTGCAAGTGGCTTTCGATGAGCTACATGCCACTCACCGGCGGTGCAAAAAGCCGTCCAATAAGAAGAAAACAGACGAAGCTGCGACTGACAATGACAATGATGATGAAGAAGAAGAAGACTCCGATTCATCTGCTGACTCCAATAAAGACACACCTCCAGGAGACAAGCACGATGATGGCGAAGATCCAGGGAATGCTGCAGAACCCTCCCACAAAGGGTCCGATAAAGGTCACCAGGAAAGTGACTATCACCCCAAGTCCCCACAGCACGATAACATCAACATTTCTTATGGGGACCAATTCTTTGATTACTCCGCTATGGGGTCAATGGGAGAAACCGCCAAAGATGCAACATTCGCTGAGCTCCAACAGTGCATACAAGGAGCCAGCGCTACCTCGCCAAAAACTCCCCTTCCCTTCTCAACACCTTCCCCCCCTCACCTGGACGATGCGGACCGAGTGAGTCTAGATACAGACGAAGATCTTGACTCCACCTCCGACCAGGATGACAATATCACAGGCCATGAAGAAGCCTTCGCACAACCCGCCTCCCCTCCACCACAAAACCTCCCCCCGCCCCCCCCTCTTCCACAAAAAATGCATGATCTTGACAGGACAGCCATCTCTACTTTAGATGCTCAGGACATTTTCATCCTGAACACTATAGTAGACGATGCAAAAGCGGGGGACGATACAATTTACATCAATACAAAAACCAGGCGTACGTTGACACGCGAAGATTTTCGTTGCATCCTCCGACCCCGGTCTACGATGCCGCTGTCAATTTTTCGTGTCCTCCTCGCCAACTGTATAGAAATATATAAAAGTAAAAAACGGATACAACCAGCCTTCAACGCCTCACCTGCACTGTCTCTCGGCCTTTTACACAAGAGCCTGCAGGCGAGGTCGATTGAGCGGCTGCGTGTCGGATTAGCACGTCGGGCACGCTATATCACGCTGCCTTTCCAAGTATCGGGACACTGGCTCTTTATGATAGTGGACACCGCGGCAAGGGACGCCAAAGTCTACAACTTCAATACCGCCGAGCTACCATCCGGCATAATCAACTTTATCGGAGACGCAGCAGGTGAAGCTCGGTGTATACCCTTCCGGCTGCTTAAAGTAATCTGGGCTGTACGCCCTTCTCTTCGCCAAGATTGGAGCCAACCATGGTTTAGAATCATTAACCTTCCAGTTCAAGCCACCACGGGATCCGGAGACAGCGCCTTCTACACCATCAGACATATTCAAGCGCTTAACCAGGAAATCCCATTCACAGACTTGGCAGCTGAAGACTTCCATTCGCTACGAGGACGCTACGCCATGGAACTCATCTGTGACAGAAGATTTTTCAACAATCCGACTATGTCACCAGATGATGTTCCACGGTATCTTTACTCAGCTGTGCAACGTCGCCAGCGGCGACCTTTCCGCCAAGTTCTGGAAGAGTCAGAACAAAACAAGTTGCCCACAGAAGACACCAGCAAGAAAGACCCCGCGTACACAATTACACCAACTTTTCCTGATTTCGATCGCGATTCCTGCAAGGGTCTAAACGACCTTGAAATACACATAATCATGGCAAAACTCTCCGCAGAAAAAGACGGCATCGTCTTCATGTCTCAAGACATTATCGTAATGGCCGATTCTTTGCGAGAAACTCTACAAGATAAGGGACAACTTTCTTGCAGCCTCATGGCCGCTTACCAATCTCAGATTGGCCAACACAATCCCGACACATATATGGCGTCCCCGTACATGAAAGATGATCTGCTCAAACTGAAAAACTTCGGCACAATAGAACAATTGACTGCATATCTTCAACATACAATGCCGAAGTTCATCATGCTACCGATCCTACATCAAGGGCACTGGCTTCTTCTGGCAACCAATCTCCACACCGGAACAACTACAATATACAACAGCTCCGACAGCCAGTTCAATGCCCGTCAACGACAATACGTCGTAACGCCCAAGACGCCGACAGAAGAAATGGTAAAGGAGTGTGCTATGAAATTAATCAAACTTCTGAGTCAGCACACTAGGGCATACAGCACTGAGCACTTCAGCCGCCCCGCCTTCTGCCATAAATGCCCCCAGCAAATACGACAATCCAACGACTGCGGCTTCCACATCCTCTACTGGATGTACACTATAATCGTTCTCCAAAGACCAGTGGAGGAAATGACGGACGTGGACTACCACGCCTTACGTGGGCAGTTCGCATCTACACTTCTGCATTCTCCAGGGGCAACCGACAATCTACCTTAACCTGCATCCCTTGTTCTAATGTTTTCTCAACCTATCACTTTGCCACTCTGGGGACAGAGTGTGTGATAAGTTAGGGGGGGGATACATTAGACAAGGGCTAGGTATCAACTTCTATACTCCCTTCTTTTTCTCTAAACACTTTCCATACATTTCTTTCGTTTTACAAATTCTTTTTATTCTTTCAAGATTCTTTTTACAAATTCTTGTTAATCACCTCAACTAACTCTAGAATCATGTTAGTCTCTACAAGTATTTAGCACGTAGACATCAAATGGCGATTTATCAACCCCCATCCACTATGGATCCTATATTTGTGCTCCAATTCTTTATCTGACTCTCCATAGGTCAAAATCAGGGCAGAAATAGGCCGAGATCTCAAGGATGAGAGGGAAATCAGGCAAATTCCAAGTCAAAAAGATCTGCAAGTGGACCACAAACCAAATAAGTGCATGCTGAAAAACTTTAAGAACAACTTTCCTCTCTTCAAAATAAAAGAGGCTTGGCCGCCCAAAATAAATCCTCATCCCAAAACCCAAGCCTGTGAGTTTTTGAATAAAAGCCAGAGAGACGAATAAAATCAGGAGAGTTGTGCCACGAATAAGGACCTATATAAAGAACTGATAAAGGGCTCACCCGGCCGGCACATTCCGCTGCCCTCACAAAGGCAGATGCGTCGCGTCCGGTAGTGAAACCCTAAAAGTTCCAAGTATATGAAAAGGCTAATAAAGGACTTGCCCGGCCGGTACATTCAGCTGCCCTCATAAAGGCAGATGTGTCGTGTCCGGTAGTGAGATCCTAAAAAGCATAGACAGCCCTTCCCCCACTCGAAGGGGAGTTACACTTCAAAGCCTTTAGCCAACCCTCATACCCTCTCTAGCTTCCAATAGGTTTCCAGAGAGGTATAAAGTTGATTAGAGTCAACAGCATGCACAAAATAAATGTGGTCCCAAGGCGAACTTTGAGATATGGAAAAACCTGAAATCCAGGCAACTCTCGAAATCCAAAAGATCAAGGCATGCAATAAGCCTCGATACGACCCCTGGGGAACTCAGGTCAAGAATTGAAGCAAGAGTATGGGGAAATTTTAATTAAGATCGCCACGCCATTTCATGTCTCAGCTCTATCTAACTTGAGGACAAGCTAGACTCTAAGTTAGGGGGGGTGATAACCTCCTATTTTAGTAGTTTATCTTAGTCTTTTTCTTTAGTTTTCCATACTCTTTCTACATTTATATTGTACTTAAACCTAATTTTACCCTTTTTTGTAAATACATCATCAAACTAACTTTTCCTTTTATAATTGCAGAAAAAAGCACAAAAAAATAACAAAAGAATAAACCAGCCCAAGGGTCGAGTGGATCCAAACGGTCCCAAGACCGCATGGAGTTCAAACGGTCCCGAGACCGCATGAAGCCAAACGGTTCCAAGACCGCATGGAGTTCAAACGGTCCCGAGACCGCATGAAGCCAAACGGTCCCAAGATCGCATGGAGTTCAAACGGTCCCGAGACCGCATGAAGCCAAACGGTCCCAAGACCGCATGGAGTTCAAACGGTCCCGAGACCGCATGAAGCCAAACGGTCCCAAGACCGCATGGAGTTCAAACGGTCCCGAGACCGCATGAAGCCAAACGGTCCCAAGACCGCATGGAGTTCAAACGGTCCCGAGACCGCATGAAGCCAAACGGTCCCAAGACCGCATGGAGTTCAAACGGTCCCGAGACCGCATGAAGCCAAACGGTCCCAAGACCGCATGGAGTTCAAACGGTCCCGAGACCGCATGAAGCCAAACGGTCCCAAGACCGCATGGAGTTCAAACGGTCCCGAGACCGCATGAAGCCAAACGGTCCCAAGACCGCATGGAGTTCAAACGGTCCCGAGACCGCATGAAGCCAAACGGTCCCAAGACCGCATGGAGTTCAAACGGTCCCGAGACCGCATGAAGCCAAACGGTCCCAAGACCGCATGGAGTTCAAACGGTCCCGAGACCGCATGAAGCCAAACGGTCCCAAGACCGCATGGAGTTCAAACGGTCCCGAGACCGCATGAAGCCAAACGGGCCCAAGACCGTATGGAGTTCAAACGGTCCCAAGACCGTTTGACGCCAAACGATCTCAAGACCGTTTGACGCCAAACGATCCCAAGACCGTTTGAGCCCAGACGGTCTCAAGACCGTTTGACGCCAAACGATCTCAAGACCGTTTGACGCCAAACGATCCCAAGACCGTTTGAGCCCAGACGGTCTCAAGACCGTTTGACGCCAAACGATCTCAAGACCGTTTGACGCCAAACGATCCCAAGACCGTTTGAGCCCAAACGGTCTCAAGACCGTTTGATGCCAAACGGTCTCCAAACCGTTTGGATCTCACTCAAAGCCTATAAATAAGATCTCAGGGCCGTCCATGAAGAGGAGTCCAGACGTCCAGAGGCTGCCTCTCTACTACCAGAACAACTCCATCCATCACTCGAGGCTGCCGGTCTGAGACTCACGTCCATTGCAAGCTACTCTCTCTCTCTCATCAACAAGGAAGGTGAGAGGAGAAGATCCGTCATCAAGCAAGCTACAAGGGGTGGAGATCGTTGCTCTCTCCACCAAGGGTTCAACCTTCTCTCCTAGTGGAGATGATGTTCTTTCTATCTCTTCTTGCCTCCTTCTTTGTTGCTCCCTCTATGAGGAGCGAGTAGTTCCATCCACTGGGGCGCGGGGACTAGCCCCGCTGCCCATGTTTTGTATTATGTACTGTAAAAAGAGATGTTATCATTTCGTTTTAATACTAAATCGTTTCACACATGCTTGAATGATGGCCACGTTCTTGTATGCATTTATTGTCTTTCGTTGTGGTTTGTCTACGACCGCTATCGAGGCTTGAATACCGATTTAGTGTTGGTTTCTGGTGTGTGTTTCCACCACGCATCCGTTTCGGTGTCTAGAAGTGTATCTCAAAGAGTGGAGTAAACTCACTATCATATGGCACACTCCCATCTGTATGGAAGAGACCTTTGGTAAGTCGAGGAACACACTTTGCGAGGGGAATGATGTAAAGCATGTGACCATTCGTTCGGGGATGGCTGGCGTTGCATTATTCCCGCACTTCTCGTAGCTAGGTTATCCCTCACCGGAAACTAGGCCTACAAAGACGCTATTCGATTTGATAATTATCGCTCGCTTGTTAGTTTTAGATGTACGTTTCATGAGGTTGAGTAAGATTCTCTTTTCGGAGACTACACCCTTCAGTGACGCGTAGGATGTACCGTATTAGAGTTACTTAACCCTTGAAGGATGAGATGCATTGCCCTTTTCTTATATGGGCATTGGTCTTGTGGAACATCAAAGGGTGCAATGCATCGCTCTTGTCTTATGTGGGCATCGGTCTTGTGGAACACCCTTGGATGCAACGCATCGCTCTTGTCTTATAAGGCATCGGTCTTGTGGAAACATCCATGCATCTAGCTTATAAGTCTTGCTTAGTACATATACAATGCGTGTGTAGCGGTGGTAAATACCTGCTTAACCCCAGTGATTCATCATCATTTGTTAACTTTTAAGATTTACTTGCTTTATTTACTTTCTTACTTTACTTTCTTTGTGCTTAGTTTAAAACAACCAAATCAAACCTTCGATCTAAATATCAATCTTTAAGTTGTTAAGTAAAAGCGAAACGTTTTCCATCTTGACTTCGTCAAGACCGTTGTCCCGAGGATTCGACCCTTAACTATACTACGATAAGACTTCCACATGTCTTAGCACATGTGGGTGGAGTCTTCACCATAGTACTAGCAAGGCTAAACTTAGAGACTCATCATCTCTAGGATTTTTAGTGGTGTTGCAAATTAAAACTCCATCAGTGGTTCACCACATCTTTTTAGATGGTCATGCACGGCGTGGTAGAGATCGTGTTGTTGAGGAGGAGCAACAAGGATATCAATAGCTGATGACGGTTGGATATGCTGCTAGTGTTTTTTGTAGAGCCCTACGTGTCGTCTCTGTACTCTCAGGTACTAGAAGGGGTGTTTTGAAGATGATGTATCGACACGTGTTTTGGCAGTATGCCTTGGTTGTATATAAGTGGCGTGTATATGTGAACACGTTTTCCTTTGGTAACAAATATGTGGAAGGATGGCCACTCTACAGTGATGTAATACCTTTATGGTATGATATACAATATATGTGGTGACAGGTTGTGAACCTTGATGGATATGTTTCCACTTGAGATGGTTATATGAGATTAGTTTTAATTTACCATTTTTTGTGGTAATGTGGTTGTTTAATACTTGATCACATGCTTTGGTTTTGAGTTATCTCAATTGGTGTGATCGTTGTGTCACACTTTGGGTTCTACCAAACTCAACAACATGTAGATTGGGTCATACGATGGTCTAGGAGGTTAAAGCAGGATGGCGCCATGACTATAAGCGTGACCAAGCATGGAAGAACCAGACAGGATGAAACCAAGGAACAACAAGGACTGAAAATAAAACCACATACCAAACCAACGATGTTAGTAAGGATAACAAAAGCTCTACAGGTGATGCAACCCTATTTTAGGGCTTCATCTTGTGTCATGTTGCATTTTAATCACATCTATACCTGTTAGATTGCATGTTATTTCCCCTAATATGCATATTTATATAAAATGAACTTATGGACATTATTTGTATGTTTTTAGGCATTTGGACCATGCTTTATGGAAGAGAGAGAGAGAGAGAAGGAACGATCCTAGGGTTTCTCTACCCTTGGAGAGGCCTAAAGTGAAGTATGTGGCTCCCTCAACCTACCCCTAGTGGCCAAAGCTCCATTGAAGCAAAGATGTCAATGAACGAACAAAGAATCAAGTCAAAATGATGCAACAGAGACCACCACAGTTGTGGTACCTTAGAACGGTCGTGCTGGCTCATCCAAAATCGACAGAGTCACATTGAAGCAAAGAAAGAATCACCAAGGCAGTGCCACTCAGAATGGCCATGGTGGACTAACCCACAATGGCCATGTCACCTTGCACGATCGTGTGACAGCTAAAGTAAAATGACCGTGGAGTAGAGAATGGGTTGAACAATCCAAGCCACCACAGTCGTGCTACCCTAGCCCTACCTCATGTACATTTTTGACCAAGTTACTGTGATTTTTCCCCATTTCTCACCACGGTCATTCCACACCACCACGACCATTCCCACCCCTTCCCACCACAGTCGTGCTACTCATAAAAAACCTAGCTACTTTTGCACTTCATTTCCCACTTTACCTTCACTTGACCTAGTGCTTCCCCCACACCTATATATACCTAGGTGGTGGCTCTAGCACGAGGTTTGCCACCCCTAGATACCTTCTACCACCTCTTAGCTCCCCATTTTCTCCACTTAGCCATTCCACTTTATTTCTACCTCCATTCCACCCCATTTCACCACCAAAACCCTAGTTTCCTAGTGTTTTGACCCCATTCCACCATCATCCCATGCCATTACACCTTGGAGAGAGAGTAGGATGTCCTACAATAGCTGAAGTGGAGGTTTTATCTATCTACATCGAGCTCCATGGCTTCTTCTACCTCTTTCTCCTTTGTTTTTGTATTTGCATTGCTGTGAGTAGCTAGGCCCCTTGGGTGGGCTGTTTGGGGTCAAAAATGTTACTTTGATACCATGTTGGGGGAAAATGATATGTAAACATTATAATTTTATTTGCTAATGATTATGTTCTATTTCTATCTCACTCTTCATGAATTGCTTGTTGGTTTGTGCTTGAAATCACCTAGGAATTTAGGAAAATCGCTTATATGTGTGAATTTTGGGATTTGCTCCTAGGTCCAATTCTTAGATCCCTAGCTAGCTACCCATCTTCCTACATGCTAATCGATTCTCCTAACCCTAGTTGAGAGATCTAAGTAGCTAGTTTAAAGGAATTTGGTGTGCATAACATGAAGCTTTCTCAAGGCTAGAATGTAGGTGACATGAAGCCTAAAGCCTCACTTCCACTCCCATTACTAACCTCAGGCCCTAATCATCCTAAGATCATCTAACCAGAAACCTAGGCTTGTTTAGACTCTAATTGAATTACACCTAAACCCTAACCAAATTGGGCCTCTCAAGGGTAGTAGGGGGTGTTAGGGACTAGTTCCCCTATACACAACATAGCATATCCATGGACATTTAGTAGTTTAGGATAATTCATTAGACTCTAGCTTGTTGTTTGGTTTGATAATCTAAATGAAAGCATAATGTTCACATGTCACCGCCCAACCTAATTGATAAGTGCATCCCCCAAACAGCCCACACCTCTCTGAATTACTTTAAAACCCTAATTGCCTTCTTGCTTAACTAGTGTAAGCTTCGTTAGCTCTTTACTTTCTTAGTTAGATTCCTACCTTATTCTTGATTAGCTCTTGATAGTTTAGGTCTTTACTTGATCTCGTGCTTAGTTTGCTAGTTTAGTACAGTGTAGACCTTTCCTTGCTTGCCTTAGTGTAGATTGTTCTTTTCTTGCCTTGTCTTGTCTTTTCTTGCTTAGTAGAATTAACTGTCTAGGGTTAACTTAGATTTTGTTCTTGTTTTCTTTCCTTTAATTACTTGCTTGTTAATCTTTAGTGTAATCAACACAATCAACCTTTAAACCCTTCAACCCTAGACTCCACAGTAGGAACCTAGCCCAAAAACTAACCTAGCTCTAGTGCCCCCTTTTCTCCCCGTGGATTGACCCTAGACTTGTCGCCCTCCTATACTACGACACGACACTATGCACTTGCGGGTGTAGTATTTTGGTGTATGTGAGTATGTTTGTGTAGGTCCTTATAAATTTTGAAAGTTATCCACCGTGTGTGTCTTTTCGCGGGGTTGCATCTATTCAAACTCCAATTGAGTAGTGTGTAACACCATTGGCAGGGACACACCAAGCTTTCTAGCATTGTTGCCGGGGAGAAAGGTGCTCATCCTAGCTAGTTAGTTTTTATTTGACTTTTCCTATTACCCTCATCATTACTATTATTTATTCTTTATTATTTGTATTAAACTTAAAACATACTTGTCCTCAAGTATGCTCCAACTCAATCTCTCTACAATTTTTTTCACAATCAAGAAATGACAAATGTAATGAGTAAGTGAATATTGACTAAATGGGCTCAAGGATGACTAAGTATATGCATTCCACCTATCTCCTCTCCTCTTTCATAAACCAATCATGATTAGAGCACTGAGCCTACAAACTTCAAATATAGAGCATAGAAAACACAATCTATCCATTTGGCTGTGATATCACTCCAGGTAAACCGCTTCATGGTAGCAAAGGTAAAAAATGATTAATTTTGTTGTTTTACATTCACACATTCAATCTCATATGTCCATCCACACTAAGTAACCCATGTGGCTATGAAAAAGGGCACAATGAACTAGGTTTGACATTTCCTAGCTCCATGAGCATGCAAAGGGAAGAAAGGGTTGCAGTAATAATTTAGAGTGCTTTTACACACTCATCTTTTCTTTATTTAGATGCTCTTAAACAAGAGAATCTTTTATTTTATTTTTGAATTTTTTTGTTCTTTTTCTTTGCCCTTGGTGTAGATAGGACACATGATGATGAGAATGAAGTGGAGGGATATAGATGTGGCCACCCCAAACTTTTGGAGGTGGACACAACTGATATGTGCACTTTGGCATCCTTTCATGAGGTAGAGAGGTAAGAAGACGGTGTAAGAAATGTCAGGTCAAAGAGGGGTTATTAGTGTGGACATCAACATGAGATATCATGCATAAAAATTACTCCTATGATTTCATCAAACAATGATATACCACATGAATGAGCAACATTAAAACCACATTTTTATCATGAGATTCTATAAAACTCTAAGCGTTTGTGGACTGCTTCAATCACAATTCGACCAAATAGTTCACAAGCATGAGAGAGGTGACGCACATGTAAAAAGTAAAAAATGAGGGCATTTAGCAACAAACCATGATAATTCACTTGCATTTGTCAAATGTCATCATTTTCAATCCAAAAAGTAGAGATTGGGTCAAAACACACTTTTTAGGCAACAAGTTCTAAATTTGGGCAAAATTGGCCAAAATGGTGCCAAGCTATCTTCAATCACATCTAATACTATATTATTGAACATAAAGTGGGAAACAAGAAAAATTTAGCTAAAACATGCAAACATTAAAAAAAATTACATGATATGCAATGCATGACAAACAGAGCAAAAAATTGAAAATTATGTAAAATTGCAAGAAAGTAAACTACATGACATGCAAGCATGAAAAGTAGGTAAAATCTAATCTAGATAACAAGAGAAACAAAACAAAATAAGAAAACAAAACTAAATGGCAGGTGAGATGCAAAAAAATGAAATGGGAAAAAGGGCATACCGCCCTACCACCCCAAACATTTGAATCATGTTGTCCTCAACATGACACTACAATATAGGAGTGATAGGGTAGATGATCACTGTGGTGGCTCCGGTGGTGGTCCTTCCTGTGGTGGAGGATGCTGGTAGCAAGAACCCCTATAGTTTGATTGTGGAGGCAAGTAGTTATCCTGATATGCTGACAGTGTGCTCCACCAATCTTCCCCCCACTGGGGGTTCCTCTGGGCCTGGGCATGCTGAAATTGATACATGTGGTTGACCTGAAATTGATATCTACTGATGGTCTAACCACATTGCATCCTGAGTACGCTGAAAACCCTCATGTGCCCTTAAAATGCCCTCATGGGTTCTCAGAATGTTGTCTTGTGTGCTCTGGATTCCCTCCATATGTGCATGTATAGTGGTCATGTCATATGCGTTCGATGTGGGATGATGTGGCTACTGTGAAGCCTCCTCCTCCAGTCTCCTAACTCGACATGCATATGCTGCCTTTGCTGCTCTCCTTTGCTCTATCGCTCGTGAGGGCTCTCCTAGTCCCTCATCCAGTAGCACCTCTGGTATTCCTTCCCCTCTAGGGTTCTCTCATATCTCCTCAGGGTCTCCAAGAAGTTTGGAGTGTGCCCATGCTCCTCTAAGAGAGGAGGAGTGTCATATGGTAGCTCCATTGAGACACTTGGATATAGTGAGTTGACCTGGTATATGATTTTCTGATCCACTACTACAATCATAGAAGAATGAACCAAGTAGTGTAGGTCTACTAACTCCCCCCCCTCGACCCTGATATATCTTGTAGCATCATGGCCTAGGGGGACAACAATAGACGTCACCATCCCTCCCATAACGAATGGATTCTTTCTCTTAGAGGGGATTGTCCTCAGATGATCTATCAGTAAAGCACCCAAATTTACAAAATTTCCTTTTACCAGCTGATGCAACCCTATTTTAGGGCTTCATCTTATGTCTTTTTGTATCTCAATCACATCTAAACATAGTAGAATGCAAGTTAAATTCCCCCATATGCATATTATTGTCAAATGCACTTATGGACGTTCTTTGCATACTTTTTAGGTACTTGGACCATGCTTTGGGTGGATGAGAGATAAGGAAGGAGTTATAGGGTTCCTACACCCATGTACGGGTCCAAAGAAGACCCCAAAGCTCCCTCAACCTACTCCTACTGGGCAAGGGTCAACATCAAGTAAAGAAGTCCATTGATCATGAAGTTTCAAAGTGAAATTGCCACTGAAGACCCCAACATGGTTGTGGTGCCAAGGAATGGCCATGCTGGGCAATGCCAAAATTACAGTACCAACATCAAAAAATTGCAAGCTACAACAACTTAGCCAAAATGACCGTGCTACCCAGCATGGTCGTGTTGTGAAGACCACAAAATGGCCGTGCCAGCTAGCATAATCATGTTGCCAAAGATGAGAATGAGAATGCTAGCTAGAATGATCTCTGTTTCACCTCCCACACTATGGCCATGCTAGCCAGCACGACCGTTCTACCTAGCCCTCACCACGACTGTGCTGCTGAGTATGGATGTGCTACCAGCCTTCATTTCACTAAAATTATTCTAATATTTTCCACTTCCTAGAACGACTGTTCCCAACCACCACGATCGTTCCTACCCTCACCCACTGCGGTAGTACTGCCACCTAAACCCTAGCCTTTTTACACTATTTTTCCAACTACACCCCTACTTACCCTAGTGCTTCCACCACCACCTATATGTACATGGGTGAAGGCCACAACACTAGGTTAGCTGGCATTACTCCCCCTACCTACTCTAAAGCGTTCATTGCCTCCTTCCGTGCATTCAAGCTATCCACCCACCATTTTCACCTCATTTCCACCATAGAAACCTAGTTTTCTAGGTTTTCTACCATAATCCCCTTCATTTACATGTCCTTCACCCACCTTGGAGGAGGGAGGTTGTTCTACAGCATCTAGGAGGTGAAGAAGAAAAAAACTACTTTGAGCTCCATGGAATCCTACCCCATTCTTCTCATTTCTTTTATCTTTTCTTCGAGCATGTCTAGCTAAACCCCTAGTGGTGGGCTGTTTGGGGTTAAAATGTGACTTTGATACCATGTTGGGGGAAAATAACTTGTTTTGAACATAATTTCATTCATGATTGCCTCTTGCTTCTATCTCATTTCCCATTATCTTGCATGTGGTTTGTGCTTTTAAACATAAATTGTTTGTTTTGTGATGCTTGATGACACTTAGCTTCTAAGGGAAAATGGAATGTATGTGGCAATCTTAGGAATGGCTCCTAGGTCCAATTAGTTGATCCCTAGCTATCCCCCTTTGTTCCTACATACATATCCCTTCTTCTACAAGTAAGTGTGAGATCTAAGTAGCTAGTGTAAGTGTGATTAGTGCAATTGCCTAGAGTTTCCTAAAGGCTAGATGGCAAGTAACATGAGGTGAAATACCCTCATCTCTACTCCCATTTCTACCCTTAGCTCTCAATTACCCTAATACCACTTACCCTAGAAACCTAGACTTGCCAAGTCCTATTAGAATTACACCTAGCCCTAGTTCTCCAACTAGTAGTATAGGGTATATTCTAATAGCACTTGCCTTGTTGTTTGGTTTGGTAATCTAGATTGAAATATGAGTTTTGCATGCTATGTTGACCTCCCCCCAACTAATATTAAGTTTCATTCCCAAACGTCCAACCTATCCATCATATTGCTTAAAATCCACCCTTGCCTCCTTAGCTTGTTAATGCTAGCCTAGTCAATTGCCTTTGTTAATTCTTAGCTAATTGTTTCGTTCTTGATGATTAGTTCTTGCTCAAGTAGTTAGGGATCCTTTGAGCTTGCTTGTATTAATTTAGCTAGCTAATGATAAATTAGGCTCTTGCTTGTCTTATTGCTTAGCTTGCTTCTTAGTTGATAACTTGCCTTGCTAGTGTAGTGTAAGTCCTTGTTGTAGTTTAGTTGTTTGTCTTGCCCAGTCTCTTAGTCCTAACTTGCTTAAGGTAAACTAGGGTTTTTGTTAACTTAGTTTCTTTCTTAATCTTTCTTGCTTGCAATTGTAGCATAATAAACCAAACCCAACTTTAAACCCTCAAATCCTAGACTTCGCTTTAGGAACATAGATAACACAAACCTAGCTCTAGTGCCCCCTCTATCCCTAAGGATTGACCCTAATCTTACCACTAGCCTATACTACAACACAACCCCGTGCGCTTGCATGTACGTGTGATTAGTTGAGCATGTGCATTGGACTAGTTCCATATACAAATTTTATGAGATCCAATGTTTTTCCCTTAGGGTTGCATCTAGTCACCTTTAATTGGCTAGTGTGTGGCCTTGAGAAGATCGTACCAAGCTTTCTAGCACTGTTGTCGGGGATAGAGGCACTCGACCTAGCTAGTTAGTGTAGTTTGGCTTTTCGTACTGCCCTCACCATTGCTATTCTTTATTCTTTGTTTACTTTTGCATATTGTCTTTCTAACTTGGCTTTTGTTGCTTGTTTGTGTATTGTGCAGGTGACATACATGCATGCTAATACACATTCGACTTGTACCAACTTGGCATTATACAACCCCGAGATAAGTAGAAGGTGATGCCAAAGCCGCCCCAAACAACACAAGAAACTAAGATGGGTAACCATGAATCTGAAATACCTCATGGAATGCTCAACCACAACCCAACTGCCCTCTCCATGAATACTTCACCCTGAGGAACTACAACTCCACAATTGCCACCCTAGTTGACCAAATGTCGGGTCAACAATTCTCCATTCCACCCTCACTTCTTAGACTCCTTCCTACTTACTATGAGATGGAGAATGAGAATCCGTACCACCATATCGACACCTTCCTTGAAACTTGTTCCACTTTCCACACATCCACTACCACTGATGACTCAATCCGCAGAACCCCTTTCCCCTTCTCACTGAAG